>OZ022327.1:35229726-35862226 GCA_963989225.1 Dromius quadrimaculatus
TTGTTTGGTAACCTATCTTTCATGAAAACGCCTCTGAAATGTGGAAGTTTTAGTTGCTTAGCATATTTCTTAAGATCAATGTTATTTAGAGCACGCAATGGTAATATCAATGGTAGTTTTTTGACTGCTTCAAATACAAACCAAGATCTTTACGATACGGTTTAAGATACAGACCCTTCCCCATTGCGATAGATTTTATCATTTTACTGTGTCGTTCGGATTCTTTTGAATGCTCGGCAGGTGCTTGTGCATCATTTACTGCTTTGGTGATACCAGCTGCACCCCCACTCAGCGTGTCTAAAGCACTTAGATCGGCAAAAATTGGAATTAACGGTAGGAAGCCTCCTGATTGTGGTACAGATATGATTCTAGCATTCTTGATTCTTCTCTTGATTTTCTTGACAGTTGGCAAAGCAATTCGAGCTGACTTATTCAGATCTGATTTAGTATTTTTTGATCTTTTGCTTCGCGCACTCGACTTATGACATCACGGAACGGTAGGCTGGATAACTTTTTCGGTGTCTTCATCATTATTTAAAGTAGACACATCTATCTATGACAACAATTAATGATGGACTGTGCTAGTGTCACGTTCCTTGCTAATTTTATACTATCATGCAGACTATAAAACAAAACTGTAACATTGTGAACAAGTGAAAAATTATGATTTGAATAGTACTATTGCAGAACGGCGTCATAGCACATTGCTACCAAATATAATTCGGTGCATTATAGCTGGCCCTAATGGTGCTGGGAAAAAAAAATCATGATTTCACTGCTAGAGAATGAGAATGGATTAAGTTTTTCAAATGTTTATATATATTCAAAATCATTAATTCAACCGGAATACGTGTACTTTAGAATGTTATTGGAACCAATTGAAGGGATAGGATGCAATGCATACAATGAGAACACAGAAATTCTTAGACCTGATGATGCAAAAAGTAGTATTCTTTAGCATGGGCAGACATTAGCAAATAGACTGCTTTTATCTCTGTCAATCTCATACCATAATTTCCAAACATCTCCTACGCGACAACGCAAATTTCATAATATTATTAAACCAAGATGACTTGAATCCTCGACATGTGTATATGGATCATGTTGATACAGATTCTACGTAATAGCAGCTCAAAAACATGTGCTCGTTCTGCTGACTTGACAAGTACGGTTTTCTTGTGATTGACAAGGACAGTGATATTGACAGAGGACGCTATCACTAAGGATTTGATAAGTTCATGATATATAGCAAGGATCTCAACTAATACAATCAGTTCACATTACGAGGGGAGCATCATCGGATTGGTTCATCAGAGTTGTTCATCGGTTTATCAGAGCTGTTTAAAAGCTGTTCAAAGCGGTTCAAACGCTGTTTATCGGTTCTTCTTAGCTGTTCATCAGTTCATCAGAGCTGTTTAAATCTGTTCAAGAGCGCTTCGAATGCTGATCATCGGTTCATCAGAGCTATTCATCAGTTCATCACAGCTATTCAACTATCCAACTGAGCAATTCATTAGGTCCTGTTCCTAGAGCTGTTGTTTTAGAGTTGGTTATGTTCAATTCTTCAGTTTTCATTGTCGTTGTTGAGCTGGCAATCCTTATAATATCTCTTATTCAAACACTGTTCATTTCTCTAATTTGATCATCTCTATGGATCCACGTTTGACGCGGGATATCATGGAAAGTAGTAACATTGTGAGACAGAGGCTCAAAAGTCTCAAACTTGGTACTACGCGAACAGATGCTAAATAACAAACTCAATATAAGCCAATAATTAAACCTGTACAAGATTTTGTTGCTAACCTGCCCGTGATGAAACATGAAATTGAATGTGAACCTAAAGTAGAGGAAGAAGAAGGAGCATCTGTGAAAGAGGACATACATACAGGCCCCAAATTTCTAGAAACAAATGCTATAGCGGAGACAGGCAACGATGGTGATGTGTTTGAAGAAGAAGCTCAATCATCCATAACCAGAGAAGATATTTTGAATTCAACACAGGAACCTTCATTCCGAGAGTATTTAGATCAATATGAGTTTTTGCCCTGGTGCATCCAATTTCCTTTACCTTGTCTGCAAAACAGTCCTTGTTATTTGTCAATAATTTGATTAACAACTTCTTCTGGTCACCGGTGAGCTCTTCTCCATCATTCAGGTCATCGAGGCTTAACTCCTTGGAAGTAGTTACTGTTTGTGTTATCCGCAGATTGGATTTTTCTCCATCTTCAAAAAAACATCTTTCTCCTCTTACTACTATGAAATTACTTTTAATATGCAAATCCTGGTCCGATAGATTTGCGACAGGTAAAATACATTCTCCAATTTATTTCCAGAAACAATGCAACGTGGAATTATGTGCTTCTTTCCTTTTTCTGCTCGTATGCGAAAATCTATAAAATAATCTCCTGCTGCTTCAATTCTACATAACAGAGATGTCCGACATAGCCTGCTGGTATAATGGTGGAATTTGTGTGAATTTTTACCTTGCTGGCAAAATGATCTCAAAATCCGGCAAAAATAGTGTGTCCTTGTCAAAGAACCGTAATGTCTCCGAATCCTTTACAATCAACACATGTTTTTGTTCTGTAAAAGCTTACCCGATAATTGCCTCTACCTCTTGAACATTATCAGCTACTATTTGGAAGGATACAATAGCCTTGACATTTTGTACTTCTAAATTTTGATTTACAGCTTCTCCTAGAGATGTAATATGTCCATGTTCAAATCCTTAGATGTTACTGGAACGTATTTTATCAAAGTTTATACCTAATCTGATTGCTTGCGAAGACCTTAAGGTGTTGCAATCTGCTGCGAAGTCAATGAATGCGCGTAAGTTGCAGTCATTGAGTTTTACATCCATAAAATATTTCTGTTCCGTTCTCACCTTGCTGGTGATGGTGTGTATAGTACAGGTCAATTTATTTTAGCGTGAGTTTACTTCGCTAATAGCATGGTAAACCGCGACACAGCATGAAGTCTGTTTACCAGTGAAAAAGGGTGGTATTAAGAATATTTTTCTTTTAAGTAAATTTCTGTATTTTTCCTAGAACATAATATTTAGATGTAAGAAAAAAGTATTTGGTAATTATTTTATGTATATTTCAATTTTAGAATTTGAATTAATACTTAAACTGTAACTTTATTTTAAATTCAAGCTAATATTAAAATAAAAGTCAAAATAACTTTAGTACAGCCCAGAAAAAAGAAAATTCATTAGCTGCTTATAGCCCCCTTACTGTGGGGATTTCCTAAAGCCATGCTAAAATAATTTGTCCTGTACTATACCTAATTTTCTTTGTTCCCTCGGATGCATTGACCTTTGTGGAAATTGTAACAGCTTTCACAACGCCTGGATCTCTTGGAGCAGGATGTCAAGATGTGTCTTTTTTCTCCGCAAGTGAAACAAGTGGAACTGCTTTTGTCCTTTCTGCGATCCTAACGGTTTGGTCGGCTGTAGTCATATTGCGGTCGTCGTGATAATTTAAATTTATTGGCTGGACGATCCATTCGATTATTAATTGGATAATCGTCCTTCACTGTTTTGAAAAATGCAAGAAGGGATTCAGGAGTTAGATTGCCAGCTCGGGCCGCAGAAACTAGATTTTCATCATATATGCCGTCCAATATACATGAAACTGCTTTTGTTTTACTGATCTCGCACGCATTTATGAGGGATAATTTTTCGTGGAAAAATTTTAGCATGGGCTCCTCCGCACGCTTAGTTCTAGGAGTCATCACGGTTATTAATTCATGAAAATTGCGCTGACTAGTCGTTTTAGGCTGAGGGGCCCGACGGGTATTACGAGAAGGCAAGACGCCAAGTTTTAACGAGAAAGGCGGGCATGCGACGCTTGAAATAAATTTTAAACAAATAGGTGAATCAAAAGAGAGATCCCACTGCTGATGAATTTGTTACAGGGATGTCTTGTTGATGAGATGAGATTGATAAGTGGATAATTATGATTAATAGATGATAAAAAATCATTGGGAGAAATAAAAAAACTCATGTTTGGCCGATGAGCTATTGGTGGCCTTGCCGTCAGGGGTTAGAGGCTGGTCAGGTGTTAGGGCGTGGCTAAGCCGAATTCTCATGAAGTAATATGAATTTGAGCCACAATGCTCTGTAAGATGTCATCAGAGGGTCACACACACTGCTGCTTTGTCTATGCACTTGAAGGAAGTGTTATCAAACGCTCCCTCTATATCTAGAAATGCTCCAAGAGCAACTTCTTTTTGTTTGATACTGTTTTCAGCTCGGCGAACCACCTCACAGATGGCCATTTCGCACGATTTCTCTGCTTGATAGGCATATTGGTGTATATGGAGCGGTGAATCGCTCAATACTGTATCCCGAATATGCCTCTCGATTAGTCTCTTCAGCAATTTGAGGAGGAATGATGTCAGTCTAATTGGCCTTAAAGTCTCTTCCCTGGCTTAGGTATGAAGACTACTTTGACTTGTCTCCACATTCTTGGTATATATGTCAAGGCCAAACTGGCCCTGAGCATGCCACATAGAATAAGTGCCAATTGTTCTATTCTCTGCTGTAACATAGCTGGTATAATTCCATCCTTTCCTGGAGATTTGAATGGTTGAAATTTATTCACTGCCCATTTAACTTTTGTTTGGTTGACCACTTGATTGGCAAGTGTCCAGTCATCCTTTGTAGCCTTTGAATAAGTATCTACCAAGTTTTGCTGTTCTGATTCATTTTGTTCCAGAATAACTGATTCAGGAAAGTGAGTTTGGAGCAAAAGCTCCATCATCTCCCTCTTCTTCTCAGTGTATTCTCCTGTAGGTCTCTTAAGAGTGCCCGGACTGCCCTCTCTGCCTTTTATCAAAGCCCTTTGGAGTCTAGCACTCTCCGGTGTCTGTTCCAGTTCCTGACAGTTCTTCCTCCAAGAGTCTCTTTTAGCTTGCCTTATGGCTTTGTTATACTCGGTTAGTTTGGTTCTGTGATCTCCGGCTCGTTTTGCTCTGTTAAACAGCTTCCTCGTTTCATCTCTAAGATGGGAAAGTCCCTCATAATATCGATAATACTGATATATCGATAATATCGATATGAAACAGATATTGATATTCGATATTGAAAATGAAATATCGCCCAGCCCTAATTTCCACACAGATAAGCTTTATAGAAATTTTTCAAGAGTATTTTCAAATCACTTTTCAGAAAAAGGTCCCAAATAGATTAAATGTATAAAACTTCAAAATACAGTAACTGATAAGGAAGAACAAATAATGTTGATAAAAAACCATCATGAAGGAAAGACTAACCATAGAGATATCAATGAAACCATTGAATATCTAAAGAGGAATTATTGCTGGAAACATATGAAATCAACAGTAACAAATTTTATTAACACATGTTACATTTGTCAGAGAACTAAGTATTTTAGAAAGGAACCTTATTTGCCTCTGATGGTAACAGAAACCGCAACTAGACCCTTTCAAATAGTTCATATAGATGTATTTGCTTTCGATAAAAATAATTATTTGACCCTAGTAGATTCCTTTACAAAATTTGCGCAAGCAATCTTTATAGAAGGTAAAACAGCGATTCACATAAGTATTGCTTCAATTGAATATTTTGCTTCATTTGGCGTCCCAGGAAATCTAGTTCTGGACAATGGAAAAGAATTCAACAATAGCACCGTACAAGCACTTTTAAGATTACACAAAATTGATATTTATTTTACAACACCATATCACCACCAATCAAACGGTATTGTCGAGCGATTCCACTCAACAATTATAGAACATTTAAGAATATTAAGAGAAACTTTTCCGGGCGACAAAAGCGATCAAATGAATTATGCAATTATTGGTTACAATAATTCGATACATACTTCAACCAATTTTACCTCTTTTGAATTAGCTTTCGGTCATACAAAATTGAAAGATACAAATGAACTTTTCATGCCAAATTCATTTTATAATGACTATGTTGAGAACCATAACAATTAAAAAATGTTTACGAAGCAGTTTCGAATAAATTGCAAGTTGATAATGAAAAAGTAGTTTTGAAATCTAATACGTAAGGAGATAAAAATAATGAATATAAATTAAATCAAATTGTTTTTAAACAAGATCCTTTGCACAGGAATGAGAAAATTTTTAGGTCCTCATAAAATTACCAAATTGTTAGATAAAAATCGTGTAGAGATTACAAATTAAAATAAGAAAGATAAAATTGGAATTATTCATATAGAAGAATTGAGGAAACAACCTATTGTTACAGATGTTCGTTCCTCATCGCCACCGCAACATAAGAGTTACCCAAATACCATAATCTCAACCAAAATTCTAGCCTTCTTCCTTTAAAACTGGTCATGCCCAACTACAGACTGACTATTGGACATTTGTACAAATATTTGACATTACTGACATAATAAATGAATTTTATATATCAGAGAGTAGAATAGCAATTATTAAAAACGAGATTGAAAATTCAACACTTAGTCACCTTTTTTATCGTATAATTAACATTCTTGAGAATAAAGACTCAACTCGAATAAAACAATTGAATCCTAACATAATAAATAGACAGGAACGAGGTTTAATAGACGGCCTAGGCTCAATCATTAAATCTATCACTGGAAATCTTGACCAAAGAGATGCCGAAAGATATGACGATATTATCTTGAAAATATCAAATAACCGACATAGACTTAAAATACTTTTTTATAATCAAATGACAATTTCACAAACATCAATTCAAAAATTTAATGATAATATAAAAAATTCATTTAAATTCCAAAATAATGGAGTTGGAAACAATTATCAATGATACATGGATAAAGCATGTAGAAATTGATCATAATTTATCTTTACAAACTGTTATATAACAATATATTTCAAGTTTACAAATAATATATGATCTTGAAAAAATTGAAGTTGCTATCACTTTTTCAAAATCAAACGTACTACATAATTCTATTATAGAACCACATGATTTATTTTCTGAAATTATAACAATAAGAAGTTAGTAGATTGCCATTTGAATCCATATTAGATAATTTATTATTGTTTGAAAAAGTCATCAATATAAAAAGTTATAGTAAAAGTAATCAGATTATATTTTTATTACAAATTCCAATTGTAGAGATTGAGCATTTTAATTATTATCACTTATATTCTTTGCGTACTCCAAATCATAATTCACTTAGAACCATAATACCACGTTCTAAATTCCTAATTTCCAATGAGCAGACTTATTCCTTCTTTAATTCAAAATGCAAAAAAATCATACCAGAAGAATACTTGTGTCGAGAAATACATCTTGCCAAGATCTACCAAGACGCCCCTTGTGAGATTCAACGTGAACACAACCAACTGCATTATCATCCCAGCTGTTATTCCGAATATGAAAATCCAGAAGATAGAGAAGGATCAATGGATTATCATCACCCCATATAGTGTTGTTGCAACTCAAAAATATGGTAGAGATACGAACAATATTTCCTCAAATGGAACTTATATAATTAAAATAAATAATGAATGTGAAGTGAAAATTAAAGACATGATTTTAAAAGCTTTTCACAGCACAAAATTCAGTCATATTAATATTAATTCACCAAATTTGCCTGCAACTATTGATCAAAGTAACAGAACATATTTGAATCAAATTAGATTCTACTAATCTAGACGAAACCAAGAATTTAATTTCAATAATAAGTGACGAAAAAGAAAAATTGAATAAAATCAAAGACACACCCATTCACTATGATAAAACTAGCATATATACAGTTATTTTATATACAATTATCATAATAATAATTTTATGTTGTACTTTGTATCATTTTGTTCAGCAAAGAAAACTTAACAGATCACAAGGACGACCCAATGTGAAAATCGGAATGTCACCGAACTCTGTGGCCAAAACCCCCATAGTTCTTGACTAGGGCTGGAGAAGTTACATCTTGTAACCAGCTTACTTTACTAGAAATAGGAAACCATATCCTGTAGATAACAAAATGTAATAAATAAGACCTTTGTATGTAAAAACCACATAGTTGTAGTTATGATTGTAAATAACACCTGTCAATAGATTCCAATCTGTAATTTCATTTTTTTTTAAGACTCATTCTTCTAATAAACAAACAAAACTAGCTAATCGAAAGTTATTCTCCAATAGCTCAAGTTCAGCTGGATTTGTTGCCCTGCGGAGGCAACTTTCTAGCTCAATTTCTAATTGTTCCCTGAACCGGTTCCAGTCAGTCTTTTTTGGGTCTCTGTATTTCACAGATAGTTTGTCATCTGATTCTATGTCGAATCGTATATACCTATGGTCAGAGAGTGATGGCTCGCCTGATACATGCCAGTTTTTCACTGTGCTACATGCGTGCACAGAGCTTATAGTGATATCGATCACTTCGCTTCTTATTCTATTAATGAAGGTCGGTTCATTGCCCTCATTAACCATCTCTAGAATATTAGTGATTAAGTAGTCTAGAAGAGACTCACCCCGTTTGTTGGTTCCGGTACTGCCCCAAACAAGATGGTGAGAGTTGGCGTCGCACCCAACAAGGATATGACAGCCCTTGCGCTGGCTTTGTTCTACCAGTTTGCGGAGGCCCGCTGGTGGTGGGTTTCCTGGTTGGTCGTAGGGTAGCCCTTGACACAACCACTTTGATGGCTTCTAGGTCCCTGCAACATAAGTCCCATAGTTGTATCGCATTCAAATCTTGTGCTGCCCTACAGTGCTGTAAGTTAATCTGTACTATACGTGAGAAGGCTTACCTAATCAGTACTGGTGGAGGGTGGAAGGTCCTCCGACGTCCCCTCCACCTCGATTTTGTCGCTGGCTTTGGCTACCTCCCTCTTCTTGTTAATCAAAGCCTTGAATTGAACTCTTGTGAAGTTTACGTATAGCCTATGACCAAACGTACTCATGGAGTCCCAGGAAGTTTGGTCCAGTAGAACAAAGAGTTGTTGTCCCTTGGGGTCCTCCTACCTGTCCTCTACCCTCCAGTCCTTGGTCTCTAGGCTCTTGTTCTGGAGGTGAGGTCTACTAAATACTTTGTTCGGTTCCATTGCTGGCCCTGGCACCCATACCATTGCCCGTACCGGCTTGGAGAGGTTCTGAGCCTCAATGAATTAAAGCTTTGTTACTTCCAACGGTATCTCCTTCTGCAACAACCCACTAAGCCAGTCCCTTGTGGCCTGATCGCAGCAGTTGATACGCAGAGTCTCGTCCCGATACCTGCAGTCCGTGAACCTTGGATGGATCTTCTCGGTTGTAACCGTGTCGATCTTCTCCAAGATCCAGCCTTTTATTTTCCCTGCTTCTTCCTAGTCCAGGGACTTTCCAAGCTCTAGATGCCCAATGGCCATCTTGAACTCCTCCATCGCATCCTTGAAGGAAAGTGCCTTTGGTGTGGCTCCTTTGACCTTCTTAAGTGGTCCGTCTTCAGGAGTACTACCATCCGACCGGTGTCGCTTGGGCGTCCCAGTCGTGGTAGACTCTTTCTCTTTTCTGAGGGTGACCTTCAGTGGTTTCTCAATGACTTTCTTCAGCCATTCGCTCTTTTTTCATTCTCCGGCGGGCAGCCCCGGAGAGTTCTCGCCCATCAGGCGGAGGTCCTCTGGCACTTGATCCACCGGAGTTTCCTGCTGGAGCATTTGAGGTCTCCTTGAAGCCCTCGGTGCTGTTGGTTTTGGTTTCTTTGGTTCCCATATTTGGTCCCACGAGTAGCTGGGGAATGGTTCGTCAGTCTTGACAGAGCCCCGCATGCCAAGGTAAGGTTTGGATACAACCGAGTGCGACCTGATGCTTGGAGGTGGGACTAGTCGGGACTGATCTTCTATTCAGCCATGCATCCAATGGGCCTGGTCACTCCACCGCAGGATTTAGGATTTTTATAGAAGTTATCTCCTCTCGGACCGGGCAGTGAAGCCAAGTGCCCCCGCTCCCTAACTGCCCGCGAGACATGACCACCGTCAGCAGAAAGGTGCATGGTTTAACGGATAGGTGCACCGACCCGATGTCAACTAACCGGCACCGTTACCTCGCTGCAAACCCTTAGCCCCGGTACGACAGCTTGGGTCGAGGGATTTTTGATCAAGATGGACTCCTTTAGATCCGCCGTGTTCTGTTGGAACAGGGGCACCTCGTGAAGGATGTGGCTCTTCACCACACGTAGCTGCTGTTGCCACTCACGGACGGTCTTGACGGGGAACCCGTCCTGTAGTTCGTCAGTTGCAGTCGGAAAACTTTCCCCTCTGCCCGCTTCCGACTTCCTAATTAACCCCCCCCCCCCCCCCCCCCCCGCCTGTAATGAATACTACGGTTTTTGGGTCATATTGGTGTGACGAGGTGTGTTAAGTGTCTTTTCTCAAATTACAAGATAAAATTTATCGGTCAGATCATCTAGGGTGTATTTTTACTAATGAGTATTTCTTCTAAAAGCAGAAAATATTTGTAAATTATTGTATACAAAATTGTCGTAGCAATTGTTAAGAATATTAAGTTTTTTTTATAATACAATTTAAATAACCCTTCCGTACAAATTTGAGAAGAATCGTTTAGTTGAAAATAATAAACATTGTTGGGCGGAGAAGTTGGTTTTAACATTTGACAGTTCCCAGATGAATAATAAAGTGTAAAGGGGAATTGCATGATCCGATTGTTACATTTCCACTCAATCGTATAAACGATGCGCGAAGGATTTGGAGCTATATATTTCTTGATAAATTTGACAATTCCATGTTCAAAATTCAATTTAGTTCATTGTACGAAGATTCTTTGTTTATTTCCAAGTAGTTTCAAAATGATTGGATCACATGGACTGTGTTCTACTTACGATATTATAATTTGATTTTTGCCGAAATTTAACGGACATTTGACAATTGGTATACCTCTAACTGGGTTCTCTAAGTTTGAATGAACGTTTACGTAACCATTATGTCAATAGCGTCTGGATTCTGTATCTTATCACCTATTTTAACTATAAGGGATGAATAATCATCCTCATCATCATTATTAGATCCAAATTCTTTGATAAAATCTTCTATATACTTGGAAAATTTGGCAAAATTACTATCAGTTTCATTTACATTTAACTCTAAATCTGTTAATTGACTATAAGAGTTCTTATAAATATGTAGTTATCATAATTTCTATGTTTATGAAGATAAATTCCATCATAGATTTCACATTTGATCACGATAAATTATCGTGTTCACATCCCACTTTGGGGATATTTGAACTTCATTTTATTCTTGAGACAAAATGTTTTCAAATTCAGTACTTGATGTATAAAGCTTGTCTTGCTTTGATGATTGTTCGTAATAGAAGTTTTTCGTTATCAAATAAATGTTAAATCGGTGAATGCTTTCAAGATATACTAAATTATATAATTTTGGATTCTGATTCTCCAACTTTTCTAAATTTTGAAATTTTCATTTGAATTGTTTTGCAATATTCAATGACATTCTTGAATCTTTACTCACACAATGTGCAAGACTTCCACGACATGGTGCATCTAAGAGATCTCCTTCTATTTCAAAAATTTTATAATCGCTTTTCGCGTTAATCTGTTTATAATTCAACTATTTTTGATATTGAACTAATGGTGACAGATTCTCAAATGATTCTAATAAATTTTGTAGAAAATTCTGATTATTAGGTGGAATGCGACTCAATGCATCAACATTAGAGCTCATTTTTTTTTTTTTTTATAGATTATTCTGTAATCAAATTCCTCTTATTTTAAACGCCTTATATAGAGCAAATTTTTGTCCGTACAAACAGGGGTGAAAATACTGAGTAGCCCGAACGATCGCAAGAAGATTTTTCCCGATCGCTGAATGATTAGATTCGCTTGTATTCAATGTTCGACTGGCGTAAGCAGCTGGGAGGTCATTACCTGAGCTGCCTTGCGAGAATACTGCGCCTACAGCAATATTACTTGCGTCACATGTCAGGTAGAATCTTTAGTAAAATCGGGGTATTGTAATAAAGGTTCATTTGTCACTTGTCAGTAAATTTTTACAAGTTTCAAAACAATTTACGTAGTCTGGACTAGTAATGTCAATGATTGCGTCTTTCGTAAAAAATTTGGTCAAAGGTTTAATTAATTAAGCAAAATCCTTTATGAATTTTTGGTAGTAGCCTAAGAGTCCAAGAAAGCCTTTTATCTGTTTGATATTTTTAGGAATAGGAAAAAATTTGAATGGCAGCTATTTTAACTGAGTTTGGTTTCACGCTGCCAGGTGTGACGATGTGGCCCAAATATGCTACTTCTTTCTTCAGGAACTCTGATTTATTGAAGTTGATGTCGCAAATTTTTGTATTCTGATTTATTGAACTGCATTTTTACGTCAGACATTGACGATTCCGAAATTAAAGTTCAGAATTATAATATTATCAGTAATGACTCAAGTAGTAGAGCTACAGGTGGTATGATGATATACTTAAATGACAACTTTTCATACCAAATTGATGGATTGCTTGTAAGTCAAATGAACTACTGGTGTTTATTGATTAAAGTCAAAGTAAACAGGAAAAATCTGATATTATGTGTTTCATATCACTCACCAAGTAGCTCTGATGCTGAATTTCTGAGTTTCTTTGAGAATTTGTGTGAAAATTATATTATTCAACAAAAATCCAATGTCTTGATAATGGGTGATTTTAATATAAATTATTTGAATAAGAATACTTACTCAAATAGACTTAAAATTTGCTTGAGTAACTATGGTTTGAAACAATTTATAACAGAACCAACTCATATAGCATATATGGGACAAGAAACCTTGATAGATTTGTGTATTGGTAATTTAAGTTATCTCAATTCTAAAGTTAAACCTCCTCTGGTGGGAAATCATTCGCTGATAGATGTTAGAATTTATGAGAACGTAAATATGAATCAAAGACTGGTTACCCGTGTCGAAAGAAAATTGAAGATATCTATTCCTTTCAAAACTCAATTGAAATGTTTAATTTAAATTTCAATTATCGATTACAGGAAGTAGATGATAGATTTGACTATTTTTGTAGTAATTTCACCAAGGCTTTAGATATATATGCACCTCAATACCAAGTAAATAGTAATAGTAGTAGTAAACCATGGTTTAACAATGATATTAAACGTGATATTGAAATGCGTGATATAGCTTTTACAAAATTTAAATTCACAAAAAAACATAAAGACTGGTTAGATTATAATAAGAAAAGGAATATCATTCCTAAGGAAATTAGAGAGGCAAAGAGACATTATTACGATAATCATATTGATAATATTAAACATGATTCAAAATTAATGTGGAAGACATTAAAAAATTTGTTATCTACACAGAAAACCGAGCATTACAGTGAAATAGTTTTTGACAATGTACCTGAAACAAATATAAATATTATAGTTGATAAATTTAACCAATATTATGTAAATAGTATTGTAGAAATAATCAATAGTATTACTAGTACAAATGTAGATTATAGTAGACTAGAAGGCAATTTTTCGTGCAATATAGCAGAAACAAATGCACTCACAGAATTTAAGCTTTTAGATTATGATCAATTGAAAAGTATAGTTTTTTCACTTCCAAATAAAAGTAGTCCAGATGATATTACAATTGAAGTTCTGAAGAATAATTTTGAATATTTGTATAATCCTTCACTGCACTTGATAAATAGTTCATTAGAAAATAGTAGAGTACCAAAAATGCTCAAATTGTCAACTATAGTTCCCATTGAAAAAGTCAACAATACGAAAACAGCTGATGAATATAGACCTATAAATGTTTTGCCAGCTCTAGCAAAAATCTTAGAGAAAACAGTATATAATCAGTTATTGGATCATATTGATGAAAACAATGCTTTATTCTTATTTCAATCAGGATTTAGGAAAAACTATAGTTGTGAAACTGCCTTTCACTATGTATTGAATGATTGGCAAGTGAATTTGGATAATAACTTAACAACAGCTGTAGTCTTTGTAGATTTGCAGAGAGCCTTTGAAACAGTAGATAGATCAATTATGTTGCAGAAGTTGGAGAAATATGGGATACGTGGAAATGTCTTGAAGTGGTTTACTGATTACCTATCAGATCGTAAGCAAAGAGTTAAGTGCAATGAAACAACTTCACAGGAATTATTAGTAAAGCAGGGAGTACCACAAGGTAGTATTTTGGGACCAATATTATTCTCATTGTATATTAACAATATCGAGCATGCCCTAGTAAAATGTAAATATCATATGTTTGCAGACGATACTGTCATATACTTTGCAGACAGTAACATTAATACGGTTCAAAATGTAATAAACACTGAGTTACAGAATTTAGAAAAATGGCTTCAGATTAATAAATTAAAATTAAATAATGATAGAACAAAAGCAATGTTAATTGGTAAAAAAAGTGTAAAGGATACTTGGGTAAAAGAAGGTTGTCATATAGGAATAAATAACACTCATGTTGAGATTGTATCGCAAATTAAATATTTAGGTATCATAGTGGATGACAAATTGAGATTTAGTGATCACATAGATTACATATGTAAGAAAATATCAAAAAAAACTGGGGGTTTTATATAGAATCAGTAAATATCTAAGTATATGGTGTAGGAAGACTATATATAACACCATCATTTTACCGCACTTTAACTTTTCTGGTACTATAATATATTTATGTAATCAGCATGACAAAGATAGATTGCAACTTCTGCAGAACAGAGCAATGAGAATAATATTAGGCTGTGACCGTTACTGCCGTATAAGTACGATGATGACTCAATTAAACTGGTTGCCGATAAATAAATTTGCCAAAATGAGAAGCATCATATTCATACATAAAATAAAACTGGGATTGATGCCTTCGTATTTTACCAATACGTTAAGAACATTTGATGAAAATCATAATTACGGCACCAAAAATGCGAAAAACTATGTACTGCAGAACAAAAATTACAAACGATCTCAGAATTCAATATTTTTTAGTGCTGTGATAGCATATAATAAGCTGCCAAATCAAATTAAATTGATGAACTTGAATTGCTTCTGTTCAAAAATCAAACAATTTCATTTTAATAATCAATAAGTTTAGTTATATAATAAAATGTGTTCAAATAGACTACTTAGATAGATTTTATTTTGCCTGTTCATATATATATATATATATATATATATATATATATATATATATATATATATATATATATATATATATATATATATATATATATATATATATATATATAAGTATTAATTCTTGTTCTAAATAGATTTAATTAATTGTTAAGACATTTTTTTTCCTTTATTGTTCAGAGATATATTTTGATCTTGTTAATATTTTTTTTTGGTCATTTTGTTGTGTCATGTTTTTGTACAATAGCAATTTCTATGCTAAATAAACAAATATTATTATTATTATTATTATTATCACATTACATTTAAAAATTAAATTTTCTCAATCGGTCAAGAACAAGTTTTGAATCATTTATGTGCTCTTGTAAACTGGTACTAAATATGATTATATCATCTAAATGAACAAAATATCGTCTATGACTTTTTGAAAAGTTGTTGGAGCATTTTCCAATCCAAATGGCATTCGTAATGTCCGTCTTCAGTATTAAAAGCTGTTACAGGTGTACAGTCTTCATGTACAGTCTTCATGTACAAAGTAACAAGTAAGTATTGTGAAACCGACAAAATTCACCTATCAAGATTTTGATGGAAATATCCGTTTTAAGCATTCCTGAATCCATTTTGACTATTTTTGGCTTGATATCGGTACGTATGTTCGTTCGTTCGTATGTGCGTGTGTGCGTTCGTGCGTGCGTGCGTAACTCGCAAATCTCAAAACTGGTTGACCGTATAATTTTGAAACCTTGTATTTAAGACTAGAATAAAGTCTAGTTGTGCACCTCGCATTATGGTTCCAATCGTCTGTACCGGAAGTGCACTTTACTTGAAACTTTATTCGAATATTTCTAATAAATCCAGAATGATCAACTGTAGGATATTAAAATTCAGTATCAGAACTTGATGCTGTATCAGAATAGTTATCTGCTATTTTTGTAAGAATCGACCAGGCCAGAAGTGCACTTTACTTGAAACTGTTTTAGAATTTTCTGCATGAATATAGAATGATCCGCCATAGCATATTGAAATTTCGTATAAAGAACTTCTATAACATTTTATTGTACATTTTGCATTATGATTGCGATCTGCTAAGCCGGAAGTGCACTTTAGTTGAAACTTTTTCTTAGTTTTTCGCATAAATTCAGAATGATCAGCCATAGGATACTGGAATTCAGCATTTGAAATTACTGTAGCATCTGAATGGTCATCTTCTATTTTTGTAACAATCGGCTGAGCCGGAAGTGCACTTTATATGACAGACTTTTTGAATTTTCCGCATAAATTCTAAACAATCAGTCGTGGAATATTCAAACTCTGTATTAGGCACTTTCATATTATCTGGTTACACATCTTGCATTATAATTGCTATCGACTTAGCCGGAAGAGCACTTTATTCGAAACATTTTTTGAGTTCTCCGCATAAATCCAAAACGATTGAACGTGGATTGTAAGAATTCAGTATTTAGGGGGATTATACCGTCCAGATGCTCATACCCTATTTTTATTGAGATCCGCCGAGTCGGAAGTGAAATTTACTTGACAGTCTTTTGGAATTTCTCGCATAAATTCGAAACGATCAGGTGTAGAATATTGAAATTTGGTATTTCAATCTGCTGTAGCATCTTAATGATTGCCTACTATTTTCATAGCAATAGACTGAACGGAAAGTGCATTCAGTAGGAGTTTATTTTTTAATTTTGTGCATAAATTCAGATCTGTTGATAGTAGTAGAATTTTGGAAATCAGTATTAAGGAATGTTGTAGTATAAGAATAATAACCCACTGTTTGTTTCCATAGCAATAAAATTGGCTGAAAGTGCATTTTACTTGACCGATTCTTAGAATCACTTGGGTAAATCCAAAACGATTTACTGTGGAACGATGAGATTTTGTGTTTGATTATATATATCCAATGATATATACGATCAAACACAAAATAACATCGTATCATATATATATATATATATATATATATATATATATATATATATATATATATATATATATATATATATATATATATATATATATATATATATATATATATATATATATATATATATATATATATATATATATATATATATATATATATATATATATATATATATATATATAAAGGATGACATAAAGCGGTTTTTTCGAGATTTTATATATTTTAGTTCAAGACTTTGCCGCTTCTACCATCGGCGCCACCGTAGCGTGTATATTCTATGTGTATATATGGTATCCGTTCCATGGTAAAACGGTCATCCAAAGTATATATAATTGCAGATATACGTACGATAGGTCTTCCGAAAATCGGTAACACTGTATTCATATCAGACTGCACACATTCTAACAAAAACACTCACTACACTCTGGGATAGTAGAGGACTCAAAATAAAAATTCAACTGTCTGAATTGTAAAATAAACCTGAGTACTGTAACTGAGTGTAATTCATTGTGTATAATTCTTTCGATATATTTTTGCTGTTAGTCAAAATATTTGTATTCAAAACAGAATTCTCATTTTATTGACAAGATATATTATATATTTGGTAATGTTATCGATGAGGGCCGCCAGATTCAAAATAGATGAAATTTTGGGAAAAGTATCTATTAAACATAGGGACTATGAGAGAGATAGTGACAAGTGAGGCTCAAGTTCGCATGACATTGAAATTACTGTTTTCATACTGATTTATTCGATACAACTATAAATGAGTGTTCATGTGCTACAATGGATGTGAGTTAGCTCGCTGTGCTCACACTTTCAGAAATTATTCGAGAATTTTACCGAGTTGCACTGCGCGCGCATGTGTTGCAGAACTTGAACACCAGATAGCCGTGGAGGCTGTATCAAACTCATCTTGAGCCGAAATCCAGAATTGCGCAGTGCAATTTGATGAAACTTCGTTATTTTTTGTGAAAGTGCGAGCGTAGAGAGTTGATTTATAACCATTTTTACACATGAACACTTATTTGAAGACTGGATTTCGATCCAACATGAGGAGTTCACGGCACTCTTCTTGGTTGTCTTGGGCTCAAAATTTGTTCAACAGGCGCGCGCAGCGCAATCCAATAATATTCAGGAATGCTTCTCGAATGCGCGAGCTAGCCCATTATCATTGTTACATACGGACACTTCTTCATAGACTGTATTTCTGTCCAACATTGATGATTCCAAGGTCATACGAGCTTGGTCCCCTTCACTTGTTATAATATTTCTCATCATCCCCATACCTAGTATAAGCTTTTCTCAAAATTTCACCCATTTTGAGCTGGCACTTCTCATAAACATAATGACCATATATCTTGATATCTTGAATTATAAACTGCAACTTTCCACCATTCCCACAATTGATCATTATATTTGGAGATTCAACGATTTCTCATTTGCATTCAAAAATAATGCTAAGGAATCCTGAATTGATTAGAAGTACCTCATTGATTAAAACAATAACTGAAATTATAACTTAGCTATCAATAAATTATACTGAAATTTAAAATCTGTTTATACTAAATTGAATCCATTATGAGTTCGTTATTCACCAAAATCTTTGATTATGCTTTTACAGGTGATTGAAAGAAACTGGGATAAGTGATTATTTTTTTAATTATTGATTTTAGCTCATGGTTTGAATGAGAATGTAGCAGGTGAATTTGAATGTCACTTTTCAATGTGAAAATATCCAGATTTTCACTCCTTGTGTATCTGGAAATGATGTCATCTATGACTTTTTAAAGACAATGATACGTTTTTCAAATTATTTTCTGAAAGTGTGTTTTATTAGCTTCACAACAATGCCTTACATTCAAAATTCTTTCAAAAAATAAGCTACTCATTGATTTTCAGAAATTTGTAATTTTAACTGTATTATCATTTATTATACCATAAGTAGTTGAAGTATTATCGATTATTTTTGTGGTGCTATCACGAATGTTTATTGTGCTTGCGTTTGAATACCACGAGTGTGCAGCACGAGTGGTATTCACAAGCACAATAAACATGAGTGATTGCCCCACAAAAATAGTCTATAATACTTCAACTACAAATGGTATATGGAGGACTATTCCAGAAGTCAAACCATTTTTTCAAATTAGTTTTCTGTGAATCTAGTAACAACTCACGTAATTTTCATAGGAACGAGTAAACAAACTTCTGTCAAACTGGAAAATTAGAATTGCATTTTCTTTGACGAATAATAGAGAAATATATTGCGTTTTGATATGGGAACTAGTTCAGAAAGGTTTGATGATAGATCAGAAGATAAAATTGATGAAGATATTCAGAAAAATATTCCATTAAATACGAAGAAAGCACAAATTGGAGGTATCTATATCTTTGGGTGAAATACTCACTTGGACCACTAGTGTAATACCCGATGGTATTTCCACACGTCCAAATACTCACTGATATGCACCGTTTCTATGGCGATTTAGCATTGTTAACCTTGTTATAAATACTACGAATGGAATAGTCAGTGCAATCAAACTGTTACTTCGTTGTTTGAAATAATATCAAGATGTTCATGCGATGTCTCATTTGTTTGAATACGTGGTGATCAATGATATTGCAAACAATAACCAGAAAAAAATCCTCCAAATCTTAATGAACGGACAAAACTGAAGTTGACTATGAATTCAACAGATTGAGTACTCGGATACCGAAGTATAAAAATAATGGGAAGAATAATAACAAGTGGGGATGAAAAAAAGCCTACCGGAAACGTAGCCCAAACCAAGCTTTTTGGGTTTAGTATCTCGAGAGGATCATTAGAAGTACATTATTTAGTGGGTATTTGAAGTTACTCTATCTGTCAGATTCGTGGCAAATTTCAATTCCGTCCGTTAACTACTATTCAGTCAAAGATATCATCAGAAATTAGGAAAATAATGGAGAATAAGAATCATTAACAGTGACATATTTCAGAGATTATTCAATAGTTATATCCCAAATGCACGGCAAATACCTGAATGTGCACGAGAGAAAATATTCTGATCGTATTTGCTGTGCACGAGGGATATATAGGAAGAATATCTCTCCAGCAAAATTTCAAAATTGATACTATATTTTTAAATATCAATTGATTTATTTGCTTCCGAATCTTCAAAATAATATTCATATCAAGTGACATATGAATAAATAAAATAATTTTTTTAGATACTTCAACAAAAGTCTGAAAGTATCCTTGGATTCACAAATAAACAAAGTCAAAATTTTCTTACCTTGTCATTATTTCACATTAAAAAATGACTTATCAGCAATTTCGGAATGAATCTTGAGAATTAATAAACAGAAAAATAGAAGATATCACTCCTATTAACGGAAAGAAATCAATTTGTTCTTGTTGGAAATTATTTGAGTATTTTTGTATTGAAAAAGGCTACGTGTTGGGCGAAAATGTATCTGCAGTGAAATTGGCCGAAATATTGAAAGAATATAGTTATATGAAAAAACGTAATGCTTCAGATCACAAGAAAGTTCTATTAGCTCTTATTTGAAGATGAATTTTGGACATCATAAAAAATTAATTTCGAGAATGCAGAATCAAGAAATAGAATTGAATGAAATCAACATTAACTCATAAAATTGAGACAATACTGAAACTATTGATTACAGTAACTGTGTTTTTAACTGTACTGATTTCAATTTTAATCAATGAATATTTGAGAAAAGCACTTATGAAAATACTTTAGTATTTGCACATGTGCAAAATACTCACTGATATTCGATTTTTATTATTCGCAATTGAAGAAATTCTGCAATATGATTGGTTAAAAATTTTCGAGGAATGTATTCGACAATATCAACTAGCATGTAGCAGAAGAACTTAATACAGAAACTATGATGAAATAAAAGAAGTTTTGAAAAACATAAATTAAAGCCTTTTAAATTTCATTTCTCATACATATAAAAGAGAATTGTAATCAGAGAGGCATAGATTTTTGTTATTGGCTGCTGTCGTTAATTGGAAATACTGGCATGTACTGATGGAGCAAATCTTCATGTAGATGACTTTTTTAATAGAAAATTATAATCTTTGTGCATTTCAAATATCATTCAATTTTTAATTTAGAGTAATCTTCATCTGACAGTATCTGTTTTCAATTTTCAATCTATTCCTGATTCGAATGAAAATAATAGTTTTCTAATATAGATTTTGTTCTGATCTTTGAATTCAAAATCACAGCTTCCTCAGTATTTTGTATTTGGAATAGTAAGTAAAACATATATTAGCATTTCCCATAGATTGGATCAATTATCAATAAAATTGGTCCATGACCAAAACATTCGCGACATAACCCAAATTTTACGCTCGAGCACAGAGCTTGAAAAACTCAATCATCTCATAACATCAATATCAGTAAGAGCTTCTCTTTTGAACTTTTGTACAGAACACTTATGGAATATAGCTTCAAAACACCATTCCGAACATACGGCAACCATGTCGGGCTACTGATACACTGGAAATTATACTGTCAGAGGACCTAGAGCTGCAATATTGTTGGCCAGATATACTCGTGGATGTCTTATATATAGAGCATTAGTTAGAGGACCTAAGTATAGCAATTTGTATGTAAATTGAAAATTCGAAAAAAATTTTCTCCACAGATATGCTACTGAACATGCATAATATTCAATATACTCTAACAATAATTAATATACATTCACTCCTTCCGCTGGATGAGTTATTGCTGGATTACATGTGGATGACTTAAATATAGCGGGATGTATATATATATATATATATATATATATATATATATATATATATATATATATATATATATATATATATATATATATATATATATATATATATATATATATGTATATAAATATAAATATATATATATATATATATATATATATATATATATATATACATCCCGCTATCAACCCTGCGTCCATGTATTGGCGTTTTACATTACATCGAACGTCCGGGTGTTATTGTGCGTCCCGTATATGGACGTCGGATGACAAACCCTTAAAACTCTAATAACTCTTGGTACAATTATCGAAACTCAATGGTTCTCAGATAAAATGTTAGATAAGTTTGCATGAAAACATTTCTACGTGTGCCTTTATGAAGAAAAGAGATGGTTCAAGAGTAAGAGCTCAAAATAAAAAATTTAGATGGACGTTCGAAAACTTCATTATGAAAGTTATCCAGAGAGCTTAGTTCGACATAATTCCGCCAGGTTCGCTATTAAAATTGAGTGTATATTAAAACTGTATATTCAACTTTCATTGCTTCAACAACCCGAACTCCGAAGAAGTGGCAACAATGTTTTCAACTTGCGATACCAGATTATAATTTTGTGCAGCGAAACTCCTATAATTGAAACATTATAAGTAATCAAATTTATGAATTTAATTTAGGTGTAAATGATAATCGAAAGAATTAAGTTTCAAGATAGAACAAAACATAATTTTTTTAAACCCAAAATCAATATATTATGCTTATTATTATAAATACATGATTTGTTTTCAACGTATTTGTTTTCGTAGTTGAGTGAGTCACTTATGAAAAAGTAAATATTTGAAATGTATATCATAGAATCATGTACGTTGGAAGTTTGAAAATATGATCAAGTGAATAAATATAATATTGATAGTAAAAAATCATATTTAGAGAAAAGAGATTCTAAATATTAATGGTTTAAAATGAATAGATCACGTTTGTCAAGATTTTTATTCTGTAAAAGTATACAATGTAAATTTATAAGAAAACTGCTGTGGCCACACAGTTCTTCCTCGACCATAAATTAGATGGTCAGTTTCTTAGCTGTATCATGAATTCAGAGTATCGTATCAATTAAATACATATTTCAAAGTGACAGCTGTCCCTGTCAAAGTGACAGCTATCGTTGTCAAAGTGACAGTTGTCGTCAAAGTGACAGATGACGATTACATGAAACATGAAATTACTATTTCATTTTACGCTAGCCATATGTTCTATGTCCAGTTGCTTTAGTTGATCCCAAAATTGGTAGTATCTGGTTAAAATGTAAAAAAACAATCAACAATCTAGAAATTGATTTACTTTGGATTTCTTTCAGGCTTATCTTTTTGTCTTGTTCATGGAACTGGACATATGGTAATTTCTATTGCTCAGTTTATGTTTGATTTATTCCTTCATACATTTTATTTCAGATATAATTTCGAAGATGATCCACATATAGTTTATTTTTCATTTATCCGGCCTGTATATAATATGGAAAGTATTGTGATCGTGTTTCTTTTGACAGTTCAAGATTCTGATGAATTCTCACGTTTTGGACCCTACTGAACCAAAAAAACTCAATTTTAAGAATAGTCGGTTGATCTGTCTGTCGGTTTGTCTGAAAACACGATAACTTTAGAATGCGTAAGAATTTCTGACTGGAAGCTCAAAACTGATACCAAACTAGACATCATTTGAATAACTTTTGGAAAATAATTGACAATCGTTTAAATATTATTTTTGACACTCTTACTGGAATTATTTCCGCAGGAGCTACAATTCGATACCAAACACGATAAAACCAAATGACTTATTTTGGAACAACAATTGACGAACGTTTGTATGGGATGTCCAAATATATATGAAAATAATTATAATTTCACATTTTGATTCTAACTATTTCTTTGCTTCAGAAAAATATAATGAATTTTATAATGAAGCAAATTTTAATATTGACAAATAAGCCACTATTAATTTTGAAAAATGTTTTGGGTAAGTGCTACGCCAAATTATTCAGGAATCAATTTGATTTTTTTCACATTTCATGATAAATACCATTGTTCATAAAATAAACGCATCAATAAAGTTTTGGTACCACTGGTTGAAAGAAGCCCATTCACAAACTCAAACCTGGCTTTTTATTAAAAAGAATGAATACCTATAAAATTTTAGTCAGAAATTCTTACGCATTCTAAAGTTATCGTGTTTTCAGACAGATCGACCGACTATTCTTTAAATTATGTTTTTTTGGTTCAGTAAGGGTCCAAAATGTGAGGATTTATCAAAATCTCGAACTGTCAAAAAAACACAATTACAATACTTTCCGTTATATATAGGCCGGGGAAATGAAAAGTACTATAAGTGGATCATCTTCGAAATAATATCTGAAATAAAATGTTTGAAGGAATAAATCAATTACGAACTGAGTAGTAAAAATTAACCTATGTCTAGTTCCATGAACAAGACAAAACATAAATATATTATACCTTTCGTTGGAATATATTGGTAGTATTGATATAAATACTCAGTATATAATAATAATATATTCTGCAACAAGTTTGTAATGTGAGACGAAGGCGATGACTACGTTTCGCGAGTGTGGAATATGCTATTCCAAATTCTTTGTAGACTATACTATACTCTAGAAAGATTTTTGAAACTCAGCAATATCTCAGAAGATACTTTCAAAATTATAAAAAGTCAAACGCAAAGCTAGAAATGCATACCTGAAATGTCATCTGTCCCAACATAATTTTTGCTCAACTGTACAAAGTACAAGGAAGTGTTGTGAAACCGACAAAATTCAAATATCCAGATTCTGATGGATATATCCGTTTTGAGCATTTCTGACTCAATTTTGACTATTTTTGGCTTGATGTCGGTACGAATGTATGTGCGTAACTCGCAAACCTCAAAACTCTGCTGAAATTCCGTATTCAAGATTGGTATAGGGACTTGCGCATTATGGTTGCAATCATCTGTACCGGAAGTGCCCTTTACATGAAACCTTTTTTGGATTTTTCGCATAAATCCGGAATGATAAGCCGTAGGATACTGAAATTCAGTATTTGAAATTGCTGTACGATCGGAATAGATATCTTCTAGCTTAGCCGGAAGTGCACTTTATATAACAGAATTTTCGAATTTTCCTTATAAATTCAAAACAATTAATTGTAGAATACTGAAATTTTGTATTAAGCACTTCTGTAACATTTAGTTATGCACCTCGCATCATGATTGCAATCATCTGTACCGGAAATGCACTTTACTCCATTTTTTTTTCTAATTTTCCACATAAATATGAAACAATTGAACATAAAATGTTTAAATTCAGTATTTAAGACGATAGTACCGTTTAAGTACTCATATCCTATTTTCATTGAGATCAACTGAGCCGGAAGTGCACTTTACTTGAGAGTCTGATAGGCTGTAGAGTATAGAGTATTGAAATTTGGTATTTCAGTCTGATGTAGCACCTTAATGATTGCCTATTATTTTCATAACAATAGACTGAACCGGAAGTGCACTTCAGTGGAAATTTATTTTTCAATTTTGCGCATAAATTCAGAACTGTTAGCCGTGGAATCTTTGAAATCAGTATTTATTAATATTGAAGCATAAGGATGATGATCTATAGCAACCAACTATGCTAAAAGCGCATTTTACTTGACAGATTTTCTTATTCTTTTGGATAAATCCAAAACGATTAGCCGTGGTACGATGAGATTTTGTGTTTGGTTATATATCCAATGATATACAAGTAAGTCACGTGATGTCCACGTCAGATTTCTTATTATAGAATAAACAAACTCCAAAACAGTGTTAGAGAAAAGAATTGTCACATATAAAAAAGAATCTCTCATAATTACACAGTCGGGTTCAAAAATTTGTTAAGTCCAGTATTTCAGTCCATGGTTCACTTTAAACGTAGCTCAATTTTCATAGTGATAATTGTTAGAACAATTGTTATTGAGATAATTAAGCTCCGCTTCAGTTAAACCGAGGACTGAAATATCGGCTCTAAGGGTCGGTATTTCAGTCTTGGGTTTATCTTAAGCAAAGCTTAATCACCTTAGTAATAATTGTTCTAATAATCATCACTCCGGAAACTAAGCTACGTCTAAGATAAACCGAGGACTGAAATACTTGCCCTAATGGCCAGTTGCACCACCGTCACTTAACTTTGAGGGAGGAATAATAACCATAGTAACAATTGTCAATACAATAGTTGCCATAGATAATAAACTCTACTTAAAGTTAAGTGACGGTGGTGCAACTGGGCATAAGAGTCATATGATATAGATGTATTTTAGTTTCATTGAAGCACTGATTCTACGGAGTAATTGCCAAAAAACACACAGTCTAGAAAGAAGAGAACTATTAGATATTATTTTACATTTTACAAAAAAAAAGAAAAGAAAGATAAGTGATTTTGAACCATTCATTGCTATGCCATTTTAGGTTATTATTTAATGGTTAAATTTTACTCATTGTAGAAGTGAATTCTCTTTTTTTTTAGCCAAGCATAAAAGATACGAGAAGTATTATTTGAATGAATTCAAGTAGTTTTCATCATTTTTAAGGTAATAGAAAATTATTTTCCAATTCATATGAATTTAGTCAGCTTATATATCAAAAAACTTCCTGATAGCATAACTTGATTTTCTTATTTATCGATAACCTGCACATTCAGTTCATACCGCTTCTGTCTATCTTCAACTGAACTGACAGTCATGATACATGATATCCAAGACTAGAAACAGGCAACACTGTCGGACGTCGCATGTGATGCAATTAGTGCATGAAATGAAACTTGCAGTATATAGGAGGACGTTGGATAACTTCTTCGTAAAAGGGAGCTGAACAGATATTAAAATGAAAGTTGTGATTGGAATGAGCTAGTGTATAAAAGTGATAGCTGAATTCTACGTCACGAAAAACCGTATATACACGAACAAAAATTTCAATATACGCAGTAGATCTGGTGGACGCCCGATGCTTTGATTATGAAAGGACGCACGATAGCTAGCGTGATGTATATATATATATATATATATATATATATATATATATATATATATATATATATATATATATATATATATATATATATATATATATATATATATATATATATATATATATATATATATATATATATATATATATATATATATATATATATATATATATATATATATATATATATATATATATATATATATATATATATATATATATATATATATATATATATATATATATATATATATATATATATATTGTCACGATGTTGCTGAGTCACGCCGTAATTTACAACATGAAGTGTAAATGTGATGATGGCCTAGCGGTTAGCGTGCTCGCTTGGTGCGGCAAAATCGGTATGCAGCAAGTTGAGACTGAAAAATTAAATACTTAATGGATAGGCAGTATATAAAGCCTCCGATTTCGAAGAGAAGTCAGTTGAACTGTAGCGCCTTCCTACAGTTGAGCTCCCCAGAGCTGGGCTGTAGCGACTTCCTACAGCCCACCAGCTCTCAAGGCTAGTGGACAGCCTCCGAGTTAGCAGCCAGTAGCATTCGTCAGACTAAGGGTAAGCAAACCGATACCTAGTGCCCGACTTGCGTCTTCCAAGTCTCCGTCCTAGTATCCAGCTCGCGTCTTCCGAGCTACACCCTAGTTCCGACTTGCGTCTTCCGAGTTAACGTCCTGTTATCCAGCTCGCGTCTTCCAAACTACTTCCTAGTGTTCCAATTCCGAGTCATCGTCCTTCACTTCTGTTTCAGTGGATCTGCGTTGTGAAGTACGTAAAAGTATCCGTCAGTCTGTATACTTCGTCAGTAAGAATACTCCGTCAGTCAGTATACTCCGTCAGTCAGTATACTCAGTCAGTTAGTATACTCAGTCAGTTAGTATACTCCGTCAGTCAGTACAGTCAGTACAGTCAGTATAGTCAATGGTCAGTCAGTGTACTCAGTCAGTCAGTGCACTCGGTCAGTCAGTACACTCTGTCAGTCAGTATACCCCGTCAGTCAGTACAGTCAGTAGTCAGTCGGTATACTGAATCAGTCAGTACAGTCAGCAGTCAGTCGGTGTACTAAATCAGTCAGTACAGTCAGTAGTCAGTCGGTAAACTGAATCAGTCAGTACAATCAGTAGTCAGTCAGTATCAGTTGGTAGATTCAGTCAAGTAGTCGATTATTTAGACAAGCGGTCAATAATTTGATTGTAACAATGGTTCTGTTAACACTATTTGACATTGTTGAGATAGTCTAGCAATAGAATATATTATTGCTGTTAATTGTGCATCATCTTTAATGTTTATTTTCAACTATAATAAATAGAAATATTTTATTTTTGGTAAAAGCTGTTACTCTTTTGTTGCGTGTACCTCGTTCTCCTTTTTCAGCAAGATTTCAGAAGCCTGGACATCATACCTCCACAGAGCTACCTTGGCACGTACAACAGCCTGTCGCTCCGTTAGTTAATGGCGCCCGAGCATTGAGTAAAATTTAGCGACAGGCCAAAAAGTACGTCACATATTTCTGACGTTCCAAGCGGGGACGTCACAATATATATATATATATATATATATATATATATATATATATATATATATATATATATATATATATATATATATATATATATATATATATATATATATATATATATATATATATATATATATATATATATATATCCAATAATGTACAAGTAAGTCACGTGATGTTCACGTCAGATTTTTATCTGTTCGAAATCAGAAGCTTGGTCTAAAGTCGTAAAATATTGACAACGTCCGAATTTATCGAGTAGGTCAGTAATGTTAGATAAAGGGTATTTATCGTCAATAGTCTTCGTTCAGTTTACGGTAGTCTACAACAATACATCATTTCTTTTTCCCTGATGCGTCCATTTTCTTGAGTACAACTCTAATAGGGTAAGACATGGCGAACATGACGATCAAGTAATATTTCGATCAAGCATTTTGTTAATTTGTGTGGGTACTTTTTGCCTGTGAACTTCGAGGTGTCTAAACGATTTTGTATAGACTGGAAGCTCGTCTTTTGTTCTAATATGATGTTTAATTTGGTTGGTGAATGTTAAGTTATTATTATCAAAATGAAAAGTGTCTGCATAATGTTTAATTAACTCAATAATAGCATCTTTCACTTCATTATTCATATGATCTGTTCTTAATTTGGAAAAGTCTATTTTAAGTTTTTGTGTATTATTAAAATTTAAATTTGGACCATCATAAAAATCATGATTATTGAAACTCTCTACTTGTGGCTGCTGGCATACATTCAAAAACATTTTGTGTTCACTGGTATTTACTACTGGACATAGTACGCACTGATTTCTTGCTGACCCTAAACATTCTAATATGATAAGATCTTTTGTGCGGATTTCTGGAATGATTACAGGTCTGGCTTCAACATTTACTTCAAATTCAATTATCTTTTCTGAATTAGGTTCGATTAGAATTCTTTCATCAAGTGAAGTATTATTGACTTGTTCTGTTTTATTCACTGAATGATATTTTATAGGGCAATTACGATGATATCTTATGTCAAATCTATCACAGCACCTAAATTCTCTTAATTATCTATACCAAGCAATGATATATCAAAATTAGCGTGGAAATCAAAAATATGATATTTTAATTTATTCTTTTGGTTATTACTGTTATTAATGATAATATTAGAGTGAAACTACTAAACTGTTGTAATAAACTACCGTGTGCAGTAGTTATTTGGAAAGGGTTCTCAGAAATGAATTTTTCTATGAATTTTTCAACTAATTTTGACTTAACAAATGATTTGGTACTTCCAGTGCCTACAAGTACTTTTAAATTGCGATCTGGAAAAATTATAAATGGTAAGTCGATTCTTGTATTTGTGATATTGATTAAATGGATTGATGGTCCTTATTTTCTATCAAGGCTGTTTCGTCTAGAAAATTATCTTGACTAAAATCTTCGAAATTTGTTTTTACTTACTTGTACAAAGTTATAAGTATTGTGAAACCGACAAAATTCCCCTATCGAGATTTTGATGGAAATATCCGTTTTGAGCATCCCTGAATCCATTTTGACTATTTTTGGCTCGATGTCGGTACGTATGTTCGTGCGTTCGTATACGTGCGTGCGTTCGTATATGTGTGCATTCGTGCGTGCGTGCGTAACTCGCAAATCTCAAAACTGGTCCAATGTATAATGTTGAAATCTCATATTTAAGACTGGTATAGGGTGTTGATTTGCACCTCGCATTATGGTTGCAATCGCCTGTACCGGAAGTGCACTTTACATGAAACTTTTTTGAATTACTCTCATAAATCCAGAATGATCAGCCGTAAGATACTGAAATTCAGTATTTGAACTTGATCTAATATTAGAATAGTTACCTGCTATTTTTGTATGAATTGGTCAAGCCGGAAGTGCACTTTACTTGATACTTTTTTTGAATTTTTTGCATAAATCTAGAATGATCAGCCAGAGCATATTGAAATTAAGTGTTTGAACTTGTTGTAGCATCAAAATGGTTATCTACTATTTTTGTATCAATCGGCCATGCCAGAAATGCAGTTTATGAGTATAGCAGACATTCAGAATTTGCGGTATAAAACAATCAGTTTAATAGAAATGATTAGGTATGCAATGAGAATCTCTTGTCAAATGTTTAAATTTTGTTTGACATTTCACATGTCAAAATATTTTTCCCTAAGTTTCATTTCGTAAGCATGACAAAAGCGACAAAATTGGATCAAAACATGCTTTTCTATACAAATTTAAAATTAATTTCCATTATGTTGGTCACACGGTCTATCTTCAATTTCAGCATTATTCAACTCTAAATATACATACTTATCAAACCTCTTGAAGGCATGAAAAACTAAATGAGACACTGAAATCTACGACTATCTGACGGTCTAAAAGTACAAGGAAATATTGTGAAACCGACAAAATTCACATATCCAGATTTTGATGGATATATCCGTTTTGAGCATCCCTGAATCCATTTTGACTATTTTTGGCTCAATGTCGGTACGTATGTACGTGGGTATGTGTGTGTGTGTGCGTAACTCGCAGATCTCAGAATTCGTCAAACGTATAATGCTGAAATTTTGTATAGAAGACTGGTATAGGATCTAAGATCTTGATGTGCACCTCGCATTATGGTTGCAATCTTCTGTACTGGAAGTGCATTTACCTAATATTTTTTTTGAATTCTCTGCGTAAATCTAGAATGACTAGCCGTAGGATACTAGAATTCAGTATTTGAAATTGCTGTAGCATCCAAATGATCATCTTCTATTTTCGTCCCAATCGACTAAGCCGGAAGTGCACTTCATATTACAGATTTTCGAATTTTTCTCATAAATTTAAAATGATCAGTCGCAGAATATTGAGATTCTGTATTAAGCATTTTCATAGCATCTAGTTGTACACCTTGCATTATGATTGTGATCGGCTAAGTTGGGAGTGCAGTTTACTCGAAACATTTTTAAATTTTCCTCATAAATCCAGAACGATTAAACGTGAAATTTTAGAATACAGTATTCAAGATGATAGTACTGTCTAGATGCTCATATCCTATATCTATTCAGATCGACTTAGTCGAAAGTGCAGTATACTTGGCGATCTTGGAATTTTGAGTATAAATTCAGAACTGTTAGTTGTAGAATCCTGAGAATCGTTAGTGAGGAATGTTGTGACATAAGAATGATGACATACTGTTTCCATAGCAACCGACTAGTCGTGGAATGATGAGATGTTGTATTTGATCATATATATCCAATGATGTACAAGTAAATCACGTGATGTCCACGACAGATTTTTCCTTCAGGATGTTCTACAATTGGTTCGCCAATTTCACTATAATTATCGCCAGCATTAGGACAATTTCATTTTGTGAATCATCTTCTAAATTAAATAATTCCTCCACGATGAATGTTGTACGTGATTGACTAGAAAAATGATTATGAGGCAGCCCAGGTCTGGGTTGATCTGTATTTCGCGTCGATATGCTCATGAGTGTTGGTTCATAATAATTTTGATTTGTTATCATTTTGGTTCTCTGCGAGGGTTGTGGATGTCTATTATTTTGGGAGTTCTGAAAATACCTATTGAGATATTATTGATTATTTCTGAAAAATGGTTGCTGGTTATTATTTTTGAAAAATGATTGTGGACTATTTTTGAATATAGGAGATTGAAAACGAGGATTTGAAACAGGGTCATAAACTTGTGATTGCTTGTTATTAATATCACTATACATATTAGGCTTTGGGAAATTCTTACTTTGAATATTCTGAGTGGGTTTTATATTTCTATAGTTTTCAAACTGAAAGTCGTTTGCTAACATATTCAAAACAGTGTTCAGAGAGGTTGGATTTTTGGCACGCATAAGCTGGCCTATCGGTTCTTTTAGAGCGCGTGACAAAATTTTCAAAGCATAATTTCTAAAAAATCAGGTTAGGATAAGTTTTTCGTAAGCATCTTCTGTGTTTGTCATTATATGAGAAATCTGTCAATTCAGAATATGTAGTATTCTGTTATAAAAATCGAATACTGACTCATCATGAGATTGTTTTAATTTTGCTAATTCTATGCATAATGTGTATATATCACGCTTATCTGCATACGTGTGTAATAATGCAATTTTTAAATCAACAGAAGTTTTTACATTGCAAGATGCGATATTGAGAGCAGCTTCGCCTTCAACTTTTGCTAAATTACTGGATATCGAATATTCGTTTCGAAGATCCGAAGTATCTATACTATTATAAAATGATTTACCAATTTTTCGGTTTGTTCTGAAAATCTGGGAAGCAATCCTCTTTCGCTATTAAACTCAGGGACCATATCAAGGTACTCTTCCTTTAGAACTGTTGAAGCCATTGTGTAATTGAAATTTATCAATGGTTTTCTGAAAAAATTTTAAATTCGTATTTTTTGGATGAGGTTTTGGGAATTTTCTGTTTCTGAATCAGAATCCGTACTCGAACTTGTATAACTTATTAAATTAGAGCCTCAAATTGACATGGACCTACAGAAATATGATCCAGTAAATTGGTCAGCGTCTCCGTAGTGTTGTTCGTCGTTTCCTGGAGATACTCGCTCGATATGCGCTCGAACTTGCTGATTTTCTTCCAGTTGTTGCAGGCAGGAGGGTTCACTGGTGGATTATTGGCTGTTGGTTTTGATATTGTCTCGAACTTGCTGATATGCGTTCAGTTGCAGATGACGGCACCAATTTCTTCTTCCACGCGACTTGTTAGAATTTTCAAATAAATTGTTAGTACGACGAAGATTTATATTCGTTAATCCGGTCTTGAAATCCCACCACGACTACAACAATTAATTTTTTGTTTAGAGTTGACGTGTTTTCAATAAAGTTTTATTCAACAACTAGCAGCCCGTGTCGGCTTCGCAGGAGTGGGGATTTATTAATATTCAACGTTTTTGTTCAAATCCTTAAAGTATAGTTTATAGTCTAAGAGCTGGCTACATGAAAATGCAAGGTATAAGGAGCTATAAATATTTATAGATAAATAGGTTCCATTACCGCTCTTGAACAATGAAAGACCAGTCTGCCAGTGCGCATAGGAAGACTAAGGTGGGGGTGGACGGTCAAAAAGAATGAATGAAGAAATGATAAAGCTCAGAGATAAAAATTATGGGAAGGGTAAGTATTTGATGTTACAAAACGCGGAATACTATTGGTATAGGATATTGTGGGAGATAAAGGGCTGACAGACGGCAACAAAGTGGCGGTAACTAATATGAAGGAAAATAATGGTGAGGCTCATTATTGAAAATTATTGGTGATAATTGTTCGACTGTCAACAAAATCATGTGCTAAATCTCACAGGAGAAAACAAAAGATAACATCGAGGCAGACCGTGATGAAGAGCAAAGAATAGTATATTACAATACAAGTGAAGAAACTATGAGTTTTGCTCATGCGGGTGCCAGTTTTGTGCACGAAGCGCTAGCCGAGTGTGCAAAGGCACACAAGTGAGCGAATTCGTTTCTTCACGAGTGCTGTATAGCGTTTTGTTCAATCCAAACATTCATTAAAACATTAAAATCTATTACACTTCTTAAACAAAGATCATGTATAAAGTATAAAGTAGCATAGGCGACGGATGCGTTGTTATGGATCATGAAAATATAAACATCCGCAACTGTCAAAAATATTAAAATTGTTTTGTCCTGATATTTTTGCAAATATAAATTGTGACACTGAAATGGAACAAGATTATAATGAAATTGTGCGAGGAAAATAATTAACAAAGAAGAGAAAACAAGTAATAGAAATAGCACTCAAGTTGATATTACAAAAGTTATTACAATAACTACAGAGTCTCATCAGTTTTCAGTTGCTGGTATATCTTGTTTAAGTAACGCAATTTTTAATAATTATGAAGTTCATTTTCATATCAATAAATACATGTGATAAAATGTATTGTAGTTTATTCTTTATTTCGTTATGAAAGAGTGAGTGGACGAAAGTAATTACACTCACTATTTTCGCCCACCCGTTGTCATAGGAATCACTGTAGTTTACAAAACAAACAGTTTCAAGATTGGTATCCAAGTAAAAAATAACATGTTTCAATAAAAGGATTGAACAAAAAAATATTCAAGTCGATCAAGCCGTTTTTTAGTTTTAGCGAGACTAACGAACATCAATTCATTTTCATTATATTTGAAGACTATTGTTGTTAGCAAGACTCCTACTAACTATTTTTCATACAATAACGTTATTTATTTTAATTTAGGGAGCAAAAGCTACTCAACAGCACTATTTATTCCTATGATTCATTGAAATAATAAATTAGATGACCAGCACTATTTCTAATGGATAATTCTAACTCGAACTAAAGATTATTATACAACCCTATAACTCAACTTCAATTATTCACGTCAATATTAATTTATTTAAAATGAAACAATTTATTTCAACCACTAGCAGTCCATATTAGTAGGTCTCTGAGCCAAAATCAATAATTCTTATTGAGTCAGCCACTGATATATACCGTGGGTCTCTCCCCACTACGTTTTTCCCGCAAACGTCCAGGCATTTCTAGAAAGCGCTAGTAGGTACCAGCAATTTTCTAGAAAACAAATATATTCGCTTCTATTTCTTGATGTGACATATTTCCACAATAATTCTAAACACCAGTAGAGCCGATATGACCAATTCATAGACTTAAATTCGTTACAATACAAAGCAACTAGAAGCTGAACTTAACTAAGGGTGTCGGATGGTGCTGTGGGAAGCGTCTTGTTATTAGAATTATGGCGAAGACTGCGATGTAACATATATATACATAATATGATGTCATTTGAATGAACATCGGAAGAGGTGAAGATCACGTCAAAGAAAGGGCGTTTCAACGCCAGATAACAAGAGAGAACCGTTCTTATATAATATAAAATATTATACTGGACATCTATGTATGAAAAAAACTGCAAAAATGGTTATTTAATTTAATCTACAGCTATATAACATAAAATTATTTTTAATATGAACAACAACATGTTAATATTATAATAAGTTGGTGAAAATGTTTAGATTTGCAATTTACCCGCTAAATTAAATGTCAAATCAAAAAGGTTTTTTTTGGTCATGAATTAAAATGATGAATTGATAATAATATACCTAGCAGATCTATTATTTTATAATTACCAAACAAATTAGTTTTCAACATTTAACGTAAGTATAATATTATTTTATTTTATAAGTGTACTAGCTGATCCGGCGTATTTCGTAACGCCACAGAATTGATAAATTCAGATTGCAAGGTACTTGAGCCTACCTTTTATATCAGGACCTTATAACCCGGAAATGATAAGGACATGTCAAACTGTGGAAAGATCTTCTTTTATAGGAAATCAATCGAAATAGAAGGTTTTTGTATTCGGCCGAGACTTCCACTGAATGTCTTTCGAGTTTATAATACTTTCTTTTCTGTTAATTTATTGAAGATTATACATTGAATATATGAGACTCACATGTCATGCTCATTCAAGTGAATATATAGAAGTTATTATTAAATTGGACATAACTTGTCTATTTGAATATAAACCTAATCAAAATGAAACAATTAAATGATTATACATGTGCTGGGAATAATCCAAGTTTACCAAACTCGCTTCGTTCATATGGCGGTTTACTGTTGAGCAACGTCGCTTCGTTCGCAAGGCTGCTTGCCTTTAACTGAGTTTGCATCGCTCGCACGGCGTCTTAACATAGACCGAGCACGCTTCGCTTGCACGCCATCTTACTGTTGACCAATCTCGTTCCGCTCGCACGACGTTCGACAGTTGACCGAACTCACTTCGCTCGCACGGCTACTTATAGTCAACCGAGCTTGTTTCACTCGCACGGCAGCTTGTCGTTAACTAAGCTCTTTTCGCTCGCACAACAGCTTGGCATTGACCGAGTTCGCTTCGCTCACACGGCAGTTTATAGTTATCCGAGCTCGTTTTGCTCGCACAGCGGTCTACTGTCGACCGAGCTCGATTTGCTCGTACGATGGTTTACCGTTGATCAAGCTTGCTTCACTGGCACCGCAGCTTACCATTAACCGAGTTTGCATCTCTAGTAAGGCGTTTTAACGTTGACGGAGCTCGCTTCGCTTGCATCGCGAGTTATTTTTGACCAAGCTCGTTTCGCTCACATGGCGAAAAAAAGTAGCCGATAGGACCTGAAATTTCCAAATTCAAATTCAGGTCCTATCGGCTACTTTTGTTTGTTTCACCCTGGGGAAAATCTTATAAGCTGAATACGATAAATGAGTTCTCTTGATATCATCAGAAAATCTGTTCTATACAAAATGTATGAGAGAATGATATTTCTTCTCCCGATTTTTTAATATTTATTCTGCTATTCTGGACGGAGACAAATCCAAAAAATCAAAAATCATGAAAATTGGTCAAGCCGTTCTTGGTTTATGAATGATGTAAGTAACCCGACTTTGTTTTATATAATACTGATATCAATCTAATTTTTGATATAAACTTTGATGAAGTAATGATAATAGTTAATTATTTGTGTATTGAGTCATTGGTAATATACATTCTTTCCACCAAAGTAGTAAAATTCATTGAAAAAAAAAAACTCATTTGCATTCAGATTTTCCGTGCCACGAACCATCTCGTACCTACCCAGAACACTCTATCAAAGTTTCACTACAATCTGATCAATGGTTCCGGAACGCATAAGGTACAAACATACAAACATCGATTTTTATTTATATAGAAGATATATCAAATAATAAATATTTCAGGATAAAAATTATGGAAAATTTCTCAGAAGAATTCATAGAAATCTATGAGTTGTAGGAAGATGCTGATAATAATAAATACCGAGCACCAAGATCAAAAAACCGGAAATGGTTCAATTTTAGAATTCCAAAATACTGAAGAAGCTGATGATTATATATATATATATATATATATATATATATATATATATATATATATATATATATATATATATATATATATATATATATATAAAAAGGTATTTGAAGCAAATGCTCCACAAAGAAAACATTGGGGGGAGACAAAGCCGAATTTAGATGCAAACATGGAAATTGTCGTGAAGAGGAGTGCCCTGATCGAATATTCTTACTTTTCCATTCGAATAGTGATATGGTATCTCTTCATTCAACAGACAGTGAACATTTGCACCATAAAACAAATAACCGTTGTTTGGACGATGAAATTGAAATCTTATATAAGACTTATTCTTTAGTAGCGTAGAAAAACCAAATGCTATTTTAAATATTCTTAGAAAAAAGAGAAAAGAGAACCGTTGAAATCGAAACTAATTACGTTTAGTGGACAACTTAGAATTAATAAGAATGGTCTATCTACAATTTCAGGATTTGAACTAAAAAATTGGTGCGAAGATCACAAAAATGTGCCCGAATTTTGTGATACGCTCTTTGTGCTGGATTATCATATTAAATGTGATTCTATCAATATGGGTGATAAAGAGTTAAAAGTAGTAGTTTCAACTGTGAGACTGTTACAACAATTGAAAATTAGTGACATGGTGCAAATAGATGCCACCTATAAACTAATATGGCAAGGATATTCAGTAATAATATTTGGTACAAGTGATAAAAATAAAGTTTTCCATCCTTTTACAATAGCACTATGAATGAGGATGAATTTCAATTCATTTTTACTGCCCTTCAGAAATTTGAAACCTACAATTTTACTTGTTGACGGAAATGCAGCAATTACTAACGGTTTTATTAGGACTTTTGGGCCACCAAAAGTACGACTTATGTGTTTTTTTCATGTCCTACAGAATGTTAAAAAAAATTAAGGGTTCTAAAGGTGTTTACAAAAAGAAAAAGAAGATTCAATCATTATGTACAAACTTGCAATAATAAACAAACTTTTGTAAAGGCTGCAGGAATTTTTGTAGAAAAGTGGAAAGAAACAGTTCCGGGATTCATCAATTATTTTAATACTACGTGACTAGAATTAGTACAAACAATGAGATTGAATTCATCAATTTCATAATCAAAAAATCTGACGTGAACATCACGTGAACTACTTGTACATTATCTGATGTATACACAAATTGATTCAATAAAGTCTCCTGTCACTTCAGATTATGAATAATTTTATTAATATTCTGACATGTACAATGTCAAACAAAATCAAAATATTGACAACAGATTATCATTGCTCACCTTATCATTTCAATTGAACTGATTGTTTCATACGGAAAATTCTAAATGTCTGTTATACATATAAACTGCACTTCCGGTTCAGTCGACTGATACAAAAATAGTAGATAACTAGTTTGATGCTACAAGAAATTCAAACACTAAATTTCAATATGCTGTGGCTGATCATTCTAGAGTTCTGCAAAAAATATAAAAAAAGTCTCTATTAAAATGCTCTTCCAGTACAGCTGATTGAAACCATAATGCGAGGTGCATAACTAGACCCTATACTAGTCTTAAAAACAAAATTTCAATATTATACGTTCAACCAGTTTTGAGATTTGTGAGTTACGCACGAACCAACGGACGAACGTACGAACGAGCGAATGCACGAACATACGTACCGATATCAAGCCAAAAATAGTCAAAATGGATTCAGGGATGCTCAAAACGGATATTTCCATCAAAATCTCTATAGGTGAATTTTGTCGGTTTTACAATACTTCCTTGTACTTAGTACAAGTAAGTAAAAAGAACACTCTTTAAGAGATAGTTACGTGTTTCTCAGTTCTTGAATAAATTTGATGATTTACTAATTGAATGGTCTATGAACAGAAACCCAGAGCTACAAATTTTTTTCTGTGAAACCGACAATTACACTTAAAGAAGTGACCGAATGTTATCATTGCGCATTGCAAAACAAGAAAATAATAAAAGTGGATAATACATATTATATATGTTCTTCAAATTCCAATTATAAAAGTACCTATAACCTCAGAATTGGCAACCAAATATATTAATGAAGACTGGGAAACTTTTCGAAATTTTGAACAAGGTTTTTATGGCACTTGGGCTTTTTGTATGGATGCTGATATTAGTAAGTGTAATTGTATGTGTTCAATACGTTGGATTTTCCAATCCGCTTAAAAAAGATTAAAATTCCTGAGGAAGCTTAATGCATTCCTTTATTGCAATGACGTAAACGTGGGAGCCCATCAAAAGCAAAGAAAGCATTAATTATTCAATCAATTTACATACATTTCCTTAGCCTCTTATTATTAAACTGTTTTGTTCCTTGAACATTTGCTAATTATACTTGTTATAACTGTTTGTACTCAAAAGCCTGATGCTGCTCTTGAACCAATTTGACTTATAATTTAGTTTCGTTGCTTAATTTGGTTACTTATAATATTAGTTTTAAAATTTTCGAATTTGGTCACATAATTGTATAATAAGAAGAAAAACATCACGAAGATATAAGTTTGATTTTTAGTTGTTATAAAATCTGAGATGTTTGTCTGCTTTCCTTTACAGCTCCTAGGTTATGTTACATACAAACGTCAAAAAGTCAATAGGACCAACTTTGTTGCTATAAATGTCATTTGTTACTGGTTCAATTTATCAATAGTTATAATAAATATCAAAGATAGCATAACATCATATTTGCAGTGTATCTTCCTTCATTTTTCTGAAATTATTTATAGCTAATTTCGAAATTATTTGAGATCAGTTGTTATTACCAACATAATCTTATTTGAACTCAAAATGTTCGCTATTATTTGGCGTTTTCAATTCTATTCTGTATATGCTTGTGTTGTCGTTTTATACTTAATTTACGCGTCTTTTTGATTTATCTTGGAGTTGAATGTTTAAATTTGAAAAAATAAATATCTGGCGTTATTCAACATATTTTGATGTATATATATATATATATATATATATATATATATATATATATATATATATATATATATATATATATATATATATATATATATATATATATATTTACAGGTGTGTGACGCAATGGAGAACATGGGAATTCAACATTGGATGTTTTAAATGTGCGGATATTGGCTCTCCTGTATATGTTAGAGCAAAAGTACAAGAATGAAAAATTGTTTAACATAAATTTTTACACATGAAAAGTTTCCATCTAATGCAATAGAATACCTGTAACATTCGATATCCAGGAAATGAATTATAACATTTCCGTCAAAAATCAGATAGCCAAGGGAATAGAAATACGAATGAAACAATTTACTATTCTGATAGTTCAATTCCGTGTTATTAAAACAATTTATCCACGGCTGTGCCCCAATAGGTGATTCGCCCACTAATTTGTGTGTCATTATGAATTTCATAATGGCACTAGTGCCATTATAAAATTTATATTGACACGCATTTTTGTAAGAAAAATAATAAAAATTGAAATTCTATCAAATTTTAAGTTTCTGTTAATATAAATAACTATAATTGCACACACATAAATTTATGTTGTATAAACATTTACGACAAGACTTTTATAATTAGATATTTTGATTTTCTTTATAACTCTGACAGCTGTAAAACAAACAAATAGCTGCCATAAAATGCTACTTGATCAAGCTATTAATTTCACACTAAATGTTTTTCGAATGTCAAACATCAAATAAAAAAATCTAATTCAGCAGCAATTGAGGCCTTCGTAGATAGAATAATAAATGATACACGTTTGATGCTGCTAGTGTAATGACACTTGAGTGATAAAAACACTCGGCTAATCGCCTCGTGATTTAACATCACACACGTTTTATTACAACGGCTATATCAAACTTTTATCATTTATGCTGGGGCCTCATTTACGTCTAATGTCATTAATTTAGGCGTTATTCAATAATGAACACATTGTCAATGACAATATGTCCATTGTCACATAACGCCTTACTTAACGGCATTAGACATAAGTGTGGCCCCTGCATTATATCTATTATCTACGACGGTGCGCTTATAGGTGATTCGTCCACTAATTTGCGTATCATTATGAATTTTTGTAAGAGAAATAATGAAAATAGAGATTCTATCAAATTTTAAGTTTCTCTTATTATAAATAACTATTAATACACACACATAAATTCATGTTTTATAAACATTTAAGAGAAGATTCCTACATTTAGATATGGTTATTTTCTTTATAACTTTGACAGCTGCCAAACAAATAGTTGCCATGATAATGAATGAAATGCTACTTGATCAAGCTATGAATTTTACACTAAGGCTCGGTTTCACCAAAGTCAGTTGAATTTATCTTGAAGTTATTTTGAGTTAGTAACTATAGTTACAATTATATCAACAATAGTCTCCGTATAAAATAACCTTTGGATAAATTTAACTAGCGTTGGTGAAACTGGCCCTAAATGTTTTTCGAATGTCAAACATCAAATAAAAAAATCTAATTCAGCAGCAATTGAGGCCGTCGTAGATAAAATATTGAATGATACACGTTTGATACAGCTAGTGTAATGAAACTTGAGTGATAAAAACACTCGGCTAATCGCCTCGTGATTTAACATCACACACGTTTCATTACAGCGGCTATATCAAAAATCAAACTTGTATCATTAATATCTATGAGTAAGTTTATATCGAGGACCTAAATCGGATTTTACTGGATTTAGGATTATAAATCTGTTTCATAAAAAGGATGTAAACGGTCTGAATTAGATTTGAAATTGGACTCCTAACCGACTTTATGAACTATATTTGTTCATAAATCCGATTCACTTCACCGAGATAAACAGCGATTAAATGAAAAACTTTATTGTAGGTACTGGAACAAAATAATGCAAATTATTTGTTTCACCTGACATACGTTGGTTTGTTCAGTTCAGTCATCTAAATAGTAATTTGAGGTTGTAGAAATAAGTCTAGGTGTTTCTTGGACTACCAAAGTAACTGAATACTTTCTAAAATCAATTTAAGAGAGGAATATTATGAGTTTTCTAGATGGAAAAATGATACGAGGGAATCAAATATTTAAAGAATGAACCCAAAATAGAAGAATTTTGATGTTATGATTGAATTTCTATGGTACCAGTAATAGATAAATAAATCCAATTTTATCCGATAGAACTAAATCGGTTTATAAAGTCGATGTAAACAGTCGACATTTAAAATTCAATTAAATCCGATTTAGAATAAATCCGATTCAGATCTTCGATATAAACTTACACTATAACAATAATGAAAATTTGTGTTGAAAATTACTTATTCATGAACAAATTTTCTTATTTATGGTAATATATAATTTTAAGTTTCAACATTTTCATTTGTTATGACAATTCGAAGCGTCACATCTGCAAAGCATCAGATCTTAGAAGTACTTGACTTTGAGATAAGAATATTGCGTGCCTGATGTCTACATGTTGAGATTTTGTTTATCTATACTAAGAGTATTGCTGTCCTCTGGCCCTTGTGACCACTTCTTGCTTGTATTTAGGGCGGTGAAGTTTAAGTGGTATTTTTTTGTAAGATCAGTTGTAACCAAGAACTTGCACTTTCAACACATGATTTTCACTAGATTATAATATATGTATTAAACTGATATTCGCATTTATTTATTTATGACTCCTTACATCGATTGGGAAGTTTATACAAATTTTAAACTTAGATTGAGGTTAACTAGTTGATTATTCAAATTAAGGTTGTTAGGAAGAGGAGTGGGGTCAAGCTATGGTGGCAACCCTGCTCTATGTTAACTACATAGGATAAACATTCATTGCCAGCTCCAAATGAACAAAATTTCAATGATTGAAACTAATGGAAATGTTTGTTTTCGGTTGAAAATACATTATTTTGAATAATTTGGTTCGTTATTCTATTCTTTTAAAGATCTTCCAACCGTTGAAATATTCTTTTTTTATATTTTAACAAAACTACAATATGATATGTATAGCGCGCAACGCTGTTGACTTTCAAAAGTATTTTTGACATCTGACGTTTAGTAGTGGTACTGCGTTTCATAACCAAACAAACTTATTGATGATAAATCTACATCAAAAAATAATATCGATGGAAAAATAAATGGGTTACTCAATTAGTGTACCGTTAAGTCAGGGAAATGATGAAAAATCTTGTTTATTCTAATCACACACACTCTTCCTATTTCATCTCATGCGGCGACGTTGCCAAGCGTATGATAACTTGCTAGATTTCAGTAGCTTTTGTACAATTTTTTTGAGTAATAATTCAATTTTCTCTGAAACTATAAACAAGACTTTTTTGAAACTTGGTACACATGTTTATAAGACTTTCGTAGATATTTTGATGATTTTTTGTAATGTTGTCATTTCAGGTAGTAGAGATAATGACGTATAAATCAATGTGAAACACGTCGCGTGCATTAACGCAATGTAATAACATGTCACTGAACAGCAACTTTGACATTTTTTATCTCGATAACTAGAGACAAGATTGAGTTCAAACTTTGCCAGAATATTCTTCACTAAACAAATAATATACTGTAAAAATTTGAATACATTCTCATATACTTTGATTTCCTTCTCAACAACCTTAAAAAGCAGAATAATTTCGCTCTCGAATAATTTCCTACGCGACGTCACTTATAGAAAACAAAATTGTTGAAGTTTTTTATGATACAAATTACAATTTGTTTAAAATCAATTTTCGTTTAAAAACAGCGTTTTTTGAGTACTGCACTGGACTCGCTGTGCTATTGAGAACTAACAATACAAGTAGATTAGCCCAAATTACATAATAGTATTGAAATAAATGAACAAAATTTTATCATTTTCAATGACACCAATTCACAATAAGTGATATTTGATTAGGTCTCAAAGATATTGGTATGTTAGAATAAGTGTATCACATGGATTTTGAATTCATAATGGTCATTATAAAAATTGCTCAGAACATGATATGTCCAGGAAGTCGTCTTCGAGGAAAACGTTCGGCATAAACACACTTTGCTAGTCTCGCATTTTGTCCCGTCTCTTCATATGCTAGCACTGTTCAATGATTTATTATCGATGTTAGATCCGTTCGCGTTACCCATATTCAAAACAAATCACCAATTTTTTGACAAAGTTAAGTACGTACGAATCATTCACCAAAGATAGATATTTATCTGCCGACCTACTACGAACAAAATAAAATAATATTAGTTCACTCATTACGCAGTACAACTATTAACAGTTATTTAATAATTGATATTGTATTATATTATTGAGTTTCACATAACCATCCATCCAGTGTTAGCGACAACGTAAGATTTTGGACTGGAAAAATAATATTTAATTTTTTGAATTGGGAAAAAATTCTTCTAGACTTGTATTCAACATATCAAACAATGAATACCCTTAACGTATGCAGTCGAAATTGTGAAACATCCTATATATATATACATATATATATATATATATATATATATATATATATATATATATATATATATATATATATATATATATGTCAGGTCCCTTACAATAAGAACAGAAGAACACTTAGAGATAATTTCATCTCTCTATGGACCACATCAATACATTTCTGTCGAAAAAATAATATTGCGGTATTTATTTTCCCCATATTGTCTATCCAACTTCTGAATTTCATGCCTCTACCAACAAAAACATAGAACTTTCATATAAATCCACTTTTAATTCGGCTTTGTTCCTTTCCTTGCTAACGTCTACTCTCCACATACTACTCACCTGCCAAATTCCAACTAAATCGGTTCAGCCTTAGAGATTTTAAGATCAGTGTATTTTGCTTTCATAGATTTAGATTCTGACCCAATTTGTTAAAATTTAACTATGGATACATTTTGCTCAATTCATATCATAAAGACAAGTATGGTAAAATGTTCAAGAGTGAAGAGAAATAAGAGATTCGTATGAATTTAATGATAAAAACAATATAATGCATTTTTTGAATCATTATTTATCTGGAGAACAAAAGCACGTGTACAACTTGTCGCTTGACAACACTAATTCTAGTGTTGTATTCTCTTACACCTGTTTTTATACTGAAAAACTATTTCAATACTATCTACAGCATTTAGTTGCCTAATCTTATAATGAAAGACTATGAGATCAGGTGGAATTTTGCGAAATACAGGGGTTATTGGAAAATATTGGCTAATGCCATTTTTTACTATTAAAAAATATACTTCAATTGACTTAGCAAGTCGACCTTCATGAAAGCATGTACTCCTAATACATATGTGCTAACTCTATCAAATTTTCTCATCAAATTAGACTACATGCCATTTAGACATGGGACTGCGTGAAAGATTTATTTTCGTTCATCCCTCCTTTCTTGCTTGAAGGGTCAATACAGACAATGCGCTCAGTGAAATTCATCCTACTGGCGAGCGAATAATGCAGCCAGAGATATGATATCAATTCTTTTGACATCGGTAGAGTAACGGGTGTGTGAGACTGTTGAAGTGTAAAAAATACTGTAACCAAAATTCAATACGCCGAATAAAAAACGGAAGAGAAAATGCTTAAAATTTGAAGTGGATGAACATTCCAAAATTTTTTCTATGCGACATATGAAGAAAGATGGTCTAGCTTTTGAAGGCAGTGCACGTTCGCTTGCTAGAAAGTTGAAGAAAATGGAATTTAAGTAAGCATATATTTCTTACGAATGATATTCTAATAATGAATAGGTAATTTAAATTTTCATCGATGTGCGTTCGGAAATTCATAATTATCAATTGTATATTTCTGTTATTTCCACGGCCTATATATAACAGAGCAAGTATTGTAATAGGGATTTTTTGACAGCTGAAGATTTTGATAAATCTCCACGTTTTGAGCCCTTTTAAACTCAAAAAAGTTGCGGGAATATTTTAAGAGAAGTGACAATGCTTTTGAAGAGGTGAGTTAAGTAGAGATATAGAATAAATATTCATTTATTATACCATAAGTAGTTGAAGTATTATCGATTATTTTTGTGGTGCTATCACGAATGTTTATTGTGCTTGCGTTTGAATACCACGAGTGTGCAGTACGAGTGGTATTCACAAGCACAATAAACATGAGTGATTGCACCACAAAAATAGTCTATAATACTTTAACTACAAATGGTATATAGAGGACTATTTCAGGAGTCAAACCATTTTTTCAAATTAGTTTCCTATAAATTAAATAACAAAAGTCACATAATTTTCATAGGAACGAGTGAACAAACTTCTGTCATATTGAAAATTTATAATTTCTTGCATTTTCTTTGACGAATAATAGAGAAATAAATTGCGTTCTGATATTGAAACTAATTCAAAAAGGTTTGGTGATAAATCAGAAGATGAAATTGTTGAAGATACTCAGAGAAATATTCCATTAAATACGAAAAAAGCACGAGATTTCAAATTGGAGGTATCCACATTTTTGAGTAAAATACTTTGACCACTAGTGTAATACCCGATGGTATTTCTACACGTCCAAATACCCACTGATATGCACCGTTTCTAAGGCGATTTAGCATTGTTAACCTTGTGATAAATACTACGAATGGAATAGTCAGTGGAATCTACGTTACCGTTTTTAAACTACACTTCCGGCGATCAAATAATAAAGCTATATGTTCCAGTGAATTAATTAAAGTACCTATTTTATGTAAGATCACTTTGACAATGACAGCTGTCACTTTGAAATACGCACCTAATTGATGCGACATTTGATTCATACCGTTTTTATTTTTATTCTTTCTTATCCCTAATTATTCAAGTATTAGGAAGCTCCTATTTTTATTATTTAGAAGTAATTCAATGCCATAATATTTCATTCTCAGCAATCATAATTTGTTCAATAGGCTTTTTGCGAATAAATTGTAGCGCCACTAGTTGTTGATTTTCAGAGTACTAGCAGTTGAACAAAACGATATCATTATACATGATTTCAGAATATATGTATCAAATTTAAATTATAGAGCAATTTATAAGTAAATTGAACATAGAAATTAAAATATCGCGTGTTGATTATACAAATTGTTGCGTTCCAAATTGTGAAACAGTTAATTATAGAATATGCATTGAATGGAGAAGTTACTTGATGAAACTAGAAAATGTGTGTAGGACGATACGTTGAACGATTGTAAGCTATAGCAATTTTGTATGTGTTATTTGTATTTATCGGATAAGTGTTTAAAAATGCATGCGAAATATTTCGCGTTTCATCAACCAAAGGCAATGTGAAAAAATATACTTCCATATGACATGTTTTGATTCTTTTGATAGACATATAGCAACCTACAATTAATTACTTTAAACTAACATATCTCACTTCGATAAAAACTTTATATGGACAAGAATTATTCGACATTTGCTCTGCAACATGCGCGGAAATCAGACTCCTAATTCTTATCGAGAAACAGTTTTCTCCAACATTACCAATGTCACACAACTGTGGAAAAAGTTGTGAGAAATGATTTCTTACACCAGATTGACCGACTTGTATGCTAATTATCCATTTCAAATATTCGTCAGATGTTATTTAGCGTGATTATCAATGAATATCTCGGACTTGATATAAATCTCTGTCTTTTCTGATAAAAGCCACACTGAAATTGTAAAGAAGTTTTGATAAGTTCTTTTGGTACTATTTTCTTTTATATACAGGGTGTAACAGAAATAAGTACATTAATTTCAACCTGTAATGCAATTTGTCAAGTATAATAATTTTTCCCAATAACTTTTTTCCGTAAATCCTCTGGATATAGAGTAAAAATTCATAAAAGTTTTGTCAAAAATTTCATAGTGCGCCTATGGTTCAAACTGAATGTTTCTCATTAGTTGGAAGAATGACAGCTGTCGATTGAAAGGACAACTTTGAGCCATCATAGTCTTGTCAATCATCCATTTGAAACTGAAAAAATATTAGTATTTTGGCAATACATTGATATTCGCTCACCTCGATAATTCTATTCTTGCATATGTTGGAAGAAAGACTGAATTTGTTTCTGTAATCAACAATTTGGTATTTTAGTCGTATTTATATATCATTCTTGAGAAGTTTGCTTTCTATTTAGGGATTTCACGTATATTTTCGGATAGTACATTTATTAAGCATAAGTTCATTGCACTTGAATCAGGTGATTTGAATTGTCTGAAACTGTGTCACTGTGTCAGGAGTGTCGGACTGTGCTGCCATCTACAAGCAATTCAAAAAGTAGTTGCTGTCCACAACTCACTTCATCAGAAACATGAAGAGAAAATCATTCAACAATTTTTTTAAAGAAAACGGTAGAATATTAAATGGAATGTAATTCCAAATTGATTATTTCACTGGATAATTCAATAGAAATATTGCTACATGGAATTTTAAAGATTCTATTCTTGGAGAACAGAAAATATAACCTATAAATGTATCAAACTGAACTTGGTAATTGATTTTAAATATTTTCTGAAATATATGATACAGTACTTTGTTTATTCAGCAGATCAATTCTCGGGACATACTTTATTGAAACGACCTGAGTGTGAAGTGTGAAGTTTGTGATAATATGAGAAAAACTAATACACAGGTGCTTCATTCATGAATTAATGTATTTCATTCATCTCATCTGCTGTTTTACGTTTCAGATAAATGTTAGGTTCTAAATATCCTATGGTATTCTCATATATAATATCATAAGTGGCTAAATTTTACCGGAAAAATTTTTAGATTGTTACGAGAGCTTGTTGCTTAGCAATTTATTGAGTGATTTCTGATCAATATCACGAAATAAATTGGTAGCAAGCTCTCGTAACAATCTAAAAATTTTGCCAGGTTAAATTTAATCACGAATGGTATTCGGAAGATTATTTTTTCCATCCAAATTCATCAATATATTCCAGAGACTCGACTCTGAATCTGCTCATTTTCACATTCAATCTGTCTGTCAGTTTGACAGATGCTGTATCAACGCGGCTGAATATTCTTTGTTTTGTATATATAACCAACAGACAAAATTTCCAAAAAATTTCGACTTGAAAACCGTGTAGGTTGTACCACGTGACGTCGAATGGTGCAATTCTATTGGTCGAAATTTGGATGGTAAAAATAATCATATATAATATCATAAGTGGTTAAATTTTACCGGAAAAATTTTTAGATTGTTACGAGAGCTTGTTGCTTAGCAATTTATTGAGTGATATTGACAGAAAAATCACGAGCTGTCAAGCGAGTGATTTTTGATCAATATCACGAAACAAATTGGTAGCAAGCTCTCGTAACAATCTGAAAATTTTGTCAGGTTAAATTTAATCACGAATGGTATTCGGAAGATTATTTTTCCCATCCAAATTCATCAATAGATTCCAGAGACTCGACTCCGAATCTGCTCATTTTCACATTCAATCTGTCTGTCAGTTTGACAGATGCTGAATCAACGCGGCTGAATGTTCTTTGTTTTGTATGTATATAAGCAACAGATAAAATTTTCAAAAAATTTCTACTTGAAAACCGTGCAGATTGTACCATGTGACGTCGAATGATGCAATTCTATTGGTCGAAATTTGGATGGTAAAAATAATCATTTATTATACCATAAGTAGTTGAAGTATTATCGATTATTTTTGTGGTGCTATCACGAATGTTTATTGTGCTTGCGTTTGAATACCACGAGTGTGCAGCACGAGTGGTATTCACAAGCACAATAAACATGAGTGATTGCATCACAAAAATAGTCTATAATACTTTAACTACAAATGGTATATGGAGGACTATTCCAGGAGTCGAACCATTTTTTCAAATTAGTTTTCTATGAATCTAGTAGCAACTCACGTAATTTTCATAGGAACGAGTAAACAAACTTCTGTCAAACTGAAAAGTTAGAATTTCTTGCATTTTCTTTGACGAATAATAGAGAAATATATTGCGTTTTGATATGGAATCTAGTTCAGAAAGGTTTGGTGATAGATCAGAAGATAGAATTGATGAAGATATTCAGAAAAATATTCCATTAAATACGAAGAAAGCACAAATTGGAGGTATCCACATCTTTGAGTAAAATACTCACTCTGACCACTAGTGTAATACCCGATTGAATTTCTACACGTCCAAATACTCACTGATATGCACTGTTTCTATGGCGATTTAGCATTTTTAATCTTGTTATAAATACTACGAATGGAATAGTCATCATAATGTATAAGTTCATAATATTTTGACATTAAATACATTAGCATAACCACAATAATTCAATTTTTAGTGAAAAATGACAATTCGGAGATCGTTCCAAATAAATTTGCTAAGCTAAACCTAAACTGCCCGTGAAATCGTACACAGAATTATTAATTTATAATCTGTTTTATTCCAGAATTTATTCGAAGGAATTGATAACTTACATATGTCAAGATCAATTATTGTTCCATTGCAACTGCTACTGGATCCGATAACTATGCACCTGAACGACTCGTTAAATTATAGGGGATAAAAAATGCTAAAGAAAGATGAGAATTCGGGAAAAAGTTACTGAGAAAAATTGTTAGGCTTAACGAGAACTATCACTGGTTGGGATTAATGTACTTATTTCTGTTACACCCTGTATAAATACTCCAAGGGTTGGCTGCACTACGAATCACAACTGTCAAATTGAAGCAGACAGCACACGTTTGCAACAATTACGTTACACAACAATGAAATCTCAACCAACTGATCGAATATATCTCGAAAATATGTAAAATAATAACCAAAATAAATATCAGAATAAATAAGCAGAACAAACAATTAAGATCCCCAAGATATTTCATATTGGTGGAAATATATTTGAAATTTCAGTTAATAATGATCTACCTGATTCAGTAGAAACTGTGAACGTTGAAAAATTATAATGTACAACATGTAAAAGATCATCCATTTCATACTTGTGTCCGTCTCTTGCTGAAAATTTCACACTTCGTGTGAAATAGGTAATGTTCTATACTTGTTGTATATTATACCATCATTTTATTATTAACAAATAAGTACAGTTTTCAGAAAATACAAAACGACTGATGAAAACTATATTGAAAAATTTCGTCAAATATAACATATTTAGGAACATTTACATTCAATTAGACAATTATATATCTTTATCTAAGATTTATCAAATAATCTGGTAAGCTTCTGCCGTGCGCAAGTATTACTTACATAAGGATTACGGAAGACTCTGGTCCACGGATTGAAAATTTGACCGCGTTGCTCAAATGGTCTGTACCCGCGAACTCAATCCATTTGCCTTGCCCAGGCCTTTTTCAGAATTTGTCTCTTCTTGGAAACTCAACGAAGTACTATTTCAAGTATTAAATATATTATTTTCGGAATATTAGAAATGAGAGCATTCAGTTAATTGTATTATATATATATATTATCTCATATTCTGATCTTACAGTTTCGGTTACACCTTAGCCATGTTCAGAAGCGCAAAAGGATTGTTTTTTTTTTAATTTTGAATTTGAATGAGATAATCATTTTCATTATGTTTGAGTTTATCGCAGATAATTTTTTTTATAAATAATAATTGAAATAAAATATAGGTAACTCAAGTCTCTGCTCTTTTGCAATCTACATATATCATCATCAAATGCAGTATCCCAATACTATTTATTTCTCCATATGTATTATTTTTTAATAATTGATGTTTGATTAATCTATATAATTCAGCTACATATCATATATTACACCGACCTGAAATGGAACCCCATTAAACTTTGAAGAAAATTAAATCCTCGGAAATATCTAGACCGGCACTGATTATAATGGGTAACAACTAAGTAGTATTAGAAAGACTATGGCAGAGTTAGCACTGCAACCTTTGAAGTGTGAAAAGTTTGGGTCTCAAAGCTTTTCACGGGGACAACAGGACGAAATAAGTTAGGTTTCAGTTTAAAGCAGGATAGATCATACAGGGTGGTGACTCGAAAGATGCACTATAGCGTTTTCAATACTATTTTTGAAATTTTCAATTATTTTATTGGCTTCCTTAATTATTTTATATCTAAAAAGTGAAATAGTTTATTGTAGAGAAAAAAATTCTGCATTCTTTGACTTTTACATTTTCAATTTTTCTTTCCTAGGAACCAGTAAAACAACGGAATTGTTTTTGATAATTTTCTTAAATTCAACAGTGCCATGAAATAAAAAACGTATGTACCCATTCCAAGTTATTGCTTATATCTGTCATCTGGTGTCATCAGCGTCTCATATCAAGTGTCTTGAATTAAAATATATAATCTAGAAGAAAAATTAGATATGATGAAATGGTTTTATGGTCAAAATAGTGCTCCACGAATATCAGCTTTCTTTAATTTTATTTAGTCATTTCATGGCACTGTTGATTTTCAGAAGATTAGAATCAATAAACATTTCCGTAATTTTACTGGTTCTTGGTAGAGTAAAATTGAAAATATTCGTGTCAAAGAATGCAGAAATTTTTCTTCTACAATAAACTATTGAATTTTTTTGATATAAAATAATTAGGAAAGCCAATAATTAAACATTTCAAAAATAGCATTGAAAACGCTATGGTGCGTCCTTTGAGTCAACACCTTGTATAGGTATACTCCAAATTCAACCTGAGCTAATAATTGTTCAAGATATGAATCGTAATTGCCTGAGGTGCACTATCTGGAAGATTATCTACTCATGAATTTTATCGTTAAACAACAAGTTTCAGTCTGCAACATATGTATTGCAATGTTGTGGATTTCAGTCATGTATAGGTTCTCAGATAATCATGCAATTACAATATTATAATGTAAATAGTAAATACGCCTAAATTTTATATTAAATTCACATTCAATAAAATATCGATTGGATCACAATACAGAGAGTCACCGTTAAATTTACCATTCCAAGATTCCCACATTCTTATATAAATGGAAAAAAATGTCCTGGAGCTTTCAATTGGATAATTACTTCGAGAGCTCGATTTAGGGGAGTTTATGAGACTATCATATCAAATGGTTTCATTGTCTATTCCAGCTAATTATACTACGCTATCTGCAGTTATACAATGTTTATAATAAGTCGAAGTCACTGCATTTTGAGCTGTACGATCCTTATTCGCTTACTCATCAGCGAGATTTGATATTATATAAAGATTAATCAACATTCAATCGGTAAATGCATAAGAATTCCAAATATTATGTACTTCTAGTTATAATTTTGACTGAAATTCTCTCTGAAATAATTCTAAAATATCTAATTCAAAATGGTAAGTCAGAATTTGATAGAATTGATGAATTTGATTTCACAAGAATAAATATTCACAATCTCAGTTATTCATCATAACATTAAAAGCAAATTGAGTAGCCTCATAGAAAAAAATATCATAAGAAATGGCATATTTATATTGGTGGAAATGTAGTAAAGGCAATACCCCCTCTACTTCTCTTGGACTACCACCCTCTTTTAATCGATGCAGCTTACAAACCTTGGAATTTCAATACCCACTCTGGCTACCATCCTCTACAACTCGATGTTTCCTAGAAACTTTGGGATTGCAAGACAAGGGATCGCCCTATTAATCACTCAAGTGAAAAAAAAATTACAATGAATACAAAGTGGTAGTAGGAAAAACTGTACACTGTTCTATTTGAAAGCCATTGAAACGTGCATTTATATTGAATGTATTAAAAATATTACAGACCAGGTCAGAAAACTACAGACTACAAGAATACACTAGAAAAACATGAAATTATGTAGTTTATTCACCGAGGCGTGGTGCATCTGCCTTGAACAGAAAATAAACAATTCATAAATCTTTTGCTGAACGTAGTTATATTACAACTTGGTAATTATTGCATCACCTTGGAATTTGGAGTCAAAGTGACCAACGATTAATATGAGGAGAAAATAGAAAATTAATGTGATATTAATGTTTACAAGTTGAACATATGAAATACAGCATTAGAAGATATTTTTATCAGTAATTTAAAAATTAAAAACCTGTTTTATTTCGTCATCGTTATCATCTATCAATTTGAAAGCTACCAAATTACAGGAAGCGATAAAAGTACAATACATTATTTATTTGGTGAACATCACATGTTTTCATTTCACTATGTAAAACGTTAGAAGATAATATTTCAGATGGAATTAGATTAATCGACATTCCAGCCGTTAAACGCAGGATATCATGCTTGCATTTTGGCAAACCGCCACACTACGCTGTGACTCCAAGCTTAATCAATCCACAACACATGAACTTTTCGGTTGTGTCGTTATGAACACCGACTGCATTTACGTCACGGAGGAATGTAACAGATGGTTTTCTACCTGAGAGCGGTTAGCACACACGCTCGGCAAGTGTGGAACTCTGGCTTCAATTTTTAGTGCTATACATAATTTTCAATTCTCAAAATATTTTAGATCAGATATTACTATCACATTATAACAATAATATAAGAGTTATTAATAACTTGACGGAGAAAAAAAAGCGAGACTCGTTATAATGTCTCATTTTATACATCACTCAAAATCTATACGTGTTAACGAATATTTAAAAAAATTCTGTCAATTCTCATGAGTGCTAATAGAGTTTAACGTCAAATTTTCTCCCGAGACTATTGATTTGATTATCACGATATTGAGTGACGACGAGCCGTCCACTAGGAAAAAAAGTATTTACAAGTGATAGCAGTGCTATAAAGAAGGTCCAGTTTTACAGTCAGTGTTTCGCAACTGTGCAATCAACATCTCTGCTGAAAATGTGGGGCCGTAAAAAAGTTTTCGAAAGTGACGTTAGACTGGATGGGAAAACGGTAGTACTTACCGGAGGAAATAATGGGATTGGAAGAGTTGCTGCAAAAGATTTATATCAAAGAGGTAGGTAATCTTATCAATAATCTGTCATAATATCTTTATCATGTATTATCATATTTTTTTCTTGATGACTTATCTGTTAAATAAAACTGGCGTGAGTTAGATACTCACGCTAGTTTTATTCATATGAATATAATATTTTGATGTTTGTGAAGTGTGAAAATTTGTCAATAGTATTTAACTTAATTTTTATCTTTGGATTACTAATTTATCGACATTATCTCAATGTACTCATTGATTTTTTACCAGCAAATTTGAATAATTTACTTAGGCCAGTTGCACAAGCAACGCTAGTTGAATATTTAAGTATTACTCTTGAATTATTGAATTCAGATTCGAATGAATCTCGTCCATGAATTAATATGTATATATTTGTACAGTTTGGGGATTCAAATTTATATCTATACAGATAGTTTTGGGATATATTTGTGGTTTTCATTTGAAAAATAGATTTTCAGCAAACCCCTCTAAAACCTGCTTATTTACTGCGTGTGAATCGTATTTGAATTATATATGCACTTGTCATATCGTAGCGTACTTCAAAGAAATGCTAGAGGTTTAATTGAACAATTATCCTCTAATAAAAGTTCTTTGGAGTTTTATTCAGCCTATATCGCACATACTATCAGTATACAAAAACATGAAGCTCTACGGCTGATTAAGACTGACAGGATATACACCGTGAATGTTTTTCTATCATTTGTAATTCTTATCTGCTCTTCAATTGAATCAGATAAAAACTATATCGTTTCCTCTCTGATCAGTACAATAAACAAACTATTTCATTTTGACGAATTCTTCGTCTTTGACGCAAGCTGAATCATGTATGGAAACTGGATAAAATACTTAAATATATTCTTGGTCTACAGGTAGAATGCGAATGGACTGATTATTTTAAGTTGGATGTGTACTGATTTTCGGAAAACTTATCAAATATAACGTTTCAAATTATAACTCAAACCTCATATAATAATTGGTGTAGATAATTAGATGTCCATTTTCTAATAGTCTAATAAGATTAAAAAACTTTCAAATGTTTGTTTTTCTCAATTTGCCTCTCAGATTTTATATACGTGTCTTCCGAATCCTTCTAGCATTCCCATTATTGTAAAAAAAGTAACAAGGTGAATTCAGACCAGATTCCTTATGTCAAAGATATTCTTGAGCCGAGTTAATAGAATCAGGAACTGTAACACTGCTTCATGAAATTAATCTCTGTAATAGAACAAATATATCATGAATGAGATAATTTTTTTCCAGTTACCTACATTTGAAGATATAGAAACAGAATGCTTTTGATCCTTATCGAATTGAAACAAACAATACTTTGGAATTATTGGAACTCATGTTTTTTTTTTTCAATCCGAGAATCAATATAACTTTCTGCATTCAAATCTAGCTCATGATTATCAATGATTTTCACGGATATTTTCATCCTTATTCATTGGATGATATTTAATGAAATTATCTAATCTTTAATTTCAATTTTTATCCACTGATAATTGATATATTCTACTACATCACTGATCCACAAGACGCAATATGGAAGAGTTAATTTTTTTCTCGGTTGAGAATAAAATCTAATAATTACAAAATCATTTGAGTAGACCTGTAAGTTGATTGAAAATAATGTAATCGGCTCATGGCCACCAGTTTTTCAGTACAAAAATTTTAGATTGCAAATATCGTTCAGTCATTATATTTTACTAATTCGCCTTGAATAGCATGTTAATTCCAAGGATTTTTTTCTAAAAACGAGATTTTTGTGGACGGTTTCAACTTGATATAAATTTTCACGGGACAGAGGTAGATGTTTGTCTAAATGATTAAATGTGAATACAAAATAAAATAAAGTATCTTATTTTTAAGTCAAGTTCTAAACAAGATTCCTTGAATTGATTTGAGATTATGAATATTCAAATTAATATAGTCTTTCATTCATTTTTTGTATTAAGTTACCTTGAGTAGAATACTCGTAGCAAGGATTAGTTCTGTAAACAGTTTTTTTTTCTTTTTTTTTTGTCCATATTTTTCACATTATGTATCAATACGTCAGGTAGAGATAATAAAGATTGTTATATAAATAGTTTGGAATGAAACAAACTCACGCAAATTGAATCCGGTAATGTTATTATATTGTGGTCCCCTATCTTTAAATCAGGAGAATATGTATCTCAATATATTTGATATACATGAATCAGAAGTGAAGAACTGTTTCGATCAAGATGCATACATTAACCGCATATTATGCAAGTACTTGGCAAAAAACTTTTTACCAATTTCATTTTTCAGGGCCATCCATCGCTACTTTTCGAATTGATAAGTCTTTTTTCCTTTGCTCGCATTTTCTCTTTTTGGCAATAGCTTCTAATATCACAGCCTGTATCTATATAAGAAAATTTGGAATTAATTCCATTTGTTCTAGTTACTATGGAAATTGTATATTATATTAATAATGAAATGTCATCACGAAATCTCATTTGGATGACTTTCAGATGCATTTCAATATATAAAAAATCTGCTGTGGCCTTCACAGGATCGTATCAAATAACTGCATATTTCGAAATGACAGCTATCATTGTGAAAATGACGAAGATTTGCATGTAATGTCCAAATATGAGTTATAATAATTCTAATTTCACATTATGATTTTCGTTACTTCTTTGCTACAGGAAAATATAACGAATTTTAAAATAATTCCAATTTTCATAATAACAGATGAACCACTGATTATTTTATAAAATGTCTCAGATAAATGTTGTGTCAAATTATTTAAAAATCATATTTAGTTATTCCATATTCTATTATGAATATTATCGTTTATAAAATAAACACATAGAACTGAAAAGTTCTATCAATAATGCTCTTTCAATCCAACTTTCTATAAAAAACTCAATTTTGAAATTTATGTCGAAAACTCGTACGCGTCCCAAAGATATCGTGCTTTCAAATAGACAGGCAGACCAACTTTTTTCCGAATTTTTGTTTCTTGGGTTTAGTAGGGTCTAAAACGTGCAGATTATATCAAAATCTCGAAGAGTCAAAAAATCGTGATTAAAATACTTTCCCTATTATCTAAGTTTGAGAAGTAAAAAGATGTAAGAGAATGATAAAATTTGACGCTTATATAATGGCAAAATTGAATTCGGGTGATTATAAAATTCACTCTTGAATTGTTCTTTGAATTTCATCCACCTGAGAATAATCTCTATTTCGCGCTCATTGAAAAATGTACTGTTACACAACAAGTAAACAATAATAACTTCTATAATAAAATGAGATATATATGTAAGTATTAGAACTAAGTGATTGCATATTTCTATAATGTTTTTGTGTTCGGACTGAGAGCGCCAATTTTTTAAACTAAAAATTATAATATTTGATATTTTCTCCACAATTATTCTGTAACATTCTTCTCGTATAACATACCTATATTTAAATATCAATTATAAAAAAGCAAATCACATTATTTATTTACGACTTGAAAATAAATAAATATACCTAACCTTGAACTTCTTATTTCATAATCTGTCCTCATTTCCAAGTTGTTCGTAATCAGTATGTGAGAAGATACATGCATCGTATATTGCTCTCTAATATATAAGGAAATGACTCCATCAGACTCTCTCAGTAGATAGTCTGTGGGTACCTACATCAAAATAATGGGTCGTAATAAATATTATATAAGAAATTATGTATCAATTTGTAGTCTCATCCTTGGTTACGGTAAGTGTCTAATTTTCTGAATTATTAAAATGAGGCAAAAACTGGGCAGTGTTTGTGTATTTAGAACTAATTTAAGAATAGTACGAAAATATCTAAAAATTTGGAACGTTAGAATGAAATTGAATGTAATATGGTACTATAAACATAGATACGTGTAGGTACTTGATTTTTATTCAAAACGAGACTATAGATGGTTTCAGAGAACATATCGAATGAAATGAACTAGATTTCCATGATGATATACTCTTATTATTGTCTCTTACAATTTTATAAGAAGTGCAATATTCAATTCAGAGTACCAATAAGCTTTGTTTTTTGAAATTAATAATATCCAATAATAGTCACTTAGTGAATGCAAAAAAATTGAGAACACGGGAAACAATGAATATCATAATATGTATGATTAGTGAATCAGATTATACTTAACTATTGTTTTTTACAAAATGAAACATGTACATAACTTCGCAGTAATATACTCTTCAGCTAAATCACGAAGGAGAATAATAGAAGAGCGGACACTCAGTTGGAAAACATGAAGCCTAAAATGTAATGCGGTAGGTGTGAGAAAGATAACGAGAGCGGGCCGAGCTTTTGTGCTCCATATGCAAGAATGAGATTATATTTCAACTATTCTCAATGAAATATAATTGCCAGATGGATTTATCATTTTCATTATTTTGAATACTACATTATTCATTAAATGAGAGGCAAAAGTGAAAGAAAATTAGAATTTCTATTCATTAAAATCTGCAATAAAGTAGTACATTTTGAAACATGTTTTATAAATGTTTCTTTGGACACAAGTTTTCTCATTATGAATTATAATAGGCACATAAATAATTTGATGAATATTCTATATTACAATGGGCGTGATAAAATCGAGGAGATTTACACAAATAATTTCTCATTCACTATAAGAAAGGTAGAAATCGACAACTTATCGCACTTGTTGCACAATATATTATTTTAAATCTCAACTTTCTGGAAGCAGCATAGGAAAACTAGAAAAACCGAAAAAAACTATTCTATTATGCCATAGCATAGGGCTAACAAGAATACTTGCTTCGCTCACTTTTGACAATTCTATTCTAGATAACTTTTATATATTGATGAAAAGTGAAGGAATTGATGTTGCAATTCTGTGTAAATCTATGTCTTATGAGTTTATACATTTATTGATGAGAAGTTTCCCCGAAATTGAATTTTTCAATAAAAGTTTAGATTAGATAGCTACGTTTAATAATTTATTAATATTAATTGATATAACCTTTCAATTTCTAATATAGAATTGTCAGAAGATCTGCTATTATAACTTCAAAATAGTTTCTGCTTCTACTCTCTTTTACATCCCTAGACGACAATTCTTTTATAATATCCTCCTCTCTGAAATGTTTTTCACAAACGTAATCTATAATTTCCAATGTTCTATTCTGTCGTGGTATGTTCTTGCGTCACTTATTTGATGAAATATCATTTTTGGGTACAGAAAAAAGAGAATATCTCTCTTCACATGTTTTGTTCCCGTTATTAAAATTTGGCACAAAACATTTTCTTCCTATTTTACGATATATTTCCACATGAAAATACTAAATAGAGCGAAACCCGCCATTTACCCTCATACAAACATAGGTCCGCCTCTACCTATCTCTCAGTACCTTCTCTCTTTAACAATATTACAGTTTTGGCTTACTTTTTACACAGTTAATCCTACGTTAGGCGCGTTGATTCTAACAACACCATTGGGCGCGTTCAATCATGCTTTTTTATTAGGAAAATTCATAAAAATGTAGTAAAATGTCATAAACCTAATAGATATGAAAAACTTACGTATTAAGGCGCATGAGCTATGATTTTAGCCCATACTAGTTTAGTAATTAATAACTTAGAAAAACACTCCCTTCCACTGGTGGTTGTATATAACTATCAAGCAATAATATATTTATGGCAGCTATTTGAAGCTGCAATATAATCCAGCAGTGCAATTTGAACAAGATGGAGAACTATAGAGAACGTTCAACATTTGTCTAAAGTCTAACAGATTTTTGTTCAGTGTAAAACTGGTGTGAAATAAGTCAATCAAAAACGTCTAGTTCAATGACGCTTACTTCAGTTTGCTCTTCCTAGTTTAAAAATCTGACGTGGATATCACGTGACTTACTTGTACATCGTTGGATGTATGTAATCAAACACAACATCTTATTATTCCACGGCTGGTCGGTTGCTATGGAAACAGTAGGTCGTCATTCTTATGCTACAATATTTCCAAATACTGTTTACATACGTACCAACATCAAGACAAAAATAGTCAAGATGGATACGGGGATGCTCATAACAAATATATCCATCGATATGTGAATTTTGTCGGTTCCACAATATTTTCTTGTATTCTTAGACCGTCAGATAGTCGTAGATTTCAGTGTCTCATTTTGTTTTTCATACCTTCAAGAGGTTTGATAAGTATGTGTATTTGAAGTTCAATGATGCTGAAATTAAAGCTGGACCGTGTGACAAACGTAATGAAAATTAATTTTAAATTTGAATGGAAAAGCATGTTCTGATCCAATTTTGTCGCTTACGAAATGCAATTTAGGAAAAAATATTTTGATATGTTAAATGTCAAACAAAATTGAAAAATTGACAACAGATTATCATTGCCTACCTTATCATTTTAATTAAACTGATTAAGTGAAGATTGAAGTAGAGTGCACTTCTGGCTTGACCGATTAATACAAAAATAGAAGATAACCATTCTGTTACAACTTCAAATTCAAATACTGAATTTCAATATCTTACAGTTGATCATTCTGGATTTATTGGAAAAATTCGAAAAAAGTTTCAAGTAAAGTTCACTTCCGGTACAGACGATTGGAACCATAATGCGAGGTGCACAACTAGACCCTATACCAGTGTTGAATACAAAATTTCAACTTTATACGTTCAACCAGTTTTGAGATTTGCGAGTTACGCATGCACGCACGCACGCACAAACGCACGAACATACGCATCGACATCAAGTCAAAAATAGTCAAAATGGATTCAGGGATGCTCAAAACAGATATTTCCATCAAAATCTCGATAGGTGAATTTTGTCGGTTCCACAATACTTCCTTGTACTTAGTACAAGGAAATATTGTGAAACCGACAAAATTTTCCTCATAAATTTAGAATGATTAGCCGTAGGATACTGGAATTCAGTATTTGAAATTGCTGTAGCATCCAAATGATCATCTCCTATTTTTGCTTCAATCGACTAAGCCGGAAGTGCACTTCATATTACAGACTTATCGATTTTTTCTCATAGATTTAAAATATTCAGTCGTAGAATATTGAGATTTCGTATCAAGCACTTCTATAGCATTTAGTTGAACACTTTGCATAATTATTGTGTTCGGCCGAGCCCAGAGTGCAGTTTACTCGAAACATTTTTCAATTTTCCGCATAAATCTGAAACGATTGAACTTAGAATATTAGAATACAGTATTTAAGATGATAGTACTCTCTAGATGCTTATATCCTATTTTCATTGAGATCGACTGAGTCAAAAGTGCACTAGACTTGACGATCTTAGAATTTTGCGAATAAATTCAGAACTGTTAGCCGCAGAATCCTGGAAATCAGTATTTAGGAATGTTGTAGCATAAGAATGAAAACTTACTGTTTCCATAGCAACTGACTAGCCGTGGAATGATGAGATGTTGTGTTTGATTATATATATCCAATGATGTACAAGTCACGTGATGTCCGCGTCAGATTTTTTTCCATTAGCAATGGTTAAAAAAACTTCAAGGAAAAAAAATGTTGCCACTTCCAGAGTAAATTTTTTTGGGATTGGAAAGTTTCGGTGGTGTATATAACGTGATCAAAAAATCCAAATGAGATGGATAGCACAAGAGTAAAGTACCACAAATATCAATAATAAGAAGAAATGATGTCATAAAAAGTTATCTATAATTATATTTCTAGAATACATGCAAAAAATTGTTTTTTATTAACCTCAAGCATGCCAAATCTCACATTCCTCCATGCGCGCGTTACAAAGCTTCCTCTTCACGTGAATTTGAATAGGACAGCTGTATATAATTTCAGTTTCTTGCATATCTTCTCCATATAAAGTTCAAGTATACCAAATCTCACATTTCTTCGTGCACGTGGTACAAAGTTTCTTCTTCACGCAAAATATGAATGGAACAAACTTTAGCTATCTGCAATCCTCCGTTGAAACTTGAAGTATGCTAAATCTCACATTCCTTAGTACGCAAGTTTCAAAATTTTCTTCTCACGTGAAATCAAAATGGTACACCTGTATATAGTATTGGATTTCACTCTGTATATGATTTTAGCTCCCTGCACTTCTCCGTTCAAATTTCAAGTATGCCAGATGTCACATTCCTTCGTGCGCACATTACAAAGCTTTCTCTCCATTAAATGTTGACTTCAGACATTTTTTCATTCGGTGCATAGTTTCCGATATATTCCAGCGAAAGATTATATCGTTTTCAGCGGAAAATCAAAGTAGGACACGCTTTATATAATTTTAGCTTCATGCACTCCTTCTCCATATGAACTTCAAGTATGTCAAGTCTCACATTCCTTCTTTAGCGCGGTACAAAGCTTTCTCTCAATTTAAAATAAAAATAAATCACCGAGTATATGATTTAAGCTTTCTGCGATCTTTCTCCATATATGAATTTCATATTCCTTTGTGCGCCTGATGAATAGTTTTCTTCTCATGTAAAATCAAAATAGAACAGCCTATATATAATTTTAACTTTCTGCACTTCTTCTACATATATACTTCACGTATGACAAATCTCGAACTCCGTCGTGCGCGTGTTAAAAAGATTTCTCCTTAAGTAAGGTCAAATTGGGATACCTGTATATAATTTTTGCTTTCTGTACTCCTTCTCAAAATAAACTTTAAGTATGTCGAATTTTACATTCCTCTGTGCATGCAATGTGCTTAAAAATATAATTTTTTCGCATTTTGTACAGTGATATATTATATTGATGCTGCAAAATCGTGCAATAATGGTTCTCTCTATCGTATAGCAACCATTACTGCATAGCAACGGTTTTATGTTATTACAGTATCAAAACACATGTTAACATAATAGATTGTTCATATAGAATTACTATGTATATCAAAAATACTATTATTTGATTAGAAAAGGTTACAGCTCTTGATTTTGCCACATCAATTTGTTATTTCTGCAAATTTTCTTGATTTATCACAATTTCTGAGCATCCTTCTTGGAGTGCTCCTGGCGCTTGGCCGATTTTTTTTTTTCAAGTTCTCATCTCATTAACAATGTTTTCCTGGACATAACTCTCAGCCACCGCTTAATCCTCTATGTCTTTTGAGAGTCTGAATATCAACCCCACTGTCAGCAAGGAATGTCGCAGAGGTCCTTCTTAAACAATGATTAGTGTAACTGGAAGTCCTAAGTATTAAGTGTTCTGCAAGTTTTAGCGACACTCTTGCGAAAATGTGAATGTCAACTGGTTGACAATGCATTTGCTGCGCGAATAAAACAAAAAGAATCTGTTGTGCTTTAGTGCTGTGAGTCTTAGTCACTAATATTCATGGTATCCATTGCATTCGGATCCAATAGTAAATAATGTTTTTTCTTGATTTTAGTATCACGTAGAGCCTATAATGCTCCAGGTTCCAGTATCTTGTATATCTTTTACCGTTAACTGCGCAACGATTTAGTCCAAATATTGATAAGAAAATGTCGTCTGGAGCCTTGATAAAAATTTTGTCACGTTTTTCATTATTAAAACTTTCGATTTTTCCGGTTTATATGAGTAATTTTGCCGTCTCAAAGAAGCTATCAGCTTTTTGTATTGCGAAATATTCAAATTAGTCGGATAGAATTAGCATATCCAAGAAAAAAATTGATAATTCGAATTTTTTATTTTTATTTGTTAATTCATAACATGGCAAATAACATATCTCATTTATACGCAGCTACGTTGTCAGGAAAGCTGTCGAAAAAATCATCAAAAACTGCTAAATACGGTTCTTTGCGTTTTACAAAGAACCTATGAATCTGACTGAGAAAAGTGTGCAGTTAAATGAAGTGCGCAACAAAAAGATAATCAAATGAGTTCTCCTAAGCCTTCATCAGCTCAGTTCCTTTTAGATTGATTGCAAAAAACCATAATTTTTGTCGATTTTTTCGAAAATTCATAACTTGCGTAGTAATTGTTATTAAGACTTGAAATTTTGACAGAATATGGACTCAGAACCTTTCAACATACGCATCAAATTTAACAAGAAGTTTTTCTTCGTCAAGAGTTTCTCTACAGTGTACTTGGATTACGTTCCTTTTGGCTGAGTATGAGTATAGAAAAAATTGCTTGCAAAAAACCGCATTTCTGCGTCAACGATTTTTAAAATATCAACAATTGTAGAAGTTGCTTCATAAATCGTTATTGTGTTGATGTATTGACCATTTCAACAACATTCTCAACGGTCAGAATGTGCGGAGCCGGTCCACGCGAACTGGGCGTGGCCTCCCGAGCATAGCGGCCTCTGACCACTGACTACCAACCAGACCGAAGAAATGCGGTTTTGAAGCGAAGCTTCTATCGCGACGTTATGATGAGCAACGAAATTACGGACACAGAATGATTTTCCCATGACATCGATTCTCCTCACCAAATAACCTTGATTGCTGCTGCTGCTCTCCAGCTCTCTTCTCTCTCTCTCGCCTCCACCCAAGCGATCACTACTTGCTACTGGCTGCCGTATTTCTTTCTTTCTAACCCTAATCTAAATGGCCACTACTACAAGTGAATAACGCGTGGCAATAATATTGCTTTTTCGTAACTCATCATAGCATATTCCGAATTTTAATCTGGCTCATATTTTTGCATCATTTTTTGTTGGAGAAGCATATTATTTGCTTTATCTACGACTGTGTGCTTATAGGTGACTCGCCCACTAATTTACGTGTCATTGTGAATTTCTGTAAGAGAAATAATAAAAATAGAAATTCCATAAAATCTTTAGTTTCTTTTATTATAAATAACTAATAATACACAAACATAAATTTATGTTCTATGAACATTTACCACAAGATTTTTACAATTAGATATGTTTATTTTCTTTATAACTTTGACAGCTGTCAAACCAACAAATAGTTGCCATAACAATGAATAAAATGCTACTTGATCAAGCTATGAATTTCACACTGAATGTTTTTCGAATGTCAAACATCAAATAAAAAAATCTAATTCAGCAGCAATTAAGGCCGTCGTAGATAAAATATTGAATGATACTCGTTTGATACAGCTAGTGTAATGAAATTTGAGTGATAAAAACACTCGGCTAATCGCCTCGTGATTTAACATCACACACGTTTCATTACAACGGCTATATCAAACTTATATCTATTATGCACGCTTATTTGACTTACAATTGTATATTAAATATAACTGATACATTGTTTTTCGCAAAAAAATACTACTGGACCGATTAGGGCTCAAAAAAACTTATTTGATTTCGCTTTTTATTGCGCACTTTACTTACCAGAACTTCTTTTTCCATCAGATGCATGGTATTTTTGTGAAACGCAAGAAGCCATTTTTGGCAGTTTTCCACCTTTTTTTTGACAGCCTTCCGAAAAATGTAGCCGCGTACAAGTAGGACATGCTATTGGTCACGTTATGAACTAACAAATAAAATAAAATTGAAGTCATCAATTTCTTTGATTTTAGCTTGTATTTGCGCTAACTGTATCCGACTGAATTTTCATTTATTAGCGTCGTATTTTTCAGCATAGAGTATGTTTCGAGACCATGAACCAGATGCTTTAAGGACTTTCGACTGAAACAATTTTGGAGAATTGGTATAAAAAGATTATTACTATTATAAAATATGTAGCTTACCTTATCATAAAAATGAGCCAGCATTCAATTTTCGTCCAATCTTTCCACTGTCTTGATGTTTCTCCATCCACAAAACATTTCATAATTATACTTTTTATTATCTTACCTACAATTTTATAGGGAGAAGACTTGAACAATCTCCTAGGACAGCGAGTAAAATATTTTCACGTTATTTTCGTCGTACAGATCTGACACCAGAGAGTACTGGGAGTGTCCACGGCTATGTTAAATTAACTAGCACAAAAATCATTAGTTGCCTACAGAGCCGCTCGGATTACAAACTTCTCGCTTTTTCAGAATATAGGCCATTCCAATACTTCTTGTGGAATATACTATTCTAAATTATTTAATTCAATATTTGGTTTATGTTGTTCTACTCTATAATTCTTAGAACACATAATTTTCAATTTTATGATCACAACAAGTATCAGTTCAATAATTATAATATGAATAATACAATAATGATGAATGTTACTCTCATAATCTTCAATTTATTCTATTTTTTGTCACTGAGGGTATGAAATATTCGATTGATATAGAGGCTTTAAATTAATCTTATTTATTTTTGTATCAAATTTTGCAATTGGTCATTATTCATTTCCGATTTATCAGTCCAAAAATTCCTTGAAAATTTTTCTTTATATTTTTATGCTTACAACTAATTACTAATTCTTGATTAATTGGAGAAATAATATTTATATTATTAATGGAAATAGTAGATGATGCCGACTGTTATATTAAATGAAGGAAAAGAAGTGTGGGAATTCAGTCAAGAGTTTTATTTTTCTATTCTACCCTACAGTTTCGGTTCTACTTGAAGATGGCCCAGGTGGGATCGAAACTGTAGAGTAGAACAGAAAAATAAAATTTTTGACTGAATTCTCACACTTCGTTTTCTTCATATATTATTAGTGTTCGGGATTTGCATTACGTTATTTTTACTTTGTTGCTCAATAATTTCTCAGTCATCATTATTTTCATTACTCACTATATTTTCAATACAATTATTCATTTCTCTACCTATAGTTTGACAATAATTCATATTACTGGGTTCTCCGCTGAATTTCTCTATTAGAATATTTTTATTGTGTTTTTTCTATGTAATATGTAGGTTTTTCTGTTAATTTGTATAACTTGTTATGACGGATGGAAGGAAAGGGTATAATTGGTATAAAGGGCAAGAATTCATTGAAAGTTCTGATTTTATTAATAATATATGAATTTGTTCATTTTCTGATCTACAATATGTAGTTATCTCGTTTACTTGTGACCAAATATCCTTCTTGGCTGTGATTTGAACTAAATCATCATTGTCCATAATAGTAGTGTCTAACTTATTCAATGAGCAAATTACCAACATTAGTTCCATAGGTCTACAAAAATCCAATAAATTATGAATAGTAATCAATAATGCATTAATTTTCACTTCTATATTAATCTGACTCAACCAATTTTGTTCTTTGTTTTTCTCATTTAATTTCAGCTGCTCCAATTTTGAGTTGAATCTATCTGTTAAATGCTTTTTATTCTTTATTATCTGTTCATTCCGATTTTGGAGGATTTTTGATCATTTCTTATTTTTTCGATTAAAGTATCATATTTTTCTGCATCATTTTGATCCAAATTATCTGTAATTGATTTAGTTATATTTCTTGAACCATTTATCAGAATGCGTTTAACTCTTTCATTGCACAATTTTTGAATTTGTTGCTTTGCTTTGCTCTTCAAAATAATAATTACTCCGAATCTGTCTTATAATGGTGAACGTAATATTGTGCAGTCTTGAATATTCTACATTAAGAGGGGTAATATTAAAATGTAAATAATCTATTATTTCTCCTTCTTTTAATTTACAGTCACCAATGCCGAATAGAAGAAATCCAGTATTGTTTGAAATGTCCACTAGTTGAGCGGTGGTAAGAGCCCTGAAGTCAAGTTCTAATTTTATCTAATTTGAGTTTCCGAATATACTTTTTATCTTTTATTTCTATTGTTCCTGAAATAGGGTTATAATTTTGTACAGAAACTCTTTTAAATATAGGTTTTTTATATTTGTGCATCAATCTGTTATTTTGTGTAACATAAATTTTTTCTGGTAGTATGAGAGTTAGTTCATTCTCTTTTGTTCTCTTTGATTTTCCTTCACCCATGATCTTATTTACTGCTTTATTTGTTGTTGATTTTTTCTAAAACAATCATTCATAATCTCTTCATCAGAACATTGTTTTTGGAAATATTTATTCTGCTCGTTTTGTCCGAACAGTATTTCGCAAAGGATCAACTTCGTAGTTGAATGTTTTGTATTATTATACGCTATTATTGCTTCATTCATAATATATTGTTAATATTCATTCTTACTTATTGAATGTAATATGCGAAGATGCTTCATTAGTACAGAATGAAATCTTTCAACCGCGTTCGACTTTGAATTTGCTATACTGATTAAATGTAATTTGATGTCATGATTATCGCAATAATTTCTCACTAGGGTATTATCAAACTCCAGTCCATAGTCGGCTATTATCATATTCAGCTTTTTATAAGTTTTAATAAATTCTTCAATGATAAACATTGTTCCTTTTCCTGTTTTATTAAAAGTAGGGTGAATAAATCCAAATTTAGAAAATTGATCGAATATAATTATAAAATATTGTTCATTCAAAGTTAAAAGATCTAAGTATATTCATGATTTCAAAAGGAGTTTTTGGTGTAGGGGTTGAATTATTGCTTGATTGTATAGGGTGTCGACCATATCTATTTTCTTTGCATATTTTGCACTGATTTATAATTTCTGGAATATCTTTAACCCGTAACCACTGTGACCCTATTTTGGTTACATAGTTGCTGTTGGTGAGTCAATTTGACCATACCTGAATATCTTTGTTCAATTTTAATATTTGTTTGTATAATGGAACAAAACAACGCATATTACAAGAACTTGAGTTTATCTAATGAACAATTACAATTTTTTGTGGGTATAATCGTGATCGCTACCTATCTTAAAAATTTTCAAATTCGTTGTCACTTTCTTCATAATCTTCCGCCTCATTGTACCAAGTTGTCAGTGGTATATTTGATCATTTTTGAACATCTGGGACGACCTCTCATTTAAATATCTTCTACAATTTCATATTTATATATAATAACAATCTGAAAATTCCAATAAAGTACATACTGTATATGGGTAAAATTGACCAGAAAATGAGTAATTCAATTCCAAATTTACCAAACGGACAGCTACACTCCAGCTGCTTTAACAATTGACTAACCAATCAGTACTTGACACACTGCTGGACGGAGCCTGCGCTGATTCAACAGATACGCGAGTAATTCAAATATTAAAAATGCATATGGTCAAATTGACCCATAAACAGTGGTTACGGGTTAATCATGTCCGGCCCGAAATATTTTTGTTGCAATTATTCCTCTATGGTTCAAATATCCATTATCATTATCAAAAGTTACTTGGGTCTGATTATCTTCATTCTGGACATCTTCTACACTAATTTGTAACATTTTACTGAATTTATTGTATCAATTTCAAATTTATCTTGTAATATCTTATTCAATGTTTGTTCATGCTGTTTGGGGATCAATATCAAATACCTAGGTACTTAACTTTTGGCTCTATGTAATTTTTAAATACATCCAACAGTTGTTGTTTTTTTCATCCATATTAATATTGATAACAAATCTTTGTTTGTGACAGTCAAATAATTTCATTATTTTTATATCTGATGATTCATTAGAAAAATAGAGAATGATTTGATTTTTTGTTACGTTTATTCTATTATGTAAAGATTTCAGTCCGTTAATTGGGTCCTCATCAGAACTATGGATTGTATCTCCTGATTCTGATTTATTCACAACTATACTTTGTTGTTCATTTCTGTCGTCATAAATTTTATCCAATGTTTCATTTACTATCTGATCTATTTTATCCGTTTCTGAATTGGAATTTTGTTACTGTTCATATTCATACAAATTTATTTGTATTTGTGTACTATCAAAGATGTCCTCAGATATTTTTATTAACTCTGATTTTTCTAATTTATCTAATCCACATGATGAATATGGAATATTGATTTCTTATACATCATTCTTTATTAAGTAATCTCGTAATTCAAAGAGTGTTTTCTTGAAATATTTCTGATCAACATTTTCTAAATATATGTCCTTTGTGATCAAATAAATGATAATTTTTTTATCTGTATTTTGAATGATTATATTTTAATTATTCATATTTCTTTCACAATGATTTTTACTATTGAATTTTAAATCAATCTGTCTTGCCAATCTTTTGAAAATTCCAAATCAATTGATATACATTGAGCGAAAATATCAGTATTCATTACATCTCGTGATTTCTTGATGATTCTAAATTTATCCCTTTGTCTCAATAGAAAGTCTGCTATTTTATTTGTTTATCCTGGTAAATACTCAATGTCAAAATTATATATCTAATTCTATCTTTCATTGCATGAGCTTATAGTTTGCATTTTTCATAGAAAATATCCAAGTAAGAGGTTTAGGATCAGTGCGAATTGTAAATTTTCTGCCGAATAGATAGGGTTTGAAAATAATCATCGATCAAATAATAGATTTTAATTCTTCCTCAATAGTGCTGTGATTTTGCTCTGAAGAATTGAATGTTTTCGATGCATACTTAATTAGTTTCTCTTCTCGATTTATAACTTGTGAAATTACTGATTCCATGGCATAATCTGACGCATCTGTTGTAAGAATGAATTTTTTTGAAAAATCAGAGAATTCTAAAATTTGTGGACTACATATCAAATCTTTGGCTGTTTTGAATGCGTCTTGATACACTAGATAAGTTATATCTATTTGTTTATTCTTTTTTAAACATTCTGTAAAAGGTTGGAAAAGTTTAGCGAAATTTGGAATGAAACGTCTATACCACGAAAGTTTGCATAAAAACGTTTTTGTTTCTTTGATCGTCTTAGTGATCATAACTCTTTCGATTGCCTGAATTTTATTTTGATTAGGTTTGATACTTTCTTGTACTATAATAAATCCTGAATATGCTGTTTCAGTTCTATGAAATTCTGATTCATCGATCTGTATTTTGAGGTTTGAATTTTGGAATTCGGAAATAGTATATTGTACAACAAGTATAGAAAATTACCTATTTCACACGAGGTGTGTAATTTTCAGCACGAGATGGAGTCGAGTGCTGAGATCACACAAGTGTGAAATAGGTGATTCTATACGTGTTGTACACCATACTTTTTCTAAGATCACAGTTTTTAATGGAATATGTAGGTAAATCATTCGTATAACTGAGATTTCAAATCTATTCTCACAAATATAAAATAATTTAGGCATTTTAATTGTTTGCTCCGCTTATTTATTGTGATAATAATTTTAGTTATGATTTGGAACATTATTGATATATTTTCTATCAGTTGATTGACATTTCATTGTTGTGTAATCTAATTGTTGCAATCTACGGAAAGATTGTATCTGATTGGCCCACTCTCACCAGGCGACCTTCTGATTGGTTCATTAGTTAGAGTTTACTGTGATCTCGGGTAGCGTGTTTTTTAAATTTTTTTCACTAACCATTTTCCAACTGCAGTAATGATATTTGTGAATATCTAATTTTGGTTATGATACAATAATTACATACATAATTTCTCGATTTCAACAAGATGTGATGGAACGTGTTTTGTCTGCTTTAATTTGACAGTTGTGATTCGTAGTGTTGCCAACCGTCGGAGTATATATTACAAGAATAAGAAAATAATTCCAACAGAACTTAGTGCAATTTTGTCATTTAAATGTGGCTTATAAAAGAGCAAACAGAGATTTATATCAAGTCCGTGATATTTATCAATACTCTTGCTAAATATATCATATATATCACCTAAAGAATATTCAGAATGAATTATTGATATATAAGTTGGTCAAACTGGTGTGAGAAATCATTTCTCACGACTTTTCGCACAGTTGTGTGAAATTGTAAGTTCTCTAGTTGTGTTTTGTATGAGAAATATGTTCTTTTCTAAAGTGATCGTAGAAAAACATATTTTTTATATTTTGTGAATGTTCTTCTAATGTATTTCCAAGTATTATTATATCATCCATATAGACTAAACAATTTTTTTTTTAAATAAGGGTATTTCATTCGTCATTCTTTGGAATGAAGCTGGGGCATTTACTAATCCGAAAGGCATACGAAGGAATTCATAATGTCCTGAGGATGTAGAAAAGGCTATTTTTCCGCTATCTTTCTCGTCTATTGGTATCTGATGAAATCCAGAATGCAAATTTAGTATTGTAAAAAATTAAGGTTCACTATATGATCTAATAATGTATTGATATTGGGTAAAAAGAGTTTATCTTCAATGGTTCTCTGATCTAATTTTCGGAAATCTATTACTAATCTCGGTTTGCGTCTGCCATTTTTTTAGCCACTAACCAAATAGGCGAATCATATGAACTTTTTGACTTTTGAATTACTTTCGTATTCAGTAAATTTTGGGTATGTTCCTCGATGTCATTTTCATAGATTTGTGGGAGTCTATAATTCTTCTGGAAAACGGGTGTGTCGTCTGTTGTGCAAATTTTATGAGTAGTGACATTTTGTCGCTGATAGTTCTTCGTCTGGTGTCGGTAATAATGGTGAATATTTCTCCAATAAATTTTTCATCTTGATTTTTTGATCGTAATTTAGATATTCGTGAGTAAATTGTATGAATGAGTTATTTAATGTTTGTGAGGATAATAATTCAATTTTTTTATTCCCGAATGTTATAGTTTTATCTTTAAAATCTATTAGAGCATTGCAATGTTCCAATATTTTCATGCCAAATAACATAATAGTCTCCTTGGAATTCATGGATGAAAAATTCGAAATTTTTATTCTGAACTTTCATTTCTACACAGTTTTTGCAATCAACTTTCCCTTGAGCTGTCTTGAAAGTGACTGATTTATTGATAATTTTCAAATTCCTTTGTTTGACTATATTTGGGGATATTGAATTTATATCGGAGCCTGAATTAATTAATATAAGGTAATCGTTATATTTTATCAGAGAAGTTTTGAGGTCATTACCTACGTATTTTGTTCCACTATCTCTGGATTTTCCTCTAAAAAAGCATCGCTGTCATCAGCTTCTATTTCGTATTCTTCAAGATCTCGTTCTTCGACATTAGTGTGCTCATTTTGCATCATTTCATTGTTATAATTTTTTCTCTAATTGTTGATGTTGACATAAGTTGGGTATTACGTGTCTGTAGTGACATTGATTTGGGCTGAGATCTACGTGTTTTGTAGCTGTTTACTAAATTTTGTCTTGCGAACCTATTATATCCAGGGGCTGGAAGTTTGTGAAACCTGACTGATTTGGAGGGAAAGTTTTGTCCTGAAAATTGTTTAGGTGGAAGGTTAAAGGTGGAATTTGGGCTTCTGGAAGTGCCTGGATTTCGTTTATTATCATTACGTGTCATTGGACTGTTGTGTCAAGAATTGGCGTAACTGAATTCATTTTTTATTAATAAATCGCATTGTTCTTATGTAGAAGGTTGTTTCACAATAAAGAATCCTTTTATGATAGGTGGTAACAATGATATGAATTTATTTAGTAGAGCTTTTTGATTTTCTTGAAGAATAGCATTTTTTTGACTTTAAATTATAATCTTTTGCAGATATTTTTGCCTTATATAATTCACATTAATTGTTAATTGTTAGTTGTTGATATAGATATAAAAATTATCAGGTTTTGTTCAGTATTTAGCTCGAATTATTGAAATGAATATGTTCACTTGAACATGCGCCTTATTCATGACGTAACAGCTACTATATTTGTCCAGCTGGTACCACAGATGCAAATGACTTGACATACGTTCACATTTTATCTCAGCGTACACGTATGTCCAACAACATTGTTACGATCTAGTAGTTATGGCATCGTCAGAACTTTATATATTATTCTCGGCTTTATTGAATATTCTTTGGAAAAATGAAAGTGACGGTATTTATATTTCAAGATTCTGAATAACACTATGTAAGAATTGAAAAACACCCGAACGAGCCCATAATGTTTCAGCTGAGGTTCTATCTGAAAAGTTAGTGCTTAAATATGATTTTAATTCATCCTAGTTGGTGAATTTGCTTTGTAAAAAATTTGTTTTCGCGTTATTTAATAATCTTTTTTTTTTATCAAATTAGAAGCAAATACTTCTTGTGGAGCTGTTATTTGTGAAGTATTTGAAATAATATACGTTTCATCCACACTTTGAATGAAGTTATTAAGGGTTGTTATGCCTCCTTCATACGTTGGAATCATTTCGACAAAAATTTTGATATCTTGCAAAGAAATCATGTTGTTTTCTGTTACTATTGGATTTCGTATAATATTATTGATATTATCTTGAACAGAATTTACGAATCCCTCTTTATCAGAATCTGACATGAATTATGTATGCTTGCCTTGTGACATACTGTCTATTATTAGTATTACTAGAGAGTACCCTGTGTATTATGGAATAGTTTTATTTACAAGAAAATCGGGGTATCTATACGATTCTGTATGGACCGGAAGCTCGTTTTTCTTTCTAATATAATGTTCAATTTGATTGGTGAATGTTAAATTATCATTGTCAAAATGGAAAGTGTCTGCATAATGTTTTAATAACTCAATTAAAGCATCTTTCACTTCATTATTCATATGATCTGTTCTAAAATTGGAAAAATCTATTTTAAATTTTTGTGTATTAATAAAATTTAAATTTGGACTATCATAAAGATCATGATTATTCGAACTTTCTACTTGTAACGGCTGGCATACATTTCAAAACATTTTGTGTTCACTGGTTTTTACTACTGGACATATTACGCAGTGATTTCTTGCTGACGCTAAATATTCTGATATGATAAGATGTTCTGTGCGAATTTCTGGAATGATTACAGGTCCGGATTCAAAATTTACTTCAAATTTAATGGTCTTTCCTGAATTAGGTTCGATTAGAATTCTTTTATCAAGTGAAATATTATTGAATTGTTCTGTTTAATTCACTGAGTAATATTTCATAGGAATTTAACAATTGGAAGTCACGGTGATATCTGCAGACAAATCTGTCACAGCACCTAAATTTTTCAAATTATCCATACCAAGCGATATATCGAAATTAGGGTGGAAATTAAAAATATGATATTTCAATTTATTCTGTTGGTTATTATTATTGGAAATTGATGATATTGGAATGAAAGTACTGAACTGTTGTAATAATCTACCGTGTGCAGTAGTTATTTGGAAAGGGTTTTCAAAAATATGTTCTTCAAATAATTTTTCAGCTATTTTTCGTTTAACAAATGATTTGGTACTTTCAGTATCTACAAGGACTTTCAAATTGTGTTCTGGAAAAATGATGAATGGTAAATCGCTTTTTGTATTTGTGATATTCATTGAATGGATTGATGGTACTGATTTTCTACCTGAGGCTGTTTCGTCTAAATAATTATCTTGAAAACATATTTATCGTGACCAAAATTTCCGAAACTCAAATTTTCTTCAGGATATTCTACAATTGGTTCGCCAATTTCATTGTAATTATCTCCAGCATTAGGATTAGTTGCATTTTGTGAATCATCTTTTATATTAAATAATTATTCGGCGATGAATGTTGGACGTGACTGACTGGAAAAATAATTATGAGACGGCCCTGGTCTGGGTTGAGCTGTATTTCGCGTCGACATGCCCATGGGTTGGTTTAAAATAATTTTGACTTGTTGTCACTCTGGTTTTCTGTGAGGATTGGAATTATTTATTATCTTGAAAATTTTGAGGGTACCTATTAGGAAATTGTTGATTATTTTCGAATAATGATTGCTGGTTATTATTTCTGAAGAAATGGAATATTTTCAGATATAGGAGATTGAAAACGAGGGTTTGGAACATGGTTATAAACTTGTAATTGTTTGTGATTATTGTTACAATACATATATTAGGCTTTGGAAAACTCTTACTTTGAATATTCTGAATAGGTTTCATATTTTTATAGTTTTCAAACTGAAAGTAGTTTGCTAACATATTTAAAGCAGTGTTCAAAGCGGTTGGATTTTTGGCATGCATAAGCTGGCCTATCGGTTCTTTTAGAACGCGTAACAAAATTCTCAGTGCATAATCTCTAGAAAATAATGTAAGGGTATTTTTTCCGTAAGCATGTATTTGTCATTATATAGGAAATTTTAAGTCTAGAATATGTTGTATTCTGTTATGAAAATCGAATATTGAGATTGTTCCAATTTTGTTGATCCTATGCATAATGTACCTATATATCACGCTTATCTGCATACGTGTGTGATAAAGCAGGTTTCGAAACATTAAAACTTTTCACATTGCAAAATGCGATATTAACCAATTTTTCGGTTATTTCCGAAACTCTGTGAAGCAATCCTATTTTGCCATTAAACTCAGGTCTCATACCAAGGTACTCTTTCTTAAGAACTGGTACAGTCTATGGCCCGTAGTCAGAACGCGGTTTTAAACCCGGTTCTAGGTCTGGCTTATGCAGAACCATGACAACATGTCAAAACAGTGTTATAACCTAATCGATTTTTGAACGCCATCATGGTTATATATAAGATAGACTCAGACCTAGATTTGAAACCGCGTTCTGACCACGGGCCATTGTGTTTAAATTGCAATTTATTAGTGGTTCTCTAAGAAAATTTTCAATTTGTATTCTTTGGATGAGATTTTGGGAATTTTCTGTCTCTGAATCAAAATCTGCACTCAAACTGGTGGAACTTATTGAATCAGAGCCTCTAATCGACATGGACTTACAGAAATATGATCCAGTACATTGGTCAGCGTCTCCGTAGTGCTGTCCGTTGTTTCTTGGGGCTGCTCGCTCGATATGCACTCGAATTTGCTGATTTTCTTTCAGTTCCAGGAAGGAGGGCTCACTGATGGATTCTTGTCTGTTGATTTCGATAGTCAGTCAAACTTGCTGATATGCGTTTAGCTGCAGATGAGGGCACCAGTTTCTTCTTCCACGCAACTTGTTCGAATTTTCAAATAAATCGTTAGTACGAACCAGAATTAGGTTCGTTAATCTTGAAATCCTACCACGGCTGTGCCAATTAACTTTTTGCTTAGAATCTACGTGTTTTGGAAAAAGTTTCTTTCAACAATTTATTATTGTTACATCAAAAATGTGGCAAAGGATCCAAAGTAATATTTAGGAGAAGAGTTTCAGGCCTTAAGTGATCCAGTCGAGTTTAAAATATTTTTTAATTCCTCAGAACGTTTCGAGCATCAAATGTGCTCATCATCAGCATAAAGTACAATAGATTAATTTAATTACTTGAAAATCTGAACTCCATAGTAGTATTATAAACCATCAAGCTGAAAATGCACATTATGAACAAATTGAATAAAATGTGAAAACTATGAGAACCAACCAAGTTCTCATCTTGGAAGTCGGCGAATGACTGATTCATTCGCCAACTTCCAATCTGTTTCACAGTAAAGACCTCTAGTTCAATCCTATTATCACTTTTACAACTCAACAATTTGAAACTTCTGTGGCAGAAATTGACAATATTGTCAGTAAGGTAAATGATACAGACGTATTAAATAATTTGACACACACATTATGTGGTTACAAACGTAAAAACGATTTTAGAACAGGAATGTCTCGTACAGAACAAAAGAACAGTAGTATTTTGAGGAATATCACAACTTAAATATAATCCAACGATCTCAAGATTACAAAAGCAGACAAAACTAACTGCATAAGCATCCTAAATAAGGCAGATTACATTGAATGAGTAGGAACTTTCATTGACCGTGACACTTTTCTTAAGCCAGGTTTACACGCTACGATAAATCGTCACGATGAGATTGTGCAATATATTGTTTAAATAAATCGAAAGAGTGAGTACTGTTCACATGCAACGATTTCATATCCAATATTCATTGTTGACCTCGGTACACTCGGAATTTTTCCCATGAAGGAAATACTATTGTGCTCGTTATATTTCGTTTGTTTAGGAAGAAAAGTGAAAAAGTCGCGAAGACCAAGAGAAAAGTGGCGCCACCAGTGGTTGCTGAAGAAGAGGGTATGAAATAATTGAAATGATTGCAAAATTAACGCGATGATTGGCGATTTTATTTAAAAATGGATGCAGAGACTTCATATCGAGTTTATTGTGAAAAATGATACTGTTATAAGAGGAGCGATATCTCCGCAAGAAAGACTCATTACTGACGTCACAGCTGGAGCTCACAACGCTTATTTTATCGAGATAGTGTGACGTGAGTGTGAGCACTAAATGCGTATATTCTCCCATCTCGAACGCTCACACGTGGGAAATCTGAAAAAAACTACTTGAAAACCAAAATATTCTTGGAGAATCAATATAATTAACTGAAAATTAAAGGTCACAATCAATTTCAGAATATGGAAAGAATATAAGTATACAGATAGAATAATAATAAATAATAAAGAGTAGATTTTTATTCAATATTCACGATTATTATCTTTTAAAATCGTAACAAGCCTATTATTATACATGTGAACTTCAATTGAGGTTTGAATATATAGATACTAACAATACTCACAGTATATTCGTGACTGGAGCATAAACTTAACTTTTAACAACCGATAAGTAACCTGTTTAACTTTTTTTTTTGACATGATGATAAATTTCAACCATACAGTTTGCAAATCATCACTCTCATACTATTTATATTTGTTATTGCAATACCGAGAAATATCTTACTTCGGTATTAAATAACTGAGACTCCACAATCCAATTTTTACTTCATCTTATGAAATATTTTCTCAATTTATTGTTAGCTCCAATGTGTTTTTTCTGGTGCTTGGAATTGGTAGAATCTCTTCGACATGGTAATTCAATCGTGGCATCTTTGAGACTATAATTATCAATTTTAATGTCGTTAGGACTCGAATCTTCATCCTCATCATCATCAAATAAAAATCGTTTGAAAATATAGCTTGCGCGACTGCATGATTTGAATTTTTGAGCAGTTGCCTATGACTCGTCGCTCATCAGCGTTCACTTTGGCGATAGCGTGAACACTAACATTGCAAAGTGAACGGTTGAAAACAGCACTCAAAAGTGTGAGCATTGACAGCGCGTGAGCGTCCATCCCAAACGTATCTTAGTCAAATCGCAGCAAATAATGGCTGCTACTTGTTCACAAGTTCCAACCTGTCGTTAGGATTTGCAGAAATTGATGCCGGCCGGCTTCAAACATCCAATTCAATTCTAATTCCAATAAATCGCTACAATGTTCTGTTCACACGCAAGAATAAATCGTAACTATTTGATCGCTACGATGAATTGCTAGCATTTATCGTAGCGTTTGAACCTGCTTTTGAGGTTTACTCCAATTTGATCAATTCTTTCGCCCCCCCCCCCCCCCCCTAAAAAAGAATCGAAATTACGTGATTCTTCTTTTTTCGCATAATGCATAAAACCACAGAGTCTGTGCTTCATATCAAATACGTATTATCGTTTCGTTACGTTGATGGTATCTTAGTCTTGTGGGAAGGCTCTATGGAAATTTTTTACAGCTTCCATCATATGAAAAATAATATATTAATTCCACTTTAATAGTATACATACTAATATACTTTGAATTTCATGACCTATATTTCAATGATTTTAGAGCAAGATCCCAGGCCCGCCAGATCTTACTTATTTTCTGAGGAACAAAATGTATGGAATAGAGTAGTGTTAGTATGTACTTTGATCATACGCATACTAGCTAGTTTGTGGCGACGGCCAATTTACAGATACGAGAAGCTAGCAGTACATTAAGACATTACTCACTTTTCTTAAGGTCTTGAGTGCTGATTTTGAGGTATGTTTCAGAGAGTATTATTAAAAATTGATAATCAACACTGCTAGACACCTTCCATCGGTGGTAATTTCTGCAAGACGCTTCAAAGCTCACAAAAAATAACGTGATCTTGCTTATAGTTTGAGTGCTAATTTTTATATGTGACACTCAGGGTACAATTTCAATACTTTCTGTTAACAGCTAGATGATTCGTAGGGCTAAACATCCCTCAGACATATCTAAAATATCGCTGTGAGTAAAAGCGCGAGGTCACTACTTGTAGGCTTGATAGTAAGTGAAGTATCTATGTGCATCCAACTCTTCCTTGGTCCTGCTATTTATAAGAAGTCTTGAAATTGCTCACTGAGTATTATATATAAAAATTAGGACTCAGGCTATAAGTAGGATAAAGATATTTTTTTGCGAGCTTTAAAGCGTTTAGCAGGAATTACTGCCGATAAGAAGTGTCTGGCAGTGTTGATTATCAATTTTCAACAATATTCTCTGGAACATGCATAAAAATCAGCACTCAGACTTCAAGAAAAGTGAGTCTTGTCTTGATGTACCTATAACACCTCGTATCTATAAATTGGCCGTCGGCACAAACTAGTGAATATGTGTATGATCAAAGTACTGACTAACACTATTCTAATCCACAAATTTTGTTTCTCAGAAAATAAGTAAGGTCTGGCGGGTCTGGGATCTTGGACTATTTGATGATATTCCAATGTTTATTGATTAATCCATGGATACATATTGTGAATGAGCTTAAATAAATAAATCTAAGATCAACTATTAATATTTGATACGTTGCCTTACGTAGCCCATACAAAGCCGGCTCCATACATGATACATGCGGTGTTTGTCAAGTACCGAGCAAATGTTTCGGCAAACTCCTAGAGTGTGGATGGACTGCTCGACTAATACTTGTCTTACGACGAACACAAACATTCGGATGGTCGCTATTCCCAGATTGTCGGTCTTTTAACCTACTTCAAAGGAGACGAGCACCTTGCTCGTGCGTCATCGGCCCTGGCTCTACACATTCAGTGTTCGTCAAGTCACAAATAAATGATGGGATTGAATTGGAACAACAGATACCGCTTGATCAGTGTTAGAAAACATTGATAAATTTTTATTTTAATTATTTTTAATTCTTAATATACTAATCATATTGAGATTTACATCTACAAGAAAACCTTAACATGATTCAAAACTGGTGCGAAAAATGGAGAATACAGATAAATCCAACCAAATCCGCCCATGTAACTTTTACACTAAACAGACAAACATGCCCAGCCGTCAATTTCAATGAAGTAGAACTACCCCAAGCCGATAGAGCGAAATACCTCGGAATGACTCTCGACCGAAGACTAAACTGGCACAATCACACAACAACCAAGAGAAAACAGCTTGGCCTCAAAAGAAAGCAAATGTGGTGGCCCTTAGGCAGAAAATCTAAACTGACAATAGGAAATAAATTGCTATTATATAAAGTCATTCTCAAGCCTATTTGGACGTATGGGATCGATTTATGGGGCACAGCCAGCAAATCTTCCATAGCAGTACTGCAACGGTTTCAGTCAACCACACTGCGAATGATTGCGAATGCCCCGTGGTATGTTACCAACGACACAATACATCATGATTTCAAGATACAAACTGTAAGTGAGGAAATTAGGCGATTCAGCACCAAATACCAACAAAGACTAGAGCACCAAATACCAACAAAGACTAGAGCACCACCCCACTCGCCGTGAATCTTCTTGACAACAGTGAAACGACTTATAGACTCAAAAGACGTCATGCACTCGATCTATCAATGTGATTAGGCTAGCTTAATTTAATTAAGAACTTAATTAAGGGTTAATGAGTGCCGCCAATGGGCTGAAACTCTTCATGTCAAATGTGTTATCACCAGATTAGTTTATAGTTCGTACAAACTGATTACTAATAAAGCAACAATTGTGATAATAAAAAAAAAAAAATATTGAAATTTATAATGAGTTATGAATACTTATAAAGTAAAGAATTTATTTATTTGGTTTTCTGGATAAGTCCGTCAGCAAACCTCTTGCACTGTATTTTAAAAATAAAACATGGGTTTCTTCAGGCAATAATTCTGACTAAGTAACAAATTATTAGCCATAAGGAGTGAGTACCTACTAACAGTTATCTACTCCTATTCACAGCTGTCATCCACCATCTCCTACATATTTTTCTCCTGTTTTTCATTAAACTAGCACAGCTTATCACAATAAATGCAACTAATTTCTTTACTATGTCAGAATTATCCATACTTTATGTATAGTTGTCAATTTTTATCCGTAATCAAAGGGGTATTGCGAGTGAGACAAAGGCAAATATTCGTGTATCTTACATGAAAAGCAAACATATAATCTAATATCGCATATCTGTATCCCTATGTTCGTCATTCTATGAGCACCAAGCCAAGCACTAGATACTTGGTGTTGCTATTTGTCAAACGTCTAATGTCTGGAACCGGCTTAGCGGATAAAATTGAGAGACATTCTCCGTTTATGTCATCCAAGTAAGCCATCTGATGAAATCAAACTTTCAGATGAGGTTTTCTTGAAGAATTGCTATAATTTCGGTTATAATAAAACACAGATCAACAGAGCACTCAGATAGAAGAGTTCTACGCCTCCTCTCCAAGATCTGAATAGTAAATGATATTTGTGACGTTGCCTTACGTTGCTAATATAACGGATAAAATGACAAGACTTCTACATAAATATAACATGAAAACCTCATACACTTCCAGTTCGAAAATTCGAAAAATATGAAAAAAATCATTATTTCTATAGGGATGTAGAGCTTCCGAAGCGCGCCTCGCCTACTTGATTATTCTTGAGCTTCTACATAATGAATGATAGAAATATATATATATATATATATATATATATATATATAAAAAAAAATTATGAGTCCCGAAACGCTGAAGTTTTGTTATTTGAACTCACAAACAACGTCATTTCTTTTACTTCGAATATGCAGAATTAGGTTTATAAATAAGAGTAGAAGGTTAATGTCAAGACGATTATTACTTGACTAGGTGAAACTACGCTAGTCTAGTAGTCTGTCACGACAAACAAAAATACTTTGTAATAATGAACATTTATAACAAATACATTTCATTCAAAGAAATAAATATTGATATGAACATTGGTTCTTTTTTATATATCTTTCAATCAAAAATCTAATTGGCGCAGTCGGTAGGATAGCCGACAAGAATCCAGTGAGCGAATCAAACCTCATAAATCTGTGAAACGCTTGCCGAAAATTTTCCAATTTTCACAAGAGCTATCCGAACATCATCTACGATCCCAGAACGACCTAAACAGTGGTTGCACCAGGGTCTAACCACGACCCATCTTCAAAAGCCAAGGACATCAATCCGCTACCACGCGTCCGAGAAGGCAACTTTCCAATTAGGACCGTTAATCCAACTAATTCTACAAGTTGCGTGACAACCCTCACTACTATGAGAATAGAAGCTCACTTCACAATATTACTGCTGTAAGTTCACTGCCATAGTAGATAAATATATTCTGCCGGTCGTAACAATCGGTATGTGACAAAAAACTGTTACACATATTTACATAAGGGTTTTGTGGAACGGCTAACCTTGTTAGGAAACAAAACGTGCCCTGACACAAGGCAAAACACACAATTACACATTGTAATATTCATAGATGACAATATATATCTTCAGACGAAGAAATTGAAGATTTAATTAATCAACTTAATAGAATACCTTTTACACTTAAACCAAGTAAATTGGGTAACGGTGGTAGAATCAAACAGTCATTTGATAACAAAAACACACTCAGTACACCCCTAACATACCCAGTACAAGAACTAAATGAGTGCCAATTTGAATTAATCATGGCAACGGCATCAATCGCTGATATTCGACATTTCATCGACGCCGTCCCTGAATATAATGGAGAAAGTAAATCTCCCCCTAGATTCATAAAAGAACCTGACAACTTTCATGCAGTCATGAGTTCTTTAGACCCAAATACAGAGAACATACTGTTTTTCCAAGTTACAAAAGAAATTCGTTGACAAAGCCGAAGATATATTAGACACTCAAGAATTTACATCTTGAGATGATATCAAATTGTACTTTTGAACCAATTTTGAGGACAAAAGTACCTATAGCACATTATTATTGACAACAATTGAAATTGCACAAATAGATGGCAATATAAATGACATTCTAAAGAAATTCAAAGATCTTTATCAAAGGATGACTTCCAACATTCAAATATTGCATTATGAACAATATGGAAAACAATGCTCAATAGTCGAAACTCAAAAAACAATTTCTCATTTTATTTCATTATTACCTTTGAATTTCAAAGCTTCATTTATCAGCAAAAACTCACAGACACTTGACGTCTGTGAGCAACTTGTGAGCAACTTTTAACGAACGAATATAATTCAATACAATTGCACAAGCCTTCTATGAATTGAGTAACGTCTCAAATCATACAACAAAAATCACATAGACATTTCAATCCCCCGCCACAAAGATCTCCATCACAACAATTTCCTTCACGTCCTTTCAATCCCCTACACTCACGCCCTTCGGGACCACAAACATTTGCCAGGCAAAATATTAAGAATATCATTGAAACTATACGCGAATTCAAACCAACCTCTATGTCCGGTATGACACAATTGACAACACCTATGTCCACACAAACCATAAGACGGAATTACGCCTTAGAAACGGAGAATAACGCGGATATTACCAATGATGAGACACAGAATGAACCAGAATCAAATGAACAAGACGAAACATTTAAAACTCAATCTTTTTCCGATTACGTCCCAGAACAGATAGACGAAAGTACGTAATGTTCTCCAACATTAAGACGATCCCAGTTATTATATTCCAAAACTTTACTACACTTGACTTGCATTCAGGATTTCACCAAAAATTGGTTGACAAAGATGATAGAGGAAAAACAGCTTTCAGTACAACTTCAGGACATTATGAATTTCTGCGTATGGCTTTTGGCTCAATTGATGTCCCGGCGATATTTCGAAGATGTATGAATGAAAATTACAAGATTCAATTGGGTTGTGTCATGAAAATAAAGTTGTGATTTTATATTATTTTTTTCAATGGATAATATCAAACTACAAGTGTGAAAATTATGCTTATAATCCATAAATGAGCATATTGATTATAATTAATATTCGAAACTCATTAAATTTTAGATAAATGAAAGAAGCGTTAAAACGCTTTCTAATTGGTCCGACATTTACGTGACGTCACTTCAGTAGTAAACAATCCAGCAGTTATATACTTAGGTAAAGTTTCCTTGTATATCATCAATTTTTTATTTGAAAAACTATTCTAATATAAGCAATGTGTCTGAAAGATAATTTCACAAAAACTAATTCAAGTAATATACCAGGAATTAATCCATTTATAATCTATGAATACATAGTGGTGTATGAAAAATTCAGTACTCTAGAAGTACGAGGTATTAAGTTATCAATGTAAGCAGTTTTTTGAAATTATTTTCTCAATATGCAAATGCTGTTACATCTTTTTGTACAAATCCAGTCGAGAATCATTTCGTGATAATCCTATAGGTTATGTGTGTATTCAACGCGAAAATAAAACTTGTATTGTGAAAGGAAGAATCACTCCAGGATACCTATGTATTCTATAATTTTAATGACTTTTCACCTACTTGAGGTGATTTATTAATGATGTCATATCACATTCCATCTTTGAAGCATCTGAAGGTACTCGTACTAGTCGTATTAAAGTTTCTGGTTATATTCATTTATGTTGATACACCATATACCTATAGTTTATAAATTTGTCAGATGGAATAAATATAAAAAATATATTGATTATTCATATTTTATAGTATTCATCAATGGGAATTGAAATATGACTGCGTAATATTAACAGTTATTTGAATTTGACCTACTACATTCTAAACGTAAATAAGATTTCAAATAGATATTTACTCACAATTACTATGAATGTTCATCTTATGGCGGGCTTATACACAAGAATTTTGTGTACTTCAGCCCACATTTAAATATCAAATCCGTCTAAAAATAAAATATGAAACATCATAACTTTAAACGTCAAAACATCACTGATGATAAGATTCTATCAACACCTAACTGCTTACAAAAATCTTATTAAGACATTTTTCTTGTGTGTTGGGATAAAAATGAACAAAATAACCTCTATATAATTTTTTTTCTGATATAATTCTTGCAATAACGTTCAGTAATTACTCTGAGTAAATAGGTAATCTGTGCTCTGAGCACCCGATTGCGCTCGGGCGTTTACGGCAATTTCCGACATATTCAAAACTTGAGGCTTTCAATTTATTCATAAAAAATGTAATGTTTATCAAAAAATTGTGTAAAAAATAACCACAATACAAAATTAGATTAACTTTCATATGGTATTATTACTTTATATACGTGATAGAACCCAATTGGTAAAATATATATACATATATATATATATATATATACATATATATATATATATATATATACATATATATATATATATATATATATATATATATATATATATATATATATATATATATATATATATATATATATATATATATATATATATATATATACATATATATATATATGTATATATATATATATATATATAAATCCTCATATCATTTTGGCGTCCTAATATTGCGCGTTTGCATTTAATCTGGCGTCCATTGTAAACTGGAGTCCGTATATCGGACGCCACTTTAGAATTGCTTCAAAATTTTTTTCTGGCCTGTTCCCGACCTCTATATGCTAAATTCAAAATTTCATTTTGACGCCAAAATGATAGGGAAATGAAAATTTTCGTATATTTTTAGTTCCGAAAAATTCCGCTCCAATTTTTAGTGGCGTCAAAAATATACGTGTATATTCCCACTTCAGATATTTCGCCATCATACTGGCGTCCAGAAACTTGACAACACTGTCTCAGAACAACGATCGATAATGAAACAGATGCTTGCGCTTCTGACATGGAATTTGTTGGGAGTATGGCTTGAATTTGGAATTGCATTCCTTATGTATGTCATAACATAATATTTCTACCAATATTTTATTGCAGACTGAAGTATTATAGTACAGTTACTTGATGTCAGAAATTATTCTTGCTTAAAATTTGAGCAATCAATTTGAAATATTAGGAAAAAACAGTTGAGTACTGACTCAAGTATGAGGAGTAAGTGAGCAAATTCATGTACCTCTTTCTAATAGTTCAAGAGCCGACCGCACCTCAACGTTCCGGGGCCGAATTGTATATGAATTGATCGAAGATATAGTAGTCATTAGGATGTCAACTTTTATTAATCCGGGATCTAGTCCTAAGGATCGAAAAAAGGCCATATCCGGTCACTAAGTTCGTGGTTAATCTGAAACTAGTATCAATCGATTGCAGAGGTCAAGTACTTCAGGACAAAACCAGGATACTACCTCTGTTCTATTCAAAACAGAGGAAAAAGCGCAACAATCATAAGGGAAGTTCTAAACGACAGGGCAGAGGGTGATACCTTGGTTTTTTCTCGGAGTATCCGACCTTCGCTACTAACAAGTACCAGTTTTAATTATAAGTTCTATCAGAGAAGTTGACTCTGACGAAAATTGACCGGAAGTAGCCTTTTTCTGACGCTTAGGACAAGATTCCAGATTCAAAAAGTCTGTCACCCAATTGACCACTATATTTTTGATTGATTCATATAAAATATGACCGTAAGTTCGATTAGGGAACATAAGGTGCGGTCGGCTCCTCAACTATAGGATCACTATAGAATGTGAGAACTCGCTATTTCATCCGTGATGTGGTCTTATAATTGTTGTAGAAAAACAAATTATATCGTTTGTACAAAGCAAGTGGAACATTTTTGAAGAAATGCAGGACACTGTAAAGTGACCTTTAAAGTTTAACCGTGAAACAGAATTTGATAAAATATATAATTTAAATTAATGAAATGCTGGGAGATCTTTCCTACAGAAATTTTGGTTGAGAATGAAATTTGGATAGCAACAGTAATGGAGTTTCAGGCAACTAAATGAAACTTTATCTGTGTACTGAGTTATCATTTGTTGCTTTCATAAGATGCGTCATCTGAGTACTTCAATAATAAATACCAGTCTATCGAGTAGTCTTCATACATATCCTTATGAATACCTGAGAGAAAACTCACTTCACTATTATGAATCGATCCTGTTAGATGGAAGATACAATATAAGAATTATATGGAAGATACAAAAAAGGAATTAGTGTATCAAGACAATGGAGGTGATCATTTTTGGTCGAATTTGTGGTTCACGGCCGAAACGCCAGCTGAGAATAGAAGAGAGTGTCAGAATATCTCGCTTTTTTAAGCGATCATCACGAAAGAATTTAAAATCGCTAAATTTTATTCATTCGTTTCTGGAACATTGCAAATGTTTATCTTAGTTGCCATTGAAATTGTCTTCTTTTATTGTCTGAAAATGCGTATCTACTTCTCTAATTGCAAGATCTATAAAGATTGACGGGAGGATATGATACATATTTCGGCAAAAATTGTTTCTAAGACTTCATCAAACTGCGCATAAAGGTGGGTGTGAAGTGTTAGTCAAGTAGTTTTCATAGATCAGTCTCAAAATAGTTATTCAAGTATTAAAATCATTAAGTACGGTTTACCGTTTGAGAATAATTGTTTGGAGGCCGAGCCTTGGCGAGGTTTGCAAATATTGAGCAAAATCGGTCCTGTAATTATTGACAGTGATGCTTAAAAAAATTTTTGCACGATTGGAAGACCTACCCCAAATATGAATCCTAATATTCTCTTTCAAATTGAGTAACCACTCATAGCGCACTCGCTGTCAGCTGTCAAGTTTGACATTTTATTGTGAATATTCAATCATAAATAACGATAAATAAATTCATACTTTCTGTGGAAGTCCACAATTATTCACTCACCGCTTTTGCTCACGGGCGGTAAGTCAGCATAACCATAGTAATCACAGTTTGCCGGTAAAATCAACATACCACCTTGAATGGAGAGCCAATAAACATATGAATACGCCCAATCGTGCAAATAGTGAATTTAGATAGATGTGTACAAGTAAGTAAAACTCCATGGTAACAAAAAAGGCCATAGAAATACCTTTTCCGTTATAATCGCCTACAAAATTGATTAATAGCACATCGCACATAAACTTCTTGAGCAAAACTGTAACTGATGATAAATACAACAATTATGTGTGCATAAAATTATTCTACGACCAAAATTGTCCAAATATTTGACTCCTATTCTTCAAAGTTGTTGGGAGCATGTCGTATATTCAGCACCATGGTTTTTTCCTAAGGCATTTGACCTTCACTATCAATTGGTACTAGTTTCAGTTATAAGATCTAACAGGGAAGTTGATCCTAACAAAAATGAACAATAGTAACCTTTTTCCGACACTTGAAGCAGAATTCTAGATTCATCAAGTCTGTCACCTCATTGACCACAATATTCTCGATTGATTCATATTATACAATTTGACCATAAGTTCGATCAGGGAACTTGAGGTGCGGCCGGCTCCCCGACTTCAAGAAATGTTTTCACACAGTTGCGACAACAGAGTCAATGTTCATCTATCCACAAACTGAATAAGAGAAGCGATGATATGATAACTCGCACAAATTGAAATATGAGATAGAATGGATGTATGTTATATGGAATCAGTTTAAGCATATCATTTCCAAACTACAGTTATTGTTGAGTAAATTCAATATATAGCCCATTGCAAAAACCGGGCACTCGAATAGTTAAAGCTCTCATTTGAAAAAAATTCAACTTGTACCTTGAACCAAATTGTGGCTTTTCACAGAAACTCAAATTATCTTCTGGTGTACTCTGTTACCGACAGATTCAAGAAAAATAAAGCAACATTTTCATTTCTTACACAAAATTGTTCCGGTTTTATGTTGCCAGTGAATTCTAAATTGAACAAAAAGAAAAACTCAAATAATGTTTTCGCCAAGTCCCAACTTATATGTATGTTGTATACCAACTCTTTATATTTTTCAGCCATGATGGATGTGATATCCTGTAATAGATCATATCATTAGGAGCAAAAATTAGTTGTCATTCCCTTGTATATCACAAGCTTATATTAATCTTATAATGTATTACAGGAGATATGTAATAATGATAATTCATCCAACCATTCTAACTTTCTTTCGATCACACTGAGAATGCAACTTTGTGACCATCAGGGACTTAAAAAACATGAATAATTTGAGATTCATCAATTTGGTCCTAGTAACAGCTATGATGAAATTGCAACAAAAATGTTCCATAAAATATATAAAATCAAAACCTGATAAGTTTCACAAAATACAAATTCAGGGGTCGGTTTTTACACCATTAACCTGAATAGGGCAGCAACCGTAGACACGTGTTTCGTCCTTATTAGGACTCTTCAGTACGGTATAGCAAGCCGCAGATAGTCGGACTTGTAGCCGCGATACTATCAAAAGTAAGTTGGTAAATGGCATGCAGCGAAATTAATCTGCAGCAGATTGACGCCGATACAACAACCAAAATCCTTCTGGGGGATTTTGGTTGTTGTATCGGCGTCAATCGTAAGTGGTGGCTACAGCCAACATCTGGTCTTCCAAAATGGCCGCACAGCCTGTCATAAATAACTTTGCTCCTACACATCAAATTTCAAAAACTTTTTATTAAATTAAAAATAATGTGCATTATATTTTAAAAAAACCAGTTAACTGTGATAAACACTCAAATTACTTATCGAAATTTACGTTTATTGTGATATATTTATTATTGGTGAACACCAAACATGTGCTCATCAAAATGTTTGTCTATTCAAAAAAATTTTATGAATGTTACGACTCTTATAATTAATCTCATTAAGGCCCGGTTTCACCAAAGTCAGTTAAATTTATCTAGAGGTTATTTTGAGTTAATAACTATAGTTACAATTGTATCAACAATAGTTTTCGTATAAAATATCCTTTAGATAAATTTAACTGGCGTTGGTGAAACCGGGCCTTAATGTAAGTAAAAAAACTTTGTTAACTGAAAGAGAAACATGTTTTTCTAAATTTTAACTTTGTATTTATAGTGTCCTTGAAGAAGGCTGAAAATACAGCCGAAAGCTAGACAAATTAACAAGAGTGTTTTATTAAGCCCAAATGTTGACTGCCGCACCCACAAATATCTGTTTATATATATATATATATATATATATATATATATATATATATATATATATATATATATATATATATATATTCGAAACAAGAACATCTGGAAAATATTAAGATAGTTTTTGAATATTTACAAAATGCAAATTTGAAAATACAATTAGTCAGAATTAGTCAAGACAGAAGTGGAATATTTAGGATTTATAATATCAAGTGAAGGCCTTAAGCCAAATATGAAGAAGATAGAAGCTATAAAAAATCTTCCAATTCCAAAAATAATAAAAGAAATAAAATCATTTTTGGAAAAACTTCCTTGGTATCGCAGATTTATTCCAAATTTTTCAGAATTGACCAAACCATTCACAAACTGTTAACGGAAAGGATCAGTAATAGATATTTACAACAATGAATATAAGGAATGTTTTATAAGAACGATAGAATTGATAACAAATCCACCGATACTTGCCTTTCCTGATTTCAATAATAGTATATTATCCTATAAGGACCGAACGACTGTCTTTTTTGTCCAGGATAAATTTGGCTGCATCCGGTGAAGACAAGGGCAAAGCCCGAGGCAGAGGCGAGGGTGAAGCACGAGGCGAAGACGAGGGTAAAGCCCAAGGCGTAGCTCCGTGCAGCCAAATTTGTCTGTGACAATAATGACAGTCGTTCAGTGTCCGTGTAGCATACGAAACTTTTTGTAACAAGTGCACCGAAGTACCTCCATTACCAATTTTTTGAAATGAATTTGGATGTATTGAATGTATCTTATCGATTTGACAAACAGATTTTGGCAAATGCAATCACTTCACAGTAAACTGATACAATGGAACATAACTTACATGATCTATTTTACTGATTGATATTTTCCACATTCTCTGTGCTATCTTGTTCACAATAAGTGCACATACTATAACGAACACATTCTATGTATAATACAAATATCTTTCAAATATCAATCTGACATAATCAAAATAAAAAAATCCATGGCATCCGTGATCCATAATCTACAATTCCATTTCTACCCAGTGGAAAAAAATATCCATTAATTCCCAGTCAACAGAGAATTGCTGAAAATTGTTACCATGGTTTGGAATTGAGAACTTTCGAAGCAGAAGTCAGCTCAGTAATAGGGTACTTTCGGTGTACGTGTTACAAAAAAGATTGTTTTTAGCTACTGACGCTTCCGATTATACAATGGGCGCAGTACTTTCTCAAAATCATGATTCACAAGGAAAACCACTTGCTTATGCATCGAAGACTTTCAATTCTCATGAACAAAATTATTCTACGATCGAAAACGAATTGAAAGCAATAGTATGGTCTATCCAAAATTTCAAACCATATCTTTACAGAAGAAAATTTACAATAGGTACAGACCATAGAGCATTGGTCTGGCTTTTTAACATGAAAAACGCGAATCAAAAGTTGATGCACTGGAAGATTGAACTCAGCAAATGTAATTCTCAAATAGAGTATATCGCGGACAAAACAAATAAAATCGCAGATTTCCTGAGTGTAATCAGGAATATATTCAAAATTAATTACAAAATAGGTAATGTAACATCAACCCCTAATATTTGAAATTAACATTCTCCACTTATCATGTGGATTAGATAAATTATCAAAGGAAGAATTGAGCAAAATTTTATTTTCAATATTCAAAAACACTTGCATACAGATAAACATTTACTCATTACCTCAAAATTTTGTATTAAGCGATGAATTAGAATCAAGAATTAGATTGGAAAAATTCTCGGAGCAAGACGACGACGATGATTCAATTAGACAAATAGTCGATACACAAGAGGATATTAAAACCGTATATAGCATTCAAGAATATTCTGTCAACGATTTGAAAATTTTAGAGAATAAGATAAATATAGCTGAAAACCAAATCATATTTTCTTCCGATAAAAAGTATGATGTTAAAATTATACGACTTTTTGATAAAAGAAAACAACGTTCAATGCTTACTATCGAAGAAAATATTGCAGAAAATCAATTACGAGAATTTATAAAAGATTACATCGTACCCAAAATCAGATATTATTGCATATGCAACGATAATATATTCAAAACTTTAAACCAACTTATTCAGAAAAATTTCGAGACAAATGGTATTATTATTATGAGAGTTAATAAAGAAGTAGAAGACATTGAGCAGCTAGACAAACAAAATCGAATAGTTCACCTATATCATATAGGACAAACAAATCCTCGCGTAATATTGGAGACATATTGTGAATTAAAAGAAAAATAGTACTGGCCTAAGATGATAGACACTATCACTTCATTTATAAATAATTGTCAAACATGTAAAGAATGCAAAAATGATAGAAAACCTATACAACTCACTGATAATCTCACTGAAACACCTGAACGACCTTTCGAAACTATTTACATTGATTTATTAACCCTTGACGGCAACTATTTTTTAGCAATATAGATCAAGTTTCAAAATACGCACAAGCATACCTTGTCAAAACAAAAGATAGTAGAAATATACTGAAAATTTTAGAAACATTTATTAGAATAAAAATTTCCCCGAAAAAATTGATATGTGACCAAGGTTGTGAATTTGATAATACATCCCTGCGAACATTTTGCCATAACAATCACATCGAGCTGCACATAACATCAGCCCAGAATCCAAAATCAAATGCAATAGAACGATTTCATTCGACATTAATAGAACATTTGAAAATTAGAACACGAACTTGTAACCTTAAACCTTTGAAAGAATTAATGAATGATTGCATTTTTGCTTACAACAACACGACTCAGTCTACTACAAATATGACACCCAACGAAATTCTTCACGGTAAAGACTATACAAAGTTAAAACCAAAAGAAGACGCGCAAGATAAATTACAATATTATTCAGAGAAACGGCATAAAGAGATTGAACGAGTGAAAATCAACATTAAGAGAGAGAGACAGAAATGTTACAAAGATCCTGAAGGAAATAAGAAAATCGACAAAATGAAGAACTCTACGGAATCATATATAAAACAAAATCCTCGTTTGATAACCAAATTCAAAAAACGATTTTACATGAAAACAAAAATTAGAAATTATATTGACAAATTCAAAACAATAGATGCTCAAGATAAATTAAGAGAGCGAAAAGTGAAAAATGATAGAATCAAAATTTAATTGTTTCAGAATCCTTCATGGATTCGCAGACATCAAAAACATTACATCTAACCCTGGTTTTTTATTACACAACATCGGTGAATGCCATTTAGAAGAGAGCGAACAATTTCATTACTTTTATTACGACATAAGCCCCATATACGACGAATATTCAAAGTTAAAACAGATTATTGATAGGGAAGTAAGACAATTAACAAATGAAACGTTTTTACTGGAAAACGGTGAAATAATAAATTATATCTTCAAATGGTAAGAACTGAACATGATTAAATCATTCAACAAAAGAGATGAAAGAGGACTTATTAATGGATTTGGATCTATAATTAAATCCATTACTGGAAATTTAGACGCCTCCGACGAAGAACGTTATAACTCAATACTGAAACAACTTAGTAACAACCAAAAACTATTACAAATACAAGCAAACAAAGTCGTACATCAACAACACTCACAGACAAATTCAATAAGAATTCACAAGCCATTATTCTCAATGAGAATGCATTACGAGAATCACTTAACGATATTATAGACATTATTAAAACGGAGAAAAGTTGGAAGACGCTTAATCATTCAGAAGTACAAATTAACAGAATGATAATTCATATACAACGACTCAAAAATACAGTCGACAATGTTATAAAATCGTTAGAATTTTGCTCATTAAATCAATTAGATATCACGATTATCGACCCCAATAGTCTCCTAAATATTACACAGAATCCGAATATTCTTCAAATGATTGAGACAATATACGTTACATGTACACTACAAAATAGCAAAGTTCATGTTCTCTCAGCCGTCCCATATTACACAAACGACTTACACAAATTACAGCAATTCACGATAACACCGTAATTTGCAAAACTCGCTGCGCTCGTTTTGGCAAATATTACGTTTCGTCAAACAATATGGCACTTTTCATAACTAATTATGTAAATAACTATTTATTGTTTTAGTATTATATGAAAATGAAATATATATTTTGATCATGAAATGTAAACAGAAAAAAGTTATTAAGCAGAATATGAATGATTCAGAAATAAATCCTTTAAAATAACGCTGTTTCTTGATGGGAAGGAATGATGAATATCGAAACACTGAAGCTCCGTTATTTGATATCACAAACAACGTCATTTCTTTTACTTAGAATATGCAGAATTAAGTTTATAAATTAGAGTAGAAGGTAAATGTGAAGACGATTATTGTATTAACATGACTGAGTGAAACTACGCTAGTCTAGTAGCCTGTCACGACAAACAAAAGTACTTTGTAATAATAAAGATTTATCACAAATACATTTCATTCAAATGAATAAATATTAAAATAAACATTGTTTTTTTTTATATATTTTTCAATCAAATATATAATTTATATATATAAAATGTGGTGTGATGTGATGTGATGAAGTTAATTGGGTATTCAGTCTTCTGTTTTCTCAGATTCTCACATCGATAATTTTTGGCTACTTCATGAAGCTGAATCAATGCAATATATATATATATATATATATATATATATATATATATATATATATATATATATATATATATATATATATATATATATATATATATTGATAGGAATATTCTTCAAGAAACATTTGAATGAATCAGGCGGCGGCAACTTTGGTGGGAAGCTAATATTTTGTTTCATTGTGCGCATGGCAAACTTGTGCAAAGCTCGAATCCATTCCTATTTAACACTGTTGTGTTGAAAAAGTTCTACACACTTCATATTTTTAATTTATAGTCTCTTGTTGTTCTTTTATTGTTTCAAGTGTAAAATATGGCGTCTAGTTTTATGTTAAGTTCAACTCAATTTTAATTGACATTACAGACATTTTATTCTTCAAATATTATTATAGGGTCAAGAGTATGTACTCGCGGGCTGCTCCATTAATTGCCTTGTGAAGAGAAACCGAGGCTTTTTAATATGCCATCAAATGATGGTAGATATGCCGAGTGACTACGACGATTGGACCGAGAAGATTTGTCTTGCAAAAGCCTTTCACAGCTGCTAGGGTCCACGGGCTACGCAGTTTGTGGATTGCATTTCTAGAATGATCAGTTTAGGACTTTCGAGAAAAAAAATTGAACATGAATGCTCTTGCAAACGATATCCGAGTGTAATGTAGTGTACAAAAATCCAAATTCATATTTGTCATAATAATGCATGATTACTGTGATTCATTGTACACTCATGCTATTCATATTATTGTTACTTTCAAGTAAAAATTGTAGTTTCGACGGATCCACCGGTACCGATCGTCGCAGCTGGAGCAACGACTTCGACAATCATGTTAGATATGAGAGGTAACTCTGTAACTAAAACGACTACAGCTACAGCTACTACAACTACAATCAAGTCAGATATGGAAGATGCCTTTGTAACTTCAACTCCGAAGAAAGGTATAGGCGTCAGTTCACTTGAAAAACATTCTTAAGGCGATCGTAACAAAAACGATGCTTCTATAGTCCTTCTTACGGCCAAGAAGTTCGCTTTTTGGTACAATTCTTTCGTGATGATGGCCTTAAAAACGTTGTGTGCACCTCGGCCCAAAGTTCTTTTTTGAGCTCACAACAGATTCGATCAAAAAAGATTATCTTTATGGCCTTGATACACAAATTACTTTTTTCAAGTGGAAATTACCGTGTGTGCTATCAAAGTAATTTATCATTGTTTATTTTTGTTCTTTTTTGTGACTTGGGTACCACGTAGTCCAAGAGTTAGTAATACTGTCAGGTATATGATCATTGCTATGGATCGTACCCACATGAAACAAAAGCTTATAATTGTCTGTAAACCAAGTGGATAGGTTGCCTTGATTTCTATTGCCGAAAGGGTGTTTGATAAGTTGATGTTCTTTTAAATTTATGACATATCAACAATGAATGAGCGCTACCAAAAAAAGTACATTGTCGTATAGAGGATAACTATCATATGCAATTGGCATATGGTTGCCATCTCACATGTTGCCGGAACCCTTTGGGAGCTGAACATAAGTAACTCCTATTTTTTCGGTGTCAGCATGTTATCGTTCCTAAAGGTGAAAATTAGAAGATATCTTCTTGAATATGTGTCCTAACTAGATACTTACGGTTGCCTCAATTTTAATTTTCAGAAATCGTGGCAACCGTCGTCAAAAGACGAGCGCGCGCAACACTTTTTATAATTTGCACGCGGGTCATTTTCAGCTCGTTTCGAACTATTTACGACAATTCTTTTCATCCGGAAATATCAAATGTAAATGTAGCTACCAGTAGCAACAAGTCAATGAGTTACCCCATTCCAAATGAATGAATTTTGAAAGGTAAATTCAAATTGAAATGAAATATTTATCTAGTTCTGTAATTTTTTGTTTCGTAAAACAATTATTTCTCAGATGGTACTACAGTATACTATTACTTCACTTTTCAGGACGTTCCACTTGATCCGGAGAAAATCAGAAGTAACAGTTGTTTCTAGTAATAATAGTAAGTAGTAGTAGTATAAATGTAACAAATTTTTGTGAATTCAATATAATTTGAGTTTCTGATAAACTAATACCTTTCTGGGTGTTTGACTTGTTTTGATATCTTTGCACGTGGTTTAGACAATCTCACTTACTTCTTCGTGCATCATAGTAAATCCATCTTAAAAATTGTCGTAAATGTGAGAGGTTTTTCATTGAACTTTGGTAGTATCTACTTGTTACAGAACTAGACAAAAATTCCATTTGAATTTGAATCCACCTCTCGAAATTCATTCATTTAGAAAGATGTAACTCATTGACTTGTTGCTACTGGTAACTTAATTTACATTTGATATTTCCAGATGAAAAGAATTGTCGTAAATAGTTCGAATCGTAGTGAAAATAACTCGCGTGCGAATTTTAAAAAGTGCTACGCGCGCTCGTCTCTTGACGACGGTTGCCACCATTGCCGGCTATCAAAATTGAGGCAACCGTATGTATCTTGTCAGGTAACGTTTTCAAGAAGATATCTTCAAATTCTTACTTTTAGGAACAATAACATGCTGATAACGAGAAAATAGTGGTTACTTATGCCCGACTATCAAGGGGCTCCGACAACATGTGGGATGGCAGCCCCATGCCAATTGCATATGATGGGTACCCTCTTCACGACAATGTAGTTTTTTTGTAGCACTCATTCATTAATGATGTGTCAAAAATTCAATAGAGCATTAACTTATTAAACACCTTTTCGGCAATAGGAATCGAGGCAACCTATCCATTCGGCTTACTGGCAATTTTAAACTTTTGTTCCATGTGGGTATGGTTCACAGCACCGATTACATACCCGACAGTATTACCGGCTCTCTGTTTAACAAGAAAAATCCTGCTTTCCCTACGAGAGGAGCTAATGTACCGCAAGATACAATAATTCAAACAGGCAGAAGCTGTTCTGAAATGATGTCATGGTATCCTAAGAAAAAAAGACTCTTTTTCAAACCTAAAACTCCTATTGACACAATTTAATCCATCAAAGATCTCCCTAAAACCCTGAAGATGTTCATTCTTGCTCAGCTCCAAAATTTTTAAAACGAACACAACCTCCGCTTCACCGTTAAATGGTCAACAACAAGTCTCAGTATATGAAGCTAGCTTTGCCAAGGGCTTTTGAAGAACTCACACATTAAATATGGTACTTACTTCACTATAGAGCAGTTGGTATAAAAAAGTATCCACAAATGCAGCAAGTTTTTATGAGAGCTGCCGCTGTAGGGCTTATCTCTGAATTATTGCTCCATCACCAATAGCATCACTACCAATTGAATTTATTATTCTTCATTTCTGGAATATGAATTGAGACTTATCCTGCGCAAATTATAAAAATATGTCATTACTTGTGACTGCCTCTACGTTGACATGTCTATATATTTTCTATTTTATGTTCAAAAATCTTCAACTCCAATGATAGGAATATTTTTTGTCTTAACGAAATAAGCAAACAGTTCTAACTTTTCCAACAACGGAGTAGATCTCCCCAACTCTATATTAAAGTCCTTTAAGTATGCCAAATTATATTTAAGCATAATATATTCCATTTTGTATTCCATATATATAAATATTGTTAGCAGAATGATACAATCATTGAAAAAAGCAGGTATTATTCTCAAACCAACAAGTTTATTTATTCTTAGAAATAAGTCTTACGAATAATGAATGCTATTTTTATGGCATATTTTGTCAACAATAGAAGAGTAAAATCAATTATTTTTATTATGGAACTGAACAATAAACTTTTTGCTGTCTCCATATCTCAAGTTTTTACTTGTATTCAACAAATAAATCTTGAACGTCTACTGAATACTGAGTAATACTGAATTTTCAACTTCCTGAATATAGTTTTCAAAATTCAAAAAGCCCGGAAACTTGATCATTGGATATATTCAGTGAGTGGAAAATTCAGTGATAGTCAGTATTTAGTAGAAGTTTATCATAATTTTCGATCATTCAAGAGATTCAAACTTCCTGCGCAGTTCATATTAGTTCAAACAAAGAAGTTAGATGGAGCTGCTAATTGTGTTTCAAGCTATAACATTGCTGGTTCATCATTGTTGGATCAATAAATAAATAATCATTAAATGAAAAAATTCTGTGAAATCCAGAAAATTGGCATGAAGTGTCATGTATATGAACACTTAATTTTATTCGAATAATATGAACTTAAATTTTGGGTATCTGTTTTTATTGAGAGTTTTGTTATGGAAATTTATGATACATTACAGGAAATTAACGTTTGACATAATTATCACACCTGACTGGAGTTTCAACATTATCAAAGTCCGGGTGATGGTCGATTTTGTTTGTCTGAATTGATTAAGCGCAGCAGTTGACTTTATTAAGTCTGTTATGTGATATAATTCTTGACTCCAGAAGTTTACATGTCTGTCCAATATGAATTAAAGTACAGTTTTTACATTTGATTTTATAAATAAAGCCCGACTCACACGACGCTTGTTTCATTGCTGGTTTACCTGTATGGAATTGTGTTGGCTACCGTGCTTGTTTCTATGATAGGAAATGACCGTCACTGCTGGCCTCGGTGCATGGTTTCTAGCAAAATTCCATGATAGAACGTGTACTATTCTCCATGCTTGTTTGCCTGATAGATTCGAGAGGCGAACAATAGAAAGCAAGCTCCTAGTCACGTGAGTACAAAAAACGACTTTGACATTTGATTTTCAAAAAATTTCACAATCATTTTCGTTATTCTTGAGGACCTCTGGAAACATGTAGAAAAGAGATCCTAGAAACATGAAATTTCTGGTTAATTGACATCTGCTGATCCTATTTAAAATTTGGCAGCTACATTTTATTCTGATCAATTTCATCATACTGCGTGTGTTCCAATGATTTGAACAATGAAAACGTATAGGTTGAGTCCACTCAAATATAAATTGTAGGACTTTGGACACAGGATAGTGAATTTGAAAGTTATGATATAAATATTGTAATCAGGAAATAAAGATATCAAAAAATACAGCCATTTTCTCCATTTGTGTGTTATATTACACATTTTGTATATCTTTTACCTATAAATGCTCTTCATTTCTTTGCAAGAACCACAAACAACTCCATAGCGGTCCAGATTGTCGACACACTTTCTGCCAAGATTTTTTTAATTAATAAAGATGCAGTAATAATCTCCAGTTTTCTTGACATTTGAACGATAATTTCTGGCGCCGTATGCGTATCGAAAAGATCTGCTAAGCCAACTAGCATCGTGTGAAGCCAATATCGCATAGCACCTATCACAACGTCCTGCGGCGCAGCTAGCTAGGAACCCATCAGCGTAACGAAGCAAGCAATCCAGCAGCGAAACAAGCGTCGTGTGACGCGGGCCCAACATTACTTTGATCATTGATAGATGTGGAATCTTTTGGTTTATTGTATTGACTTCTGATAGTGAGGTGATTCTTAAATGCTATTATGACATATTCATTCCAGATAAAAGAGGAATATGCAGCGAATATTTATAAACGACTTCATAAGAGGAAGGTCGACTGCTCAAATTACCAAGAAGAGAAATTGATGAATCGCAATCATCAAAATTAGAATTCATAATATTCAAACATATTCTCTGTCCAGCCCTTATAGCGAATAGACGTGCTATTCACTATTACGAGCGAACAACAGATAAACAAATACATGATACAATATAATTAATAACTGGTCAAATTATTAATAAATCAAGTGTTTCATAACCCAAGTGTAATTAAATAACTGTGAATAGTGTCAGTGCAAAACATAGGAGCGGTCTGCGGACCGAGACTCCAAGTGTTAAAATGGAAACCAATCCCGATACAAGTTGAAAAAGAGTTCGCCCTGCAAAAACTGATCGAGATACCTCTGTATCTAGAAGCAGCAAACGAAGAATGATGAATCTCACACAAAACACAAACACAGTGATACACACCCAAAACCGATGCCAATGCCTAACTGGAGAATCAAACAATGAAGAAACGGACCCAAAAATTACTCAAAACATTGAAAAAGTTGCTAAACCACCGCCAATATTTGTACCGAACGTAGCAGAAGTGGAACCACTAAGAGACATAATAAGTGCCGAAGCAGGTGACAACTTTTTCATACAATCACAAATTAAAGTACAATTGGATATAATTGATAACTATAGAAAAGTTATCCACATATTAGAAGAAAAAGGTGTGAGCTTCCACACATATCAAATTAAACAAGAACGAACATATCGAGTTATAATAAAAAATCTCCATTATTCTACTGATCTAAATGAACTAAAAGCTGAAATAGAAGCAAAGGGTCACAAAGTTCAAAACATATTCAACATTAAACATCGCGTAACATAGAAACCGCTATCCATATTCTCAGTAGAACTTAAGCAAGAGACAAACAATAAAGAGGTGTACAAAATAGAATTTTTACAATACACGAAAGTAATCATAGAAGCCCCTAGACCACAACGAGAAGTGCCACAATGCGCTAGGTGCCAAAGATATGGTCATACCAAAGCTTATTGTCAGCGATGCGTTAAATGTGGAGAAAATCACTCTACTAAAGACTGTACCAAAGATAAAAACACACCTGTAATATGTGCCCTGTGCCAAGGAAACCATCCTGCAAATTATAAAGGTTGCAACATATATGAAGAAATACAGAATAGAAAATTTCCGCAACTTGGGGCAAGAACTACAATCCCTCAGACTATACCATACCCAATTACTAATTCAGACAAATCTTATTCTTAAGCTACTAGCAATAATGTAAATCAGCCACAACCGTCACAAACCAACAACAAACTCGAACAGATGATGATAAAAATGTTAGAAAAAATGGAAACAATGCTAAATCTTTAACAGCTCTCGTCGCCAAAATTTCAGAATGCCAGAAAGTCTAAAAATAGCAATATGAAACGCGAATGGCTTGGCTCAACATAGCCAAGAGTTAAAATATTTTATCATACACCATCGAATAGACATAATGTTAATATCTGAAACTCATTTTACTGACAAATCGTACTTGGAAATACCTGAGTTCAAGATATATCAAAGATATATATGCGAAGATTATGGAAGTATCATCGTAACCCACATAACAAAACAAGATTAAATCAAGCCCAAAAGAAAGTAAAACAAGTCCTGCAAGACTGGAGGAAATATAAAATTCAAGAACACCTGAGTAATCCTACAAACACAGAGCAGACAGACTATTCACTGTGGAAAGCCACTAAGTACCTTAAAAACTCAAACGCCAGAATCCCACCAATCAGAACATCTCACAACAATTGGGCAAGAAACGATAAGGAAGAATGCAACACCTTCGCCGAACATCTTGAAAGAGTATTCCAGCCGCACCAAATGGGAAATGAGGAAGAAAATATCAAAGAATTCCTGGAGACTCCAGATCAACTTTCACCACTTATGAAAAATATTGGAATGCACGAAGTGATGGAAAAAATAAAGAAGACAAACTCAAAGAAATCATACGATATGACCTCATCACCGGAAAAATTCCCAAAGAACTCCCAGAAAAAACACTTAAATTAATCACTTTTATATTCAATGCCATCATAAGATTAAGCTATTACCCAACTCAGTGGAAAGTAGCACAAATTATCCTAATCCACAAACCTGGCAAGCCGGAAGAGGAAATGACATCATACAGACCGATAAGCCTACTTCCTATTCTATCAAAAGTCTTCGAAAATATTCTCCTGAAGCGAATAAATTCCGTCTTAGAAACAAAAAATTTAATCCCCGAATACCAATACGGATTTAGGCAGAAACATGCTACAATCGAACAAGTGCACAAAATTGTTGGCACAATCCAAAGAAACCTAGAAGAGAAGGAGTACTGCTCAGCTGCCTTTCTGGATATAACGCAGGCTTTGACAAAGTCTGGCACGACGGGTTTATCTACAAAATTGAAAAAATATTTCCAAGTAATATCTATCAAGTGCTCAAATCCTATCTAACAGATAGGCTTTTTCAAGTCAAATACAACCAGGAATACTCTGACCAACACCCTATGAAATCAGGCGTCTCGCAAGGCAGTGTACTTGTACTTAATATACACTGCTGATCTGCCAACTTCAGAAAAAAACACAGTCGCAACTTTAGCAGACGACACCGCAGTCCTAGCAACAAGTCCAATACCAGAAGAGGCCTCTGCAGTATTACAAGAACATTTATCAGCGTTAGAGAACTGGTTGGAAAAATGGAAAATTAAATTCAACGAGTCCAAATCAACGCATGTAACATTCACCACTCGCCACAGAACATGTCTACCAGTTTATCTAAATAACTCCCCCCTCCCACAATCAGAAACAACTAGATATCTAGGATTACATCTCGACAGACGTGGAAACTGGGGAAAACATGTTAAAGCAAAGAGAATACAGCTAGGTATTAAATACAGAAAGCTATACTGGATGCTAAATAGGAACTCAAAACTAACTATGGAAAATAAATTACTTATATACAAAACCACACTGAAACCAATATGGACATATGGCTTGCAGCTGTGGGGAACTACAAGCAACTCCAACATCCAAACAATACAGAGATTTCAGTCTGAAGTACTTCGAAATATTGTCGACGCACCGTGGTACATCTCAAATCAAGCAATACATGATGACTTAAACATAAAAACAGTCAAAGAGGAAATCAGAAACATCAGTACCAAGTACCTAAACAGACTAGAAACACATATTACCAACAGCGCAGTAAATCTACTAGACAATAGCAGTGCCACTTATACACTGAAGAGAATCAGTCCGCTAGAACTTCCATATAGGTTTAACTAAGAACATAGTTTACGTGCCAATAAGTTATTGTAAGGAAGAAGGTTAATGGGCCTTTCTTCCCCAGGTTTACATACTTTACATGATTTACTTATTATCTGATTACTGATAAATTGTAGATAAATAATCAGTTATAAAAAAACAATTATTAATATAATGTACAAACTATCATTATTTTTATTCATAAAAAAATGAAAATATATTTCAATTTAGGCAAATTATCATGGAGATATTTATCATCAGAGCAATTTGAGGTACTTCCCCAAGTTCTAAATGCAGAACTCAACTTAGTTAGCTGCAATTAGAACAAGTTTTATTTTCTCCTCAATTTTTCAGGATTTTCTAGTGATTTTTGTGAAAAGTGGCAGTGCCTACTGAAAAATTTGCTGTCAGATTATCAATAGAATTTTACTAAATGATGTAAGGTACTCAATTTTATAAATATACTAGATTCTAATGAACTTGTATCAATTTTTAGGAGAAGAGATTCAGGACTTGAGTGATCAAGTCGAGTTTGAAATATTTTTTAATTGTTCAGAACGTTTCCAGCCTCTGATGTTCTCATCATCATCATAGAGTACAATAAATTAATTAAATTACTTAAATTTGAGCTACATAGTAGTATTATAAAACATAAAGTTCATTTGTTCATTATGTGCAATTAGGTAAAACTAAGAGGCATACTAGAATTGCTGAAAATGATCAAAATGTAGTAAATGCTCTCCCGTTTGTTCATCACAAGAATAACAATCAGGATGCTGCTCCTCTGCGATGAAAAGCAAAGGAATATGAACTTTGTAAGAGGAATATTGAGGAAAGGAGAATTTACACCCTACAAAATGAGGCTTCTACATCATCTGAGAATGAAGATTGTGTCAGAAGACAAGAATTCTGCAGATGGTTCATACAAAAAAGGAAACAGGATCTCATTATTGCTTAGAAAAATACGTGGACCGATGAGTCTTGCTGGAATATAATACTTTCCGCCTGAAGATATGATAAGTGACAAATATTCCCAGAATTATTCACACGATTAATACTAAGCGAATAATAAAATCTGTATTTGGTTCTATCACTATTCTTTCCACTTTTTGTATTGTTCTTGAACCTGGCCTGTTTTTGAAGGGCTCGATTATTCCTGAAATAACTCTGAAAGTACACATCGTAAGGATGAAGAGGAAAATGGGGACCAAGATACGCAAGGAATTGAAGCTAGAGATACCTACATAATCCAGCTTGCAGAAATATAGTGTTAAGTGAAAAGCAAAAAGACAAAGTGATATTGAATCAAATGTAATTTAAATATGAAGGCCAATTTGAAGCTAGTAAATGATAAAACTAGGCTTTCAAATATAATGAGAAAATGAATGAGCAAATTATAATAATCGCTGAGCTTACGTGTGTACATGAAGACATAAATTGAGCTGACAGATTGACAAAAACAATATTCTCCACGCAGGTAAGCTAGCTTAGGGTTTTCTACTGGGACTGTGTCGCAGCTGATACCTCAGCCTCTGAATTGTTATTATTGACAATAGCGTACCAAGTCGTGGGCTCTCCTCACGTGAACTACAGGTTATTCTATGGTCTATTTCAGAGTAGACGAACCACATATGTCGAGTTTCATGAAGATAATGGAATTGTGGATTGGCCCAACGACAGATAAGGGACTGGTGTCTGGCGCAAGCGATCGACTCAGCCTTCAACCCCTGTCCTTAAGATTGCGATTAGATGATAATTTGAATAATATTCAAACCAGTAAAAGGGTATACACAACGAGATATACATAAGATCAGTAAAATCAAGAATTTACAATCAGAGATTCAAAATATAGTCTAGTTTAAAAACGTGTTAATTCTCGCTACTGCAAAATAAAATACGTGCGATAGCTCGTTCAACTATCATTCAATGTGTCAACCTGAATAGACGTGCTTGAAGTTGCTGCGTAATTTTTTTAAGCTATACTCAGCAAATTTTATATTGTTCTCATCGCGAAAATAAAATAAAAAATAATGACGAGAAGTAGAAACGCTAGTTCTGTGGAAAATGATATTCTTACCAAGTTCCTCAATAATTATGATTCTATCAGTGAACTTACTGATAAACTGTTTGGCGATCTGGAGAAAAACTCAAGGAGCAAGAGATTCATTATAAAAGGATCATCGATGGTCTCCAAAACAAAAATCTGCACCTGGAAAAAGCGCCTAACAAACTCGAGCAGTATTCCAGAAGAAACTGCTTACGTGTTTTTGGTGTTCCAGAAGATTCATCAGAGAAAACTGGACTGAAGATACGTGAGATCTAATTCAAAACATCACTCAATGTTCCTGCAGAAGCCATCGATAGGTGCCATCGTGTAGGAAACTCAGAGAGTGCAAATATTACTACCTCTAGCTCAAAATATCCACATTCACGATCCATTATAGTTGAATTCACCTCATATAAAACGCGTGATCTAGTGATTAGAAACAAAGGTATCAATATGCCTATGAAAGAAGATCTTACCAAAAATCGTCTCAATTTGCTTATTACAGTTAGTATAAAATTTTACTTTAGAAATGTGTTGTCGAACGATGATAATGTCTTTTATAAAAGCGGCAATGGTGTCAATAAAGTCAATTTGTTCGCCAATATTGACAGTCTCTAATACTTTGTCCCATACTGCTCATTCTATTATAATATAAATTTGCATTAAGAACCAATATTGACATTTTTAGGAGCAACACATCGCTTTACTTTGTTTTTGTCTTCTTCGACTGTTTGTTCATTCCAAAGTTTATCTGCAGACGCTACTTGTCTGTACTAATTATGAGGTTCAATCTTGTTAGTCTTGTATTCAAATTTTCCGACTCCGTTCTTAGTGATTTCATGGCTTCATATTCAAATTCAGAAATATTGAATTCACAATACAAATATACTACCAAAATACTCGTGAAAATAATTCAAAACTCGAGGACATACATCATAATAGTCTGTTATCCAGCTATGATGTAATTGCTCTCAGTAAAACATGGCTTTATGATTCAGTATATCGCAATGAGATTTTTGATAGTAAGAAGTATGTCTGATGCCAGAGTAGGCAAAACTCATGGCGGTGGTGTATTATGTGCAATCAGCACTAGATATACTTCAACAATCCTGAAACTTGATACAAATATTTACTCAGTAGCTGAAATCGTTTGTGTAAAGGTTCAATTGAATCACAGTCTCCTAATTATTGCTGTCCTTTATTCTCCTCCTCCCATTTCACTGATTCAACATGATATGATCCTTCAATGCCTTGAGTCCTCAACTTCATTTTTAGATGACAACCCCATTATCCTCAGTATGCCTATAGTTCGCATCAAATAGAATTAGACCTGCGCCGAAAACAAATTTCCGTCCTCATTTTCAAGTAACCAATCGCAAAGGTTTCTGTTTTAGACGTTCTAATCAGTGGCGCATGTATATATAATCAAAATTTGTCAATCACATGAAATTACTTGTGTTTCTACTTTTGAGTTAATCACCGGTATTCTCTTGGTATTGTAATGTTTATTGTTTGAGAGGAAATAGTTTATGATTGGATGAAAATCACCATTCAATAATTGAAAATAAGATAAAAGTTTTATCCTTCCGGATATCACTAACAAACACTATATTATCTATTTATCACTTACTACCATCCTAAACAAAGCCGCAGATACCTATATTCATTTATTTATATATTCTGATCACTGAACTGTTTGATATTCACTACTCTAGATTCACCATTACACTACCCTTAAGTCGTTTGCTTGCGTTTATAATATATGGAGTCCCATTTTCTCGAAAGCTCCAGATTTAGTCTGGTACATTTTGCTAGATTTCTTCATCGTACGGGCTGATGTGGTGCGGTGCGGCGCGATACAACGAGGGCGGGAGGCTCCGCCCAGGCAAGGTCAGGTCCAACCCTAGCCCACTTCTACGAACCTCCTCATGTCAGAATCGGCACTCGCCGCCCTTGGTGCAACCACTAGTTTGATGAAAGTAGCCGTCAACAGTTTTTGGTCTGATCGGGCCTACTGGGTGGAAACAGCAGACCAATATTTCAATTCCGCTGTTCTGGAATATAGCTTTCATTATTTATTTATTTAAATTTAATTGATCCAATGGCTGATGCCATATACAAAGGTTGGTATAGACAAATAAACATTATACAAACATAATTGAGCCATTCATATCGATAATTATAATAAATATATCGTGCGTATTATTTTATATATAATATGTATAAAGGAAAAAAAAAAAAAAAATGCAAACAACAAGTTTACTCATGATGAAAGAGATAATCATTCGTTTAAGGCAAAACTTCCTAATAACAAACATCGAGTGACATAAAATATGATATTATTAATTTTTTCACTTGATAGGTTCTGTAATAGTTCATGAAAGGGAGCATCCTCGCGAGAAAAGTATGATGCTATGTAATAATCTCTGTAGGGCTTATATAATGGGCATTCTACGAGAAAATGCTGTAAGTTTTCAGCTCTTTGAAGGTTGCAAATGGTGCAAAGTAGTGAGGTATCCCAGTAATATCTAGTACTGTTATAATAAATAAAAACAAAACGTTTAGAAGATAACCTGAGACTTGCAATGATTCTCACTTTGTAAATGTTCATCTTATTAATTAAATATGGTTCAATATTATACGAAGTTTTAATAGTTTTGTAATGAAGATTGTACCTACCATTATTAAGTGACTCTATGTCTTTTTGTAATAGATTATTTTTGATTGAGTCTAGAGCAATTTTTATTTCTGATTTGCTTAGTGTTGTATCATTATTCAGGAGTAAAGTACTACCTATATTTGACAGTAACTCCTTTAGTGAAGTAAACCAGTTAAATTCTGGTTTATTGCTGATATTATCTAAATTTTTTAATCTAGTTAGTATTAATTTTGGGTACCTGTCTTCTGCCATTAAATCTATTTTATAGAGCCAGTTTAATACTCTTTTTGATAACTGAAGCAGAATGTGAGGAGTCTCCGTTTCTAGACGAATCATATAATTAGGGGTGGTTTTTGGGCACCTAAGGATTTGTTTAATAAACTTAAGTTGATAAGATTCTAATTTTTCGTAATATTTTAGTGCCCTCTGCACCATAAAGCATAGTTGCATTTATAATTGAATTAAATAATGTTTTTTTCTCATGCCATCCCTGGGATTTGCCTTTGGATAATATGTTATTAACTTTGCCTGTAGCCATCACTGATTTTTTGCCAGCATCAATAGACTCCTCCAGGAATTTGCCCGAGCTTGAAAATAAGATACCCAAATAATTAAAGTTTTTTACTACTTCTATTTTGTTGTTATTGTATTTAAAGGGATACATTTTGCTTTTTGAACGTCCTCGGTGACAATGTAAGATTTTAGTTTTACTTGTGTTTACGGTAAGGAAGTTATTTTTGCAGTATGTTTCTAGTAAATCTAGTTTATTCTGTAAACTTACTGCGGAATCGCTGAGAATTGCAAGATCGTCTGCGTAAGCTAACAGTATTACATCATTATATCCGTCAATGCTAACACCCCTTTGATTATTACATCTAAAGAAATTCTCCAAATCATTAATAAACAATGCAAATAATAACGGTGATAAGACGTCACCCTGGAGCACACCCTTAGTTAAATGAATAGATCTCTCTGATATAGTATTGTTATTTTTGATAAAAACATTTATATTGGAATAAAGTGACTTTAAAATTCTGATAATTTTTGAACTCACCCCAGAGGTGTACAATTTTTCCCACATTTTTGAGTGACAGATAGTGTCGAAGGCTTATAGCTTTCATCATATTTTAAACAATCTTCCAATCTAATCCATCTAGACCACAGCTTAATTTGGTTTTGCCAGCTTCAAGATGGCTTCGGCCTCGCATGTTTTGCAGCGCTTCCCACATAGAACGGTAGGCTGGTTTGTGGTTGTATTCATCTTTTGTTGCCAAGTGATGAATATAACGTTCCTGTGTGGTTGTATTGTCCCTAAGGCGAATGGCCTTCCCTACTGTGGGCTTCTGGTGTTCTGGTCTGCCAAATTTCTTCCTGAAAACTGCTGCTATCCCTCGGAACATCTTCAAATCTTCTGACACGCAATGGGCCAAGAAGTAGTCGGCCAGGACTCTGAAAAGATAATGCTGCACTTCGGAAGCTATTCTGAATCAAGCTCGTCGTCCACACGTATAAGACTTCATTAACTTGTCGAACGAATTTTCGAATTGCATGAATCTTGCGAGTACGTGCATCATTGGTGTCTGCATTGTGGTCTCCAGCAGATAGTACAAGCCGAATGAAGTGCAACACTTTTGGTTTGCTCTTTGAGTTTCATCTGATTGCGTAGATTATATTGTTCATAAGGCCCCTCCCAAGATCACTGTAATTCTGGAGACAAGCTACGTCGTCACTCTGGGTTATGAAGCCACACCGCGTCTCCTGGTTGAGATCCCTCTTCTTGCGCCTTGACGTCATAGGTTTCTTTCATGCGATCGTTGGCATTCTGGATGTTAATTCGGACTCGGGAGTGGATATCATCCATCTGACGCCCTAAATTGATGACATAATCTTCGCCAGCCAGATCCTTTCTTGGTTTGCAGCCAGACTTTAGGTCGCATGGTAGCCGAAGTTTCCGTCTGAAAATAGTTCTTGTTGGAGTCTGTCCGGTAGTTTCGTGTACGGATGCGCGGTGGGCCAGAAAGAACATAAAGAGATATTTGTCCCAGTCTCTCTGGTGACTAGAGACAACTTTGGCACCATTCCATCTGACTGCGGGTGTGATGCAGTAGTTCTGATTCTGCGAATGTTAAATACTTCGCATATCCTCTAGGGAAGTGTGGACCCAAAGATTCTTTTCTGGTCAGAATAGAGTTCCAAGGGTAAGCCAGAACGAAAGATCCAGTTCTTAACTAGGACGTCTGCAATGGTAGCGGCCTCTTGATCAGGAAGGGCATACGCTCCTACCCATCTACTGAAATAGTCCATGACAACAACAATGTATTTATTTCCGACGTCTGATTCAGGGAATGGTCCTGCGACGTCGATGGTTATCCTCTCGAATGGACTACCTACATTATACTGTCGCATCGAGGCTCAAGACCTCCGAAACCCTTCCTCTAGGGTCGATCAGCTATTCTCTATACTTGGTTTCATCCGGATCTTCCAAGACATGCTTCAGGACGCCCTCATCCAAGATTATAGAACCCCATTGCGTCCAGTATGATTTTACCGTCGGGGAATATGGTGCCACCTCTTGTCATATTGGTCTTGTTCCTTCCTTCTCCCATTCTTGAATAATTTGCAACTCTGAGTCTCCAACTATGTCCTTTTCTATCTCTTGTGGCTGCCAAGTATCGTCAATGACAGTTATCCGGAATACTTTTGCTCCAGCCTTAGGACAATGCTAAGAATATTTTAGAGATGGTGGTCTTGATGAGGCAGCAGCATTCTTATGTGCTGTATCAGCTCGATGTCCTATGTCGAAGTCGTATTCCTGAAGTCTTTCGATCGATCGAGTGACCTGACCTTTAGGACTCATGAATTTTCGAATTTCAGTAGCAATCTTAGAGCAGCATGGTCAGTTCTTAGCAGGATCTTCCGGCAGAAAATTCCTGTTAATGACTGATCATATTTGTATGGCAATATGAATATTTGTAAAAATGCTAGATGGACTTGACTACTGCTAGTGATTCCCGTCTTGTGACGCAGAAGTTTCTTTCTGGCTTCGACAAAACCTTACTGAAGTACCCTATGAATTTTTCTTGACCATCCTGCATTGGGACAAGACTCCCTCAATTCTGACGTCGCTGGCATCCGTATCCAAAATAAATGTCCTTTCGTCTTCTGGTAACTCAGGATTGGTGCTTGAACTAGGAGTTGCTTCAGTTGCTCGAAGGCGACTTGCCAATTCTCATCCCAGTTATATCTACGATTTCCTTCCGTCGGTCTAGTCAATGGTTTGGCGATATTGGCGAATCCACAAACACATCTTCTATAATAGGTACAGCGCCTAAGAAAACTACAAAGCTTATGTTTATGTTTATGCTTCGGAGACCACATGTCTCAAATTGTTCACCTATTTTTGAAATAGGTAGCATTTCTTTAGACAAAGATTCAAACCAGCTCTCTTTCAATGATGAAATACCTGTTCCAGATTCTTCAAATTGTCGTTAAATGATTTTCCTGTCACAATTATATCGTCCAGATATACCAAGCAAGTTATCCATGATAGTCCTTTGAGTACGGTCCCCATGAATCGCTTGAAGGTAGCAGGAGCATTACATAAGTCGAATGGCATGACCGTAAATTGCCACAATCCACTCCCGATAGTAAATGCAACCTTCTCTCAACTTTTTCCGTCCATTGCTACTTGCCAATACCCATTCTTGAGATCTTGGGTCAAAAAGATTTTTGACCCTACCAGGATATCTAAAGTGTCATCAATCCTGGATAGAGGATAACTGTTTTTCTTGGTAGCGTTATTCAGCTGGCGATAGTCGACACAAAATCGTGTAGACCTATCTTTCTACTTTACAAGTACCGCCCATGGACTGTTCGAAGTCTCAATAATACCGTCTTGCTTCATTTCTTAGAAGATAGCTTCAGCGTCCTCTGTCTTCTCAATCGGAAGTTATCGTGGTGCTTGTCGAATTGGTCGTGCATCGCCGATGTCAATTTTGTGATGAATGAAATTCGTTCTTCCCTCTTGCCCCTCACTGGTTTCAAACACCTCGTGGAATCGGCAGATCAGATTTTCTGCTTGTTCACGTTGCCGATTGTTCAACTATTGCTTTTTGGATAGTACTGAACTAGATAGTCCTCTCGAAAATTTGTCGCAGTTGGATTTTATCTCTACGTCTTGTTTGGTAGTTTTTGGTATTGACACTTTTGCAAGGCGTCCTGAAATAGTACCGGCTTTTAGTTCCACTGCATGATAATCAACATTTATTAATCTCACCGGTACTATTTTTAATGGACCTATACGGGCTTTGGCAATCAAAATCCCCTGCTAAGCATTGTCGTTTGGTTCCAGCATTGCTACGCTCCCTTCCCAAGTCGCACCAGCTACTATAGCTGGTCAATTTATCCAAGATGTTTCACTATCAAAGGTTGGAGATTTGACTCGCATTTCCAGTTTTTAGTTGAGTCAAGATTTGGTATTTATAACTCAATAATCCCAGCTTTTAAAGCTTTTTTTGAAGATGAGATTTTCTTTGTTATTCTTCACTAAATCGTACAATTCTATTTTGGTCGTTTTCTGTTCGAAACTCATATTTTTCTCGTGCAACCATAGTTGCATCTCTTGTTTTCAAGAGTTGAAATTTATGCGCTTTTCTTCTTGTATGTTGTATTATGATAGGCGGCGTTATCAATCTCAATCAATGAATTCGGTGATATATTAGGAATAAATCTATTTTCTAACCATTTCATATAAATTGCGGTGTTCATCTGAACATGATAATTATCAGATTCATTCCCTGACTTGAAAATTAATTATGCATCAGGAACGAAAACGTCTTCTTTTAGTGCATCAGTTCTCTAATGGAAGCATATAGTCCTTGGGAAGAATCATCAGACCATGATCCGAATTTTGTGTGATTCGCATTTATATATGTTTCATCTACATATATGATTGGACGCTCTTCTTCTCCATATTTCATTATTTTTCTTGAATAAGATATTTTTTTCGTTCTTATTTCCAGTGGGAATGAAATGCAATATGAACATCAACTTATCATATTAAATCTATTTTCTTTCCAACATTCTCGATAGGGAACTTTTGTTTCCTTCGAATAGTAAACCATCTTCTTTCAGGAAATGGATCAATCTGTTCATAGTTGGGTGGGCTTCATTCCTTTGATGATAATTATGAATATGTCTTCGATAAAAGGCAATAATATTATCATCCACTCCACTTCTACCGCAGACTCTTTTTCGCTTTTTATTGGACGTGGTGAATTTTTCGCGCTTACCACTGTCAATAACTTCTCCTCCTTTTTTAATCAAACTAACAGTGTTCTTTGATATGCCCAACGCTCTGCACACACGTTCTCTCACTGGAATGGTAACACCATTACTTGCTTCGTCTTCCATAAATTTGATCAGATTATACACTTATATATTATATACTTTGGCTATTCAAGACCATGATTATATGGTCATATATAATAGAACACTATTAACGATAACAACATTAACCGCAGTAACAAGAAAATGTAAGAATCAAAACGAAAACAGAACAATAACAATATAGAAACGATTATACTGTAACGTGCGAGAGTGGAAAAGTTCGTAGAAGTGGGGTGGGTTAGACCTTAATTTGTCTGAGCGGAGCATTTTGTCCTCGTTTTATCGCGCCGCACCGCACCACATCACCCCGCACGATGGATAAATCTAGCAACATGTACTAGGCTAAATCTGGAGATTTCAAGAAAACAGGATTCCATATATTATGAACGCAAGCAAACGACTTGAGGATAGTGTAATGATGAATCTAGAGCGCTAGAGATCAAACGGTGAAGTGATCACTATATATAAATAGTTAAATATGGATATCTGTGGCTTTGTTTATGATAGTAGTAAGTGATAAATAGATGATATAGTGTTTGTTAGTGATATCCGGAAGAATGAAACTTCATTATTTTATTATTAATTCATTACTTTGTTTATTGCTGCTTTGTTAAATTGGAAAATGGCATTCAAGAGGTTGTTGAAAGATTTCAAGGTCGCGGAGTTAGAATATCAATTAGAAGAGCGGGATTTGGGAGCCAGTAGCCGCAAACAAGTTTCAATAGAACAACTGCAAGAAGCTATGACTGAAGACGGTGAGGATCCTGATTCATATTTGTTCAAGGCTCAACTTTCTATAACCGATTTGGCTATAGAATTAGAATCAAAATTGAAAACAAATTTCACAAGTTTGTAAAAAGACTTAGAAACAAAATAAGATGTTAAATAGGGAGAGTTGGAAGAAAGTTCTAAAAATCTGAGAGAAGAACTGCATGGAAGAATGGACGAAAATACAAAGAAAGTTGAACAGCAGTTAGAAAAATTAAGAGAAAATTCAAAGGTATGGCAGGGAGTATCTGAAGATAACTGTAAAATGATGATAAGATGCGAAATTAAATGAAAAAAATTAAGATTTTTTAGGGGAAATTTAAACTTGGTGTCTCATCTTCAAAAAAAGCTTCAAAAGCTGGGATTATTGAGTTATAAATACCAAATCTTGACTCAACTAAAAACTGGGAATGCGAATCAAATCTCCAACCTTTGATAGTAAAACATCTTGGATAAATTGACCAGCTATAGTAGCTGGTGCGACTTGGGAAGGGAGCGTAGCAATGCTGGAACCAAACGACAATGCTTAGCAGGGGATTTTGATTGCCAAAGCCCGTATAGGTCCATTAAAAATAGTACCGGTGAGATTAATAAATGTTGATTATCATGCAGTGGAACTAAAAGCCGGTACTATTTCAGGACGCCTTGCAAAAGTGTCAATACCAAAAACTACCAAACAAGACGTAGAGATAAGATCCAACTGCGACAAATTTTCGAGAGGACTATCTAGTTCAGTACTATCCAAAAAGCAATAATTGAACAATCGGCAACGTGAACAAGCAGAAGATCTGATCTGCCGATTCCACGAGGTGTTTGAAACCAGTGAGGGGCAAGAGGGAAGAACGAATTTCATTCATCACAAAATTGACATCGGCGATGCACGACCAATTCGACAAGCACCACGATAACTTCCGATTGAGAAGACAGAGGACGCTGAAGCTATCTTCTAAGAAATGAAGCAAGACGGTATTATTGAGACTTCGAACAGTCCATGGGCGGTACTTGTAAAGTAGAAAGATAGGTCTACACGATTTTGTGTCGACTATCGCCAGCTGAATAACGCTACCAAGAAAAACAGTTATCCTCTATCCAGGATTGATGACACCTTAGATATCCTGAGATCTTGGGTCAAAAAGATTTTTGACCCAAGATCTCAAGAATGGGTATTGGCAAGTAACAATGGACGGAAAAAGTTGAGAGAAGGCTGCATTTACTATCGGGAGTGGATTGTGGCAATTTACGGTCATGCCATTCGACTTATGTAATGCTCCTGCTACCTTCAAGCGATTCATGGGGACCGTACTCAAAGGACTATCATGGATAACTTGCTTGGTATATCTGGACGATATAATTGTGACAGGAAAATCATTTAACGACAATTTGAAGAATCTGGAACAGGTATTTCATCATTGAAAGAGAGCTGGTTTGAATCTTTGTCTAAAGAAATGCTACCTATTTCAAAAACAGGTGAACAATTTGAGACATGTGGTCTCCGAAGCAGGCGTAGCAGTTGATGCAGAGAAGATTAGGACAATTTAAGAATGGCCGGTACCTGCGGATAAACATAAGCTTTGTAGTTTTCTTAGGCGCTGTACCTATTATAGAAGATGTGTTTGTGGATTCGCCAATATCGCCAAACCATTGACTAGACCGACGGAAGGAAATCGTAGATATAACTGGGATGAGAATTGGCAAGTCGCCTTCGAGCAACTGAAGCAACTCCTAGTTCAAGCACCAATCCTGAGTTACCAGAAGACGAAAGGACATTTATTTTGGACACGGATGCCAGTGACGTCAGAATTAAGGGAGTCTTGTCCCAATGCAGGATGGTCAAGAAAGATTCATAGGGTACTTCAGTAAGGTTTTGTCGAAGCCAGAAAGAAACTTCTGCGTCACAAGACGGGAATCACTAGCAGTAGTCAAGTCCATCTAGCATTTTTACAAATATTCATATTGCCATACAAATATGATCAGTCATTAACAGGAATTTTCTGCCGGAAGATCCTGCTAAGAACTGACCATGCTGCTCTAAGATTGCTACTGAAATTCGAAAATTCATGAGTCCTAAAGGTCAGGTCACTCGATCGATCGAAAGACTTCAAGAATACGACTTCGACATAGGACATCGAGCTGATACAGCACATAAGAATGCTGATGCCTCATCAAGACCACCATCTCTAAAATATTCTCAGCATTGTCCTAAGGCTGGAGCAAAAGTATTCCGGATAACTGTCATTGACGATACTTGGCACCCACAAGAGATAGAAAAGGACATAGTTGGAGACTCAGAGTTGCAAATTATTCAAGAATGGGAGAAGGAAGGAACAAGACCAATATGACAAGAGGTGGCACCATATTCCCCGACGGTAAAATCATACTGGACGCAATGGGGTTCTATAATCTTGGATGAGGGCGTCCTGAAGCATGTCTTGGAAGATCCGGATGAAACCAAGTATAGAGAATAGCTGATCGACCCTAGAGGAAGGGTTTCGGAGGTCTTGAGCCTCGATGCGACAGTATAATGTAGGTAGTCCATTCGAGAGGATAACCATCGACGTCGCAGGACCATTCCCTGAATCAGACGTCGGAAATAAATACATTGTTGTTGTCATGGACTATTTCAGTAGATGGGTAGGAGCGTATGCCCTTCCTGATCAAGAGGCCGCTACCATTGCAGACGTCCTAGTTAAGAACTGGATCTTTCGTTCTGGCTTACCCTTGGAACTCTATTCTAACCAGAAAAGAATATATATATATATATATATATATATAATTCATTCTCAAATTATGTTTATAGGGTAAGTATATTTGAACTCAATATAAAGAACATGTACAAATCCAATTGAATATTCTGACTCAACTCTACATCTTATTATTCGCTGATTCCCAATTATATCTCAATAAGTAGATTGTCTTGTCTTGGACCTGTTTTCGATATGTTCATTTATATTGGATTTTTGTAATTTATTGTTGAATGTATTGGTTAGATGGAAAAGCAGATGGAAAAGCAGCCTCTGACTGAACCTGATCTAGGATGAATAAAGTGATTATTATTATCAATCTTACACGAAGTACGTTGTTAATGCAGAGTGTGCTATTCTTTTCTTTAGTTTTCTTGATTTTATGTTTATATAGTGTTGAAAATACTAAATTCTGTGTCATTTTATGGCTAAGTTTTATGTTGAGATACACATTAAATGTCAAGTAGTTTACATCAGTGCTCTTTTGAAATAATTGTTTTTTTGTGATTCCATTGCAATTGATCGTTAGAAGTCTTAATTGGACAAGAATTCCCGTAACTCAACAAAATGGCAGTGTTTTGTGCAAAGTGTCAACGTACTGTGGGTAGAAAAAATCCAGGCGCTCAGTACTCCAAGTGTATGAAATCTTTCTATCCATTATGTGTTGATTCGAATTCAGATCAATTGTCCTTATTAAATGATAATGATTTTACTTGGAATTGCTATCTGTGTAGAATGGATCCTAACTCAAATACATCATTCGTCTCCATTGACAATGATTGTTCTAATCCCGCTAATATCAATGGAATTAATTCTCTCCTCGATGCGAAATTTAATGGTTTTTCATTTTAGTGATAAAATGTACTCCTTTCTGAAATCGTTTGACTTTTATTGTGGAAAAATAAATGATTTTCAGTCTAAATTGAAATCTTGGCGAAAATAATAACAACATTATAATATCCATTGGTAAGGCTGTTGGTGTTTCTTTTGATAATCGATACCGCTCATAGACTCCCAAGAAAAATCAAATCGAATCATCCTCCACTAATAGTCGATAAATTTGTAAGTCGTGATATCAAGAGTGAGTTTTTGTCTGCAACTAAATTAAATGAGAATATTTCAAGTAAAATATTCAATACTGAAGCTTCCAGTTCTCGTAATATTTTAGTGACTGAGCATTTATCTTCCAAAAACAATACTCCTTCCATTGAAACTCGATCTAAGAACTTGCACGTAATATTGATTTCAAGTATGCGTGAACCAGAAACTGTGAGATTTTTGTCAGAAATGATGACGGTTGGCGTTCTTTTGTAGTGGGCAATGAGCGTGATGTACAAAAAATACATTAATTTCTCAGCTCTCTTTCTGGTATTGTCATCAAAAATATTATAGTTGTAAATATTTACTATCTGAATGTACGTGGTCTTCGCACTAAAACAGATAATATAAGTGTCAATTCATCAGGATCTGTATATGATGTGATCTGTCTTACTTAAATTGATTTAAACTCGAGTGTCTTTGATCATGAATTACTTTGTTGTGACTATTATGTGATAAGAAATGATAGATCTTCCACAATCAGTTCCAAGAAAGATGGCGGAGGTGTCCTTATTGAGGTTAAAAATAATTTTTCATTCATCGATACCTACTTTAAAATTAAAAAAAAAAAATTTATTAAAATGAGAAATGTTTGAATACAATTCTGCTAACTACGATGAAACTAATGATCATTTTAATACTTTTGACTGGATTGATGTTTTCAATAATCTTGATACTCATGGAGTCAATGATATCAATTTTTTATAATATTCTCCATTAATGTATTAATAATTATGTTCCTACTGTATACCGCAGTCTCAGATATCACCCAATATGGTTCTCATCAAGTCTAATTTCTCTTATTAGAGAAAAAGATAAAGCTCACAGAAAATTTAAGGTATATTAATCGAGACAGTTCTATAGAGATTTCTCTCTCTTACAAAAAAGATGTGAAATTTTGGAATGTAAATGTTTTTCTAAGTATATTGAAAATGTAGAACGGTTGATACCGAATAATTCGAAAAAATTCTGGTCTTACATTTCATCAATGAAATCTACATCTGTGCCCAATTCTGTGTCTTATGATAATTGTGCTATTTCAAATGCTTGTTCAATCTTTTCGATTTCTTTCAAATATGTATATGGACCATCAACTGTTGCTGATGTCTGTAAAATAGAAGTATAATCATGATCATCTTGGTAATATAGTGATTGTTGAAAATGTTGTTTTTAATGTTCTAATTGGTCTTGATGTTATGAAGGATGCTGGTCCGGATGATATTCCTAGTGTGTTTATAATTAAATGTGCCATTTCACTTTGTCAACCAGTGTAAATAATTTCAAGGCAATCATTACTGAAGAGTCGTTCTTCCAGCTTATAGAAAATAGCATACGTTATTCCCATTTTCAAGTCTGGTAATAAAAGTTTGGTCGAGAATTATAGACTTGCTTTCAAATTTTGTATTTTCGAAAAAATGTTTGAAACTATCATTTCTAGAAGTTCATATTCGTTTGTAAAAAATTCTATTATTTTAGAACAGCATGGACTTATGCCAGGTCGCTCAGTTGAAACCAATCTTTTAGTATAAACTGACTCATTTTAAAAGCTATGGATATTCAGGTCGAGGATGATGCTATTTACACCGATTTCTCAAAGGCTTTTGACAAATTACCACATGATATACTAATTTATAGACTAGCCGAAATAGGTGTACATAGTAACTTGCTTCACTGGTTCATTTGGTATCTGGATAATAGAAAACAGCGTGTTGTTCTAAACAAATTTCACTCTTCAGATAAATGTGTAACTTCTGGCGTACCACAGGGATCTCATCTCGAACCCTTGCTCTTCAATATTTTCATCAATAGTATCAATTCTTGCTCCAAATTTCTTACCGCTGATGATTTGAAGATATATCATACAATAAAGTCAAGAAACGACTGTATTAACTTTCTGAATGATCTGGACAGACAAGTTAAGTATACTAATGAACATGGCCTGTCCATTAATATTTTAAATATTGAAGCAATGGTGTGATCTTGATTATTCAGCTATCAATTTGGATCAGACAAATTTTATTCATCTTAACATCAGAAGTAGAGTTGAATTCTCTACTTGTAAATCACTAGACAAAGAAACTAGATGTAGGTATGGAATGTCTAGGGAATTATTTTGATCGTGACTCAAAAAACAATACCCGTATTACCAATTTCCGTGAATTGAATAGAGCTTGCTATTGATTAAGAGTATTATCATATCCATTGGACATGAGTTCTTCAATAAATTTATAATATAGCTATTTTAATTCTATTTCAACCTATGATATTATAGTGTGGGATGAACATCGAGAATATTCGAAATTTTTATCATACAGAAAAGAGCACTCAGATTTATATATAAAGTAAAAATTAGATGCTTATGTCGTGATAAATTCGAATATCTAAACCTATTAACCGTTCCATCGTTGTGTGTCTGGTATTACAAAATGATGAAATATGTGTTGAATAATTTCAGCAAATTCAATCAAATTATAACACAAGATAAATAAATATATTAGAAATACCATGTCACAGAACATCTGCGATCGAGGGAAGTGTTCATTTCATGAGCATAAAAATTAACAATAGCTTTCACCAATGTTCTAAAACTTTGATTGACTCAATTTTTTTTTTCAGGAGCAAAAGTTGTTATAGCTAGTCGGAATGAAGAAAAATCGAAATCTGTTATAGAAGAGATAAAAAAAGAAGTGAATCGAACTAATCAAACTCAAGATATTCGTTCGAAATATTTGGATTTATCAGATTTATCATCCGTGCGTAGATGTGCACAAGAATTGCTTGAGGAAGAAAGTCAAATAAATTTACTCATAAATAATGCTGGAGTAATGGGGAACGCCACCAAAATCTCCAAAGATGGTTTTGAATTTCACTTTGCTGCAAATTACTTAGGACATTTTCTGTTGACACTTCTTCTTCTACCAAAAATAATTGAATCTGGACCAGCTCGAATTATAAACGTTTCATCATGTGGACATAAGTGTGAGTATATTTTGTTGTTTCAGCAATTTTTATTCATGTTTCTAGTCGATAGATTTGTCAATATTTGAATACAACAAAGACAAGGTATCATAATGTCACAGATGTGAAATATTTTAAGTCCTTAGTTCATATCATTATTCATTTCAGTTCGCTATTTATGCAATAATTTATTGTAATATGATCCTAGTTAGCATTGACCAACAATCTAATCGATGTTCAATTATCAGACGTGATTGATAGTCTATGGTTACTAGATGCTCGGTGGTTGTCAGGTATTTGAATGCTGGTTCATTGCTGTTCAACTGTCAGACATTTAAATGTTGGCCCATTGTTGGAGTAGGGTATATAAGGCACGCAAGCTAGCGAGAGAGTCAGTCATTCAGTAAGAGTAACTGTGAGCGACTTTGTCATTGCGAGCGTTTGTGAAATGAATATTCACACTGTAACCTAAGTTAATGAATTATTCACAAAAAATCTGTGACAAATTGGTGTCAGAAGTGAGATCCTGAGAAATTGAGTAAAAATAATTTCGGACCCGGACGACGAAGAATGAACTAGGTTGCAGTGTTGTGAAGTGTTCAAAATTGTCAGTCTTAATAGCGATGGTGCATCTCTACGGATAAAAAATGTTCCAGTTTTAGAGAATACTATTGAAAATTGATAATCAACACTACTAGATATACTGTCCATGTGTAATTTCTGATAGACTCTTTAAAGCTTGCAAAGAATAACATAATCTTGCTAATTTTCATATGATACTTAGGGAACATTCTCAATACTTTTGTTAACAGTCAGATCAATCGTAGGGCTAAACATCCCTCAGATACAATTAAAATATTGCTGTGAATAAAAGCGCGAGGTTACTATTTGTAGGCTTGATAGTAAGCAAAATATACATGGGCATCCAACTCTCCCTTGGTCTGGCTGTTCACAAAAAGTATTGAAATTGCTCCCTAAATATCATATTTTAAAACTAAGACTTAGACTATTAGTACGATTACGTTATTTTTTGCAAGCTTTGAAGCGTTTAGCAGAAATAACTGCGGATGGGAAGTGTCTGGCAGTGTTTATTATCAATTTTCAACAATTTTCTCTAGAACCTACATGAAAATCAGCACTCAGACACAAGAAATAAGAGTAATGTCTTAACGTATCTCACGCACCTCGTATCTATGGAATGGCTGTCGGTACCAACTAGCAAATAAGCGTATGATTAAAGTATCGACAAACACTACTTCAATCCACACATTTTGTTACTCAGAAAATAAGTAGCGTCTGGCGGGTCTGGGATCTTGGACTCATATGTAAGAAGAAGAAAAGAGATCGATCAGGGATTCAAATATCTGCAAATCTAATAAGTAGGAGACTCACATATTCTGATATGTTGTGTATCTATACTTTGGACTTCATAATATCCAAATATTATGAGAATCTCTTAAATGTTACTTTTTGTAGCAAGCACCTAAAGCATGGGGAATCTGCAAGTGCAGCCTTCAAAAAAGTTGAAACAAGCCTAAGGAGCATTCCTCATCAAAAGCACAAATCGCTCTTACAAATCATTTTTGAAAAACCGAAAAAAAGTAGAAGATGAATCTACCCAAGAGAGACCTTCAACTTTGAAAACTGACGAAAACGTCGAACATGTGAAGGTTTTTGTAAGATCAGACCTTTGTTTAACAATAAGAATAATGGGTGACCAGATAAACCTAATCACCCTGACAAACTTTGATGAAAGTAAATTAATTTTTGAAAAAGTCTTGTACAGAGCCGGGATTCGAACCCGAGATCTCATGCTTTCAGGGCATGCGTGATAACCGCTACATCACGCTGAGACAACTGAGTAAGTCTTTTTCAAGAATTAATTTATTTTCATTCAACCGGCTGGCTTATTACGGATTCGCCAACTGAATTTACATTCAGAATATTTACATGAGTTAATTACTCACGATGTCTGCCGTTGTCCTCCATTGTCAAAAATACAAAAATGTGTCGTTTTTGGAGCGTACAGCAAACTTGACAAAATGCAAAGAATCTTGTACAGTACTGGGAGACTTACTCAGTTGTCTCAGCGTGGTGTAGCGGTTATCACGCATGCCCGGAAAGCATGAGATCTCGGGTTCGAATCCCGGCGCTGTACCGGACTTTTTCAAAAACTAATTTATATATATATATATATATATATATATATATATATATATATATATATATATATATATATATATATATATATATATATGTATATATATATATATATATATATATATATATATATATATATATATATATATATATATATATATATATATATATATATATATATATATATATATATATATATATATATATATATATATATATATATATATATATATATATATATATATATATATATATAGATATGGTGTCATGGAAAAAGAAATGTACCGTACAAAAAGTCTAGAAATCTTATCTGATACTAGTCCAAGAGCTGACTATATAAGAAACCCTGTTATCGCTACATGGCTAATTCCTTTTGTAAAAGGATCATTTTGAGTAGCGTAGTTCAAATCGTCTTGTCTGCCAGCGCGAATCCGTGGCTTTTGGACATTTTGAACCTAATATTTTAGTTCAAATTGTCAAGAAGTTTTTGTCAATTTTGACGAGAACAATGCCATTCACAATATCGTTTCCTCAGTTACCAACCACTACTGCCGTTAAACTGACATTCACAAAAGAAAAAGTATCTATGAAAAACTCACTATATTTTATGGAAATTCGGATGATCAAGAATAAAACATTGTAAAAATTCTCTAATGTCTAATGCACTCATGTGCACTTAATCCAAGAGATAGCTACATGAAAAAGCTTATCATCGCTACATGGCTGACTCCTATTATGAAAGGATTCGTTTGTGAAGCCAAGGTCAAATCGTCTTGTTTGCTTGCGAGATTCCATGCCTTATAGTGGAGGTCGCCAGTGATATAAGTCAATTATGATATAAAATTTCCTATAAGAGACATGTATTATAATTGTGAAAATAGATTCTATTTACTCTTGAGAAACAAGGTGAATTGTTAGCTGTTTGCTTGTGGCTAAAGTGCTGGCAGTCAGTGCGATATTGGAATGAAATTTAAATGCAAAAACTATCACATACATGCATATCGATTGATTGAATGTTATATTTTTATATTAGAATAGCCATATGCAAACGAAAATATCATGATGATCTATGCATACTTTCAGAATTATATCATAATAAATAGACTTTTTTGATTCTAATTCTGTATATTTAATTTTATTTTTGACGTTTCGACTCCCTAACCGAAAGTCTCCATCAGAAAAAAAATTATACAAAAATAAACAAGGCAAGAAGGTATCTAGATAATTAGAAATTAAAAATTGAAAATATACAGATAACTAGATGTGAAAACGTGGATTCCACATTTAGTGCAAAAAGAACAAAATTCCTCTGGCATTTACCCAAAGTCTGAGGAAAAACCACGTAAAAACCTCAACAGAGAGATCAACGATATGAGTCTTGACAATTATTATGGAGAAAAAGATTTAATTGATATAACACATTAGGACGATGTCCCGTTTCTGCAACGCACACAGTTCCAAGGTCTAAACATGTCATAAAAATTTTAAACTGAAAAAAACTGAATTTTAATTATCTACATCTACATGAATATAACAAAAACAAGTGTCAAGACGAATATTTCACAAATTAGGAATAACTATTACAAATGAATAAAATAATATGAGTCTTGACAATTATTATAGTCAAAAGTGAATGAATTAATATAACAAACAAGGACGATGTCCCGTTATTGCGGACGTCTTCCGTTGTCAAAACGAAACACACGTGTGTTGCAAGAACTTGCACAAGAAACGTTTCATTTTATTTATCTTTTAAAAATGTTTTAAAAATGTATTGAACTGTGATAATATCTTACAAAATGAAAACTCAAAATATTCTAAATTTATCAGAGATGGAATTCTATTATAAATTCTCAAAAGTAATTACCCTGATGAAGATTTAAACATTAAAATCGAGAGCTTGGTAAATTTCAAATGAGTAATATTTGATTCAATTTAGCCAAAATTCAAGACTGCTTAAACCCGTTACATATTTGTTTTCTTATATATATATATATATATATATATATATATATATATATATATATATATATATATATATATATATATATATATATATATATATATATATATATATATATATATATATATATATATATATATATATATATATATATATATATATATATATATATATATATATATATGTATATTCGCTTGAATGGAATAGTCTCGATCATTCTTTGGGAGATTCAACGCCATGTAATAGGAATCCTAACTAATATTATAAGTGTGAAGTTTGTCACGCTTTCAAGCGTAAACTACTTAATCGATCATCATGAAATTTTGTACATATGTTTTTAAGAGTAGCTATAGTAAGAGATGAAGGACATTTTTCTATATAGAAAAGATTGTTTTTGAACACTAAAAATAATGGTAATTTTATAAATGCAAATCATTGAAAAATATTGCTTTGAATAGTTTCATTGAAAATATAATCAAATAACAATGAAAGGAAGATAATTGTTCTTCATTTGCAAATAATTCTCCTAGTTTTCATTCATCTGATTATTTTTTTTTTATTATCTTATCTCTCGATCCTTGCTCAAAATAAAAAAATAGAATTCATAGTTCCATCACATATCCTTATAAGTTGAATAAAGGAAGAATAAATACATATCAAATACGCCTTTTACCTGATATAGCTGTGGCACAAGCTTGTACTTCACTCAGTAGGGTTTGATCATTAAAATATCTGAGACTTATGTTCAATATTTGAAGCCAGAAATATGTACTTCAAGTTATAGAACATAAATAACAATTTGTTTCCACAAGTTTCAATAAGATGAATATATTTCTCACTTAGTTTTTTTTTTCAAGTCAACTGAGAATATTTCTGGGATTCAGCAATGTATACTTCAGCTCATGGTTCATTCTACTTCTGGATATGAGAACAAACAGCTTAAAATAATGTGATGTTCAATAGAATGACCTTTTTCATAATACCTGCATTGAAACAACGCGTTTCAACGCCTGTTTTGTCAGTCGAAACTAGACAATTTCAGACAAATGCAAGTGTAGCCGGGCAGAAACAAGCTTGTTTCTGCCCACTGAATTTGTTTCTCAAATCATTCTATCCGTGGCAGAGTCGCATTTATCCACTGTCAATCTCTAAATGAAAATCATATAACCTCAGTCAATTTGATAGTTGTTGTATTCGTAGTAAATTGAATTCGAAAGACTATAGTTTCAAGGAGAAAATTATCAATACGACAATTTCAAGTACATCACAACATCGTATTGATAAAGCTTAGGCAGTTACTCTCGACTGGTTACTTGCAAAATCAAAAGAAAAATATTTACTTTGTTATGTCAAATCTGTAATATGGAAAGTTTCAATGCAGGTATTATGAAAAATACAGTGTGTGGCACGGGACAAAGCAAGACTTCAACCGAGGGTCTTGTTTCGTCCCTAGCCGCACAATATGCTATTAGCATTTTTTTTCTGCAAATTCACACTTGGTTTCACCAGAAATTCAGAGGCATAGACAATAGCAAACAATTTTTCGATGTTTTTTTTTGATAAATGATTAATTCTGTGGCATTAACTGAAACAAAAATTGATATAAGAGCATATTGACGGAGAATTGGCTACATAAAAAACCTTGTTATCGCTACATGGCTAATTCCTTTTGTAAAAGAATTTTTTATGTAGCCAAGTTCGAATTGTCTTGACTGCATGCGCAATTCCGTGGCTTTTAGACATTCTGAACTTGATATTTTAGTTCCAATTTTCAAGAAATTTTTTGTCAACTTTGACGAAAACAATACCATTCATAATTTCGTTTCCTAAGCTATGAATTACTACTGCCGTCAAACTGACGGTTACAAAAAAAAAAGTAATTGACGAAAAATTCACTATATTTCAGGAAAATTGGGACTATCGAAGATAAAACTGTAAGAAATTATCTAATGCACTCACGTGCACTCAATCTTGTTCAAATATTGAATAATTATATTACAAATAGTGAGGAGGATTGTTTTATATTTTTTTATCAATCATGTATATTTTTACAAGCTAAATCTAATCAATAATACTTGTTTTTCAATGTTGTCAACTATGCTCAGGGAAAAATAACCACAGTGGTGCCAGTATATTCTTACTAATTATTATGAACTTTTCTGTTTGCTTCACATAACACCTCCCCTCAAACTGACAAAGTTTTCTTTAGACTCATCATTGTTCGAAATTTCTCAAATAAACTTTTGCATAGTGCCTTTGTCAAAACATCATTCACCTGCTTCCGAATGGAAATGTATTTTCTTGTTTTTGCAGTGCTGAGATTGAGAAGTGTTTTTTTTGCATCCGTGAAAGTTTCAGCTATTTATACTATAAATATACTAATTATTATTCTAAAACTTATTAAATTTAGTGATAAAGTGTGCATGAAGTGATTTTTGCTTAGTGGGTTGATATTTGAGTTCATATTTCATCAATTTTTGTATTTTACAACATCTCGTGTGCAATTATTAAAGGTGAGAATTGCAACAAAAAATTAATTGATTTATCAATTATTCTCACACTACTCACTGCTCCACGACTGAACTCAACATCTTCGGCAAGGCACGGATTTACCCGATCTACAATGCAAGGTACAGATAAATGTCCAAATTGTATCAAATGCGTTACTTCAGATAAGCAAAAATCAGTAAAATGTGATTATTGCCAGAAATTTATACATCTCTCGTGTATTCAACTGACATCTGATGATGTAAGCAGATATACAAGAGCAACCACAAAAGCAGTAAAAATTTATTGTAAATCGTGTTATGATAAACCAGATGATATTTCTGAATTGAAACAAATTATCTTAGCCCTCCAAGCTCAAGTTTCAAAACTTGAAACCAAGCTTACTGTAACTACTGATGTTGAATCCACTGTTGAAACGGTCATTGAGGAAATTAATGACAGACGTAGGCGCGAAGATAATATAATTATCACCGGAATTCCTGAAAATGAATCTGAAAATTTGAATTTTCAAGTTGTAAAAATTATCTCCAAAATTTCTTCTGATACACCAACAGATAATCTAAAAATATTCAGAATTGGTACTCGCATCAACAATACTGATGCTAGGCCTCGATTGGTGAAAGTGAAATTTCCTAATTCTGCTCAAGCTCTCAACGTTCTTCGTAAAGCAAAAAATATCAGAAAATTTGATGAATTCAAGAATATTTATATAAATAATGATCGTACATCACTTCAGATGAGTTATTATAGGAAAATTAAAACACAACTTGAGGCCCGGAAATCAAATGGCGAGACAGATTTGCGAATAAGATATTTCAATAATGTTCCTAAGATATCAAAAAACTAAATTCATCTCTGCTCAACAGCTCATATCATCCACTAAAAATCTACTACCAAAACATCCAGAGTTTAAACAATAAATTATCATCACTACATTCTGCACTTGCCGATTTCGATTTCGATGTGATAGCCTTCACTGAAACCTGGTTGAACGATAGTGTGTTTAATTCTGAATTGTGTGACAATAACTATTCAGTGTATAGAAAAGACAGAAATTTCAACGAATGCAGAATGTCCCGAGGAGGAGGTGTTATGTTGTTGATTGACAACCGAATTATTTCATCAAGTGTTGCACTAGAACTTTACATGCACTTACTTCCTGTTAATGTGGATATCGTTTGTGTCAAAATCTCTTTGAATAATGATCAAATTTATATTTTCAATGTATACATTCCCCCAGCTATGACTTTAGAGAATTATGATAAGATCTATGATTTTTTTGAAAGCATCCCGTTCCTATATAATAGTAACTTCATCATACTAGGTGATTATAATATTCCAGAATTGAGTTCTGATAGTAACTCTGCAACTGTTGAGTCACTGAACAATTTTATGTCATACTTTAATTTAAAGCAATATAACTCCATAGCAAATTGCGATGGCCGTCTGTTGGACTTAGTTATATCAAATACAGAATGTAGTGTTACGAGAGATGAGTTGCCAATATTGGATAGAAAATATAAACATCACCCGTCTTTAAGCATCACAATTAATATCACAATCAAAGATGACGACTGCCTTTCAATCAACAACAAAAAAGTGTTTGATTTCAAAAAAGCAAATTATATCAAGCTTTATAATTTGATTGACAATTTTGATTGGGATCAACTTGAGATGTTTAAAGATGCTGATTCAGCTTGCAAGTTTTTTTATTCAACACTGTACAATATGTTTGAGCAATCTGTGCCTTACAAATTTGTCAGAAAGTTCTCATACCCTCCCTGGTTTACATCTCAAATCAAAAATAAATTAAGAAAGAAATTACATTACTATAAAATGTACAAAAGATACAATAATCAATATTATTTATTGCAATATAAAGAACTAAGAGCTAGTATTAAAAATGACCTGAAAGCTTCATACAATAACTACATAACCACCAGTGAAAATTCAATTGTTTCTGATCCACGTAAATTCTGGAGTTTCATCAATTCTAAAAAAACAACGTCTAATTTCCCGGTTTCAATGTCTCTTGATAATATGAAACTCACATCGAAAGAGAGTATTGGAGATGGTTTCGCTACATATTTTCAGAGTGTCTTCACTAGTTTTACCAATGATCCTCTCCCTATTCTGAACAATTGTTCGAATAATTTGCTATCTTTAAGTCATATTTCAATAGATGTAATTGAAAAAGCAATAAAAAAAGTAAAAGCTAACTTGAAAAGTGGGCCTGATGAAATACCAAATATGATAATCAAAGATTGTACACATCCACTTTCGCGTGCTCTGTATCATATATTTAATCTATCCCTTGAAACAAGCTACTTTCCCACTATTTGGAAAATTGGACGAGTGACCCCCATTTTCAAATCTGGCGACACATCAAATATAAAAAATTATAGACCAGTGACAGTTCTAAATAATTTCAGTAAAATTTTTGAGTCCATAATTTATCAGAATATTTACTTTAAAATCCGAAACGAACTTTCTTTCTCGCAGCATGGTTTTATGAAATCAAGATCAACAGCCACAAATTTATGTTATTTTACTCATTATCTCTCCTCGGCTTTGGACTATGGTGGCCAAGTGGATACAGTATTTACAGATTTCGCGAAAGCGTTTGATAAAATTGATCACCGAATTATTATACATAAACTTCATCGCTTTGGGTTTTCTACTCCGTTAATTAATTTAATCACCTCATACTTGTATAATCGTGAATTATTTGTATATTTTCTTGGATATAATTCAAACTCATTCACTGCGACCTCTGGGATTCCACAGGGCTCCAATTTAGGACCCTTATTATTTTTAATCTTCATAGATGACGTTACTTCTGTCATAAATAGTGAGAAATTACTTTTCGCAGATGATTTGAAAATATTCAGAGTAATAAATACTTTTGAGGACTCTCATGCCCTACAAAATGATTTATATAATCTTGATATATGGTGTAAATTAAATAAGCTTCATTTAAATCTATCAAAATGCAAGGTTTTATGTTTTACAAGGAAATTGAAGCCGATTAATTTCAACTATAGAATATCGAATCATTCACTTGAAATTTGTGAGGAGATATTAGATCTTGGTATAACTTTCGATAAAAAATTGAATTTTGACGCTCATATTCAAAAAATATACTCTTCAAGTATCAAATTACTTGGTTTCATTGTTCGAAGTTGCCGCTCGTTTACAAATATAAATGCAATCTTCACTTTATATTATTCTTACATAAGGTCTAAACTTGAATATTGCTCTATAATATGGGACCCAAAATATAACACTCAAATAGACATGTTGGAAAAAATTCAAAAAAAATTCTTAAAATATATTCACTTTAAAATTATTGGTACTTATCCTCCAAATGATATATCATATAAAATATTGATTGACATTTTTGGATTTGAATCACTTGCGAACCGCAGGAAAAAACTATCTTTAGAATATCTACACAAATTAGTGCAGGGTCGTATTGATGATCCGACAACTCTGAGCAAACTTAACTTTCATGCACCTACATATATGACACGAAGTTCTTTTCCATTTTATCCCGATTCTGGTCATTCTAATTTATTTTATAAATCTCCAATAAACAGAATGTGTTTGAATCCTAATGATTCAGAAAATGTTATTGATATATTTAATAAATAGTGATGTCCCTATCATTAATTTTGATTTAATATTTTTACATTTTACATTTTATGTTATACATACATTATATGATTTCTCAGTGTATAATTTTTATACAAAATTATTTGTTCCTGTCCAGTTAATGGATTCGTTTGTTGGGCAGAAGAAATGTTAAATAAATGAATAAATAAATAAAATATTTGGGTCACCGTCGTTAGTTCTTTCTCTTACAAAATGATATCGTATATCAACATGCTTTATTCTCTTGTGATTTTCTGGATTCTAAGCCAATATTATTGTTGACTGATTGTCTTCATGTATCGTCACATAACTAATCGGCACGTCGAAATCACTAATTAATTGTTTGAGCCAGCAAGCTTCACTGACAGCTATGCTCTATGCAATGTACTCTGCTTCATTCGACGATAAGGCCACGGAAGATTCTTTCCTTAAAGCCCATAGAATTGGACAATTAAAAACGTTAAATATGTAACCTGACGTTAGTTTCCGGTCCTCTAGATCTCCTCTCCAGTCTGTGTCAACAAAATCTTCTGCAATTTCCGGATTTACCTTCCTTTGATACATCAACGAAAAATCCAAAGTTCCTTTGACATACCTTAAAACACGTTTCAATGACTTCCAAACTTCATCACTTGCCTGACTTTGATACCGACTTAGTTATGAAACAGCAAAACATAGATCAGGTCGTGTCCCCAGCATGGCATACATCAGGCAACCAATGAGTTGTCTGCACTTCGCTTTTTGACATCTGTCTTCTTTTTCTTTTGAAAACACATTAAAATTTACTTCAATCGGAGTCGTTACTAATTTTTCCATAGATACACGCTTCACACTGAAAATTATCATCTTTGAAGTTGATTTCATTGTCCTTCAGTATCTTTTTACACTGATTTACATTTTGATGCTCTAACTTCTTATGCCATTCTTCAAGAGAAATAACTTCATCTTCGTTGCTTTCTTTCAATACCATGTTGATGTATTTATAACCTCAATTTCCAACTTGAAAAGATTATTTTCTCTTCTTCCAAACATGACTATTTCATTCTTCAACTTGATTCCACATTTGTCCTTTGATGTCACAACAACATATCCTTTTCAACCACCTGATTGGTAGATACAAGGCTGTTCAGGCACATGCTGTACATCCTTCAAATGATTTTCAGTCCATTCACCATCCTCTGTGAATACTTTTACGTTTTACGGCGAGGTTTGTCCCATCACCTATTGTTATATTCATTTCTTTAGTTAATTTTTCAGAATTCATCAGCCATTCTTTTTTTGCTATCATGTAAACACGCATCAAAACCAGCAGTGACGTCATTTTCCATCACAGAAACAAGCACGGTAACCATCATAACTCCGAGCAGGAAAACGAGCAGCAAAAAAAACTTCGTGCAAGGCGGGTTTAAGGGTTGGCTACATAAAAAAAGCTTGTCATAGACACATGGCTGATCCCTATTATGAAAAGATCCTTTTATGTAGGCAAGTTAAAATCGGCTTGTCTGCTAGTGGGATCTCATGGCGTATAGTGGGGGTGGCCGGTCAAATAAGTGAAATTTCGATTGCTGCAAACTCTCTAGCACTAGCGTGCTTGTAATATCTATCTGCCGTGATTTTATACATGATTTTTTTGTTGGCCATTTTGCATATGACTGATCTCATATATAAATACATCATTATTCAATCGACATGCATGTGAATGATAAATTTTACTCTACTTTCGCACTATCTGCCAGCAATTTAGCCGCAATCAAACAACCAACAATTTTGCGTGTTTCTCAAGAGTACATAGAAGATAGTTTCATGATTAAAATACATGTATCTTTGTTTATGTTTACCGAAATTTCACTTATTTGACTGGCCACTTCCACTATGAGCCACGAAATTGTGCTAGCAGACAAGACGATTTGAACTTGCCTTCACAAAAGTATTCTATCATAATAGGAATCAGTCATGTAGCAATGACAAGCTAGCTTTTGGATTGAGTGCTCGTGAGTGCATTGGAGAATATTTTTACATACCTTTTCTTCTGTAAATGTCAGTTTGGCGGCAGTCATGGCGGCAGTACTAATTTGTTACTGAGAAAACGAGATTATAACTGTTTTCGTTAAAATTGACATGAGATTTCTTGAAAATTTGTGTTGATATATCAAGTTCAAAATACCCAAAAGCCACGGAATCGCGCTGGAAGACAAGACAATTTGAACTTGGCTACACAAAAAGATCCTTCTAAAAAAAGAATTAGCCATCCATGTGGCCATAACAAAGTTTTTTATGTAGCCAGCTCTTAGACTTATACTTTTTTTCGAATATTTGGAGTTCATTTATTTGAAAAATCAGCAGCAACCAAGCTCGGTAACTGCTTCAATCGGTCAGTTATATCAATGCTCTCATTCCATATTATAGTTAGCTACAATAAATTCATAAATCTGTACTGCCATCAGCTCATTAGCTGAATTTATTACGTGTCGTCTGATTGTAGAGCTCAAATTTGTTATCATGGTCATTTTACTGCTATATTTCTGGGTATAGACACGGATATTTATCAAGGAAATGAATCGAATGACTCTCTTATAGTAATATGTTTGAAATATTACTGACATTCGTAATTATGACAAAAAATTCTAGACGAACACATACGCAAAGTGAGGCTCGTTAATATAGCAAGGGATGATGCTGTGATCACTCATACTTCAGTTTGTACTTGGAGTTGATCTTGTCAAGAAAGTATTCATGTCATGGAAGGCGATCATGTTATTTCATTGCGCAGCTTAGTGTTTCCGTAGAACAGCTGGAACGATAGTTTACAAGTTATTATTGAATATTGAAAATTGGTAGGATTATTTATAACATCTTTATGCATGCTTCTATACATTCCATATGGATATACTTAGTTTCAAACGAAATTAAATAACTTTCCACAAGCCTTAAACTTTGGGAGTTTACCTAATTTTTAGGCAGAATATTTAGAAAGTCTCTCATATTTTCGAAAATAATTATTAAAAGAGGGAAATATTTGCTAGGGATCGCTAATTTGAGATACTACCACAAATACATGGATTAAATAAGTTAGTCCCCTTCAATAGAGAATGAGAAAGCGCACAATCATTTTGATTTTAAATCCTCGTCTTTGTTTCTTAATTTTATGGGTATTCATTTTGAAAAATTTTCTTCCAGTTATCTACTTCACAAGGAATCTCGATTTGAAATCGGTCAGAAACGTGAGAAGATGGCTATTCCAACTTGTAGCATATTGTCAAAGTAAATTGGCACAGGTACTTTTTACTAAAGAGCTGGCAAGAAGACTAAAAGGTAATGATATGTACTTCTGAAATTCTTTCTAGGGTATTATAGTACAAACTACTTGACTGCAAGGATATCATATTTAGTCATAAAATCAGCTATTCATACATAATATACACTTCATGAAGAGAAAGAAAGACCAAGACGAGGTACTAAACGTTTGCAGTCCAATGAAACTAACAATCTTACTATTTTCTATGCTTTTTTATTTCACTTTGAAAGTTTGCATACTTCCCTATCTCTCCATCTTGCCCTCTAAGTAGGCTTAGATAGGATAGCTCTATGGCTGCTGAGAAAATTCGCATGTTAGTATCGTTTCTTCGTCTTCATTCTCAACACCAGCACATCTGCAATATGCGAATTTTTTGCTCACAAAACATGTCATCTGTAGACTCTGGTTAACAACTTCCACAATAATAACAGAGGGTATTTTCGAAATCACTATCGTTGCTTTATGACGCTAATTTAGCTTTGGCGAATTCTTTTTTTGCAGCTTTTCTTCTCTCAGAAACAACCTTTTTTGTATTTCCTTTAGTTCTTTTATTTCTCTTCTCTGCTAGGCATCTTCAGCCAGCTTCTTTTTTCAATGGATTCTTTTCGTTCGTTTTTGGTTAGTCTGGGTGCGACCGTAACTGTGGAGTAAAGAAAAAAGAACGTGAAACCCCGAATTTCAATACCTACATTTACATTTTTTTGGAGATTATTGGCACTATAAAGATAAAATCTCGAATAGAGCTGTTTTCTTTGAGTCACAATACAATGATGTAGAATAATTATGATGATAACAATTAGGGGTGGCACACCATACAAGTATCTGAGGGATAAAAATAAAAATGTACATGATCATAGCCCGCCTCCGTCCCTCTAACTTTTAAACTGTACAGAGGACAATTTTGAAAAAATTGAGTCGATAAAGCTTGAATAAGACTCAATGAAAATTAGTTTGAATAGGATATGCCGAATAGTTTTTCAAATACCTATGAAAAATTGTCGGTTGCATGCTATTTCAGTGTTACTTAACGAATTTATATGTATCTTGTATATGGAAAACTAAGTTCAATTAAGAATGGATGACTATAGACCTCATTATTGACTGTGAATCTTATTAGTAAACACTCTTTCTCATAACGTAACTTTTTACTGAGCGTTAGTCAACAAGCACTTGGTCGATTCTTCTGTTTTTTCTCATAGAGAAATGCACATGGCTTTGTTCCTGAAGCACATTTTGCAATGTTTTGTGGGAACTGGTGAAATAGGCAATTCTTTCGTAGACGAGATTCGAATATTCAGTTTAGCTAGTAATTTTCCTGGGACTGCGAGTTTCTTCAAGATTATCAGACAATTTATAAGCTTCTTCATGTCCTTGAACATCAGAGTGATAGCATCTTCTTCCGCTGACATAGCTGAGCCTACTGAAAAGCCAATCTCTTTTTACATCTGATTCATTTAATGTAGTCAGCATCTTCTCATTCAATTCTAGTGACTCTGAATTAGTTATCTCATCTAAGAGATATTTATCAACCACGGGATCCTCACATTATTCTTTCGCTAGCCAAGTATATCATCTAGCCATAAAGCTTGCATGCAACTGCAATAGTTTTTTTATTCACGCCTGTTGGATCAGTCCCTCACTTAGAAACTCATTTTAAATAGCTGATGTCCTCCGATCACCTTCTCAAAAAATCACAATGCACATCAATGACACTAGTTATGATTGCTTCTGTCCTACAAAAGTTAGTAGCCCAAAAGAGAAACGCACGTCGATGTCTTATGACGCTGACAATCTGAACTTGCTTATGTATCCTTACACACACACCCACACACACTCACATATATATATTTATATATATATATATATATATATATATATATATATATATATATATATATATATATATATATATATATATATATATATATATATATATATATATATATTGAATTATGTAATGAATGGAATCATATAATTCTATTATTAATGTATATCTGAATATATGTATATATGTATATACATATAATTCAGAGCTAGTATGAAGAACATATATTTACCAAACTACAAATTTTGTATTGGACAGCTCGTCCCTTACTCTTGATGACTGGAGATAAGTTGTGATGAAACAACGATTTCCAATTTGATTTTATAGCATCAAAAGACTGGAAATCACGATAGTTGAAAGCTCTCTGATTGTACCTGGCTAATGTGAAGCTCGTATGTGTCGCTCAATTTCTCTGTACAATTTGTTTGTCAATATTTTGTAGTCCGTTTTTCTGTATTCTTTCATGAACATAAATCATTGAAAGCAATAAATCATATGGAACAGGCCTCAATTTTTTGTTGCATATATTTTTTCTTCTAGAATTCTGCAGCTGTCGCACATTTGATCTCAAAAATGGGTGGAGTGGAAAAAATTGATTTCCTGGTTCTTGTAGCTGCACCTACTGATTTAATTATAATGAATTCATTTGGAAATCCTAGATAATTTCTGTATGGACTCATATCTACTATTAACAATTCTTCATTCAATATTGGTAAAATGCCATCATCCGCTTTTCTACGTTGCAGTCAGTTTGCACAGATTTTGTTTCATTTGTTTTCATGCCACTGACAGCGCGTTACAATATAGTGGGCATATTATTCGCACAACTAATTGATGAAAAAATTTAACGAAATAGAGCAAGGTCTATCATTTCATTGAACGAAGGATTGCGTAAATCATTGAACATACTGACATGTTCGGAACAGTCAATTTTTCCACAGCACTGAAACACTGAAATGAAAAACTTTCAAAATAATTAAGCGTGTCATACGGGCTCAAGATCATTTCGACAAAAGCGCGACAATACCTTCTCGCACGAAATCCAAATTCTACTCTGAACTTTTTGGCCTGCTCTAGTACGAAGTAGTAGTACTACTATGTTATCTCGACGAACGAACTTTGGAGTAGAATTTCAGTCGATTCACATTATTATTATGAATTTTATCATACTTAGAGTAGATTTGAATCTTTTCTCTTATGCCCGTACTTATAGTCAATACTTTGCTCGATCTCAGACTTGGTCATTGTTCAAGTATGCGAATATTACCAATAGTCGTTACGTTACAGAGTGATACTTCGCATTTGCTTGATTCCGGCTATACTTGAGCCTACTGCAAAGTTACCTTGAGTCGTGCTCAAGTATTCGTGTCAGTTACTCTCGACATTTGTATTTCCAACATGGATATATGTCGTAGAGGTATACATACTCACCGGAACTCACCTCTCCAATCAAATTATCCAAAAATAGATTAGATTCAATGGACGAAATAGGAATATTTCACAAATACTGACATGAACGTCAAACATTTTAATCAAATATATGTTAAAAACAAGGAGTCTCAGGCTCCGCCAAGAATTCACGAAGTATCGACTATAGGATAGATTATCAAGTAAGTATCCATGGCAACACCCAAGAACGAGATTGAGTTCCGACAATAAGTACGGGCATTAATTATCTAATTCAGATGATTGATATCGAAGAGAAGATATCCTGGTACCCGCAATATATGATCATAATTTTTTAGTAGGTATTCTTGCCCAGATTAATAAAAACATGGTTGATGTCTATTTGATGCATCGGATTTCATGTGTTCAATGAATCATGTAAGAATAAATATAAGCTACTTGTTATTGAAAAAAAAATTCAATATATCATATTTTGTGGATTTAATGTCATCTAACTGACGTTGAAAAAACGTTGCTAATAAAAAATCCTGGTTCAGTCACTGTTATGCTAGAAAGAGAGATCCCAAAGTATTTTTTCAACTAGAAGTTCAAGCAGGATGAGATTTCATCACCTTTCACTTGACCTCTCTTTTCTAGAAAAGCTCACAAATTCCTACTACAATACCCGACGTGACTCTAATGACCTGACAATCACGCAGTAGGCTCTAACTCTAACTTTAGTTTATCGGTGGATATAAGGACATAGTTTGTGTTAGAAAGGAATTTACAGAATAAGTTATTCATCTAAAACTTATACTGGTTAGAAAACTAACCTCTGAATGAAATGTGCAAGAAGTGTACATATGGTGGCTTCACAACCATATCTCATATTCATCTATAGATTAATGATTTGGTTCTTAAAAATCTATGTATTATAAAGGGTGCAGTTCAATATAGCAAACCATACAAAGCACTAATTCAGTTAATACTTATCACATTTTGAGGCACAATTCGTTTCAATCTTCTAATAATTTCCAGATGGATTGCGAGTCTAAGATTGAGAGACGGCTTTAAGACTGAGGAGATGGGTGAATTATGGAAGAGCTTCAACTAACGAAGTACCATGTGGAATTGACTATTGATTTACACGTTAATAATTTACCTATTCATTCTCTTTGAAAATGTAAAAATCTTGGGCCATGTTTAGTCTGATAATTTTATCTTCTTGTCCACATATTAGCATGTCTTGAATTCCACATGAGTGTTTATGATCGAGAAAGTGATTTTCGTGATTATAACTAGCTCCAAAAATTCTATATGAGTGTATATGTTCTCCAAAATGACCATTTAATTCATGTGCCGACTGTCTGATATAATTTAAAGTATAATACAATCTGTACATTTCAATCAACGAGATATATATCTTGTTGATTCCAACTTATAAATACCTCATTTATTGTAATTCATATTTCTTTGAATGGTAGTATTTATATCGTTCCTTAAATTGAGTCACTTTTATTCTTAATTTCAAACGGATACATATGTAATTCAATGATAATATACTCTTTCCCACAGTATGAAATTACAGAATCCAAAATAAGGACTCATAACGCTGATGATAGAATAAAATAGAAATGAATATGTGGCAAATGCTAATATATAATTGCATAACTCTGAAAACAGAAAGTTATCATATAAAACTTCAATGTTAAACAAAATCACGGAATTATGAAAAGTAAAAACTAGATTAAAACAATATGATAAATTCTTTGACCATGGATCTTCTTCAGAAAACAATAAGGATCAGAACGTCGAAGTTTCAAATAGAATATACAGAATTCAAAATCAAAAGTAATTTTTTATTTATCAGAATTCCGAAAAATGTATAGATTATTATAATAAGTTTGATACAATCAACCATGAAATTTATGTTCTGTATGATTTTCCTAAATAACATAAGGAAGGTTTCCCTATTAGACCAATTATTGTTTCTTTTATTGATGCTCCCACATTATAACCTTGTGAAACAACTTAATACGTTGTCACGAATAACTTCAACACGAGCTCCTATACACTCATTGAAAAACACTACAGACTTGATCGGTGAGTTGCATTTCCATTAATAACGTAGATAATGGTATTTTGGTTTCTTTTGATGTCACAAATTCATTTACGAATATCTCTGTGGCAGAAACAGAAGTTTTAATCGAGGAAATATTGTTCGATTCACACTGGTCTGACGATATGGGTGACAATTTATACAATCGGTATTGTTCTACAGCAGTATTTCTTCATTTCCAGACCTAAAGACTATAAACAGACAAAGGTCCTAGCTATGAGTTCTTCTCTGTCTCGTACACGGTCTTATATACAGGTCTTGACTTTAGCATCATAGTACCATTGGTGAGGAATGACTCATAATGAAGCAATATTTAGTCATCATTTGCTCCTGAATAGGTGTTACGATCGAGAGTATTATGCAAAATATGAAGATGAATCAATAGATAATCAAAAGTACAACTCATCAAGTATACGTGACTGTGGCCTTATACTACGACGTAAAACGGGGCGGAAACAGCTTGGGTTGAAACGTTCAGTTTTCAAAGTCTCCAATAATAATGAATTACTTGAATAGTGGAAAAACATAATTTATTGTAGGTATTGATTATAAATCTAATTACAATAATAATTCTCTCGCACAATTATTTCCTTGATTGTTACGCCGTTTGTGCTAGGTTTAATAACTAGCAAGCTGCTTCATTAGAAGGTATCCCTACTACTTACGAGTGTCAAGACCTGTGTATGAGACCGTGATCTGTTACAACAGCTGATTTTTTTTGAACATTTTTGGAATCTAATATTTCAGAGTCTTTCAGACTTTTCTAAGTATAACACTTTTTGGTATTATTACGTCGACGATATTTTGTGCACTTGGACTGGCACCCTAAATATACTTTACCTTTCTTCTAAGTCAAATGAACTAAAATATGATATTGGAATAATACGTTCAAATAATCACTTTTATCTTTTAAAATTCTCTGAAAACCGACACAAAAAATTTATTCAATAAATAATGAGTCTAATCATTGCACAAAACTTAAATTCACAATATTCCAATCACACATACATAGAATGCCAATTTATGGTTCAAGCAATGAATAGACTATTACTGAAACTATGACTTTGGAACAAATTGCTTCTGCAGATAATTTTCACCCTGACATCATTGATAAGCTCATCAACAGGAAACTTTATAACGAATCCAAATGAACATCAAAATGAACCAATATCTTGAAATATTTAACATTTATGACAGTATTTTCAGGACTTAGTTCTCGAAAAAGATTTTCTAATATTTTTCCCGTCCTTCTCAGAGAGCATACATTACAGAATTGGATCTTTTTCCAAAACTCATGACATCAAAATAGTGCTCAAACCGTTGGATAATTTGGAGAAGGAACTTTGCAAAAAAATTGACACTTGAACTTTGACAGATAAATGTGGAGTTTATGAATTGAAGTGTGCTATTTATAACGCAGCGTACATTGGTCAGAAGGGGAAGAGAATTCATGACTGGTTTCAAGTAGCATAAAGGCTGTCTACGATTCGCGTGCGGCAATTCAAGTTTCGCAGATCATTTACTTGATACAGAACATGACTTCAATATTTCTAGATATATCGAAATTTTACATATCCATAAATACAGTTTAACTTGAGATTTTTTGGAGATTCAGTAAAAAAAATAACAATTATGTACAGATGATCAGACAAATTTAGCAACATCAAAATTACATTGTATTTCAATCTAATTCTCACTTCTCATTATTTTGTCATTTTGTTCTATATTGACATTTTTTTGATAACTTTAAGATATTCTTCAAAGTTATTCAATTATGTATATATTAACATTTTTCATATAATTTCCTCTATTTTATTCTATTAGTGTTCTACCAAAAATTTATCAACCATTTATCAGCATTATAAATCCTTATTCGTAGTCCTATAATTTTATAGTGTGAGTATGAGTATATTGTTAATCAATTACATATGTATTTGTTTGGAACTAGCATTTGTATAACTTTTTGTTCTGGTCCCTTAGTTCTCATCAGAGCTACTCACTAGTCGAAACCAGTGAATAAAATGAAATATTTTTAACAATGTGATAAGGACATGGTTTTTACTTCAAATCACCAATATTATTATTCATACCAGGGTAACATTATTCTCATCATTATTGGAATATGAAAATTTGTATCTGCGACTGTGATTTTCAAAATTAATATTTAATAGATATCGAAGGCATAAGGCTACATTTTTTGGTGAATAAATCGATACCCGAAAAATCTTAGTCGTAGCTCTGTGCTGTAAATATTTTTTGCTGTTTTATTTCAGGGTGATCCGATTCAATTGACTTCCCCTTTTTTTTGGTAGGTATTGTTGATGCATTGATTCACTAATTAATTGCAGTGGAAAATACGAGATACACAAAAATTGATGAGAAATTTACCGCACGAAAAAACATCTCTCCAACAGAAGTGACTCGATTTGAATCATGATCTCACTCAGTCAGATTTACGATTATTTTAGATTTGTGCTACAACTTTTATTGGAGAATAGTGATCCGAATCCAAAGAAATTATTTTATAGAAGTATTTTTATATAAATGATTAGCATCCCGTGCCGGCTTCGCACAAGTGGACATTTATTGATATTCAACATTTCATTCGAATTTTTAGAGCATAGTTCTATAATATGAGATAATTATCAAGGATGATACCACATTACTTATACTTGAGTAACACAATAATAACTGAAACATAATCTCAACTGTAAAAATTTGTTAATTAGTGCGTAGATCTACGTATAGATAGCGTCAGCAGTATTCAGTGAGATAAATTACATGATTATATTGCAGCGCACGTAATGTTAAGAGTTTTATTGGTCATTATTTTACAATACATCGTTCGGACTCCGAGGAGTACGGACGTGTTCAGAGTGAGCTCTCTGAGCAGTGTTATGATCAAACAAACATTAGTGTTAAAATGTGTGTAACCAACTAATATTGTTAATATTATTACGAAGTATTCGTAATCTTTCGAATTATAAACTACTACATTCATCCTACTAAACGGAGAATACAAGCCAATTCTCACGCACAAGAGCTTTTTAGCCCAAGTGCAAGAAACATGAATCCACCCATATGGCAACAAGTCAACCAGAACAATAAAAGAAAAGACGGAGGAGACGCAGAAAGCTTGAATGTGCGAACTAAGGTAAGTGATGCAACAACTCCAATACAAACGCAGAATCGATTCGCTGTTCTTACTTCAAACGAAAATGATCCATCTATGGAGCTAGCAACGTTTGATAAAGAATCAGAACCACCACCAATTTTCGTACCCCGGGTCACATACGTGAATCCCCTGATGGAAAGCATCAAAAATTTAACAGAATAAACTATTTCCTCAAGACGATACTCAGCAACCAAGTGAAATTGCAGGTGAATGATATAGATAGCTACAAAAAAACTGTTAAAACGCTACAAAATAAAAAATTCATGAACCATACATACCAGCTTAAACAAGACCGAAGCTATCAAGTAGTTATCAGAAACCTACACCACACCACAAACTTAGAGGGGTTGAAAACCGAAGTAAAAGACAAGGGACACAAGGTCATCAGCATATATAACATTAAGCAAAAAATAACTGCAAAATTGGTTGTCTGTAAAGTCGGTTTACTGACGATAGTTGAACGTGACAACATCATAAGAAAATACTGATGGAATGGCTGCATTTTTCAAAAGAAAATTTTAATTTTATTTGTTTGATAAATATTTTGTATGGATATAGAGAAGGAGGTAAATGGAAATCACAATTAAATTGATCAAGTTACATTTATTTGTATGTATAAATACAATTATGTGAATTTTATTTTTTTTTTAACAATGTTCATAGTTTTTACAAGTATGAATGCGCGTTAAGCAATTGTTTTACAACTTTTAAGCATGTGTGATAATTAACTTCTCACAATTTGTGTTATTCTGTTGAGAATAGGATGATGATAGGAAAAGTAGGAAATGAAAGGGAGTATTTCGAGTGTAATGTGTCTTGAAAAAGTCAAATCGATGGTGGTGCCTCTCAGCACCTCTTAGTGTTGTTGTATCTACATTTGACTGCTGACGTTGTTATAATATGTGGAAGATTTAATATTTATGTTTTAATTTTTTGAAATCAAAGCTACGCTCGATAATTATTTCGATCGAATAGTAAAGCCATTGATTTCTTACTCTTCGTGAGATAGTTCTGGTAACTTGTTGTTATAGTTTTGTCAATTATAGCATAACCTACAATCGCTGCACTAGCGGACCGATGCTATTTATTTTAATGATGAAAGCACGAATATTCGACAATATATCACTGAACATACATTTAATATCGAAAGAATCATTACCTTTATCGCCGCAATTATCGTTGCTTTAAACAATTGACACCACATTCACTTCTCATTGTACTTCATACTTGACGAAAACATGTAAATGTATTATTGTATAGCAGTTGTCCACGCGGACGCATCGCTCACTCAAGTAGGAGAGAGACAGATGTCGAACGCTGCCGAACGCGGGGCCGATTATGCCGCTTTGTCGCTCGTTCCGCGCTCTCGCTTGCACTTCAAGCCTTAAAAGGAACGCCTCAGAGCGAGGTAACGCCGCATGAGTCATGTTTTTTCGTGCGTGCAGCCGGCTCCATTGAATTATAAGACGTTGTCACGTCAAAAACAAATATATCCCAATTAAATAAATCTTTTCATTACTTCATTGCAACTGTCGTCTCTTAACATATTACAGTAGTATATCATAATCTTATTAATTACTTATCCAATTTATTCTTATTGATAAATAATCATTGGCATTTGTGATGACGTAATTCAAGTCGCTAGCATAATTTTGAATAATTTATTATAAGAATGAACTGTGATTAAATTATTGTTCATAAATCTAAAATGGAACGCCTCAGAGCAAGGTAACGCCGCATGAGTCATGTTTTGCAGCCGGCTCCCTCGAATTATAAGACGTTGTCACGTCAAAATCACTACCACTATTTATCGTTGAGCTGGCCCAAAACAAAAATACCCAGGATATATTTCAGATCAATTTCCTTCAATATACTTAAGTAAGAATAAAAACTCCCAATCCAAAACGTGAGCTGTCCCAATGCGGCAGATGCCAATGATATGGGCATACTGAAAGTTACTGTACAAAACAACCACGCTGAAAAAGGGGTGGGGAAAATCATTTTACGAGAGATTGTACAAAAGACAAACTAACACCAGCTATATGTGCATTGTGTGAAGGAAATCATCCTGCAAATTACAACGGACGTGCAATTCATGAAGACTGTATCCGCCGTTAGGAACACGAAAAATACGAATTCCATAACAGCACCTACAACAACAAACATGCAAACGGAGAGAACCACCCAAAAACCACATATGCCCAGGCGCTGATGAACAACTCTTCAAGACGTACTTCATACAATAATCAGGCTGATCCCACGCCAAGTAACAATAAACGAGCTGATGATAAACCTGATGAATGAAATGGATACAATGCTGAACCTGATCACTGCACTTATCACGAAGCTTCAATAATGATTAGATACCTGAAAATAGGACTATAGAACGCTAATGGCTTGGCTCAACGAAGCCAAGAGCTGAAATCTTTCATTCACTTGCACCAAATAGACATAATGCTTATCTCACTTCACCAAAATTCCGCTTCACGCATTATAAAACCAGATGAAACCGCACACGGAGGTAATTTTAATAGAAAACAGCTTAAAATACCATGAGCTACCTGAATACCGCTATGACCACTTGCAAGGCACAAGCATAATCGTGGAAGACTGGATAGGACCAATCACAATGTCAGCGGTGTAGTGCCCTCCACGACATAATATCAAGGCAGAAAATTTGCAATAACTCTTCACTACACTCGGCAATGGATTTATTGCTAGGGGAGACTACAATGCCAAGCACACCGAATGGGGATCATAGGTGATCACCACAAGAAGTCGTGAGCTTCTAAAAGCTACCAAAAATGATAATCTCTGTAACGCCACAAACATGTGAGCCAACATACTGGCCTACGGACATCCAAAAAATCCCGGACCTACTGGATTTTTGTGTGACAAAAAATATGGCTCAATGCTACATCCAAGCTGAAAGCAGCTTGGGTCTCTTTTCAGATCATACGCCGGTAATCATAACTTTTTGTACAAATGCAATTATCACACCAACAAAATCGATACTGCACAATAAAGACACTGACATTTAGAAATCTCCTAGAAGAACTAGATACTGAATTACCTATAAAAACTGCTTTTAATATTGAAAAAGCCGTAGAGCACCTAACCAAAGCAATGCAGGTAATTTCTTGGCAAACAGAATCATTCCAAAATAAAAGACTAACCAAAATACCAAATTATCCAGAAACCATCAAACTGAAAATAAGAGACAAACGAAAACTACGAAGAACATGTCACAATGCACGATCTCCCCTTGACAAGAATAGGTTTTACAGACCAACAAGAGAATTAAAAATCTCTTTTCCGAATGAAATAACTATAATGTACAGGAATACATATCACAACTCTCAGCCAACCAACTAACATAATATTGACTATGGAGAACAACCAAATCATTAAGACAACCAAAGGAAGCAGTTCTCCCGTTACGAACACAGAACAACACATTGGCTGCAAGTGACAAACTGAAAGTAGAATTATTTAAAAATCATCTCGAGGATGTCTATAAACCATTTCCACGACAAATCTAAGAAGCAGAAGAGCAATTTACACATGAATATCTCCAATCACCAAATTATATACTACCCCCATCAAGAATATTAGTGTGGGCGAATTTGAGGCATTCATAAAACATGATATGCATACCAAGAAAACACCAGATTATGATTCAATTATCAGAAATGTTCTGAAGGAATTCCCTTATAAAGCTACGAAATTCATAACCTTTATCTTTAACGCGATAATCTGGTCAAGTTACTTTCCTGCTCAATGGAAAGTTGCCCAAATCATTCCGATACTAGAACACGGAAAAATTGATACGGAAGTATCGTCTTAAAGACTCATAAGTCTACTACAAATACTATCCAAAGTCCTCAAAAAACTTTTACTGAAAAGAATGAATCTCATGATAATGACAAAGAATCTAATCCCTGATCACCAATTTGGATTTAGACAACATCATTCAACAATAGAGCAAGTCCATGAACCAACAAACAAAATCAGCGAACCCATTGAAAATAAACAATATTGCTCAACTATCTTCCTAGATATATCGCAAGCCTTTGATAAAGTATAGCACGAAGGTTTGTTATTGGGATCTGACATCGTGACGTCATGATCCAACATGGCCGCACTGAGCCATAGCTTAGCATTGCTAGCATAGGTAACCAGTATATTTTTTGGATTTTCAAGCGATACGCAATATATTATCTTGGTGAAATCGAAAAGTTAGTTTATTTGACTTTGGATAATTATTGTAATATACATGAAGTTTATATGAACAAAAGTTATCATTCATTATTTCAAAATTTTAATATTTTATTTCCGTCATACACAACAAATATGTTCGAAAATATCGACTTTATTGCAAATTGTGTTGCAGCTAACAACTATAACAATAATAAATAAGGAGGAACAGAAGACTATTCACAATGAAGTCGATATTTCCTAACGTATTCGTTGTATATGACGGGAATAAAATATTAAAATTTTGAAATTGGGAATGAAAAGTTTTATTCGAATAAAATTCATGTATATTATAATAGTAATTGTAGCTTGAATCAACTAACTTTTCGATTTCACCAAGTGAAAATATTGCATATCGCTTAAAAATCAAAAAAATATACTCGTTGCCTATGCTTGCAATGCTAAGCTCTGGCTAAGTACGGCCATGTTGGATTGTAAAGTCATGATGTCAGATCCCAATACAAACTGAAGCTACTATCACCAAACAATATGTATTCACTTTTACAATCATATCTCAGCGAAAGATATTTCCAGATAAAACTCGAAAGCGAATATACGAAAGCAGGAGTACCACAGGGTAGACATTCCAAATAGATTCTAATTGATATGTTATAAATATAGGAATGGTAAATAACCAATAGGCTCAAGTCCCTTATTTTTGTATCTAATAGAACATTTACTGATTGTCTTTGTAAGACAGATTGTGAATAAACTAGAATTTATAATGAAAAAATCTGACGTGAACAACACGTGACTTACTTGTACATCATTGGACATATATATATATATATATATATATATATATATATATATATATATATATATATATATATATATATATATATATATATATATATATATATATATATATACACAGAGTGATCAAAAATGATTGTCTGACAGGTGACAGGCAAAAGTTTGCATTATGATCGAAACAATCTTCATGGAATAAAATTAGTATAAATTTATTCATTTTGAAAACTACGTTACCGACATTTCAAGAACACAATGGCGTATATTTTGCATATTTTATGACGGATTCACCCATAATCTGATTCAATAAACAAAAAAGTAAGTAAATAGCTGTATTATTGACTGATTATTGAGAATTTATTATTATTCTACCAAATTATTAGGTTAGAATAGCGTTTTCAGAGGAACTGTCATCTGTCACTTGAAGGTCACTATCTCAAGTAGGCAGCAAAGGAAAAAATCAGAACAAAGCGGCACGGACATCATATATATATATATATATATATATATATATATATATATATATATATATATATATATATATATATATATATATATAAAAAAATCTGTATATAAATTAGTTTTTTTTAATATGTCTTTCTGATTCAGGGGAAGGAATGTATATTATTAATGACTCAATACACAAATAATTAACTATTATTATTACTTCGTCAAAGTTTATATCGAAAATTAGATTGATATCAGAATTATATAAAACAAAGTCAGGTTACTTACACCATTCGTAAATCAAGAACGGCTTGACCGATTTTCATGATCTTTGATTTTTTGGATTTGTCTCCATCCAGAATAGCAGAATATGTATTAAAAAATCAGAGTGAGAGATATCATTCTCATACATTTTGTATGAAACAGATTTTTTGATGATATCATGAGAACTTATTCATCCTCCTCAGCTTATAAGATTTGCCCCTGGGTGGAACAAACAAAATCACCGTACGAGCAAATCGAGCTCGGTCAACAGTAGACAGCTGTGGGAGCAAAACGAGCTCGGATAACTGTAAGCCGTCGTGTGAGCGAAGCGAGCGCGGTCAATGCCAAGCTGCTGTGCGAGCGAAAATAGCTCAGTTAACGGCAAGTTATTGTGCGAGTGAAACAAGCTCGGTTGACTATAAACTACCGTAGAGCGAAGTGATCTCGGTCAACTGTAGATCGTCGTGCGAGTGGAACGAGATTGGTCAACGGTAAGATGCCGTGCGAGCGAAGCGTGCTCGGTCAACGTTAAGATGCCGTGCGAGCAGCCGTGCGAACGAAGCGACGTCGGTCAACAGGAATCCACCATATGAACGAAGCGAGTTTGATAAAATTGGATTATTCCCAGCACATGCATATTCATTTCGTTGTTACATTTTGGTTAGGTTCATATTCAAATAGACAAGTTATGTCCTATATAAAAATTACTTCTATATGATCACTTGAATAAGCATGTCACGTGAGATTCATATATTCAATGTATAATCTTCAATAAATTAACGGTAATATAAACTCAAAAGACATTCAGCGGAACTGAAAAGTCTCAGCCAAATACAAAAATCTCCTATTTTGATTGATTTCCTACGAAAGAAGATCTTTTCACAGTTTTACAGGTCTTTATCATTTCCGGGTTATAAGGTCCTGATATATAAGATAGGCTCAAGTCACGCCGTTGAAGCGCTATGCTATCTCCCTATACCAGCTGTGTCTCAATATCTTATCGCGTTAGAGAGAGAGGTTGAGGGTGCGAAATGGAAGATAGTAGGCATGTTTCTCAATGCATTTAGCATTTGCCACCATTGATTTTGCAGCTAGTTTTGTGATTTGAAGTCTGGAATTTTCAATTATCTAACTTTAGAATGGGAATAAAGTGTTTTGTTTTCAATTGCAATAGTGGGTACCCAAGTTGTAAGAAGAAAATATCCATTTTTAGTGCTCCGAAGGACAAAAAGACAATAATGAAGTGGAGACGTCTAATACCGCAAAAAGATTGGTTATTTTTATTGATATTCAATTTTTTTTTCATATATTTGATTACTATTATTGTTGTCTCTAGTATTTATTTGTGAATATGTGAATAAAAAAATGATATTTGTATATGATATATCACAATTTCTTTTATTTATTCCTCTTATGTCCATCAAATGCTGATTAATGATTATTTCCAGTAACGTGAGACACCTGGATTATTCTGAAATTTATATCATTGATATTGAAGAAAGTCAATCATAAAAAATCCAACACAATTTATTAATTTCAACTAGTTTTGTGTTGCAAGTAGTGGTTGGATTTATTATAAATAGAATCAGCTGTGTGAGTGGGTTTTCTGGAAAATTTTATATGTAAAATTAGGTATTACTTCTTGTGACGTGTACTTAGGTCGAGAAAATTTAACGAGTTGTTAGTCTTAATTTCAATGCTGAATTTTATGTTACTGTGTAGCGCGTTGAGTTTAGTATGGAAGCTATGCAAAAGTTCACTTTATTCCGGAAGAATTAACTATTTTGAAAATAGAATAAGTTAGTATTCAAAAATGATTTTCAATCATAAATAAATCAGGTGATAGCAAGATGTATGAAAATCGTGATAATTGAGTAAATTAGAAATTATTTATACAGATTTTGAATCAAAAGTAATTTCTCATTAAAATTCTGAAAAATGTATAGATTATTATTTGATAATTTCACATAGGACGTTTTGGGTGTCAATTTATTTGAGTGAATCAAGATTTTCCACAAAATGCGCATTTGTACCTTTGCTGGAAGTAAAAGGAATTTCTGTATTTATCTGAAGAAAATCCATGATTTTTATTTTGGAAAATCGCAGGACAAATCATTATAAAAAATCATTTGATTTGAAAAAAAATACAATCTGATCAATAATAAATTGACTGAAGATTTTAAGTGATTGTCTAGAGTTGTTCCATCTCAATACATGCCTTCTATCTTCTATCTCTCTCTTCGTTCGGCAATAAGAATCTGTGCCGTGTACAAGCGCTTCGTTTCAACTCCTATATATATTATACTTCGTGGTTCAAGTACCTTGCAATCTGAATTTATCAATTCTGTGGCGTTACGAAGTACGCCGGGTCAGCTAGTATATTTAATTTATATATATATATATATATATATATATATATATATATATATATATATATATATATATATATATATATATATATATATATATATATATATATACACGGCTTAGTCGATAGCAATCATAATGCAAGGTGTACAACTAGATATTATAAAAGTGCCTAATACAAAGTTCCAATATTCTTCGACTGATTGTTTAGAATTCATGCGGAAAATTCAAAAAGTCTGTCATATAAAGTGCACTTTCGACTTAGCCGATTGTTACAAGAATAGAAGTTGATCATTTAAATGCTACAACAATTCCAAATGCTAAATTCCAATATCCTATGGCTCATCATTCTGAATTTATGCGAAAAATTGAAGAAAAGTTTTATGTAAAGTGCACTTCAGGTTCAGCCGATCGCAATCATAATGAAAGATGTACAATAAGATGTTATAGAAGTTCTTCATACTAAATTTATATATGCTATGGCGGATCATTCTATATTTATGCAAAAAATTGGAAAAGAAGTTTCAAGTAAAGTGCACTTCTGGCCCGGCCGATTCTTACAAAAATAGCAGATAATCATACTGATACAACATCTAGTCAAAATACTGAATTTCAACATTTCACGGTTGATAATTCTGGATTTATTGGAAAAATTCGAAAAAAGTTTTAAGTGTAGTGCACTTCCGGTACAGACGCTTGCAACCATAATGCCAGGTGCACAACTTGACTCTATACCAGTCCTAAATACAAAATTTTAACATTATACGTTCAACCAGCTTTGAGATTTGCGAGTTACGCACGCACGCACGCACGAACATACGTACCGACATCAAGCCAAAAATAGTCAAAATGGATTCAGCGATGCTTAAAACGGATATTTCCATCAAAATCTCGATAGGTGAGTTTTGTCGATTTCACAATACTTTCTTGTACTCAGTACAAGTGAAAAGCATAATAATTTCACATCTTGAGTTACATTATTAGAGTTTTCGTGAGGATTTTTTTCTTGAAGTTACATAGTGATATAGGATTCTATTCGAGAAAGAATTTTTATAATCGGTCTAGTAGTTTTTGAGGTTCATTCAACCCAAACAAGAATACAAATGAAGGAAAGACCTCTTCAGAACTCATTTTTTATAATGAATATGTTTTATTGAAGTCAGTGCGGATGGCCGAGAGTGTTTGTTCACCTATACATGCTGTGACGTCACTTGACCAAGAGGTCGCAGGCTCGAATCCACTCACCGACAATGTGTGATTTGTCGTAAAAATAAAAAATGCAGCTACTTGCATCATCACACTCGGGTGCTACAGACTGCCAACCTATACACCTTAAAATATGTATCAATGGCACGAAATTCTGATCGGCAGTACGGCGGTGTTATACCGCAGCTCGGTGATACCAATTAGAAAGGCCCAGGCTCTTATAAGGGCTGTTGCGCCAGTGATGATGATGATGTTTTATTGAAAGTTCTGTACAAGATATTTGGAAATACAACGTTTGAACAGCAAAATGATGCTTTTTTCAAGTAAATTCAAGTATATTATAATCTTGTACCCTTATTTTGCAAAAAATTCTATAGTAATTAATTTGAGGTTATTATTCCATTTTATTATAATTTTTGAAGTAGTCCATGCAGAACTCAATTATTAATATGATGATCATTTGTTACATATTATCATAATAATGGTGATTTGATTTCCTTTTTAATAATCAATACTAATGGCTGCTTGAAATACTGATTATCTCGAATTATCGATATGCTGTGCTGGGTGAGACCCGTCAAAATACAGTTCTAGAATACAATTCATTTGCTGTAAAATATCCGAATAAACCCAGACCAAATCGTAGAGTAATCACGACAAATTTCTGAATTCTACGAAAAAAGCGCGTGGAAAACAGAAGAATATACTCATTCATTTCTCTTAAATGTAATGAACTTATTGCCTAAATCTTTGCTTATTTAAATGTAATAGAACAAAATCAGCGTTTTATCTGTTTTAATAGTATGGGCAATGAATGAATGTGGATGGAAAGCGGAAAATTCAACTTTGGAGCTTTGTTTGAACAAGTTAGGAGATGAACATACTGAAAGTCCTCACCCCTTGTAGATAAGCCTCAAGGAGGAAGGGCACAAAGAAGGTCCCGTTTTTCGGTCTTTTGTTTACATATCGAAAATGATGCGTCGGGTGAAATTTTGAAAGCTGATGAAATTCTGTACCACTTTGGTTTCATACACTTTTTACCTCTTCCCCATCGTTGTCTAGATATGAGCTCCATTAGAAACAGTTAATATGTGAGTATTGTCGGTTATTTTGTACAAGTAAGCTCATATCTAGACAACGACTAGGAATAAGTAAAAATTGTATGGAGCCAAAGTTGTAGAGAATTTCATCAGCTACCATAATGTGAAGTAAAAAGATTCTCTCTGACGCATCGTTCTCGAAATGTACACAAAAACCAAAAAACGGGACCCTGTGCCCTGTCTTCTAGGGCTTACCTCCAAGGAGTGTGGACTTTTAGTATCTTTTTCTCCCAACTAGTCCAAACAAAGTTCCAGTGTTAAACACTCTGCTTTCGACATTTCCATCCACATTCATTCATTACCTGGACTATAATGTTCGAATTGATTTTTATCAAATCTTTTGCCATGTAAGGGTACAGTATGGTTGAACTTTGTACAAGTGGGTCAAAATGGCAATGGATGCTATATTCACGAATTAAAATGCTTAGTTGGTTATATAAATTATATTCGACAGCCGATACATGAACTTGATAGTCATTAGTTAGTCATTAGAGAAAACATGAACACGGATATAGAAGTTTTTCAATCAATTATAATTACAAAAATCACATTCTTGATCACGAATTTGAGACAAGTCAGTATGTGAAGAACGAGAACAAGATAAATGTGTCAGACTAAACATAGCGGAAAATTTGTTAATTTCCAAAGAGAGTTAACAGGTTTACCATAAATAATAGTCAATCCTACATAATCTTTCAATCGTTGCAGCTCATCCATATAATCAATCCACATCACCAGTCTAGAGCCATCTCCCAATCTTTGAAGCGCGATCCATATGAAAATGATCGACAGATTGAAATAAGTTGTATTACACATTATGATGAGTACTTTGACTTATGCTTTGATACATTGAATTGCATCCTGTATCAACCTCATGATACCTAGATTGGATCATCATTTTCCTAATGATAGTCAAAATCTGATTTTTTACTTACTGGGAACCAAACATATATGTATCTAGATGACTATAAGCTAGTACTCGTTTCAAATCCTTTTTTCATTCAGTAGATATACGCCATTTCTACTAGAAGATGATCAAGGAAAAGATGATAAAATCTTTTCTGTTAGCACCTTTGGCTGTGGAAATCGTTGGAATTTCTCCATTTAGCATAACAGTGGCGAATGCAGAACTCCTAATTTACAGAGTCTCTGTAAATTTAGTTTATAGATGGCGTTAGTTCTATAAAATATATATGCAATTCTTACAATATCTACAGTCTGTATTTATTCATGTATAATTCAATGATCGTAGAATAAATCGATGCATCGAAATGGTATCATTCACTATTATTCTTCAATATGGGAAATAATATCTACTAGGAATGATGTATCTAGCAGCCCACGGAGTCTCGCATGTGGAAGTGAAATTTCTCTGATGAGCTATAACTGCAAATATTCATTATCTCTATCATAAATATAAATTTCAAATAGGATGTGTTCGAGACTTGTCTCAATACAAGTTACTGTTCACATTCTGTATCTATTCTCTCCCCGTCATTGCCATAATATTACGGACATAAGTAATTCAACAAATCTTATCATAGAAGACTCCAAATGAAGACTCCTTACCTAAGGTTACGCGAATAATAATTCTTTGATGTAACTTAATTCCGAGCTCTAGCTATGAAAAGATAGTTAACGTTTAAGAATATATTCACAATTAAATATCATTTGTAGGAAATATGACAGAAGAGAAAATGTAAATGTTGTTTAATTTTTGTTTAACGTACAGACTATTCCCGACGATATAAAGTTCATAAACGTGCTAGCTACATGTAAGAAAAATAATTGCGAACTCAAATGTACAAGTGATTCAAATTGCTTGTTAGTATATGGGATCTCCAGAATCAGAAAAGATGGTTACGATCTCTTTCTCTAAGATTTGTTCAAGAAATCTGGGATAGCCTAGAGCTGCAAGGTTCATTTCTGTGGAGTATATACTTGGCTCCTATATTACGATAACTAATTTCAAGGCAACTCAACAGTATTTGCTGCAGTGAGAATTTTGTAATGACTATCAGGATCTATGAATGATTGATTCAAATATTCTTGAAAGAAGTCTCTTCATGCATACTATAATAGAGTTATAGATGAAAATGTGTTTTCATTCATTTCTACTGTTCTCTTGTATTTACAGTCTACATGATAGCATCTTGGATTTAAAAATACTTTGAAATTCTAGACCACTTATGATTGACTGATGCGTGTTTATACAATGTTGTGAATTTCAAATTTATTTTGATTGGTAAATATCAGATATACGATGTCATTTTGGAATAAATTGTCGCACTAAGAAATCTAATTATTGAAATAGAATAATCCCTATTGTAACGGTGGACTAGTACTAAAGAATTATATTATTTCTCATCCCACATAGTTCATTTAACTGTTATTTCCACTTTCTCCATCGTATCAGTTTCTCAATTGATGGAAATCATTTTCAGCTGCTGGTGTGGATAATGTAACAACCTATAGTCTACATCCTGGTATAGTAGCAACAAACTTGTTTGAGAGTTGGGATATATTTTGTTGCGGACTAGCCTGGCTGTGGGGTCGTTTCCTTTGTGCTCTTCTCTTTCTAACACCGGAACAGGGAGCTCAAACAACATTGTACTGCGCTTTGGATGAAGATATAGCGAAAGAATCTGGTTGTTATTACAGGTAATAGCATCAAGTTAATAGAGATCAATAGTTATTAGTCCTTAAGCCATTATTATATATGTAAGTGAGATATTATATATGCATTAAACTACGAATAATGAATATGAGGAATTCAATATTCTCAGAATTCCTCCCCACAAACCTGTTCCCAATTTTATAGGTATTTGAAGCATTCGAAAGCTGCAGCAAACCACACTGAATCACGCAGGTAGTTTAAATCGTGAGTTAGTGGACAGCATGGCTGCAAGTATCCGTCAGTCACTTCAATATATTCTTTGTATTATATATATATATATATATATATATATATATATATATATATATATATATATATATATATATATATATATATATATATATATATATATATATATATATATATATATATATATATATATATATAAAAGTGAATTAATTTTTGAAAAAGTCTTGTACAGCGCCGGGATTCGAACCCGAGATCTCATGAATTCCGGTCATGCGTGATAACCGCTACACCACGCTGAGACAACTGAGTAAGTCTCCCAACATGAGATGTCGGGTTCGAATCCCGGCGCTGTACAAGAGTTTTTCAAAAATTAATTTACTTTCATTCAACCGTCTGGCTTATTACGGATTCGCCAACTAGATTTACATTCAGTATATATATATATATATATATATATATATATATATATATATATATATATATATATATATATATATATATATATATATATATATATATATATATATATATATATATATATATATATATATATATATATATATATATATATATATATATATATATATATATATATATATATATATATATATATGCTCAAAATCATCTTTCATTTTGATATGTGATATTAAACAGAAATCAGAAATGTGCTTTGTAAAAAATCTGTGATAACTGAATCATGATAATTTGAAACAATAGTCTTCAACAAAAGTATAATCTTGAACTTATTCTCAAAGAAAGTCTTGACAAACATTCGATACATCAATTGGTCCTATTCCCACTTAAGACTGTTGCATAGAATTGTACTGATTGAGGCTTAAGCAACATGAAACTTCGTAAAAAAAAAACGTTTAGTTGTCCGGCCATTTAATACAAAAAGACTGTGGATTCCATAGAACACTCTACAGTAAAAAACTTTTGTAGAACATACCGTACTGATCTAGAATGATCACTGCAACTCGAAAGTCTAGATGAATAGGTAGTTTATTGATTATTGCCTGGTTGCACAGTCTTGGATTTATCCTAACCGCAGCTTGATTACCTAGGCTATGAATATCGGAATAATTGTTAGTAAGGTATTTGAACTAAGTATAGGATGAACTAAAAACTGTGTAACCGGACCTAAGAGACTTCATGGATACAACTTCGTTGTAGAACATCACGACGGGCTAAAATATTAGAAACTGGATGTATTGTCAAACGGCCACGTCCCGAATTTTTAAATTACTATAAGGTAGGAGAAAAATTCAATATAAGTAGTTAAAATCTGCAGACAATTGTCATTGACCACAATTGACCATCCAATCAAATATTAAAGGAATACGATAATGGATATGAAATACACAATAAAATGAAAAACAAAGAGGATTGGGAATCAACTTGGCAAAAGGTTGCATGAGAATTTCAGAATGTAGAATCGTACTCGGTGAATTGGGACTATATTGGTCATTTGATTGATGTGCCGCAGAATATCATGAAAAGCTCTCATGTTCCACAAAATAAAGAATACAAGTTATGTTTACACGAAGGAGAATACCAAAAGTATTGAAGGAAACTGCTAGAAAACATTTGGAAATAACAAAAACACTGCAAAAACTAATGGAACGATTTTACTGAGAGTATTGCAAGAATTAAATGAAGAATTGATACAAGAAATGCACGGCTTGTACATTTATTAATGGATCACACAAACTTTGATGGCCCCCGATACAAAGTGAGAAGTCCGTTTGAGCGAATAGCAATTGATCCAAAACAGTGCGTGAATAAGAAGGAAAATCATTGTTTCGTGGCCGAGGCGATAATCATCGGTTTTGAAATGTCGCTTAAAGATGTATTTGGTATTCGTTAACTTTCTATTACATGGGATTACAGCTTGCCATTTTTCAATTTATTCTTCATTATTCGGGACTTTAAAAATTGAACGTTTCAGTCCAAAATGTTTTCGCCCCATTTTACATCGTGGTACGATGCAACAACTAGGCATATTCAATAAATTATAACAATATAACTAATTCACAATTAATAACAAGCAAAATCTTGAACTGTTTCTATTGCAGCCAAAGAACAGACAATATTCAAAAAAGTGACGGATAATTTTCTAATATTTTGTCATCTGAGGATCGCTGCTTCCTAGATCAACTTTTCGCATACCCTGCTTGATCGTAGCAGCCTCTCTCGGAGCAAATAATAACTAAATTTAGCTTCAATAAGAGTCACCACGCAACAAAGGTACTGGATGCTAGTGTCAAGACCTATGTATAAGACCGTGGTTACGGAGAAGCTCCGATTATCTATGAATGTGACAGTACGTGGAATTAGATTGTGATAATTGATGCAATTCTCCAATCTGCATTATTATATTTTGTAAATCACTGTACAATATGTTTCTTTTTCCTTTGAATTGATGCTAGTTTTTGAGCATCTCAGTAGCAGCACTATCGGTACTGGGGCTTAATGTTAACAAAGAGCATTCAATTTGTTACAATAGATGATATAATTTATAGATTTCAGATAAATCTATGTGTTTTCTATGTTGTTGTTGTGAGGCATATTATAAGTGTGGGTTGTAGATTGTGTCTTCTTGGTTCGTCGTATCTGTAAAAATGCAGTTTCTAGACAAGAACTTGAGGCTGACTACTCAAATTAGGTCAAATCCGGTCGATTCAACTTATTCAGAGGAAGCCGTTTTTCATTAACTCAAAAAAAAGCCTAGTAGATGCCCAAGTGGATAACTTTCAAAAAAATTTAGTGGCGTCACTGACTACTGCGCACGCATTACAACCAGTGAAAACTGTGGACAAAAATCGGATTGAGCATCAATTGATAAAAATAAACAATAAGCACGCTTTTAATATAACCAAATATGAATGAAATTATTAGATATTGAACTCAATTAACCCAAATTATATTTTAGAGTTCAATTCAACAAAAGAAGAGCAAAAACCAAATTGGCACGTGACAGTTCTCATGGACCAATTTAATTCATGTACCCAAAAATTTGGGTGAATTAGATTATAGTATCATTTAGATTCCATTTCTGCTGTTGCTGTCAGTTTGTATCACTATTTCTGTTTCTGTCTACATCTGAGCTATTTTTCTCTGAATTCAGACCACTTAACAATCACTGAGAAATCTATGGATCTGAGAACTAAAAAAAAAATAGTCCTCTTGTGCAAGCTTGACATAATTGCATAATCTACTTGAGCAGACAGAGCTTGATCTGAACGCTCTTAGGCCGAACGTAGATCATTCCGATTCTAAAGTCGAACACGTCAGATCGATGCCAAGCGTATCCTGATTGAAGTGAGGAATTGGAAGAGACGATGTCGCGGCCTATTTTTCACTTCCAATGAGTTGAATTGAACTTAGGTTTCAAAGTGCAATTCAAACGCAGTATCATTTTTCTTTTCTTATTCACAGAAAAAGTTTGGTAAATAGAAGACATCAGCATTGCTTAGGTATTCAGTGGCATGGATACTTGATGTAATCATAGCTAACTGCAATTATAAGGTCTATATAATGCGATTTCAGTCTGATTGATGAGGATGCTTATCATCTATTTTTGGAGATCGATTGTGAAATATCATGCCTTGCTGTATCCAGCCTCTCAGTTGAACCAACTATTCATTATGATTTCGAGAATGCTAACTATATACTGCTCTATTACCTGCTTAGTCAAGCTGATGGGAAGGCTGATGTAGCTCAATTTTACTCTGATTTGTACAAAATATTTTAAAGTTGTATTTCTGGGAAAATTATCGAACCAAATAGGTTTGGCTCACAAATGATATTATTAAGTGTTACAAGGAAGAATAACAATACCGTAAGTTTTAGAAAGAGATTGGTATGAGCCTTTACTCAAAAAAGTTCAAGTTACTTAGATCTTAATCCTAGTTTATGATAGAATCTGGATACAATGATCATCTCTGCTCTATACAAAATGATGCAATCAGCAACCATAGATACTTTGAATTTTTGTTGACAAAAACAAAAGTTCTTTTGAAATGCCGTCTACCATGAGATATGATAATGTACCTCGTGAAACAGGTTGAAAAATTATCAATGCATTTGCAAATTATTTTCAAAATGTGTATAATCAATCAGTTGTTGATGACAGAGATTGAGAGGTGATCTGCTTTAGTAATGTTTCACTTGGTCTCAGTAGAGAAAATAACTTTCTCGGAGATAGCCGCTGCAACAGAATCTTTGACCATCACGAAATCTGTATGAGCCGATAATGTACCTGTGCATATTTTGAAGGGTTATACTGATTTATTGATACATCGTGAACTTCATTCATCCGAGCATTGAAACAAATATATATATATATGTACATATATATATATATATATATATATATATATATATATATATATATATATATATATATATATATATATATATATATATATATATATGTATATATATATATATATATATATATATATACATATATATATACATATATATATATATATATATATATATATATATATATATATATATATATATATACATATATATATATACATATATATATATATATATATATATATATATATATAGATAAAAATTGCAAAAATTGCAGTTTAACGGTGTAACGGTTGTGATTGGGCACAATTTCAATAAATTTTGAAACTTGTAGTGATAGTAATTTAATTCAAATTCCAATATTTCGTGTACAGTTTTGACACTTCTTCAGGGAAAGAATTGGTATACTGATATTAAGCATAACAACGTTTTTGAAACAGAAAGAATCTTCATGAAATTCTGACAAGTAAATGTGTAGACCGAGACATAGTCCAAGATTAAAAAATTATTTTAAATAATAAATAATTTTTTAATCTTGGACTATGTCTCGGTCTACACATTTACTTGTCAGAATTTCATGAAGATTCTTTCTGTTTCAAAAACGTTGTTATGCTTAATATCAGTATACCAATTCTTTCCCTGAAGAAGTGTCAAAACTGTACACGAAATATTGGAATTTGAATTAAATTACTATCACTACAAGTTTCAAAATTTATTGAAATTGTGCCCAATCACAACCGTTACACCGTTAAACTGCAATTTTTGCAATTTTTATCTTTCAACTAGTCGGTTGTTACTACCCTTCTACTATATATATATATATATATATATATATATATATATATATATATATATATATATATATATATATATATATATATATATATATATATATATATATATATACAGGGTGTAACAGAAATAAGTACATTAATTTTAACCAGTTATAGTTCTCGTCAAGCCTAACAATTTTTCTCAGTAACTTTTTCCCGAATTCTCATCTTTTTTTAGCGTTTTTTATCCCCTATAATTTAACGAGTCGTTCAGGTGCATAGTTATCGGATCCAGTAGCAGTTGCAATAGAACAATAATTGATTTTGACATATGTGAGTTATCAATTCCTTCAAATAAATTCTGGAATAAAACAGATTATAAATTATTAATTCTGTGTACGATTTCCTGGGCAGTTTAGGATAAGCTTAGCAAATTTATTTGGAACGATCTCCGAATTGTCATTTTTCACTAAAAATTGAATTATTGTGGTTATGGTAATGTATTTAATGTCAAAATATCATGCACTTATACATTACGATGAGAATACCATGGGATATTTAGAACCTAACGTTTATCTGGAACGTAACAGCAGATGAGATGAATGAAATACATCAATTTATAAATGAAGCATCTACGTATTAGTTTTTCTCATATTATTACAAACTTCACACTTCACACTCAGGTCGTTTCAATAAAGTATGCCCCGTGAATTATCTGCTGAATAAGCAAAATATTATATCATATATTTCAGAAAATATTTAAAATCAATTACCAAATTCAGTTTGATACATTTATAGGTTATATTTTCTGTTCTTCAAGAATAGAATCTTAAAAATTGCATGTAGCAATATCTCAATTATTCAATGAATTAATTAATTTAGAATTACATTCCAATCAATATTCTACCGTTTTCTTTAAATAAATCGTTGAATGATTCTCTCTTTATGTTTCTGATGAAGTAGGTTAGGAACAGCAGCTACTTTTCGAACTGCTTGTAGATGGCAGCACAGTCTGACTCTCCTAACAGTGACACAATTTCAGACAATTCAAATCAGCTGATTCACGTGCAATGAACTTGGGTAGACAATCTTATGTTTGAGAAATAGACAATCTTATGTTTAAGAAATGTACTATCCGAAAATATACGTGAAATCCCTAATTAAAAATGAAACTTCTTAAAAATGACATATAAATACGACTGAAAGACCAAATTGCTGATTACAGAGACAAATTTAGTCTTTCTTCCAACATATGCAAAAATAGAATCATTGAGGTGAGCGAATATCAATGTATTGCCAAAATACTAATATTTTTTCAGTTTCAAATGAATGATTGACAAGACTACGATGGCTCAAAGTTGCAAAATACTCCTTTCAATCGACAGCTGTCATTCTTCCAACAAATGAGAAGCATTCAGTTTGAACCATAGGCGCACTATGAAATTTTTGACAAAACTTTGATGAATTTTTACTCTATATCCAGAGGATTAACGGAAAAAAGTTATTAAGAAAAATTGTTATGCTTGACAAATTGCATTACAGGTTAAAATTAATGTACTTATTTCTGTTACACCCTGTATATTAGCTCGATAGGCCTTGAAGGCCCTGGGCTTGTTGCACAGCATCTCTCCACTTCTTTCTGTCTTTTGCCTTAGTTTTCCATTTTTCAATTCCTAATTTTCCCAGATCCTTTTCGTCTTCGTCCAGCCATCTCTTTTTCGGTCTGCCTCTCTTCTCCTTCCCATCTTGTTTCCGATTTATATTTCTCCTTGGTGGCCTTTCTTCCGCTAACCTTTCAACGTGTCCCAGCCATCTTATCCTTTGCATTTTTATTTGTGTTGTAATATTTGGTTCCCCATATATCTCTTCTATTTCTTTGTTTGTCCTCCTTCTCCACAGGTTTTCTTTTTTCACACCTCCATATATTCGTTTTAGTAACTTTCGTTCACTTATTTATAGTGTCTTTTCTTCTTGTTTCGTTAAAACCCAAGTTTCACATTCATATGTTACGGTTGGCTTCAAAACTGTATAGTATATTTGTCTTTTTAGGCTCGCTGATAGTTCTTTTTTTGTTAATAATTTGTAAAACACACCTGAAGTCTTACTCGCTTCCGCCTTCCTTCATTTAATTTCCTCGTTCATTTCATGTTTTTCAGTAATTTTACACCTGAATATGTGAAAATTCGGACGCGTTCGATTTTAAAATCTTCTCCTCGCTCGGTGCTTACTACCATTTTTTTTTTATTGTTGGGCATTTTTCTCATTCTCATATGCTTGGATTTTTCTATACTTATATTCAGCCCCATCTGTGCAGCTTTCTCAATCAGCCTTTCGGTGATTCGTTTCAGTTCTCCTTCCGCCCTGCTTATCAGAGTCATGTCGTCAGCAGAAGCCATACATTGGTGCCTCCTATCGTATATTAGTCCTTGTCTGTTTATTTCGCTTCTTCTTATAACAACCTCTAAGATTAGGTTAAATAGAGTAGTTAATATTGGATCTCCTTGCCTAAGTCCTGTTTTTACACTGAATAATTTAGATTTGTTCCCGTTGACCTTTACTTTGCTTTTTGTGCCTTCTAAGGTAGCTCTTGTCATTCGTATCAGTTTCCTAGGAATTTGAAGCTCATCCATAGCTTTGAATAATTCTTTCCTACTCTTTCTGTCATATGCCTGCTCAAAATCAATAAACAACATATGCATATCTAGGCCTTCCTCACGGTGTTCTGCTTCAGGTTCTTTCAAGACAAAAATCTGATCTACTGTTGATCTGCTCTTCTAAACCCTGCCTGATATCCTCCAACTGTAGCCTCCATTTTTTCTCTCACTTTATTATTCATTCACGTCGCCATTATTTTGTATGCTACATCTAGTACAGCATTAAAACAGATATATCTCCAAATTTATGAAGGAGCACAAAAATTTGCCTGCTCTCGAAATTATTGACAGAAGTGATATTTGCGATAACCGTCCTACAACATACTTGGGCTCCATATCCACAATTTTTCAATCAATTTTGTTCAGATATATTCAGTATCAAACTAAAAATGCTTTAGACTTAACAGACAAGTTGATACCATCTACATCAAGTTCTCGGAGACTTTAGATATGGTTATTCATTATGATTTGATATTCAGGTTGCGGAATATTGCTTCTTGATCATTTTATATTCTCTCATGATATCCTATCTACCTATTAGGAAATAGATCCCCAGAAAACATATGAGAGATCTAGAAGAGATATTTCAATGACTGCAAAGCTCCAGTTTTCAACTGATTTCTAAGAAATGTATGCTGTTCAGGAAGAAGTTTAGTATTCGGGGCATATAGTCTCTTAGGAAAGGATATCCATTGATCAGGGGAGAGAAAAAGAGGTGGAAAATGGGCAGTCCACGCAAGCAAACAGGAATTACGAATCTTTCTCAATCTATGCACATACTACCAGCTTGGGCAAAAAATAATCGTCATGAGCATCAAAGAATTGGCGATATCAAAGACTTCCTTCGAGAGTTATCCAGAATATATTAGAAATCATTTTTAGTGATACCGCAGTCGAAATCTATAGTTGCTTCTTCGATTCTTGGAAACGAATTAAATGAATGAAGACTTTGAATTGATATTGCTACGAGATAAAATGCTGCTTTGGAAGATCTGTTTGCTCATATAGACACAGAGACAGAAGAGATCTTGTCGAAATAGACCCGTTCGAAGAAGGGACAGTATGAGTAATATTTACGTAAGATCAAAAATCATTCTCACTAGTGCTAAATTCTAGAAGCGCTCATCTGAATTGCTCCAGAGAATACTGGATCCACCAATAGAAAAGGTGAATAAGCACGCGTTGCTCGCGCTCCAGTCAGTTGGTAAATCATGAGAGAAGTGTTGTGTCAAGAGACAGTATGAATAAAAACATTGGTTGGTACCACGAGCTTTGTTTTGGCGGTACTAAAGGCGTTGTGTCAAGATGTGTCTTAACGCTATTAGAATTTCCCAAATACTTTAGAAAATAATCTTCAGATACAAATTGCAGGAAACACATATGTTTACAAAATTCATTTAAAATTTGTCTATCAAAATAGCTTGAAATATTAATATTACCCTAAGACTTTTCTTCAAATAACACTGCTAGTATAACTAAAAACAGAGCTTGTGGTACCAGCCATAGTGTGTTTGGATTTTGTAGTGTGAAAGAATTTTGTTAGTACGATTATGGATGTTGAGTTAGGTGTGTATGTTTCTTTGATTCAAACATAGGAATTTCGATTCAATTGATTTTTTTGAGGGTTTTTGTTCTCAATCTCGAGCTCAAGCAACGTGATTATATAGTTGTCAGAGTTCGTAGTTACTTGAATGAATAAATACTAGAGGAGAACAAAAATCTATTTCTGAATTCCCAATCACTCGAACATATTATATACTAACTCCAGAAGTTTGATTTTGCGAATCATGGATATACTTAGAAGAATCGTTTACCAGTGGAACTGAATTTGTTCAACCTAATATTCAACTATATTGTCTACTTCAATAGTTACATAGTAGTATTATATACATTAATATATCTTTTTGTTTTCAGTCACTGCCACCGATACCCGTCGAATTCACTAGTAGATGATGAAAATGTATGCAAAAAGCTATGGGATAAAAGTATTGAATTTACAAATTTAGGTGATTATGATCCTTTCAAGAAACCCATGTGCTTTGTGGATGGTAATGAACAGAAAATGCAGTAACTTATCCACGTAGTATTTTTCTATGGTATATAATTATTGCCAAGATACATAGTAACCATCAGTGGTATGCAAAAACGGTATGACAGAAGCCTCTTATATATTTTACAATTGACATTGGACCAATTAAGATTAATATTTATGATATAACTAGTTCATCACTGATTTTAGTCATAATTAATATCTTCTGAATATTATTCATCATCTATATATCACCTGACCACAATATTACTCGTATAATCACTTGGAATTATTGGAATTCATTATTTGCATTGAAAAAATTTATCTTTTTCATAATCCCTAGATAATATGCTAGTTATATATTGGACATAGATGGAACTTGGGAAATGGTCTACTTTTTAATTTTATTTCTACATAGAATAAATTGTGTAATAAGACACATCTAGAATAACCTTTTTCTATAGCATTTATCATAAATGATTCTGTATTTACTTCTGTAATATTGTGCTAAAATTAGAATAAAATGAATGTGCACATTCTAAGAAACTGAAGAATCTCTTCTTTATGTGCAATTTTTGAGTTGCCTGGCAGACAGAAACATTTCCATTTGTACCCCTCCACCCTGTTTGGAATTTCTTCGGTACGGATAAGGCTCATTTTCTCTTGGTTTGCGCCTAGAAAGATGTCTTTCAATCCAATGAAGCATTGTAAGCACGCTGTCTGTGCTTGGGAGGCGACGTTCAGCAGCTGTTCGACAGATATTGGAAGAAGTGACCCGGAACGTGGCAGCCATACCCTTCAGAGCCTGTAAAACACAGCCCTACAAGTGAAAATTGCTGTTACAGATGATGTAGAAATGGAAATATGTTCAAAATATCTAACACCGACGGAATACGTGCAAATAAGAAAAATATCACAAATTATTTCTCCACATACTTTTTTAACAGAACATTTTGTTAGAGTGAATTGATGACAAAAATGCTGTAAATGAAAGTGATTTGGTGTAGATTGAAATTTGAGAATAGTACACGCACTAATCTCATAAGAAATTGCAGACCGGTTGTATAAACTGCTTGGATATGCTTCAATTCACTTCAGTGGACATGAACCTCTATCATGCTATATTTCAGTTTCAATAAGATGGTGGAGGCTGAAAAGATATATTCAAACCGAAAGGGGATGCAAATAATAATTATATTGTGTTGAAATAATTTCACTTTATGGTAATGTGAAACATCGAGCTTTTTTATAGGACACTAGCTATCTCGGAGTTGAAGAACAGCTGAATAGTTACTGCCAAGTTCTCCCTCAACTTCACATATAATTTATCCCTCTTTATCTGAGAGAAAAAATAGATTAGATTTGAAATTCAACGAGAAGTTACCTGTTCTTTGAATCATGTGACACCTCTTGTCCTATTCAGCAAGAGTTGCAAAAAACATACGTAATCATATTTCGTCTACTCGTTAAATTATAATATAAGAATCCTGTATCAATTCAATACTTTATAATCCAACATGTATACATTCAATAAAAAATCATTTATGTTACTCAAAGTCCACAAAATGAGCTACGTTGACTTAGCCTAAGGCAACAAATTCGTTCATACTATCAAAATCTTGTGAAAACGTTACCTTGATCACAAACTGCCACAAAAATATAGGTCCGTATTCCCACCTCTTAAAATCGCACTACTTCGGCAAAAATTTTAATAAAAGGAGATATCGCTATATGATGCAACATGAGATGGTAAGAGAAAGTGTATCAATTCTCAGGAAGTAGCGCTATTTTAAGAGATGAGAATATGAACCCTAGTCATTGGTAGTTAAGTGATCAAGAAAACGTTCTTCTTAGGTTTTATATGGAAGAATGGATCAATTAATTTAGGTTCGTCTTGACAATGTCAGCTCTGCAACTTTGTGGATTTCACTCTATTCTACTGCCTGTCTATCTGAACCGATCACAGGAATATTTCATCTTCAAATAATAGTCTGAAGCTTCTTTCAGTTAAATTAATGCGGGAATATCACGTTTCAAATTATTGACCAATTCCAAACGTCAAGTTTATCTTAAATATCCACTCACAAAAATCTTCAAATGAAGAGGAATGCGAGTTATTATTATATTATCATCACTATTACCATGATATCTATTATATTATAATATGCCAAATAAGATAAGAAGACAATATGAGAGCATTGATTCTCATAGAGCGATTCAATAGAATAGAAATAAAATTCTATGGAATACTTGTGCTTATCGTTGAGTTACTCTATTGAATTTGATAGTTCATTAATTACTCTAACTAATTTCATGCGTTATAATCACTCTTCAACTGTAATCACCACGTTCTAAGTCAAAATATTCGATGGAAAAAAATAATATGTATTCTCTTCAAGATTAAATCAAGGATTTCCTTGTGAACAACTATCTTCATCATTCATCATTATTGAATCTATATCAGAGAGTTTATACAAATTCAGCACTTTTTTTTTCACCTTAGAATGTCTCAAATACTCTGAATTCCAGTAACTTGAATGATTTCCTGCATTCAGAGTAATCAAAGAAAATAGAGTTCTTCTTAAAATTGTACCGGGTGTGCAACAAAACGAGGAACATACGGGTTTAACATAAGATTTTCAAAATGTGAGGATATTGGCTCTCCTGCATATTTAAGAGCAAAAGTACAACAATAAAAAACTGTCTTTATTCAATGCGGTAATATATCTGTAGCATTAGATATCGAGAAAATGAAATATGGCATCCCCGTCAAAAAACAGATAGTCTGGAAATGAAAAACAAATAAGACAAATTCTCATTCCGACTGTTCAATTCCGATTTATTGATGGTCATTTTTGTAACCATTGTGTCTGCATTGTTATAGTTGAAAATTGCGTGAAAGTGCGTATGTAAAGTACAAAATATACTTTTCCAGTATCTAGAAAAAAAAAATCAGTGATAGTAGTTATGATAAAACTAGTGCATTTTTGGTGGCTCGTCTCAAACGAATCGACAATCTCCGAGTACAAGTGCAGTTGAAGATGAATGGAGATAAACAAAATTAATGTAGTTGCAGCAGTTGAAAAATATGAAAATTCAAGTTCGCAGCAAATATGAAAAGTTTCTTCAAATCCATTTAGAACTTCAAAACAAGGAAAGTACCATAATCTTGATTTTTGTAATCATTGTGTGTACATTGCTATAATTCAGCATTGAATGCACAAGCTTTATGATCTCAATTGATACAAAAATAAATAAGGCATGAAGGTATCTAGATAGAAAGTGGAAACGTCAAAATAAAAATAAATATACAGAATTAAAGCGAAAAAGTCTATTTATTAAAAAGAGATTCGACAAATTTATTCCTTTGAGAAAATTGCCTTCATAATGCTGGACTATTGATTCGTTATCTTCGTAAGTACTCACGTTACAACAATTGTGATTTCAATTATGTAAATTTGATACATTCTTCGCCCTAGCTTGGCAACAAATTTTTTAGCAAAATACTGTTATCATCAATAAACCAGTCTCCAAAGAAGGATCAGGAATCAACTCACTAGCTTCCTTCTATTTCTTCCAGTTACGATATATATATATATATATATATATATATATATATATATATATATATATATATATATATATATATATATATATATATATATATATATATATATATATATATATATATATATGCTTCATACGCATTATTTTGTAACTGCATGCTGTGCTCATGTTATGATATAATTTCACCCAATTTCTTCATGAACAAGTGTGTATATATATATATATATATATATATATATATATATATATATATATATATATATATATATATATATATATATATATATATATATATATATATATATATACTTGTTTATGAAGAAATTGGGTGAAATTATATCATAACATGAGCACAGCATGCAGTTACAAAATAATGCGTATGAAGCGTGAGAAATAGTGTAGAAGTAAATATTCTTAAGAACACTAGCAAAACTTTAAAATGGAATAATTGAATGCGACACATACCTGTATTTCTTGAAATACTGAAATAGTGTATTACACTACAAGGGCCGAAAGTTATACGCGCCTCGGGCATCATGACGCGCAGGACCGAGATTTCAATTTTCGGCCCGTGTAGTGTATACGATTTCTCTTCATAGCCGGTCAAAAGTACTTTATTATTTTCACTTTTTGAAACTTCGGATGCAGATAAGCATATTTTTGATGCCTGCTCCGACATTTGCGGCACGAGAGAAACGAGTGCTGCTGGTCGCCGGGTATAAATACGCATGAGAAATTCTTTCCTCCCGCCACTAAAGAGGGCGCGCGTGTACTTCTCACAGGAAGTATATATCAAACCTTCGTCCCTGCTATTAGGGACGAGAGTACGTACTTTCGACTGAGGTATGAAGAAAATTATATTCTTTCAACATGTACTAATAATGATTTATTGGATGAAGTTTGATGATAATGTGATATCGATGTCAACATAGGAGATAGAAATATCATGCAAAGTGATTGACAGAAAAATTAAGTATCTATTTCTGCTCAAATCAAAAAATTTCTTGGATATATATTATACTTTTATCACATAGAATGTTTCCAATAATTGTGGTATCGAACCCTTTTCGATATATCAATTAGAAAAGGCAGAGTGATTACCAAGAGAGAAAAAATATAAAAATGGCCACACGATGGAAGGTGGAAAAATGATGATCAACCGAAATCACATGAAGTTAGTGAGTATATTGTCCGTGAACATATAAGAAGTCTCTCAGCCTATATAAGTCATCATTCTCCTAATAAGACCTCACGAAAATTATTGTCTTGTCCAATCGACATTGACGTAGTCTCATCTCTTCAGCTCTTGAGCTAGATCATATTTTAATGGAAAGGTAACCTGATTTGGTCTCTGTCAGCCATTCATGATAAATTTCAAGCGAGGCATGTCCAGCGTGCATGTTGAAACGACTGTAATTATTAGGTCAATATTAATGTCAACTCATTGTAGTTTTATCACTGACTGGACGATTTCACAAATGTGCACACTATATCTCAGCCCATGTGAAATTTCAAGTTTTTTCCAGTTCTAGAATTTCAGTCTCGCAATAGTTTATTATATAACAAGGGACTTAAGTTCTTGATTCGATCCTGAGGGTGAAGTTTATTGCACGAAACGAAATCGAGGGCAAAAATCATCTAAGAGATCAATAACACTTTGTTCCTGTGCTATCTCCACTATTTTTCGTACTTCAATATTATATTGAATCGCAATATTTTTAAAGTTGCTGAGCAAATAAGCTTGCTGTCAGAAAAATTGGTGGAAAAATTGATATTATCGAGACTGTGAAAGAGGCATTCGAAGAATTACTACCTCAAAAATCTAAATAATCCACAAACAATACGATGTACTTATATAATTGTGTAAATTTTGATAATGCTGATATAAATGTTAATATGAATCATCATTGATGAAGGTTTTATTTCTAATAGATAATTTCGACTTGGCATTTAAGGAGGTACTTTGACTATGCAGTTGTCATTGGAAAATTTGTTTATTAGATCCCTGCGAGACTAAACTTAAGCTTAAGTTCTCGAAATGTGGGATTAAATCCGCCTTTTGCACCTGTGAGGGCGACATAGTATTTTATATAACGAGGGACGAAGTCAAGAGCAATATTCACCCAGGTGATCAAAGGTATTCAATTAATGTGTCATCTACGCTATTTTTCACACTACTGTATTATATTGTATGACAATAGTGTGAAAGCAGATTAATTAATCTAACAATTTTGACAGCAACAAACTTGATACAAAATTGTTGAGTGGATTCACCATAGTACCAAGGTAGGCTATAGCACATTTTAGATAAATAAGCTTGCTGTCAAGAAGATTATTGAGAAATTTGATATTGATAAGACTGTGAAAGAGGTAATTGAAAAATTATCACTCTAAAAATCTGGAAAATTCACGAACAAAAATACGATGCACTCATGGAATTGTGTTAATTTTGATAATGCTGATATGAATGTTAATGAGAATCATCGATGATAAGAATTATAATTCTAATAAAGAAGTTTGATTTGATATTTCAGTACTTGGATTATGCAGTTACCATTGGAATATTTGTTTATTAGATCCCTGAGGAACTAAATTCAAACTCAAGTTCTCGAAATGTGAGATTATATTCGTCTTTTGCTTCCAGGAGAGCCAAATAGTATATTATATAACACGGGACTTTAGTGCTTGCTTGATCCTGAAGGTTCAGTTTATTGCACGAGACGAAGACGAGGACATCACTCACCTGAGTGATTAAAGGCACTTAAGCCATGTGTTATCAACGCTATTTTTCGTACTACCATATTATATTGCATCACAGTAGTCTATAAAAGCAGATTTATAAACTTGATACAGAGATGTTGCGTAAATTTACCATACTAACAAGATTGGCTATAGCAGTTGTTGCATGAATAAGCTTGCTGTTAAAAAGCTGAGTGAGAAATTTGATATTAATAAGGCTGCGGAAGAGGTAACTACGTAGAATTATCACCCCAAAAATTTAGAAAATTCACGAACGACCAACGATACAATGCCTCTGTGAAATTGTGTCAATCGCGAAAATGCTGAATCACAAATAATGAAGATTTGTATTCTGATAAAAAAAAATCAATCTGACACTTTGATTATTCAGTTGTCATAGAAAAATTTGTTCATTCTTCAGTGGCTTGAAGACAAGATAATACTAGAGTCCATCGACAAAGTCATAAGATCAGAAATACCTGACCCTGACCTGGATCCAGCCCTTTATTGATTCATCAGGACCAGAATGATCCACGGCTCGTGTGAACCTCTTGCTAGGAGCTCGCCCTGCTGGTTGGATGACTCATGCTCTAAGAAATACTCTTTCGCTCTATTTACTCTTTAATAAAGACACAGACAGGATAAGATGACTATTCCAAATATCAAATAAGATCCCTGGCAGATGGCAGATTTACAATCAAATTGAATGGATATTTTGATATATTGACAATCGTTGGGCTGTGCTCCATAACGCCGTTCTGTCTCGCGACTTCTTAGCCTCTATAAATGCTGAATACTGCAATTTCATCAAATCAATAAAGTATATCTGTAAATATGTTGACAAAGGTTAAGACTAAGTAACTTTTACTGTAGAAGATCTGGATGAAATGGCGCAGTACGAGACAGGTCGATATATGAGCAGCTTTAAAGCTGCTTTGCGCATTTTCTGCTTTTTTATTTATGAAAAATATCCTCCTGTTGAGCACCTTGCAGTGTAGCTCGGAAAAAGACAAAGAATATATTTCACCAAAAAAAATTTCATTGATAAGATCAACAATTCTCCTGAAACCACACTCTTGGCTTTTTTGAACTGTGTCAAGCTGACTCTCTTGCAAGGACTCTTCAATATCATGATATATTGGCTTATTATAGTAATAAATTCTACAGTAATAAATTTCACAGAAGAAAGCAAGGGTAGTCTGTGTCAGGTTATCCGAGAGTGAAGAAAGATTGAGTATTAGGTCGAGTTTACACCATCCATTTTGTTAGTATTGCTGAATGCTATTATCTGCATCTATTTTTGCATGAAATTTGTGGCCCTACGCCTACATCATTCATTACTCTGAAAACTGTGTCAGGAATACTGCACCTGACGTTCCAAGTAGCATGGAGATCACTTGAATTGCTGGAGGAAGATGCGCAATAGGTTTGTACTCTAGAAGACGCCTCATTATGTCAATCTCCCAATAAGAGTCGAGAGCTACTTGCCATCATGCTGGTTTTCTGCAGATCCTCAAAATCTGTGGAAGAAACACCGGGACAGTCTTGCGAAGGACATTAAGATACAAATAAGAAGAGATTACGAAAATATCTCATTGGTTCAAAACAATATCTAATACCAATGTCCTAAGTGCAGATGAAGTAAAAACCTGCTAGAAATCTTCATTTTCATGGCCTTAAATTAACTTTGTGACGTTGAATGTGAATATGCGTGTTTATCTATAGCAGGATTCAAGGGTAGGGAAGTTGTTAATTGACATTGGTTATGGAAAAATTCCGGAGAAAGGAGACAAAATGAATCTTTCTTACAATCTTGGTAATATTGTTGAGAATCTCATCAGTTTGACTGACAAAATATATCCCAACATTCATCAAGCTGGAGAAAATTGTGCGTCTTGAATCAAAGAGAGAGCAATATTTTCTCCGAGAAATGATACAGCCAAAAGCATTGATTTATTTCTGCAAGGAAAGTTTCTCGGTGCTGAGGTGAAATGTGAATCAGTAGACTCTACATTGGAAGCCAATGATGCTGTACATTATCCTGTAGGGTCTCTCCACACCCTCGATCCTCCTAGAATACTACTCCATATGTAATATGAAATTGCATATCATTGCGTGATGCTAATATGCAATTTTATATTCATTCCACATGAATAATCTCTGTTCTAATCATTTCAAAACAATGAAAAATTCGAACGTCTCCAAAAAGAAACGAAGTATTTTCAAAAATATGTAACAATATATAGGCTAATAATAGATTTTCTTTTGATTCAATTCTGTATATTTATTCGTTTTCTTGAAAATTCGACTCTCCAGGGGACTTTATCAGAAACAATGATACAGAAATAAACAAGGCAATCTAGATAATTGAAAATATACATAATACAAGATGTGAAAACGTGAGTTCCACATTCAGTGCAGAAAGGACAAAATTCCTCTGACATTCACTCAAGGTCGGAGGAATAACTACGTGAAACAACCTCGAACAGAGGAATCAATGATATAAGTATTGATAATCATCATAGTGAAAAGAAAGACAATGATGAATTGACAGTCTTCAGATAGATTTCCTCCAGAAAATAGGAAATTCTAGTTCTTTGATGGAAGAATGAAGTTATCAATTTCAGTTCTGGGCTGGGAATACAACGACTTGACATTGACATTGACTTGATTTTTACTGTCAATTTGCCATGCAAGTTGGACATGTTCTCAGTTAATATCTATCATGGGGACGTGACAGGGACTAGGTCAGGTTATGCTTCTAAAAAACTAAGATATTGATAAAGGTGACAAGGATTGGGAGTTCAAGACAAGATCGGGTATGTCAATGTCGACTCGATGTGGTACCAGCCCTGATCTGTGAACTTTTTGAGATTTCAATTAAGGAAATAAATGCACTTTTGCTTCGTATTATCCACAAAATGAATTGATATTGCCAGGGGAGAAATTTTACAAATTCAAATACCTGATATAACGTTGGATATGATAATCTCAAACAGTAATTTTCTATTCAATCTCTGGGATATAAATGCTGTTTTGTTATTTTCTAGAATTGATAATTATGAATCACGTTACAGGTATTCGGTTAATACTAAAATTTTCACTCAAAAACTCTTTAAAACCAGAAAAATTGCAAATTTTTTATTTATTAGTTAGTAGTTCCGCAAAATGAGGAAGAGTTGTTGGAGAAGTTCTTGAATTCACATTATATATTATATCTTAAAAATCAACTTTGCTCTTGTTGATAAAGAATACATTTTCGCAGGGCTAACAAATTTAGATAGTCAGAATCTGGAAGCTGGAATTTGTCTCATTGAATTTCACTGTAATTTGCAATAGGTAAGGCGCAAATTTCTTCTTATACTTTTTGAGAAAAATTGCTAGTTTAGTTATTGGAATACTATCACTAGGTAAAGATGATAGTCAACTAGTCAAGAAGTTGAAATAAGATGAAATTTCTCATTCACATATCAATTAAGGTTGTTGAGAAGGAAATCAAAGTATATGAGAATTCATTGATATTTCTACAGTATGTTATTAGTCTAGTGAAGAATATTCTGGCAAAGTTTGAACTCAATCTTTTCTCTAGTTATCGAGATAAAAATGTCAAAGTTGCTGTTCGGTGACATGTTATTACATTGCGTTGATGCACGCGACGTGTTTCACATTGATTTATACGTCAATATCTCGACTACCTGAAATGACAACATTACAAAAAATCGTCAAAATATCTACGAGAGTCTTATGAACATGTGTACCAAGTTTCAATAAAGTTTCAATGATCTATACATTTTTAACATTATATCATAATAAATAGACTTTTTGGTTTTAATTCTGTATATTTAATTTTATTTTTGACGTTTCGACTCTCTAACCGAAAGTAGAGAGTCGAAACGTCAAAAATTAAATTAAATATACAGAATTAAAACTAAAAAAGTCTATTTATTACAATAAAGTTTTGTTCATAGTTTCAGAGAAAATTAAATTATTACTCAAAAAAATTGTACAATAGCTACTAAAATTTGGCAAGTTATCATACGCTTGCCAACGTCGCCGCATGAGATAAATTAGGAAGAGTGTGTGTGATTAGAATGAACAAGATTTTTTATCATTTTCCTGGCTTGACGGTACACTGATTAAGTAACCCATTTATTCTTTAATCGACATTATTTTTTTGATGTAGATTTATCATCAATAAGCTTGTTCAGTCATAAAACGCAGTACAACTACTAAACGTCAGATGTCAAAAATACTTCCGAAAGTCTACAGCGTTGCGCACTATACATATTATATTGTAGCTTTGTTAAAATATGGAAAAAGAATATTTGAACGGATGGAAGCTCTTTAAAAGAATAGAATAAGCAACCAGATTATTCAAAATCATGTATTTTCAACCGAAAACAAACATTTCCATTAGTTTTAATCATTGAAGTTTTGTTTATTTGAAGTGGCAATGAATGTTTATCCTATGTATTTAGCATAGAGCAGGGTTTCCACCACAGCTTGACCCCACTCCTCTTCTTAACAACCTTAATATGAATGTATGATATTTCTGATAGTGAACTTGTTTTCTGAATTAAAATTTGAGGCCCATAAGCCTAATGAAATAGTACCAAGATGGCTTCGTCAAGCCATAACATTTTGAATTTTGAATTATTTTCGGAGCTCTTCAAGCTTCAGATAATACATTGGTCGAAAGAGTCATTTGAAATCATAGTAGTAGTTTTAACGATTTTTAGAACACTCGAACCTGATCTAGGTGCGTATACTGATTGTATTGTGTAGGCGCTATAAGGATACGACCGTTTCATAAACATGACTAAGTTTACAAAATTCACTGTCACTGTACATACCTCCATAGCATCTTCGTCAGTAACATCATCTCCAGCATAGATTATTCTGATTCTTTCACTCCAGTCTACACCAAAAGCTGTTCTTAGTATATAAATTGAGGCTCTGCCTTTATTCCACTGCACTGGTGGTTTTGCTTCTATAGCCATATGTGCTCTACCGGCTTTGAATCCAGCAGCCTCTATCAGTTTCTTCGCCTGTTCGACAAGAGTTTGACGGATAGCTGCAGGTGCTTCGCGATAGTGAAAAGTAAGAAGAACACCTTTATTCTCCACCCAAGCTCCTTCGCGACAAACTTGTTCTTGAAGAGCCTTCAGTAGATCGGAAACTTTGTCAACAAATTCACTTGGCATTGGATGGACAAACTTAGTGCCATCTGGATGTAAGATCTCCAAACCATGGTTTCCTGCATATGTAATACCTTCTATGCCCACCTATAGGAAAGAAAAATAATTAGATATTTGATTAACTATATAATTTATCGATGGATAGACTAATCAATTAGCTCAATTTCCCCTTGTTACCCTTCTTGATATTAAATGTTGTGTTTCGTAAAACACATCAAGTTGTGTTTAGTCAACGAAAGAATTTGCTGTAGCCGTAGGTATCGATAAGAATCAAGCCTTTCCTGATATTTGGAGAAAATTGGATTGAAATCATTTGATATAACTTGATAATTATATCGTCTGATATGTATGACTGAAGCTTCGAAAAATACCCAAGTTTAAAATCTAGACACCTCTGGTCCTGTCAATTGTAGATTCGAATATTTTCGAAGCTTGTTGTTTGAGTAATAACCATTCAATTATTCAATAAATGGACCATTTGGATAGCTCAATTCTTATTAGTTATTATTACATATCATGTATCATTGCGTTCATAACTCAATTTATTATACTACATGAAGCACCAGTGTACTCTATTCACGGCCGAAGAATCTTATTAGATTACTATTTGAGTTTTCTGATTGGCCAGAATGCAAACTAACTTCACGTTAGCACAAGAATCGTACTTTGCTACTTTGTCAATTAAATCAATTGTAAGATCCGTTTCAATAATCATCAATACTACAGCTATTTTTAGAAATTTTGTTTCAGATCTTACATATGAAGTGAGCGGATCGTGTTTGCATGATCAGTCAGAGAAGTTCTATATCATAGTACATTGAAAGCTTTAGACCGTACTCAATAATAATTGCGTTACACCAGAAATCGGATTTATTGTAGTCATATAATTCGATGATCAATGAAGAATTTTTGCTGAGATGAAATAATTTAGCTCATGGATTTGATGAATAGTCTGATATGTGTGTATGTTTGGAGATGATATGTATGTATGGATATATGTATCCCAGGACTTGGACCTGTGTTCTCGGTTAGTCATTCCGGCCTAGATTGAAACCGTTGGCCTATGCCAGCCTCATAGTAATATTAGAAAAAAAAAATGAAAATACAGCATTTCACTTTTGACCGTTCAAGTTCTTCTGTCTGTTGAGAATTGCATGTCTTGTAGTACTTGGCTTCAAATTACTTTCAACTATTTCACGTTACGAAAGTATGCAAAATGTTGTCATAGGAAGACATAATTTTTTAAAAATATTGTAGCCAATTTAAGTCTATAAATTAGTCATTTCGGCTTTACTGGTGCTTCGAATTATTGTGGAATTATTTTACATTAAGATATTGAAGCGAATATATTTGTTTTCTGGGAAATAGCTGGCACCTTCTAGCGTTTTTCTAGAAATTCCTGGACGTTTGCGGACAGAACGTAGTGGGAGAGACCCGAGGTATATAAATGCGACTGACAACGAGAAGCATTATTGATTTTTGGCTCAGTGACCTTACGCTATGGATTGAAATTAATAAATCAACATTGACATAAATAATTGCAGTTAAGTTATAGTGTAGTGTATTATAATCTTTGGTTCAAATTGGAATTGGTTATTCAATTTATTATTTCAATAAATCATAAAAATAAATAGTAGTAAACCACTCCACTGACTATTTCTTCTGAAACATGGTAGTTGAGAATAAATTATATGGTGTTTGGAATATGAGAAATCCAATTGCAGAATAATTTATAGAACAGATAAATTTTGTTTAAACTACGATGCATTCAATAGCACAGTCCAACAAATAATCAAAATTCAGTACACAATTCATTAGAATCATTGGGAAACCAGAACCGTTAGCTCAATCTGAGAACTATTTGGATTATAGACAGTTCATTGTGAATGACAAAGGCAAAATTATTGAGATTGAAAGAGATATTTCAGGTGCATCATTTCATTAGTCCTGCATACTATATGAATGGAGTTTCAAGAAAGTCACAAGACAATACAAACAAAGATTTCAAAACATGAGAAAACCTAAAAATAAGAGCTCGATACTACATAATCTAGTATACCTGAAATGTATTCAACAATCTATTATTCCATTAATAGAGAGCTTTTATCACGAGCAACCATCGAACCGAGACATATTTTGCACAATGTTACACGTTCTATTCTAACATTAAAATAAAAACTCAAGTATTTCGAAAATATGTGAAATGTTGACATGATAAATTATTGTGGTCAAATGTATGATCAAATTGATTTTTCAAGACTCAGGAATAGTGTTTCACAAGAATCAAGATATAATCCTGATCATGTCTTGATTCTATCTTAAAATAACGATAAGACCAAAATAAATAGAATTTCCAATTTTCCAAGACAAGACAAGAAAGTATTATCATGACTCAAGATTTTTGTCAAGAGATCTTGATATATTGACAACTCAGTTTTCAACAATGTATTTATTAATCTATTATTGGAATATTAGAATCTGCTGTGGTCATCATAATTCTTCTTCAACTATGAATTTCATTAGCAATCTCATAGCTACCTTGAAATCAAGATAAGGCCAAAATAAATAGTATTTTGTTTTCCAAGACAAGACAAGAAAGTATCACCATGACTCAAAAAACCTTGATATATTGATAACTCGTTTTTCAACTCAGTATTTGTTAATCTATTCTTAAAATATTAAAATCTGATGTCGTCATCACAATTCTTCTCCAACCATAAATTTCATGACTAATCTCATTGCTGCTTCATGAATTCAGAGTGTCAGATTGATTGATTGCATATTTCTAAGTGATTGCTTCCATATTCAGAGTGATGGTTGTCATTATCATATTGACAGCTGTCATTGCCAAAGTGACAGCTATCATTGTTAAAGACGGTGGTTACATTTTAGTCCTAACATGGAATGAATATTTTTTAAAATGGAGTGTCCGTTTTTTGTTTCACGAAATCTTTGATTCATTGGCACATTCAGTTTTGATATTTGATCGCCGGGAGTTTTATCTGAAGATTATAACGTGGATGCCACTTATTGATAATTTTATATTTCTACTAAGCTTATTTTCCCAAAAGCTTCAAATTGATACTCAACTTGCAAAAATAAATTGACAATCGTTCAAATATCCCTCCTGACACTTCTACTAAAATTATTTTGTCAAGAGCTTCAATTTGATACCAAATACGATAGAATTAAATTACTTATTTTGAAGAAACAACTTACGAACGTTTGCATGTGTGTCTAAATATGTTCTAATAATTTCAAATTATGATTCTCATTATCTATTTGCTTCCAAACGACAATAATTCGAATTTCAATCATAATAAATGAATTATCAGTAATTTCTGAAAATAATTCAAGGGTCAATTTTAGTTACTCCATATTTTATGATGAATACTAAGAAGTTCCATCAATGGAATGATGGTACCACGGATTGGAACATACTTATTCACGAACTCAAATCTAGCTTTTTGATGGGAAAAAACCCAAATATAAAATTGGGAGTCAATTTCAGTTGATAAAGACTCCTTTATAGTGCTTAGTACAAAGATTTTATGTATTACATAGTTTCCTAGATACAACACAAAACTTCAATTTTTCGGTTGAAAACTATAGTTAGTTATTACACCAGAAATATTTATGATCTCATTATTCAACAATCAAATATTTTCAATCCTGATGTCAATTTCAAATAATATGAGAAAAATGATTAATAAACAAATATCTACTGATATTTGTAGTACCCTAATGTAACAAATAAACCAAACATTCGAAAAACGAAAATACTACTAACAGATCAATAATGAAATTTAGAAGCATTCTCTCACTATTTAAAGATGCACAAAATGTATAACAAGTGTTCAAACTGGTGGCCATCTTTTCGTACACACTTCTGAGGACTTTTCAGAACATCTGAGAAGTTATTGTCCATAGCTTTTGTTCCTATCATCAAGTTCCCTAATACTGTGGGATTGATGTTGAAAATCTTTATGTTTAAGATATCCTACAATAAAAAGTCAAGAGGGGTAATATCAGCGGATCTAACTGGCCATGTGATAGGTCCGTTTGTACCTGCCTAAGGATTTGGCTTCATTAAAACTGAATCATCAGTGCAATTTCTGGCGTTGTGTGCCATGACTTCATCCTGTTAGTAATAATAGAATTTCTTCTTACTCGAGGGGTGCATCATCCATTGTCCCTTCCAGAACATTTCTATGAAAAGATATTATAAAATACTTTTGAAAGAAGTACATCAATCCAAAGATTAACACTTAGTCTTTGTTGATAATCAGTTTCTCTATTTGTACGCATGTTTTCGTTTCTCCGCTGGTATGTCCTTATTAAATATTTCATTATTTGTGAACGTAGATTCATCGGTTCACAAAATTTCTTGAAAAATATTGAGATTATGTCTCCCTTCTCGCACATATCATCTGCAACATTGTTGTCTTCTGACTTAATCTCTATCTCTCAGATGATGAATCAGCATTCTGCATGGTTCATGTAGATTTCTCTTTTCTCAATATTTTCCTTGCAGTGTTTATACTAACATTACATTTCTTTGCTGTTTCTTGTAGATCATACGGTTCTCAAGAGCTCTATGGTGGTCTAGTTTGAGAAAAAATATACATATCTTGTATACATTAGGCCAGACGAGTTCAATCACACATTTCACGCGTATACACTTATAAAGTCTACGTCACACGACGCTTTTTTCGCTGCTGGATTTCTTGCTTGGTTACGCTGATGGGCTCCTAACTAGTTGCGCCGCTGGACATTGTGATAGGTGCTATGCGATATTGGCTTCACACAATGCTAGGTTGGATTAGCAGATCTTTTCGATACGCGTACGACGCCTGAAATTATCGTTATTATTCAGAATGAAATGTAGCTGCTAAATTATAGATTAAATCAACAGATGTCAATTCACCAGAAATTTAATGCATCTAGGATTACTTTTCTTGAAAAATAACGAAGAGTGAATGTGACATTTTTTTGAGATTAAATGTCAACGTCACATTTTATTCTCACGTGACTAGGAGCTAGCTTTCTATTGGTCACCGTTTGAATACATCAGACAAACAAGCATGAAAAATAGCACACGTTCTATGACGGAAACCATGTACAAAAACCAGCAGTGACTGTCATTTTCTATCATAGAAATAATCCTGGTAGCCAGCACAACTCCAGGCAGGAAAACCATCAATGAAACAAACGTCGTATGAGGCGAGCTTAATTCTAACGGATGCAGGCTTATAAATTGGTCATATCGGCTTTGTTAGCTCTAAGATGATTATAGAGAATTTCTACACTGAGAATTAAAGGCGATTATAGGTGTATTCTGGAAACTCCTGATAATGTACGCGTATAATTCTGTATTATTCATCGATTCCTATGAGTCTTCTGCAATAAGATTCCAGCAAGTCTACAGGGTATAAAATAGGTGAACCAAGAGTCACGAAACAGTCTTGGCTGAACGTGCATAGAGTGAGAAATGTAAAAATAGATTATTCAAGTTGTTAAAGTGTGAATATGAATACTGCTAGCGCAAATAAGTGAACATTGACGAGTGAATATCTAGAGTTGAGTTATAGTGTGGTGTGATAGTTGTATTTTAGTAATTACAAGGTTTATCTCAATTTTACTTATAAGAAAAATTGTGTTATTTATTTTTATCATTATTCTAATGAACTATTTAGTTAAATATTCGTGTTTAATAACTTTTTTCACACTTCATCAAAACAAATAAACGTTAAACAACTATAGAGTGTGTGTAAAGGGAGCGGAACTTGAGTCATATTTATAATTAAATCATATGAACAGAAGGTTCTTCTTTCTGAGTCATAGAATATTTGAGAGTATATGAAGACTTATATATTCTGATTATTCTTCTTCCCATCGAATGAAAGTTGACTCATAAAATATGTTATAGATGTTGTTATTTGCCAGAACATTTAGCTATTAATCAAAATTCGAAGAGAACTAAGCTTTATTATGGAGATTAGAATTCAGGCCCCGAGAATTTTTGCAAGTATCCACTCAAATACTGAATTAGGAATCTCCAGAAATACATTAGTATAACTTGCTATAAATATATGGATGACTACGATATTTACAGAACAGTGAAGAAGAAGACAGGGGTGCATTGAATACATTTTCCACTATTCATTTTGGTTCTAACAAAATATGTTCTATATTCATTGTAGAAATTATTTGAAAGAAAATTCATTTCTATCAGTATCAACAGAAACCCATTTTGAAAATTGTTATCTAAGTTATCTATCTGCTGATACTTTGCTAGTAAAGCAAATAAGTCATAATACATCCCTTGAATCCTATTAGTAATATTATTCTCAATGTCTCCAGTAATCCAGTGGTAATAAGAAAATTCATGTTGATGTATTTCTGGGCATTCCTAGTCCAGCATTTTTAATGGGTACTTGTGAAAGTCTGTTTTTTTCACAATTCGCGTCAATAGCTGAATGTTTTGGAAAAAAAACACATATATAAAATAATTTGGGAGTCAACTTTCATTCGATGATCAAACTATAAGTGAGAGAGCTGTGGTTTTCCTCTGCGAGCGCTATTGACAAGTCTTCTAGTTGGGATGAGTTGAATTCCGTTTTTAGGAAAGAGTGAATTATATTTCTCTAACATTATGAATTGTAAAATTTTAATATGCCCTGACGTATGATTATTGATCAGTCTTAACAGTAAATATTGATAGTGTTCAAGCTCACAAGAATGCTCAAATGATACCATTCACACCAGTTTTTCATATAATCAATAACTATATCGTCAAATTCATAAGCTCTGATGAATATTACAAATCAATGAATTTTATGAATATTACAAATCAATGAATTTTGCAAGTAACAGAGAGTTCAAAATGCTAATGATTCTACAAAGAATTATCAAGATTCTGTAACCAAGCGTTAATTCACGTCGAGCGTTAACGTGAACCTAACTCTCGTTTTGTCATTTTCGTATTCTGAACCTGAACGTTGATTCAAGCTCACGCCGGTAGTCGACGTTAAGTCACGCTAGTCATTTGACAGCGTTAGGTGTTACGTTCTGAAGTTATTCATTCAAAAATAGTAGAAATATCCAACTACTTCTACAAAATAATTAAGGGAAACAACATTCAACGATAAAGATGAACAAATTCGACATTGGTCTTACATAACAAGATCAAACTTTCAAGAATTAGAAAATTTCTTCAGACTCAAGTTTTGAACAATTACTCCAAGACCAAATGTGCAAAATCAAGAAGTCAAGAAGTTTAAGTCAAATTTTTTAGTGCGAGTTTGAAGGTAGCTCGATGTTTGAAGTATCTACCACTTCTATTTGAATCGTGGACCAAGATCAGATAATTATATGAGTCTATTTTATAAATTGAACAGTTTATATTTCATGAAAGCAACTAAATTTTTCAACGTGCACAAACGAATGAAGTTTCAATAAGATAGAAATGAAATCTCAGTTTTCAATCAAAATATTTATTGCTGTCATCAAGATATTGATTATTGAAAATTTTAAATGTTAATATCTTGAGGTATATTTCTTGCTCTGTAGACTCCAGTCTTTCCGTAATTATAATGAAATTCTACTTGCCAATTGAGATATTTATTGTTGTTATCAAGAGATTGATTGTAGGAATCAATATTTCAAATCTTCTAACTTAAATTTCTTTGCTTTGCTCAGAATAGGACGCTTTGCCTACATCAAATTAATTCTCACAACCGATAAACTCAACTTTAGTTGATTTAGTTTTGTAGTTCAAATATTAAATCAATATTTATTCAAGCTTCTACTCGAACTATTACTGAAAAATCAGCACACACTAACGCGTTCTTTAATAATTTTATGATTATTCATATTTTACAGCATTTATCAATGAGAATTAAAATTTGACTGCATAATATTGAATATTACAGTTATTGAAATTCAACCTACTACATTCTTAACGTAAATAAGATTTCAAATTAATATTTGTTTCAAATTATTATGAATTTTCATCTTATGGTGGGTTTATGCACAAGAATTTTGTGTACTTTAGCCCACAACTAAAAATCAGATCCACTTAAAAATAAAATATGAAACATCATAACCTGAAACGTCAAAGTATCACCGGTGATAAGTTTCTACCACCACCTATTTGCTGGGTGATACGAGGCGATACATATTTTACTAAGTATGACGTTACATAGCATAGTTCGGCTAAAGTGCCGCAAGACGGCAGCCCAAAATATATCACCCTGTTTGCGTATCACCGGTGATAAAAGTTATAGAATAGGGGCTCTGGAGCTGAATATTCAACGTTTAGCTGAGTTCTTTTTCAAACGCCTTTTATAAGTTTGTTTTAAATAGTTGAAATATCGGTATTTGTTATTTAAGACATCAATATTAAGTAAACACTATTTTATACGTTTCTTGAATTATTTATTTTCCTAAAATTATCATTTGTAGAATGACAACTGAAAATAAATTTATCATTTGTGATCTACTGGAGAATCCTTTTTCACGTCGTGATGTCGGAACGAAAAATGAAATTATGAGAACAAGACCAACGCCAGACATAAAACTCACTCAAAGTATCAAAATTAAAAACCAGCAGCTTGTGCGACATTTCCAAATTAAAATATATGAAAAATTTAAATGGATTGCTGGTTGTTGCGAGAAAAATAAGTTGTGTTGCTGGTCATGTATATATCCCCTTCCTCACCACCGATTGTGCACACCTATAACAGAAAGTCACCGCACGCCACTGGTGGAAACCGAGAAAAAGATTCTTAAAGGGTAGAAAATTCTCAATGAACAAGTCTTGCTTCCTAATCTTCATCTGTATTGTTTAACGTCTTTGCCCACTACACCATAACATACCATGACCGTGCTCGTACCGATACATGCAAAAAAAAAATATCTGAAGATTGTTATGGGACAATGCTCTCTACACCGTTCCGTCACCGGCCAACATCGTACCATACCATGACCGTGTCCGTCTAGAACGCTCCGTGCATGGAACACTACGGTGCCGCCTATCAGCGATTGATCCGCGTATACTACGGGTTACAACCGCGTATTTTTATATTCATCACCCAATATAGTGTCTGATATTTCTCTGCGATATTCCATTTTCTCAAAGATTTGTAAATCCAGTAGCGCTTTTTTTTCTTTCTTTCTTCCTCCTCTTCCTGCCTGTCCAAAATAATGGCAATAGAACAACGTATAGAACGAGCACTGCACGGCTATGAAACGGGTATAGTACGCTTATCATATGCGTACTATACGGCTACAGAATGCTGCTAATCCGTTGCAGTGGACATAGTAGTGACCGGAGCACTATTTCTCGTGCTTGACACGGTCATGGCACGGTTATGGTATGCGATGGTGTAGTGGATGGAGACCTTAATTGTTTTGATTTATTGTTGGAAATGGGCTGCACAAAGAATTTTTCTTTCATGTAATTAAATAACAATTTGAAAGTCTGGAAAACATATGGTGTCATCGAAAAACATGAAAGAATACAGTTGTGTTAAAAAAAAAATCTGACGTGAACATCACATGATTCACTTGTACATCATTTGATATATACACAAATTCATTCAATAAAGTTTTCTGTCACGCCAGATTATGATAAATATAATTTTAATGATATATTGACATGTAAAATATCAAACCTGTGGTGGAACTACAACGACTTGACATTGACATTGACTTGATTTTTACTGTCAATTTGCCACACAAATAGGACATTTTTCCAGTTAATATTTGTAATAGGGACATGATAGGGACTAGGTCAGGCTATCCTTCTATTGAAATAAAATCTATGATAGATATAAACTTGACACATGTCCAATTTGCATGGCAAATTGACAGTAGAAATCAAGTCAATGTCAATGTCAAGTTGTTGTAGTTCCAGCTCTGATGTCAAATAGAGTCGAAAAATTGACATCAGATTATCATTGCCTACCTTATCATCTCAATTGAACTGATCGCTTCATACGGCAAATTCTGAATGTCTGTTATACTTGTAAACTGTACTTCCGGCTCGGCCGATTGATACAAAAACTGTAGATATCCATTTTGATACTACAACATGCTTATTAAACACTGAATTTCAACATGCTATAGATGATCATTCTAGATTTATGCAAAAATTTCAAAAAAATTTCAAGTAAAGTACACTTCTGGCTTGGCCGATTCATACAAAAATAGCAAATTGCCTTTCTAATAAAACATCAAGTTCAAATACTGAATTCCAACATCCTACGGTTGATCATTCTGAATTCATCAGAAAAATTCGAAAAAAATTTTAAGTAAAGAACACTTCCAGTAAAGACAATTGGAGTTATAATGCGAGGTGCACAAGTAGACCCTATGCTAGTCTTAAATACAAAATTTCAACATTACACGTTCAACCAGTTTCGAGATTTGCGAGTTACGCACAAACGCACGCACGAACATCTGTACCGACATCAAGCCAAAAATAATCAAAATGGATTCAGGGATGCTCAAAACGGATATTTCCATCAAAATCTCGATAGGTGAATTCTGTCGGTCTTACAATACTTTCTTGTGCTTAGCACAAATAAGTAAAAATTGGGATTGATTTTGAAGAAATTGAGAGTGACAACGAAAAGTAAGACAATGTTCACTGATTGAGAATAATAGTTTGGAGGCCAAGCCTTAGCGAAGTCTCCAAATATGCGAAATCGGTACAGTAGTTATTGACCGAGATTCTTACAATATTTTTTGCACGATTGGAAGATCTAACGAATATATGTATCCGAATTTTCTCTTTCAAATTGAGTTACTACCGATTAATGTTTACTCGCTGTCAGCTGTCAAGTCCAACATTTTATCATTAATACTCAATTACAAAATAGTAGGTATCTATTTTGATACTACAACATGACAACATGTTTAAACACTAAATTTCAACATGCTATAGATGATCATTCTAGATTTATGCAAGAAATTCAAAAAAAAATTTCAAGTAAAGTACACTTCTGGCTTGGCCGATTCATACGAAAATAGCAGTAAATAAATGAATAATTTTTGTGGAAATCCACAATTTCTTACTTACCGCCTTTGCCTATCGGCGGTAAGTCAGTTAACCACAGAAACCACAGTTTGCTGGTAAAATCAACATACCACTTCGAATAGATGGCCGGTAAACATATGAAAACGCCCAATCGTGCAGAAAAAATTATTTGTCTAGAGATACCTACCTGCATTTACTAAATTAAATATCGGAAGAAATATGAAGTCTTATTCATTCATATTTTTTTTGGATAAGTCGATGAGCTGTGACATTCTCAAAGATCTCAATGTCCAGTTGGATTTGAGAAACACAGTGTTCTAAATTTGAGTATATCATGAAACTCAAAATACTTTCAACCTCTAGCTGTGGTACGTGAAAAAATTCTTTTCTCAAAGTCTGAGTGCTGATTTTCATGTATGTTTTTGAGAATATTGTTAAAAATTGATAATTAACACTGCAAAACACGTCCAATCGGTGGTTATTTCTGCTAGACTCTTGAAAGCTCACAAAAAAATAACAAAATACTCACAGCAGTATTTCAATTGTGTCTGGGGGATGTTCAGCCCTACGATTGGTCTGGCTATTTACAGAAAGTATTGAAATTGCTTTCTAAGTATCATAAATGAAAAACAGGACTCGAACTATAAGTAAGATTACGTTATTCTTTGTGAACTTTAAAATGTCTAGCAGAAATTATCACCGACGGAAAGTGTCTAGCAGAGTTGATTATCTATTTTTACTTACTTGGTCTAAGTACAAGGAAGTATTATGAAACCGACAAAATTCATTTATCGAGATTTTGATAGAAATATTCGTTTTAAGTATCCCTGAATCCATTTTGACTATTTTTGACTTGATGTCGGTACGTATGTTCATGCTTGCGTAACTCGCAAATCTCAAAACTGGTTGAACGTATAATGTTGAAATTTTCTATTTAAGACTGGTATAGGGTCTAGTTGTGTACCTTGCATTATGGTTTCAATCGTCTTTACCGGAAGTGCACTTTACTTACGGCTTTTTTCGAATTTTTCTGATAAATCAAGAATGATCAACCATAGTATGTTGAAATTCAACATTTGAAATTGCTGTAGCATCCAAATAATCATCTCTTATTTTCGTACCAGTCGGCTCATCTGAAAATGCAGTTTATATGACAGACTTCCCGAATTTTCTTCATAAACTCAGAACAATCGGTCGTAGAATATTAAAATTTTGTATTAAGCACACCCAAAACATTTCTTGAATTTTCCACATAAATCCAGAATGATTGAACGTAGAATTTCAGAATTCGGTATTCAAGACGATAGTACCGTCTTCTAGATGCTCATATCCTATTTTCATTGAGATCGACTGAGCCGGTTTTTCGGAATTTTTCGCATAAATTCAGAACAATCATCTGTAGAATATTAAAATTTGGTATTCCAGTCCGCTGTAGCACCTGAATGATTGCCCACTATTTTCATAACAATAATAATAACCGGAAGTCACTTCAGTTGGAATTTATTTTCCAATTTTGCGTATAAATTCAGAACTGTGAGCTGAATAATCTTGGAAATCAGTATTTAGGAACGTTGTAGCATGAGAATGATGATCTACTGTTTCCATAGCAACCGACTAATCTAAAAGCACATTTGATTTGACAGACTTTTAGAATTTTTGGATAAATCAAAAACAATTAGCCGTGAAATGATGAGATTTCCTGTTTGATTATATATATCCAATGATGTACAAGTGAGTAACGTGATGTCCACGTCAGATTTTCATATATAATATCATAAGTGATCAAATTTTACAGGAAAATTTTTAAGATTGTTACGAGAGCTTGTTGCTTAGCAATTTATTGAGTGATATTGACAGAAAAATCACGAGCTGTCAAGCGAGTGATTTTTGATCAATATCACGAAATAAATTGGTAGCAAGCTCTCGTAACAATCTAAAAATTTTGCCAGGTTAAATTTAATCACGAATGGTATTCGTAAGATTATTTTTCCCATCCAAATTCATCAATATATTCCAGAGACTCGACTCTGAATCTGCTCATTTTCACATTCAATCTGTCTGTCAGTTTGACAGATGCTGAATCAACGTAGCTGAATATTCTTTGTTTTGTATATATAACCAACAGACAAAATTTCCAAAAAATTTCCACTTGAAAACCGTGTAAGTTGTACCACGTGACGTCGAATGGTGCAATTCTATTGGTCGAAATTTAAATGGTAAAAATAATAAACAATATTTTCTAAAACATATATAAAAATCAGCACAGAGTTTCAAGAAAAGTGAGTAAATTTTTAACGTACCTCTGGCAGCTTGTACCTGTAAATTGGCCGCTGGCACAAACTAGCAAGTATGCGTATGATGTAAGTATCTACTAACATTACTCTAATCCACACATTTTGCTTCTCAAAAAAAAAGTGACGCTCGGCGGGTCTGGGATGGGCTATAATAATATTGAAATAAAAAATTTCACAGATTTTTGAAATAGAATACATTTTCAAGATATTATCTCTGGAAACAATATTTATAACCAGCTTATACAATTGTATAGTTCAGTTCTGGATGTTCAACAAGATGTAGAAAGATTGATAACTTTCTGCAAATTTAGAACATCACATCTCGGTATGATTCATCTTGTGGAACGACTTGCAGAATTGAAGACAGTTTCTGAATTCTGAATTCTACCACGCACAATTACCAACTGAACAGGAGGGAAAGTGAATGGACATAAAGTCCTTATTAAAAATAATTCAACGTGCAGAAGTGTCATAATTCGTAAAAATAAAATGAGCCCTGAGTCCAGCCCTGTCCAGGCAAGGCCTTCCGTCTCTTTGTATCGCAACGTCCCACCCCGCACGGCTGAAAATTCTAGTAACGTGCTCTCGAATGACGTAGAGCATTTCTAGAAATAGACATATGTACATAGATGCGCAAACGAGGAACAGTAAAAAAGAGAATATCAAGCGGTGAATATTCAGTGAGGGATAAGTGTAATGCATGAATATGTTGTTTAAAATAAGTATTAGCGGCTTTGCGCTTGAATTTCAGTAGTGGTAAGTGGGAAATAAATTATAAAGTGTTCATTTTGGCGATACTTTAAAGAATGACACTTTTTTTTCTCTTCATTCATTAAATAGTGACTTCTACCTAAACTATAAGCAATTCCTTGTAAGTGCAATGAACATAACAATAGATATATAGATAGTCATAGAATTAAAATGACCCAGATAATCTATTTCATTCTACTTCCAATAAATTTGGGAGTAATTTTGAAATTTATTATATGTAACCTATTAAAACTCAATATAATTTTGAACTTATAGCAATTGTTGCCAATAGCAGATTTCTTTTTAAATCTAATAGAGAAATTATGTCTCTGAATGATATGTGTGCTCGCCATTGCCCTGATGAGTAGGTATCATGCCCACTTCCCTAAAATGTACGAACAAAAGCTAATCTAAGATCAAACTTCAAATCATTGCTATTATATTTATTTATTAGAGAGCCATAACGAGGTTATTTTAGGAGTTGACAAATATCGACAGACGAGAAAATTACTCTTAAATGTCAACTATAAACAAACATCCAACCTTCAAAATGTTATACTTATTATAATATTTTGTTCATCTCGCGAACTGTAGGAAAATTCAATCCTACATTTACCTTTATAAATTATTGCATAATTACATTAGCGATCCTGTAACACTTCAATTGACACATTAGGCTAAGTTCGCGGAGCATTCTGCATCTACAAAGCAGTTTCTCTTCTTCCTAATTTACATTCAACTCACACACATTCTATGTTCAAATCATAGTTCAAATGTGATTAATAATCTAGGCTTAGCCTTGTATTATCTAAGTTGTCTCTCTCGGGAAACTATTAAGTTATATTTTTATTTTGTAAAATTGTCCTGTAATTGGAATATTTATTCTGTAGGAATGATTAGAAATGAATAAAATGAATAAATGAATATATCTAGCATCAAAGCTGTGAATCCAAACTTTTCCAACAAGAACCACGAATGGCGATTCTGCACAGCGAATCAGGTGTTGCCAAACTGAAAGGTAGGAATCGCAAATGTAGTACGTGGTGATCAAGAGGAACCTTGGATACTCAAATTATATTTGTAGTTATTGGCACCGATTTCGCAATAACATCAGAGCTTCACATCGTCAAATGGAAGAGGAGCTTATATATTTGTACTCCCAAATTGCAGTAGTTCATAATTCTATAAATAGAATGCAGCATAAATTTTTGTAGTCCTATTACTCAAATTGGGAGTTCAATGATAGAAATCTTGTTTTATTTTTTTTAAATTCATATTGAGTTTGAATGAGATTTGATTCAACAAGATTTTCAATGATAATAATATCAATAATGATAATAATAATAGTAATAATAATTATTCAATCATTTATCGTCAGGGAATCTTCGAATTGTAATCATAATCTCGGACATGTAGTTCTGTTGAAACTTTGAAAAAATTGTAAAATCGTCTTGTCGAATATTCCTTGATAAGTATTAAATACTTTGAATTATACCGTGATTGATAATAACTCCAAAATTTGATATCAACTACGTTTTGAGATAGATTACCTACCAACATTTTTCTCAAGAATGGAGTAAAAAAAATTATGCTATATAATTTTATTATGTCAGACACTCAGCAGAAAGCTTTCTTCATTCATAAAAAATTTGATGTGGGCTTCACATAGTCTACTTGTATATCTTTTGTCTAGATGAATTGATAGTTAACAGTAAAAAGTGACATTAATATTGAACAAAATCGATCGCAACCAAAATTTGAGGTGATCTATTAAAGGTAGGTTTATGCTCGAAAATCTAAGAATAAGGAATAAGATTCATGCCCAGTTGCATGAACGTTCATTTATCAAACAGTTCTTCAGAAATGGACAATATCAAATCGAATCTTTGACAGCAATGCCAAGCAACTGATTTGACGAATATATTCGATTTGATATTGTTCATTTTTAGTTAAAGCGCGTTCATGCAACCAGGCCTCAGTGTAGTATCAGGAATAGTTTAAAGGAAGATGTTTATGCTGCCAGTTTTGAGGAATAAGAATAGAATTAAAAATAGTGAATTATATTTTTCAAGAATCTATACATTTTTCAGATTTTTTTTCAGATTTTTTTTTTGAATAGAAACAACTTGTAATTTTGAGTTCTGTCTATTTATTAGTATGAAAAACAGTGATAATAATTCATCTATTGCTGGATTTGTTGTTTGCTGATATAGATTCTCATGAGCTCTCTACAGATGATATATATATATATATCTAAACGTAGGATCTTTCTTGTTTCACAACTGCGAATATTGCTGAACAAGTTTAATTAAATTTGAGAGAAGTTCGCCCATGTTGCAAACATTGATAGTCAATATTTTCAGCTTATGTCGGACTTAGTTTGAAATATTTGACGCTTGTCGTGCATGTGCATTTCACTAACAGAATCAAGAATAAGACGTAAAGTGGAAAGTTAGCCAACTTTTGATTCTTAAACCTTAAATCGGGCCAGTTTGTTTTCTGCATTATATTTTTGTTCCAATACACTCTTATATGAATAACCTCTATCTCGAATATTAGATTTTTCTCCAATTTACATGTTGACCTAAAATTTTTACTTACTTGTCCTAAGTACAAGAAAGTATTGCGAAACCGACAACATTCACCTATCGAGATTTTGATGGAAATATCCGTTTTGAGTATCCCTGAATCCATTTTGATAAGTTTGGCGCGAATATCAAATGAGTAGGATAAAGACTTGACGAGTTTCGGGCGGGCCGGATCATCAAATTGTTCCAAACTCGCAGCCTTAGTAGGTACATACCGACGTCAAGTCAAAATGGATTCAGGGATACCCAAAACAAGAATTTCCATAAAAATCTTGAAATGTGATTTTTGGCAGCTCCGCAGTACTTGTACCTTGTATAAGTAAAAAAAAACTATTATAAAATAATGAAGAAAATTTGCCATTCTGAATTTACATCGGCTGACGTTTTTCAATAATTTTATGAATGCAGATTGATGGAAAATATTATTTTAAATAGATTCAATGAAAATATAATTAGAACAATGTGGTAAGAATGATTATTCTACGTCATAGATTTACCTATTTTCATTCATTTGTTGATATTTTTTCCTACTGCATTTCCCTTTGACCCTTCGTCATTCAAAACAACAAAAATTTATTCATAGTTTCATCATATATTCCTATGAGTTCAATTATTATATCTATCTCCTGTTCACTTTTTTATCCCATATCATTACTATTGCTAATAGGTTTTTTGAAAGAAAATTTTAATATATCAAGAAGTCAGTAATGCAATCAGTAATGTAACTCTCTGGGCCAGTTGCATAATAGTATATTGTACAACAAATATAGAAAATTACCTATTTCAAACGAGGTGTGTGATCACACAAGTGCGAAATAGGTGATTCTATGCGTGTTGTACACAATACTTTTTCTCCGATCACAGTTTTTGATGAAATATGTAGGTAAATCACTAGTATAACAGAGATTTTAATCTATTTTCACAAATGTAAAATAGCTAAGACATTTTAATTGTTTGCTCTGCTTACTTATTCTGATACTCATTTTAGTTATGATCTGGAACATTGATGAGATATTTTCTATCAGTTGATTGACATTGCATTGTTGTGTTATCTAATTGTTGCGAACTACGCAAAAATTGTATCTGATTGGCCTATTCTCACTGGGCGACGTTCTGATTGGCTTATTTAGTAGAGTTTTCTGTGATCTCGGGTAGCGTGTCTCCTAAATTTTTGTCACTAACCATTTTACAACTGCAGTTATGATAATTGTGGATATCTAATTTTGGTTATGATACAATAATTAAGAACATAATTACTCGATTTGAACAAAATGTGATGGAACGTGTGTTGTCTGCTTTAATTTGACAGTTGTGATTCATAGTATTGACAACCTTCGGAATATATATTACAAGAACGAACTCAGTACAATTTTGTTATTTAAATGTGGCTTATAAAAGAGCAAACAGAGATTGATATGAAGTCCAGAATATTTATTAATAATCTTGCTGGATATATCTCTTAAAGAATATTCGAAATAAATTATTATTATATAAGCTAGTCATACTGGTGTAAGAAATCATTTCTCACATATTTTCCCACAGTTGTGTGGAATTGTTATTTTTCTAGTTGTGTTTTGTATGAAAAATATGTTATTTCCTACAGTAATCGTAGAAAAATATAATTTATAGGCTGTCAGTTAACAGCATGTTAGCTCGTTTTTTTATTGACGTTTCTCTGGAAAAAAATAGATCGTGTGAATATTTGACTTGTCTCCAACGTTTGAATGACGATTTAAAATTGTATTTGTTATAAAATTATACATGAGAATATCATAGCTTCTAATAAGGTGTCAAAAAAATTAGGTTAGAAACACGTGATCGAATATTTAACTATGGAATTAGAGTTAACTATGCTTTATGCAACTTGACCCCTATTTTCTGAAAATCAGCAATAAATACGTCAGTCAATGTTTTTTCTACTCCCAAATATGAGAACCAACAGATCGAAACCAAGGCAATGTACTATAAAATTACTTGAGGTAGTTCCCCTACGGCAGCCCCAACCAAAAGTTACATACAGTCTGCATTTTAAAATGGTTGATAGTTCAAATTATATTCAACAACTTTGTTAATCCAATATATACGTACTCAGTGCCGGTAAGATATACGATAGATATCATTTGCTTTCGTAAAATTTATTCTAAAAGTTCTTTTGAACGGACATTGCGAGTGAAATTTTTGATGGAACTATACAGGCTTTGCCTCAACACACAGAAAAAGTTGCCTATACAGACGATGCATTCTTATGTGTGCGTGTTAAAACGACGATCGTGGCCAATCGTGGCAACGTTCCGTTCCCCACCATTCGCTTATTCGCTTGCAAAATATGTCGTATGCAGCTAGATCTTAGTACTTCTCAAGATTATATCTGTCAAACTATATGGTCAATCAACTTGATTTTTCATTACAATATCCGTAATAGCCTGCTTTAGCTCTTTCTTGCTTTTCATAAACTTCGTAAATTTAGTTCTAACAGTAGAATTATTAATGTGCTGTTTACCTATGCATGGTCCATATGCTACGTGTTGATTTAGTCAACTCCAATTATATATATCTCGGATTCGGGATGGTGAAACTTGTTCAAATCTTATAGTAGTGTTGCTCACATGTTGAGCAATACGTTTGCTAAATTTGAACAATTTCTTGATTCAACCACCTCGTGAGGGAACTACCTCAATGGCACTTTTTTTCTGCTGATTAACAATTAGTTATATCAGAAAATCAGAGTTATGGATTCCAGACAACGATGTTTTCATTCTAAGCTTTGATTAATGCGTTACTGTATCAATGAATAGAATGATAAATTGATGAAGAGGCTTGTTACTTACTTTTAGTAAGTACAAGAAAGTATTGTGAAACCGACAAAATTCACTTATCGAGATTTTGATGGAAATATTTGTTTTGAGCATCCCTGAATCCATTTTGACTATTTTCGGCTTGATATCGGTACGTATGTGCGTTCGTGCGTTCGTTCGTAACTCGCAAATCTCGAAACTGGTTGAACGTATAATGTTCAAATTTTGTATTTAAGACTGGTATAGGATCTTGTTGTGCACCTTGCATTATGGTTTCAATCGTCTGTACCGGAAGTGCACTGTACTTGAAACTTATTTCGAATTTTTCTAATGAATCTGGAATGATCAACCGTAGGATGTTGAAATTCAATATTTGAGCTTGATGTTGTATCATAATGATTATCTGCTACTTTTGTATCAATCGGCCAAGCCAGAAGTGCACTTTACCTGAAAATTTTTTCTAATTTTTTGCATAAATCTAGAATGATCAACCATAGCATATTGAAATTTAGTGTTTTAGCTTGTAGCATCAAAATAGCTATCTATTATTTTTGTATCAATCGGCTCAGCCGGAAGTTCAGTTCATATGTATAACAGACATTCAGAATTTGCCGTATGAAACAATCAGTTTAATTGAAATGATAAGGTAGGCAATGATAATCTGTCGTCAATTTCTTTATTTTTTTTTGACATTTCACATATTAAAATGCTATCTACTATAATAAAAATTAAACGCTGATCGTTAGTCTCGCTAAAACTCAAGAACGGCTTGACCGATATGAATGATGTCTTTTTCATTCTGTTCACTTAAATACAGTGGTGGTTTCAATGAAAAATGATCAACATACATTAAGTTACGAATCGTGTATGTTCGTTCGCTGAACGCACCCGTTCATCCAATTGGGTTAGCACATTCAATAGTTGTTAGTGGATTTATCGTGGATGTTTTAACTAAAGTACCATCAACGTACAATAAATGGCGCACGAGCCGTATTTGTTCATTCGTGCATCGTTCATCTGATTGTGTTGAAACTTGTTATAGTCGTTGTTGGCACATTCGTGAGGGTTTCTTATTGGAGTGTCATCAACGTGGTGCACAAGCCGTATTTATTCGTTCGCGTATCGTTCATCCGATTGAATTGAAACTTACTGCAGTTGTTGTTGGCTCTTTCGAGAAATTTCTTATTATTGTACCATCAACATACTTTGAGTGGCGCACAAGCCATATTTGTCCGTTCGCACATCGTCCTTCCGATTGAGTTGGAATTTTATATAGTTGTTGCTGGTACTTGCATAAAGGTTCTGACATAGTATTATTGACGGCATTTGTCCGTTCGAGCATCGTTCAACCGAATAAATTGAAATTTTTATAGTCACTTAGTAACATGCGCTATAATTTACTCTCAAGAAAAGGGTGACCTACGAAAATTTCAATAATGTAATCCAAGATATGAAAATATGACCAGTAAAATTCCTTAAATTGCCTGCACTGCAATATAATCTTCTATTTCCCGTAATTCATTCAATTGAATAATGATAATGCTATCAATATGTAGATCTGCTGATCTACGCACTCATCAAGAAATTTTGACAGTTTAGGTCATGTTCATCCAGAATTATAAAAATATAAATTATTATGATTCAGCGCAAGTAGTCTTCTTTCCTTAGAAATTCGTAGAAATACTAGAGATGTTTCTTGACCGCTTTGAATCCTTCATATGGTCCATTTTTACATGTATAGGTATAAGTTATACTCCTACTACTTTATGGTCAAATCATTGTAAGGAACAAAATAATTAACTTTGTACGACAATTGTTGCAGGTACTAGTGGAAAGATTTCATATATAACATATTTCTATGCATGTATCATTTTATGCCGATTGAATAAATGAAATGTGATAGTATTATCGAAGTACAATAATTAGAGCATTATACGAATTTTTTTGTTTATGAATTTAGTTGAATCTTTGTGAAGTTGCTGTTGGTGCTTAAGTGAATGTTTCTGACATAGAAATATCAACAAATAATAGGTGGCGCGTAAGTCGCATCCGATAATTGTTCGTTCGCGCATCGTTCATTTGATTGAGTTGAAACTTTGAGCAGTTGTTTTTTGTGCTTGTGTGGGAGCTCTTCAAAATCATATCAAAGTATAACCTACGCTGCAGTGTGAATATTTGTCTTAATTAATATATTGATAAGTGGTTCGAAAAATTTATTGCTGTTTTTCAGTCTCTAAGTAGTTTTAAATTCGTTCATCTGAATACTTATGCTTTGACAGACAACGCACAGACTGAACCACTGGACTTGAAGGGCTAAAATTTTGATGGTATATTCCTTGAATAACACAGATAACCATTGGAAACAGATTTGCTGAAGTTTTTTCCTTAATTGGATAAAATGGTTGACGCTGACTGGATATGTAAATAATGTAAGAGATATATTCTTGGGATTTCAGTCAATATTTTAATTTTATTTCTTTTCTGCTCTATAAAGCAGAAAAGAAATGAAATTAAAATATTGACTGAAATCCCAAGAATATATCTGGTACATTATTTTTTCCTTAAGTTGATAGAATAGGATACTCCAATATTTCTGTGAGGAAAATCAGCGACTTTTATTATAATCATGTAAGATAGACGATTGGATCGACTAACCCTAGAATGAAACAAAGTAAAATATCTTCAGCAAATTTCGCGGTTTTTCCGAATGCTGCAATTATTTTTTTTATTTTTCGTTGATTCAGAGAAGTAACCGGTTTCCTTAGGTGCTATAGTCAATTATCATATGTCAAACGAAAGTCAATTGGATTGCTTGATCATGAAATAGAACAAGAAATATCGGAAGTATGGAGACTACTGCAGGTGGTGCCTGCTGTTTCTCGAGGTGCTGCAGTCAATCATTATATTCTTTAATTGATTCCAGAAAGTACATTCATAGCTGAAAGAAGCCGCGGGTTACAGCTAGTTTGGAAAAAAATGTGTGAACCAACGGGAAAAAGTGAAAATTCTATTGAGATACAGAAAATAAATAATGATCATTATTGAGAATAAAACAAAATGCGAACCAAGTTTCATATATAACAGTCACAATACCAGCTTCATGAAGTACTCCTAGATTATATTGTTAGTTGTAATCAATGAAGAACAACTATATCAGCTATATTTTCTATCAATATTCAATCTTTACCGATGAATTTGAATAAATTTACATTGATTATCTAGGATTTGAGTGTGGAGCAAGTAACTTACCATTCTCCTTACGTTATCAACGTTACGTCCAGATATAATTGCAATGTAGACATCAGACATATTGGATAATCTTTGTAAAACATTTTTTGTTTCAGGTGGCAAAATAGCCAAGTCTGGATGTGGAGCAATAGGTGCAAGTGTACCATCGTAATCCAACAATAGGGCCAATTTATGTGAATTCCCTACATATCTGTAAGTGGAATAACACTAAATGAACAATCCTATTAATGAAAGAATATAGACTTGAATAAATTGGTCAAGTCACTTCATCTGTAACTTACTTAAGAAGATATTCGTCGAAGTCATCTAATGTAACTGCTGGCAAAGTCGTTGCTCCAACATCATCATGATCTTCATGAGTCACTAATGAACCCATTGCCTTTAGGAAAGATCTCATCCAGTGTCCCACATCATGCAGTTGTTCTCTTCTTCTAAGATAGTTCATTCGAAGAGTTCGTTCATCTTCAGGCATTGTCAATGCTCTGTGTAGGACCTCGGCAGCAGCATCAATCTCATATGGATTGCACAATAAAGCCTCGTGCATCGTCTCGCCTGCACCGGCGAATGGAGATACAATAAGCACTCCTGTTGGGGGTTTATTGATTTGACAAGCAACAAATTCTTTAGCAACAAGATTCATTCCGTCTCGAAGCGGAGTGACAAGGCAGACAGCTGCGTCTCGGTAAAATGCAGCTAATTCATCTTGACTGACATATCCATAAATGTATCTATAAGCAATATAATTATAAGCAATTATTGACATATATAGTATACCTTATTATATTTGGCAAATCTGATTCTGTTAATGATGGTATATTATAAGTATGAACTCAAATTATTCATTTAGCGTGCAGGTGAATCATATGATTTTATTTTTTTGACACAGCAAGTGATCAAATGGTTAGGATCAGTATTAAGTGAAATATTGATCATGATTCTCAATGATATAGCAACAACTTGTAATGGAATAAGTTGAATATGATTTTATAAGAATCATTAAAGGGATATACATTATGTACCTGATTGGTGACCACGATGGTGTGGAAAATTTACCGTTGATGCAGCCTACAAGCTGATCCATTTCTTCCTTCAATTCTTGATATTCTCTTACGTCTGTTCTAGAAGGAACTGATATTTGTAGTAGAGAAACCTTTCCTATATGCTCAGGATGTTTTTCAAGTAATACTTGAAATGCCTTTAATCTATTAACGAGACCTTTAGTATAATCTAGTCTGTCCACACCAAGAATTATTTTTTGATCATTGGCGAGTACCTGAAATCCGAAATATCATTTGTAGATTCTTCGATAGATTATTTATTACTCTTCAAAGAATAATCAAGTTGCATCAGAGAGATACTTGAATAGAGACTGATATTGCTAACCTTTGGTGCTTTTTCGGCCAGCTGAACAAATCTATTGAATGGTATTCCGATCGGTAAGGGTCGTATTCTAACTGTTCTACCACCTTGTTCGACTAACAAATTTTTTCTGTCAACCCTGCAGCCCAAATTCCTTTGACAACAGTCGACAAAATTCAAACAGTAGTCCATTATATGGAATCCTACCATGTCACAGCCTGTAATAAACAATTTATTCTTAGGAAAATACTGTTTTCATGTCATTTTTTATTCGATTTACCTAGCATTCCTTGTAAAATCTCATCTGACCAAGGGAATAAACGGAAAATATCCCACGGTGGGAAAGGAATGTGGAGAAAGAATCCTAGTTTACAAACTATGTTTGCTTCTTCAGCTGTCTAAAATAAGAAGATTCATGTAGATATTTGCTAAACAAAACTATAGTGTGAAAGATTTTATCACTAAATTATAGAGATAATGAGATTGAATAATTCCCGGAACAAACATGTTTTCCTTATACAAAGGATAGCTGTTCGGTTATAACATGAATCAAAAAAATTCTTTCTGCCCTCCCGGGAATGAAATACGAATTTATTCCCTTATTTGAGGAACTTAAGCTCAAAATTAGTCCCTAGGGATTTGGAATGATCAAAAATCTCCAGTGGTTAAGTAAAATAAACAATCACCGAATAATCAAAGCACTCACCGAAATGTCAAATTGCATTTTTTCGCTAGAATTCAAACCTTTATTGGTAACGATTCATATTTGCTTTTTCGCAATTGACACAATTTTACAAATGCATCGTACTGTTGTTCGTAAATTTTCTAGATTTTTGAAAAAATAATCTTACTGTTACCTTTTTTGCAGCCTTATCAATACCAAATTTCTCACTTATCTTTTCGACAGAAAGCTTATTTATTCAACAACTGATGTAGCTAGCCCTGTTACTCTCGTGAATCTTCCCAAAATTTTTTATCAAGTTTGTTGATGTAAAATTGTAAAATCAATTACTCTGCTTTTGGACTATTGTGATTCAATATAATACGGCAGTGCAAAAAATAGCGTAGATAACACATGACTTGAGTGCCTTTAACCCTCAGGATTGAATCAAGCACTCAATTCCTTCGTCATAATATACTATTATTTCTATACTAAATCAACTGTCGAGTTTTTGAGTATGATGATTTATTCAGGAAATATTTTCATCCAGCTCACAATATCGATTATGACAAATAAAATTGGAGAATCGAGTAACCCTTGGAATAGATTCATTTGTAATATTTATTTATAGAGGCGAAATACCACTCACTAATTCAACATGATATTTCAAAAACTGCTCGACCGATCAAGTTGAAATTTGGTATGTGGGGAGAACGGCAAATATTGTCACATTGGTTTATATGAAAGGTCAATGTTTATGCTATAAGAGTCTTGAGGCTCAGGAGTTTGATGGACAATGTGAAGAAAATTCCACAATATTATCTTTTCGACACGGTTGGATTGAGGTGGTTCAAAGAGAGATAAGACAATCTCTGAGAGTTCTTCTGACTCTGATGTCAGAGACTTGAATTATATCAATTTTATTCAAAAGTTGATTGTTTTCAATGTCAATGTCATGATAGAAACTATAATATGATTTCTGCAACAGGAATGGATTAAGGTTGTCTTATGACTTTACTGTTGGAAGCATGAAATTCGATATTCAGGTAGAAAATATGAAAGAATATATACCATATTATAATCTTTGCGACAGAGATGAATTGACGTGATCCAAAAGAGAATAGAATTGTATGTGGAAGTCTTCTTGTTTTTGATGTCAGAGACTTGGATTATATGAATTCTCTCCAAAAGTCTAATGTTTTTAGTGTCAATCTTATAATTAATACTGGAATATGATTTTTACAACAAGGCTGGATCAGAGTTATCAACGAGATATTGAATAATAAGAATGAAGTACTTTGGAACTTCGCAGGTGAGTAGTTTATGGGAAGCGGTAGCTGAGAAAGTATTTTACGGTAGGGACGAATCAAGTAGCGAAAACATGATCTTAGGTTCATAAGATAGTTCTACGTTTTAGTTAAGTAGAAATTTTGAATAGTAATAGTTGACATTTGCGTGAAAGCTCACTTCATAATACTATCAACGTACTATTCGCACTGCAGTGTGAATATTTCCCTTAATTGATATCTTCATGAGTGGATTAGAAAATTCATACTGAAAATTTTCATCTCACTATGCAGTTCTGAATTCATGTGTTTGAATATTCATGATCTGACAGACAACACACATACCGAGCCCCTAGACCCGGAGGGCTGAAATTTTGACACTGCAACTCTGTAATGACATTGATAACCATCAATTAGGAATTTTCTAAAATTTCAACATGCGTTTGTGTGGGAAAATTATATTTTTCGCGAGTATTATCATATTTGTATTAGAGAGTTAATTGAATTGGTTGACCTCAGGATAGAGCAACCAAAAAAATTCTATAGCTTGACGCTGCCGCAGACAAAGTTCATGATTTGCTCTGGAGCTGCAATCAAAAAGTCACCGCGAGTTTATCTTAGTGTAGTCAATTCTTGTATTTTTACGAAAGAGTCAATTGGATTGAGTGAATTTGGAAAAACTGAAATAATCCAAAACACATTGCTTAACCGGGTGCTGCAGTTTATTATATGTTGTTCTCATCGATTTCAAGAAGTACATCTATATGCGGGTGAATCCGCGGGTAGGAGCAGTCATGATATTCTGTACTGCCTAGAAATTTCCTAAGAACCTGATGCCTGCTTCAAGGATGCAAAACTCTGATTTAACAGTAATTTTTGGAGAGAAAGGTGTAGTAATTGAAAAAACTGATAAGACGGTTATGAAAGGTAAGCTTTTTAACAATTTAATTGCTGTTGACTTCATAGTAAAAATGAATGTAGCGAGTTTTTTCTGTCAGAACATTGATTATGAAATATGGCATCAATTTTTGGGTCGTATGGAGAAAACTGAATTCTTGAAATTGAAGAAAACACATGATCAACGATGTTGGGCAAACAAACCAGGTCACATCAAGTGACCGTTTATGTGAAACATGCATAAGTGGTAGTTAAACGCGGCTACCTTTTGATGGGGCTAAAAACAAGGACCATGTAACTCAATCTTTGTTTATTGTTGATCCAGACATTTGTGGTTCGATCGCTTCTATGGTTGATGGTAATAACTATTTTGTAGGGTTTATAGATGAATATATTTACTACTGTGCTACTTAGTTGATTACAAATGAATCAAATGTATTTTCAGTTACTGAATATTATGTAGCAAGAAATAAAAGTAAAGAAAGTAAAGTTTCTCTTATTTGAAAGTAATAAATTTGAACATTGACAATTGCAGAGAGTATCTAGTATCTGTCAAATAAGATGAAAGGTTATTGCGTGCAGAAAGTTATAAGCCACCATTTGACAGTTCCACGAACACAACAATTAAATGTTGTATCTGAACGTATGATTAGAACGTTGACTGAGAAAGCTGGAGCAATAATAGTTGCTTCAAAGTTAGAAAAGGTTTTTTGGGGTGAGGCAGATTAAACTGATACTTGTTTGATGGATCTAACTTGAACTGGAGCTTTGGAATAGATGAGATCACCATTTGAATTGTAGCATGGTAAAAAGCTTCAAATATAGTATTTGAGAGTTTTTTCGGTACAACTGCTTATGTGCAGATTAGAAATCAGTGAAGCAAAACTTGTTGAAAGGTTTTGGGAGGAATATTGGTTGGTTGTGAACTGAATAGCTGTAAAGTGTGGGTTGTGGAAACTGAAAAATGAGAAGTGGTTAGGAATGTTATTGTTCATGAAATATGTTTTCTGAAAACAAGGCCCATGATAAAAATGGGAGCAGCTGATTGTGAAAACTCCTATGATAAAATTGTTGTTTCCTGAAATGAGCCAGAATCAGTGTTGGAGCTTGGATTTGATATTGATAAATCAGATGGAACAAAATCTGATACAAATGGATCAGATGACAACCCTTACAAATTTGCTCTCTCAGATATTGAGCAAATGAATATGCGCAAAGGTGAATCTTCATCTGAAGATAGTCAAATTGAACAAATGCTATCTGAACCAGGAAGAAGTGATAGGAATAAAAATCATATGTCTGTTTCATATGATGGAAAAAAAATAGTTGATCATATTATGTGTGCGCAAAAGATCATATGCAAAATTCTTATTTTATATGAGGGAATAAAGCATATGAAAGATAGATTGCGATAGGAGTAAGCTGTTCAAGATGAAATAAATTCCCTTTTGGTGAATAATACTTGTACTTTAGTAAAAAGACCTGAGAATGTAGTTGATTGTTAATGGGTATTTACTATTGAAAATGATGAATTGGAAAATCCAATCAGATATCTCCATATCGACTTGTTGCGAGGGACTTCACTCAAGAATATCTTGTAGATTATGATGAAACCTTCGCACGAGTCGCAATGATTTCAAGTTTCAGATTCATAGTAGCTTTCGTGAATCAGTTCGATTTATTGATTCATCATATGGAAGTCAAAATTGCTTTTCCAAATGGCCATTTGGAGTAGGCAATTTACATGAAAGTTCCTCAGGGTGTTTAATGTAAAAGAAATCAGGTTTGTGAACTAAATGAAGCCTTGTATGGTCTAAGCCAAGCAGCAAGATGCTGGTTGAAAGTTTTTGAACGAGCTCTCAAAGTTAAAGGATTCAATCATTTTTTTGTTGATAGATGTATTTATATTTTAGACAAAGAAGATATTTCTAAAAATATTCATGTTACTCTCTATGTTGTTGATTTGGTGATGGCTACAGAAAGTATTCAAACAATGGATAGTTTCGAAAATTATTCAATGAATAAATTCTGTGTGAGAGATTTGAAAGACATTCAACTTTTTCTGGGTGTTAGTATAATGAGAGAATAACTCCAGATCAAAGTGTATGCATGAAAAGTTTTGGATAAATTCAATATTAGTACGCCACTGCAAAATAAATTGAATCTCATAGCTTTGAATTCACATGAAAAGTGTGATGCTCCTTGCCGCAATCTGATGCATTGATGTATATAATAGTATGCACACAATCAGGTTCAAGTATAGCTGTTGATATATCGAGTACATATGAAAAAAAATATTGTAGAATTGTGGAAATGTCTTGGAAGAGTTCTTAAATATTCAGAAGATTCAATTGATCTCAAATTGATTCATATTCTTTGTTTCTATGTGACTATAAAATTATTATAAGTGGCTACGTAGATTCTGATTGGGGTGGTAATGATCATAGTGACAGGAAAAGTACAACAGGTCATGAATTCAAATTATTTGAGAAATTTACTATATGTTGGGATACGAGACGACAAGTTTTGGTTGCAGCTTCTTCTATAGGAGCTGAGTATATGGCTCTTTATGAAGCAGTAAGAGAAGTACTAGGGTTTGAATCATTATCAACTAGTATCAAAATGAATATAGAAGAGCCAATAATAATTTGGGGATAATAATTACTGCAACTGCATAGCAAACAATCCAAGTTGTCACAAAAGATCAAACACATCGATATAAAATACATTTTCTAGAAATTAAAAAAAATATAATATGATTGAATTATGTGTCAACAGATCAACAATTGGCAGATGCTTTGACTAAGCTTTTACCAGCAGCCAGATTTGTGAAGCTGAGAAACAGCGTGAGTTTGGGATAAGAAAGTTGTCAATTATAATTCTAGAACTATGGCAATGGCCTGGATAGGTTTTACTGAGTTTCCCTGATCCTAAGCAACAAATGTTGGAACATATGTAAAGTGTTCATCCCAGTAGGTACAAGGAAGATGTGTTTCTGTTTGATTGAAAATAAGATAATACGTTATGTGATGAAATATATATCAATGGAATATCATTAAGAAATTAACTGATTAATTTTTGAAAAGGAGTGTTGAAATAAAGCGCTCAGTGCATGAGTACAGAAGTTGATTGATCAACCCTAATTATGTTTTCTTATGAAATGGATTTACTCCATACGTTTATCATTCCCAAATGAAAGATTTATAGTTTTGGGACGTGACTGTGTGGTAAGAAAGAAATCTCTGAGTGTTAGCATAATAAACCAGATTGATGATGATCGGGTGTGTGACTATAAGATACATGTTAAGTAGAGAGTAGTTGAATAGGTAGTGGTATCGAGTGAAGACATATCTCCCAAGATCGTTCAATAGAGAAGTGTTTTGGTTTAAATGAATTCATGTCTATTATTATAATCATCTGATATACCCCAATATCCAATAAAAATCAAGTCGTCCAAGTAATAAACTTATTGAATGTAGATCTATGACACTATGCGGTGATATTCATGGTAACATGTTGTGCCAAGTGACATAATGAATAATATTGTTGAAATTCAACTGAAATGTTAAGCTCAAATATTTTCTTCAATCAAACAAAATAAGAATTTGTTTTGAATCCTTTCTATTGCGTTTTTGAAACTTTTTTTTCCAACCGAGTTGCCATAAAATTTATTTGAACAAATGCGTATTGCTGTTGCACATCTAAATCAATTCACGCAAGATACTAATAAACATTTGTGTCTTGTGAATGAATACTTGTTGGAAAATTATTGGTGTTATTGTGATCAAAATATTGATAACAGCGCTCTAACTAGTGTTTCCTTGATCAATCATTTCTACGTAGCCTCTATAACAATAATCACTGAACACAGATAATAGTATATTCTGCATTAAGTATTGGAATGGCCTATATTCTGAACGAGCGAAAAGTTAGTTTGGTTCGCGATTGTGGAATACGCTATTCCAAACATGTTGTAGACTATACTTTCTCTAACAAGGTTTTGGAAATTCACCAATATTTCAGAGAAAACTCAAAAAATTATTAAATGTCAAACGTCAAATCCAGATATGAATACTTGAATTGTTAGGAAGAAACCATGGTAGTAGCCAAACTAACAGCTTCTGATTCGTCGAAATGATTCAAAAGGCTTACAGAATTATTCTAAACGGCATACGGTATCATTCTAAACGATTTTTTGGAATGTCATTCGTTCCAACTTAATTTTTGATTATGGAATATGTAAATTCCAAAACAGTGTTGGAGAAAATATATTCTGCCTGTGTGCTAAGCGCCGAAAAAAAAAATACTGTGTCATAGCGTTAAAATTACATCACGCACCACTGCACACGATCGAGCATGTATAGCTTTCTAACCAGTATTCCACTGGTAGCACCATCTCTAGATTACTAGAAAACTGTTCTGAGTAGCAACATATTCTACCATTGGGCGGGCCATGTGGGCCACATTTTCCAATAAAAACGTGTTGAGTCGCACTTTTTACGCGCGATATCTTGTTAACAGTTATAGATACGCAAATGAGTCACAGGATCTTTTTTGTGTGGAAAATTGTGTTCTTCATGATCGCAAATGCGCTACGACCGTTGAAGAATGAGATTATTCCGAAAAACATGAAAAACGAGATTTTTTATCTTTAACCTTCGAAATTTCCTAAAGCATCATGATTTGACGAAACGATTTTTGCACACTCATCTTACATGCCAAAACAGAGATATTTCTGCAATAAAAAACCAGTAACATTCATTCGGTAGATTGATTCATTTTTTGTCTAGATTGACTGGATTTGAAGTATAGTATGCGCGTTATTGTATGCAGGTGATGATGCTGTCTCAGGTTAAGGTGAGAAATATTTGAGAAGAATTGATGATAGAATAGATGAGGTTGAGAAGAAATGAATCTATGTAATAGAGCAAGATCTCAGGCCCACCAGACCTTACTTATTCTCTGAGAAACAAAATATGTGGAATAGAGTAGTGTTAGTATGTACTCTGGTCATACGCGTACTAGCTAGTTTGTGGCGACGGCCAATTTACAGATACGAGGTGCTAGCGGTACGTTAAGACATTACTCACTTTTCTTAAGGTCTTGAGTGCTGATTTTGAGGTATGTTTCAGAGAATATTGTTAAAAATTGATAATCAACACTGCTAGACACTTTCCATCGGTGGTAATTTCTGCTAGACTCTTTAAAGCTCACAAAGAATAACGTGATCTTGCTTATAGTTTGAGAGCTAATTTTTATATATGACACTCAGGGTACAAATTCTTTTTGTTAACAGCTAGATTAATCGTAGGGCTAAACATCCCCCAGACACATCTAAAATATCGCTGTGAGTAAAAGCGCGAGGTCACTTTTTGTTGGTTTACTGGTAAGTGAAGTATCTATGGGCATCTAACTCTTTCTTGGTCTGGCTATTTATTAAAAGTTTTGAAATTGCCAGCTGAGTATTATATATAAAAATTAGGACTCAGACTATAAGTAAGATAACGATATTTCTTGCGAGCTTTAAAGCGTTTAGCAGGAATTACTGCCAATGAGAAGTGTTTGGCAGTGTTGATTATCAATTTTCGACAATATTCTCTAGAACATACATAAAAATCAGCACTCCGACTTCAAGAAAAGTGAGTATTGTCTTGATGTACCTATAACACCTCATATCTATAAATTGGCCATCGGCACAAACTAGTGAATATGTGTATGATAAAAGTACCGACTAACACTATTCTAATCCACAAATTTTGTTTCTCAGAAAATAGGTAAGGTCTGGCGGGTCTGGGATCTTAGACTATAAGATTTTGGGGGCTTAAGGGATGTTTGCACGGAATATGTCTTTTTCAAGAGATGCAAGGTCAAGTGTAGATAACGAAGTACTTGTATCTGCATTAATGTATAGTTGTGAGTGCTAAGTGTGCCTTCAAAAGCATAAACGGGGAATAACTTCTGTGGATATAAGATTTTTGCACGCTGTTTGTGGATGCACCAGAAAAGATCAAATTCGAAATATATTGATGTATGAAGAATATTATATTAGAAGAAATGCGATACAAAAAGTGTGAATGTATCAGTCATGATATTTCAAGCATATATAACAGATATTGAGTGTAAGAAAAATCTATGGAGGAGAAATTGAAAGTGAACGTTTGCATAGACAGCCTATAAATGGATGTTTCATTGTGCAGGAGATTGTTCCCAAGTGGAAGGGATAGACGAACTTGTATAGATAGGATAATAAATGTGAGTAAAGCAAAAAAAGTGTGTATGAATAAGGATGTCTGGTAAACAATGGTTGTTGCTTGAATGAAATGAAATCGTGATTAATATGTATGTACGTATGTATGCATATCGAATGAAGCAGAATATTGTTCATTCCGATCTCGAATCTATGGACTCATATTCATTGAATAAATAGATCAAATTTCTAGAAGTAGCATGTACAATAAAATGTATTTTAGCACTGAATTGGAAATATTGAAGAAATCTATTTGTTGCGAGTGCCGAAATGAAACTCCCAGGGGGCAATTTATTTAGTGAGAGTATAATCTACCCCAAACTTCAAGCAACTGCTATCTCAGAAAAACAAACGACAATTTGGTGGATAGTTTACTCTGACAGCACCTAACCATCTTGATTGATTGTAGAATCTGCCTGAGGCAAAATGCAAAAACTGAATAGATCTGTAATCATAGATTCGATTGAATATTCATCACGAGCTGTACCAACTGAATCTTATGCACCCAAAGAACTCAAGTAGGCTCTCTTCTCTCTCCAATTAGTTCTTCCTCAATAACATACTCGACCTAATCTATATTTACAACAAACAATTCACGCCTACTTTGGCGAAGTATCCTTATCATCGTTTGAATATTTATCCTGAGATCCGAAAATATTCATCTTGACATACAAGTTTAACGATCAAATATTGATCATCCATGCTAAGTTTCACCCACAGTTTCACTCTCAATCGTACATCTTACAGAATAGCTTGATTCACACTTTCTCTGGTTCCAAGAACATTCTTCTAACTACACACATGAGATAACTTAGGTTTGAAGCATAAACAAGAATATTTTTCTGTGAACAAGCAATAATAATTTCCTCAACATTCATTCATCCGATCATCATCAAACCTTCCAAAACATCATTAGAGATACATCTCTTTGCACATATTCGGTAATTTCTATCACCATGACCAAAATATTCTCTCTCTTGGATCATTCAAAGTAACCGCTGTATTCAATATGGGCTCTCTCACAAAAATTCGCCGGATTCTCTCATGACCCCGCCTGTGTCGAATGCTGATTTAAAAGGTGTTCAGAATGCCTATTTTTGATCATATCCAAATGATTATTGAGTAAATTAAGATTAAACATCAGGGTTGTTAAAAAAACCATTTTTTTAGATTTTGACCAGGGCACTGGTCAAAAATGGTTAAAACCGTCCAGAACTGGTTTTAACCACAATTTTTTTTTTTACTGTATTTTATTATATATTTAAATATTTTATATCTTCCTCTCATTTTATTCTTTTATTCAGTCATAGAATATACTAAATATAGAATTATATAGTTATGTGTATATAGAAAAGGAAAAAAAGGGAGAGATTTATTCCATCGGTTATTCGAGTATAGTTATAAATAATACACCTAAGGGAATTTTATAACTCACAAACTATGAAATAAATATGAAACTAAATTTTATTTTTAAAAGCTTAATTGAATTTTATAAAATAGTCAAGAAGATATAAATGGTACCTAAAAAATAAGTAGTACAAGAAACTCATGTCTAAATGAAAAAGACCTACTCTCGTTTATTATATTGTGCAAATCTAGTACTTTTTCTTTAGATGTTAGGAAAAAGCATATTTCGTTTATTGTCTGAAAACTAGCAATTTTGTTCATAATATAAAAGCAAGATTTAAAATAAGGGTTTAGTCAATTATCATATAGTCGTCGTTGTTGTTGTTTTATTTATTTACATTACATTATTTACATGAAAATATGAATCAGATTATTATATTCAATTTTTCAATAAAAACCACTGGTCAAAATCGGATAAAGTCCAGGACGGTTTAAACCGGTTTTAACCAATGGTTTTAACCACTCTGGTTTTAACCGAACCACCCTGTTAAACATTCTGAACGATTCTTCAATATTTGATTCACTCGGAATATTATGACTTGGAGATATATTGTGATGTTTATTGCTTGAAGAAATAGTCTGTAATTGAATAAAAGTCACTATGCAATAATTTGAAATGGAATCAAACTTTTATTCTTCTGGATATCACTAACAACACTATATTATTCATTTATCACTCAATACTAACTCAATGTCGCAGATATTTAAATTTAACTATTTATATACACTATTCGCTCCACTGTTTGATATTCACCGTTCCAGATTCACCATTACACTACTCTTTTAAACATTTTCTTGCGTTTATATATGGAATGTTCTACTTCTGGAATATTGCTAGAGGCTCTCATCGGGTGGGGTGATGTGATGCGGCAAGGCGCGACATAACGAGGACGAAAGGCTCCGCCAATGTAACGTCACCTTCACGAGCTTCCACACTCCAGCACGTCCCGAAGCACACCTTCATGTCTATGCCGGAATTGACACTCGCCGCCCTTGATGCAACCAGTATTCTGGTAGAAGTAGCAGTCGATAGTTTTCAGTCCGATCAGGCCTGCTGGGTGGAAGCAGCAGATCAATATTTGAATTCCGCTGTTCTGGAATATAACTTCAATCATATTTCGAACGATCTTACAATCTAATCCATCCAGACCGCAACTTTGGTATTGACAGTTCCAGGATGACGTTCTTCATAAGATGGCCTCGCATGTCTTGCAGCGTTTCCCACATGGTAGGTTGGTTTGTAATGAAATTTGCTTTTCATTACCAAGTGGCAAATATAGCTCTCTTTTGTTGTCGTATTGTTCCTCATACAGATGGCCTTCCCCACTGTAGGCTTCTAGTGCCCTGGCCTGCCAAACTTCTCGAAAACTGCTACTATTCCTCGGGACATCTTCGAATCTTCTGACACGCAATGGGTCAAGCAGTAGTCAAACTCTGAATAGATCCTGCTGCACTTTGGTAGTTATTCCAAATCGAGCCCGACGTCCACTTGAGAGTCTTCATAGACTCATCGAACGAATCTTCCTGCGCATGGATCTTGCGAGCAAGTGCGTCATTGGAGTCTTCATTATTGTCTTCCGCAAATGGTGCTAGCCGATTGGAGTGCACCACTCTTGATTTGCTATTGGGGTTGCATCTGATTTCATAGATTATGTCATTTATCCTCCTGATTACTTCGTAAGGTCCCTCCTAAGATGTCTGTAATTTTGGAGACAGGCCACGTCGCCGCCCTGGGTTATAAAGCCGCACAGAGTCTCCAATGGACTGTCGACTTTATACTGTCGCATCAGGAATTTAGGTCGTTTCTGCGGTCCGTTGCTTGATGCACACGTAGTGCATTTCTTGCACCATTCCCTCACATCTTCTCTGCAGTTAAGTCAATAAAACCGTTCACGTACTTTCTGCAAAGTCTTTGTTACCCCATGGTGTCCTTCACTCACTCTATCATGGAGATGTCTCATGATCTCCGGAACCCGGCCTCTATAGTCTAAGAGCTGGCTACATAAAAAACCTTGTTATCGCTACATGGCTAATTCCTTTTGTAAATTAATCTTTTCGTGCAGCCACGTTTGAATCGTCTTGTCTCCCATTGCGAATCCGTGGCTTTCGAACCTTTTGAACTTAATATTTTAATTCAAATTGCCAAGAAATTTTCTGTCAATTTTGACGGAAACAATGCTATTCACAATATCGTTTCCTTATTTACCAACTACTGCCGTCAAACTTACATTCACAAAAGAAGAAGTATTGTGAGACACACGTGTAAAAATTCTCTAATGCACTCATGTGCACTTAATCTAAGAGCTACATAAAAAAGCTTGTCATCGCTATATGGCTGATTACTATTATGCAAGAATCTTTTTGTGTAGGCAAGTTCAAATCGTCTTGTGTGCTAGCGGGATCCCGTGGCCTAATAATGCGAGTGGCCGGTGAAATAGGTGAAATTACGCTATCAAATTTTTCATAAAATAAATGCATTATTATGAAAATAACTTCTATTTATTCTTGAGAAAAAATGTTAATGTTGCAAGCTGTTTGCTTGTGGCTAAAGTGCTAGCAGTTAGAGCAGAATCAGAGTGAAATTTTCAATAAAAAAATATCACATACATGCCTGCCGATTGATCAAATGTTATTATATATTATATTATATATTTACAAAATGGCAAGCAAAAAATCATGGCTAAAACCAAGGCAGACAGATATTAGAAGTGCGCTTGTGCTAGAGCGTTTACACCCAAACACAGAATATTTCCTTTTCTATGATTTCACTCTTTCGATGTTTACCAAATAAATATAATGCACAGAAGTGACGTTTGATAAGTTTTACGTGCTACTTTATAGATGTGAAATTTTTCTGTGAATGTCAGTTTGACGGCAGTAGTAGTTGGTAGCTAGGGAAACGATATTATGAATGGCATTGTTTTCGTCAAAAGTGACAGGATTTTTTTTGGCAATTTGAATTAAAATCTTAGGTTCAAAATGTCCAAAAGCCACGGATTCGCGCTGGCAGACATGACAATTTGAACTTGGCTACACAAAAAGATCCTTTCACAAAAGGGATTAGCCATGTAGCGATAACAGGATTTTTTCATGTAGCCAGCTCTCCGTCTACTAGGAACAATCAGCTGTTCCCTACTCTTAGTCTCATTCGGGTCCTTCAGGACACGCTTCAAAACGCTCTCATCCAGGATTATAGAATTCCATTGCGCCTTGTATGATTTTACTGCCAGGGAATACGGTGCTACCTCTTGCCATGTTGGTCTGATTCCTTTTCTCTTTCATTCCTGAATAGTTCTTGATTCCGTGTCGTCATTTATGTCCTTTTCTACTTATTGTGGTTGCGAAGCATCGAAAATGACAGTTGTCCTGAATGCTTTCGCTTCAACCTTAGAGCAATGATGATAGTCTTTTGAACATGGTTGTCTTGATAACGCATCAGCATTCTTATGTGCTGTACCGGCTCGGTGTTCTATGTCGAAGTCGTATTCCTGAAGTCTTTTGATTCATCGAGCGACCTGACCATCAGGATTCTTGAACTGTAGTAACCATCTCAGAGCAGCGTTGTCTGTTCTCAACAGGAACTTCCTGCCTTTAAAATTTTGTAGAAATGCTCGATGGACTTAACTACTACTAGCAATTCCGGTCTTGTGACACTGTAGTTTCTTTCTGGTTTCCAAAAAATCTTACTGAAGTATCCGATGACTCTTTCTTGACCATCCTGCAATGTGGAACAGGTCTCTCCCAATACCGACGTCGCTGGCATCTGTGTCCAAAAGAAAACGTCCTTCCACCTTCAGGTAACTCAGGATCGGTTCTTGGACTTGAAGTAGTTTCAGCTGCTCGAAGGCGGCCTGGCAGTGTTCATCTTAGCTGTATTCGCGATCATTTTCCGTCAGTTTAGTCAGTGGCTTGGCAATATTGACGAATTCATAGACAAATATTCTGTAATTGGTACAAAGCCCAAGAAAACTACGCAGCTGATGTTCATCCGCATGTACCGTCCATTCTTGAATTATCTTAATCTTCTCTACATCAGCTGCTACGCCTCCTTCAGAGACCACATGTCGCGAATAGTTCACCCGTTTTTGGAATAAGTGGCATTTCTTTGGACTGAGTTTCAAACCAGCTTTCTTTGAATGTTCAAATACTTGTTCCAGATTCTTGTTTTTTTTTCCCATCACAATTTTATTGTCCAGGTATACCAAGCAAGTTTTCCCCGATAATCCTTTGAGTAAGATCTCCATGAGTCGCTCGAAGGTAGCAGGAGCATCACATAGGCCAAATGGCATGACTGTAAATCTCCACAATCCACTGTCGATGATAAATGCAGTTTTTTCTCGTTCGTTCTTGTCCATCGCTACTTGCCATTATCCACTCTTGAGATCTAGGGTCGAGAAGATCTTTGACCCTGCCAGGATATTCAAGATGTCATCAATACTTAGCAGCGGCTTCAAATTGTCTATGGTAATTAATCCAAGATGTTTGACCATCGAAGGTTGGAGGTTTGACACGCATTCTTGTGGTTGAGTCAAGATTTGGTGTGGATAATTCAATTATCTCAGCTTCTGAAGCTTTTTCCGGAGATGAAACACCAAATTTGAATTTTTCTCCAGAAATCTTAATTTTTTCATCCAATTTCGAATCTAGTTCTGCATCCAATTTAACATTTTACAGTTATCTCTGAATACTTCCTCCCATACCTTCGAGTTTTCTTTGAGTTTTTCCAGTTGCCGTTCAACTTTTTTTGTATTTTCCTTCATCTTTCCATGCAGTTCTTCTCTCAAGTTTGTAGAATTTTTTTTCAATCTTCCTAATAAATCTTTTTTTGAACTCGTAAAATTTTCTTCCAATTTAAAACCCAAATTCTCTCCCAAACTTGTGGTGTTTTGTTTTAATTTTGTTTCTCAATCTTCTTTTAAACTTTTAGAGTTTTTTTTCAATTTTGATTCTAAATTCATAGAATTTTCCTGCAATTTTGATTCTAAATTTATATGATTTTCTTCTAATTTTGATTCTAAATCAATCACCACATCGGTTGAAGACAGTTTAAACTCAAACAAATACGTATCAAGATCCCCACCGTCCTCATTCAAAGCGTCTCGCAATCGTTCTATTTAAACTTGTTTGCGGCCACTGGTTTCCAAATCCCTCTCTTCCAATTGATATTTCAACTCTGTGACCTTTAAATCTTTAAACAATTTCTTAGACATAATTTTCCAATTCTACAGAGCAGCAATAAGCAAAATACTAAATTGTTTATAACAACCCCACACCTGACACCACTGTAATGTTTATTGATTGAAGAAATAGTTTGTAATCAGATAAAAATCACTATTTGATGATTTAAAATGAAATGAGAGTTCTATTCTTCTGGATATCACTAATAACACTATATTATTCATTTATCACTTAATACTAACTCAAACAAAGTCGCAGATATTTATATTTAACTATTTATATACACTATTCACTTCACTGTTCGATACTTACTGTTGTGGATTCATCATTACACTACTTCTTAAAACTTTTACTTGCGTTTATCTATAGAAAATATCCATCTCTCGAATGTTCTACCACATTTCTGGAATATTGCTAGAGGCTTCAATCGACGGGGTGATGTGGTGCGGTACGGGGCAAAGCAACTAGGACGGGAGGCTCCGCTCATCAAGGTTACTTTTACGAGCCTCCCCACTCTCGCACGTTACAATATATTTATTCTCAATTCAGACTTCAAATAATTTATTGTCATATTACGTTTTATCAGGAATGCTCCTAGTATATTGAGCCTGGGAAATTTAATTGCAAGAATATGGAGTAAACTATTCCAAGTGTTATAATTTCTCTGATATAGTCCAAAAGCTCACTCACCTGTCTTATCCAATTGGCTGCCAACATCAAATGATAATCATGAACCCATACTAGAGGTGCGTCAAGCTCTTTCTCGGAGCTTTTGTCGAGTATCTCCAAGGCTTTGAAAGTTTTGGCGGCGAATTCCTTATTAACTTGTACGTAAGCTTTCCAGTGTTCTGCGTTGAAAGTTGCACGATCGGGCATCGAATGGAATAAAGGCCAAAATGTGCCATTACAACAACCATTATAGTAACTATTGAAAATTACTGGGTCAACATGTACTGGCACAACCTGAAACATTAATGGAAGAATGAATTTTTACTTTACATCAATTGATTCGAGATTTATAAGATTTAAATTTTGAATCTAGATTTCAGCATGGGAAATATCAAATTTATCCTTGAAAAAGATGATACCGCTTATATGAAAGATTATTTCAAATAAATAATACAGTGATATATAATCAAACACAAAATCTCATCGTTCCACGACTAATCGTTTCGGATTTATCCAAAAAATTTTGAAAATCTGCATCACAAATTCAAAATAATCAGTCGCAGAATATTGAGATTTCCTATTAAGCACTTTCAAAGCATCTATTTGTACACCTTGCATTATGATTGTGATCGGCTAAGCCGGGAGTGCAGTTTACTCCAGACATTTTTTAATTTTCCGCATGTTTCCAAAACGATTGGACGTAGAATATTGGAATTGTGCTCATATCCTATTTTTATTGTAAACGACTGAGTCGGAAGTGCGCACACGGCAATCTATTAGTTGATATACAAGAAATCATTTGAATTGGAAAAAAATGTACCTCCCTAAATACAATGAAACCCAATCTTCCTGTGGACTGTGTATTATAATATAAATAATTATTATTATCATGAACTTCACGTGAACTGATTTTAAACCAGTTCGTATTCTCAAACTATTATAAGTAATACACAAAATGTCAATTCGAAAATTTTTGTTTTGTTTATAATGTCTTGTTTCTCTTGTAACTAGGAAAAGCCACCTGATATCTTCATATTCATCATAAATATGCAAGAAAACTCAAAAGACATTCAGTATTCTTTTGTGACTAGAAAAAGCCACCTAATATCTACATAGTCATCATGAATATTCGTAAAAACTCGAAAGACATTCAGTGAAATTAAAAAGTCTCGGTCAAGTATAGAAATTTCATATTTTGATTGTTTTCCTACAAAAAAAAATCCTTTCACAGTTTAACCGGTCCTAATTATTTTTGGGTTATGAAGTCATGATGAAAAGTCTGACGTGGATATCACGTGACTTACTTGTACATCATTGGATTATATATATAATACGATGTGATTTTGTGTTTGATCATATATATATCATTGAGTATATATGATCAAACACAAAATCCCATCGTTCCACAGTTAATCGTTCTAGATTTATCCAAGAGATTCTAAGAATCTGTCAAGAAGAATGCGGTTTCTGCCAAGTCGGTTGCTATGGAAACAGTGGGCCATTATTCTTATACTACATTATTCCTGAATACTGATTTCTAAAATTCTACGACTATCAACAGATCTGAGTTTATGCGCGAAATTAAATAATAAACTCCTACTGAAGGTCCAGTCTATTGTTATGAAAATAGTAGGCAATCATTCAGATGCTGCAGCAGACTGAAATACCAAATTTCAATATTCGACACCTGATCGTTTCGAGTTTATGCGGAAAATTCCAAAAGACTGTCAAGTAAAGCGCACCCCCGGCTCGATGGATCTCAATAAAAATAGGATATGAGCATCTAGACGATATAATCGTCCTGAATACTGAATTCTAACAATACGTTCAATGTTTCAAATAAAGTGCTTTTCCGGCTCAGTCGATAGCATTCAAAATGCAAGGTGTACAACTAAATAGTATAAAAGTGCCTAATACAAAATTTAAATATTCTATGACTGATTGTTTGAAATTTATGCGGAAAATTCGGAAAGTCTGTCATATAAAGTGCACTTCCGGCTCAGCCGATTGTTGCAATAATAGAAGATGACCATTTGGATGCCACAGCAATTTCAAATGCTGAATTCCAGGATCCTATGGCTGATTATTCTGAATTTATGCGAAAAATTGGAAAAAAGTTTCAAGTAAAGTGCTCTTCCGGTTCAGCCGAACGTAATCCTAAAGCAAGATGTACATTAAGATGTTATAGAAGTTCTTTATACAAAATTTCAATATGCTATGGAGAATCATTCTATATTTATGCAAAAAATTCAAAAAAAAAGTAACAGGTAAATGCACTTTTGACCTGACCGATTCTCAAAAAATAGCAGATAATCATTGCGATACAACATCAAGTTCAAATATTGAATTTCAGCATCCTACGATTATTCATTCTAGATTTATTAGAGAAATTCGAAAGAAGTTTCAAGTAAAGTGCACTTCTGGTACTGACGATTGGAACCCTAATGTAAGGTGCACAACTAGACCCTATACTTGTCTCAAATACGAAATTTCAACATCATACATTCAACCATTTCCGAGATTTGCGAGTTACGCACGCACGCACGTACGAACGCACGCACGAACATACGTACCGACATCAAGCCAAAAATAGTCAAAATGGACTCAAGGATGCTCAAAACGGATATCTACATCAAAATCTCGATAGGTGAATTTTGTCGGTCTCACAATACTTGTTACTTTGTACTAGTAAGTAAAAAAGTATTGCAAAAATTACACACTACAACAATATGAATAATGCAAAAGTAGCACTGAGCTGACGTGACGTTTGGTAACTCACTATCCATAGTAGGTTGATGGTATCGCTTGGCTGACGTTTAGTAACATTTTATTATAGCCCGCGAAGTGAGTGGGTAGCAGCTAGTTAGGGAATAAATATGTCTTGCCTGTTACAATATCCAAAATATTCGATTGTCATAATGAGAAGTGTTTCAAATTGAATAAGTTCCAATAATTTACAATCTATTAATATACAATTGAAATTTATCAACTAATTAGATATTGAAAAGGTGTTGCAATGCTGAAAATATAGATGTCTGGTATCCGCACTCACGATTATCTAAAATATTCAAATGGAACTTGAAAATTCTGAAAAAGTTTCCAATAACGTGCACTTCCTGTTAAGCCGATTTATACCAGAATAACAGATAACCATTCTGATACAATATCAAGTTCAAATACTGAATTTCAACATCTTACGTTCAATCATCCTGGATTCATCAAAAAAATTCGAAAAAAGTTTCAAGCAAAGTGCACTTCGGGTGCAGACGATTGGGACCATAATGCGAGGTGCACAACTAGACCCTATACCAGTCTTAAATACAAAATTTCAACTTTATAAGTCCAACCAGGTTTGAGATTTTCGAGCTACGAACGCACGAACGAACGCACGCACATACGTACCGACATCAAGCTGAAAATACTCAAAATGGATTCAGGGACGCTCAAAACGGATATTTCCATCAAAATTTTGTCGATTTCACAATACTTCTCTATACTTAGTACAAGTAAGTAAAAAGCCCAACATGTGGAAAAATTATTAAAGAGTCCCTAGGCGGATGAGAAATGAATTGAATTCCACCAAATAGTCCAAAACAGGTTGAATTTCATCGATAAACATATTTTCATTGTCTTTCCCAATTTTTTTGAGGCGGAACTCGTATATTAGAGATGTTCATAAATCTGACACAACCGCCGACTCAAGTGGAGGGGAACAGAAAAAATTTTCTCTTGATTCTTTCAAAATTCTTTTACTTTTATTTGAGTATTGAGTAAATATGATCATAATGGAGAAAAGAAAGTTTGAAACAATGGAATATTAGTTGAATTGATTTTATAATCGCTAAAGTTTCCACATCTATCAGTTTTAACACTAAGCTTGATTAAACTAATCGTCAGCTAACGATATAATAAGTAGAACATTTTCAGTTAATCAGTTGATTGAATTACTCGACATTGAGAACTTATGCGCTCTTGTCACCTATAATCTTCTAGCTAACGGTCTAACTCTCACTAGAAGCCCACTTGACCATTATTTTTAATATTTTCATGATGTTATAAGTACGCTGTATAAGTCTCATAATTCATCGAATAACTTATCTCTAGGAGGAAATAGAATTGTAGAATAGGACAAGAGCAATAAAAGACTCTGACTGAGTTCCCACACATTGTTTCCTCCATTTAATAAATCTGTGTGTAACTAACGTATTCTCTATTAGTTTCACAAATTTTTTACTGTCGTGCCAACGTTGATCTAATGCAGTAACCAACACTCGAACTATATATATATAAATATATATATATATATATATATATATATATATATATATATATATATATATATATATATATATATATATATATATATATATATATATATATATAAATATCTAAATCTGAAAAGCTGGAAAAACCTTGAAAATGGTGGAAACGAGTATTTTTTTCACAATGTCAGCATTTATGATAGTTGTCTTGTGTCGTAGTACCTTTTCTATCGTCAAATTCGAGATCAACGATGTCAAATCCCTCATATAAGTCATGCAGGGATCAAAATAGTGAGAACGCACAGAATTATACTTTGTAATACCCACAAGTATGTAAAACTCATGTTAATTCTTATTCAAACTTCGACCATGTTGGAGCACGGGTTGATGTTAATATTTCTCGATGAGACTTGGCCGAGTTTTTAATTTTTTTTATTATATGCTTGTGATTTATGTGCTGAGATTTCCTACAACTGTGTTGAATCTACACAGATGCCACTACATCCAAACCAAAAAACTGATTCTCGTATATGAATGCTCCTTTAGTGGCAACATACAACGTAAGTCCAATACATAATATAATTTCCTTTGATGAATGAATCTTTATAAAATTCTGCATGCTTTACATTTTCTAACTCTTTTAGATGTGGTAGGATTGATATGACTGAAATACATCTGTAGTAAGGATATTCCGGATGTAATGCTGCACGTCGTTTAATGTTCTCAGCTCGCGCTCAAAGGTGAGGAAGGCTTGAGTCTATCCTGTAAGCTGACAGATGGCTGTGTTGATAGAAGAACAAATCATTGGTCATCTATCGATCCATAAACTGTCGTCTTCCAACAGTTTGGCTATATGAGTTTTGAGCTCTTTGTTTCTGCGTTTGATCTAGTTAGACTGCAAGTGATACAGCGGTGTAGTGACTGGTTCGATGTCAAGTCATTGCAAGCCCTGCTGCATCACCACGCTCACAAATTATACCCCATTCTCTGAGGACACGCGCGCCTCGGAATTCCTATTCGTAGAAATATTACATTTATTGAGAAGTGCGCGTACGCGTCCTCTGTAGCGTCTGACAGTGAAAATGGTTTTATCCATCTAGCTGCGATATCTTCGATGATGAACATCCATTCATACGGAGAGGATGCTCGCAGTGATTCTGCTGGTCTCAAGTTTCCTGGCTCATACCTCTGGCAATAAGCATAATTTTTGACGTATTCTTCTACTTGCCGACTCCTACCAGACCAATAATATTGAAACACTATTCGCTGGAATGTTTCCTCTCGCTATTGTGCCTGATGGCTGTTGGAGCGTTATAATGCTCTACTAACACTAGTTGACGGACGGCTGTAGACACTACCAACTTCTTTTTCGAAATCTGCTTGAGGTACAAAGCTGTGCAGGATTCTGTTCTTCATGGTGTATACTCGAGCTCTCCAAGCCGACGGGAAATGTGCATATGTCGCAATTTTGTCCACATCATCAAATCAAGTCGGTCGTGGTGGAGTGACAACATTTAGCTTCCCAATGTATAATTGATTGTATATCGAACTCTTGCAGCAGTGCACGCAGTACCATCAACAATTTGAGAGCTTGATAATACATTTAGACTGTGGTTTTGGTTCCTGCGATGTAACCACGAAAAGACGGCTCGCATACTTTCTTGACAAGTCTTTTTATCTTCAACATCGTCTAAAAGTCAATCAACAGCACCATCTTTTGGTGGACAATGACCACCATCTTTGTTGTCATAATTTATCAATAATCAGTTACCATCAGTGAAATTTACAAACAAAATCAAGCTCATCTCGCTTATAAATATACTTTATCATCCAACTATACATTTATGACATGAATTTACTATTTGTGTTGATAATAAACTTCGTACATTGAAAAAAGCATGAGTATGTCGGTGATGTACTTTTAGAATATGTAGCATTTCGGCTGTTGGCTGCTAGAGCATAATAAAATGTTAATGGCTGATATAAGTGAAACATCTGAAGTGAACGCAAAAACAGGGCCTTATCTCCAATTCTGTTCATCTAACAATAATCTCCAGTACCTCAATCTTCTCCATTCAAATGTAGAAACAATTGATATATCATTCATTTCGGTAAGATTTCATATCAAAAAGCACACTATGTGCACCCGACCCACTAATTATTCCTTGTTACCACTTATTTTACGCCCATGGCACTTCAACCGTCGTTCAAGTTTAAGACGGAAATGTTTTCCAACTTCATTATACAGCAGTGTTGCCCCATCAATCACCTATTCATTCAATTTGATATTAGGGAACGTCTTTGGTTTTGTCATGGCTGCTTATTGGAACAAAAGTGTACTAAAAAATTCTATTCCCGACAATTCAAGATCGAATGTGCGTTCGTGCATGAATTTCATTGACAGTACAATTAGTCCGGGAGGCAGTGCTGCTATTTTGCAAGTGATTTTAGGAAATATTATTTCTGTGTAAAATAATTATTCGAGCATAGTTAATAATGAAAACAAGCGTCAGTCGTTGGCGTCTTGGTGGGGCTGACTGTAGGTATATTCAAAATATGAAAAAAATCCGTGGAGAAAAATCATTCATAAAATTTGAAAATTTGTAGGATTAATGTTTGAATAGCGGCTATCACACAAATAACCGTCAGCTGCATTTGAATTGGTCAAAAACCCGTCAGTTACCCTCATGAACCGGTGATAAAATTATCTTGTGGGTATTACAAAGTATAACTCTGTGCGTTCTCACTATTTTGATCCCAGCATGACTTATATGGGGGATTTGACATCGTTGATCTCGAATATGACGATAGAAAAAGTACTACGATACATGACAACTATCAAAAATGCTCACATTGTGGAAAAAATTTCGTTTCCACCATTTTTAAGGTTTTTCCAGCTTTTCAGATTTTTGTGGTTGCTGCATATTAATATAGCGTTAGAAAACAATTGACTCGAAATTCTTCGCGAACTAACAGATGTGTGGATATAATAGCAAATCTCCTTATTATTTTATGCAGATATTCCTAAGCAGATACAAAATATTGCCAAAATACAGATTTAAATCAGAGCTCCTCTTTTTCAAGGTATTTTATATATATATATATATATATATATATATATATATATATATATATATATATATATATATATATATATATATATATATATATATATATATATATATATATATATATATGGAAACAGATATTCGTGAGTGTAGCAGTCAATATTTGGGCTTTATTGAAACACTCTTGTTAATTTGTCAAGTTTTCAACTATATTCTCAGTCGTCTCCAAAGACATGAATTACAAGGTTAAAATTCGATAAACATGATTCTTTTTGGATTGACAGAGTTGTACTCACATTAAATTAGGTTGATTACGACTGCATAACATTCATGAAATTTTGACATGACAAACATTTTAGTGCACACATGTCTGATCACGCCAATAATAAAAAAGATCACAGTTTGACGTGAATTTAGAACACTATTTGAGGTTTTAATCACATTATACTAATTGTAAATCATACCACACAGCTAATTTTGAGACAATATTAATGTTTGTTGATAATATTGGTGAACAAGTAAGCTTCGCAAGTCTAAGGCCGTGATTTTGAAAGTTCGAATGTTGGTTGCTGCACCGCATTAGATCAACATTGGCACGACAATAAAAAATTTGTGAAACTAATAGACATCTTGGGCTTGGCTATATTGTACTGAGGAGTCCTAATAAGGACGAAACATATGTCTACAGTTGCATCCCCGATCTAAGATGGTGGTGGCTTCAGCCCCGACTCTTAGATTCGAATTTTCTATGTAAAACAATTATTTTTTAGAATTATCCATTTTTTGAATGTTCCATAGCACAGCACTTTACATATTTCACAGTTTTTGTGTGAAATTTTTATTTATGTGATTTCTTCTTCAATAGAGAATACGTTAGTTTCACAGAGATTTATTGAATAAAGGAAACAATGTGTGGGAATTCAGTCAGACTCTTTTACTGCTCCTATTCTATTCTACAATTCTATTTTCTCCTACAGATAATCATCAAATTGGAATATATATATATATATATATATATATATATATATATATATATATATATATATATATATATATATATATATATATATATATATATATATATATATATATATATATATATATATATATACATTTATATATATACCAATTTCGCCTCTTACCCGTTACGGGTGTGACAGGCATTTATAGTGTACTAAGTGGATTAATTGATACTTTATCAGCCGTAGAGTGCGATTACCAATCGTCAAGCTACAGGTACTCTTAGTTTTTGTGGAGAGTTTAAACATCAAAATTCTGTGAAAATCTTACTGACTTTTTCGTCCTTCGGTGAGATTCGACCCCGCAACCTCTGGATTATCAAGCTAGCATATCTGCACTAAGCTGTGAATACTCATGACAATGATGGTTTGGGTAATATTCACATCTACATATCTTCTAAAACTAGCCAAGAATAAGAAAATTTCTTGACTAAAAAATATCCATGAAAGTTTTTATTCTATTGAACCAAGTTTAATCCAGAATTCTATTCCAAACTCAGTACTATTCATATCTATCTTGTGAATAACTATAATCACTGTACAATTTCATTTCATAAACCTGATTGTTTTGTTGCTATGATTGAGTTGACTGAGCCTAGACATATTAAACCTTGTATTATTGACTACTTTTCTATTCATGGCTAATTCAGGTTATTTCCGCCTGCTTGCTTTGATACAAAATGTATACGCTCGTTTTGAAACGTTATTGTGGACATGAATAAGTGTACCAAAATTATAAGGAGAATTATTTTTTATCTGTAATTCAAAACATATTTGACGTCTAAGTAGGATACATTCTGCTATTTGAATAAAAATATGACTCATTCGATTTTAGAAACACAAATAACACGTAGTGGTTCAAATATAACTACAAATGATCACTTAACTTCATCTGAAGATTGTAATGTATTATTTAAAAGTACTATTATAGTTGGCAACACTGAATATAGAGAGTAGTGTGTGTAAAATGAATGATGGCGACACATCTGTCGGTCTCATCGTCAAGTTGTTTAAGTTCATAAATAATTATATGCTAAGTGTTAGTATTATTTAAACCTGGTCTTAAAACATATCAATTGGCGACGAGTTAAACTGGAAAGTCATAAAAGTGCATTTCATGTATTTCTTTTAATATTGAAAAAGTATGCAAAATGGCGACATCGTCATCGAGAACAACGTGTATCGGCAACATGGAACCTTTTACAAAGGGAGATAATCTGGAAAATTATCTAGAACGAATGGAGCAGTTTTTTTATGCAATGATATAGAAGAAAGTGAAAAAGTACCTTTACTTATTACTCTCATTGGGTCAGATACATATAACATATTAAAAGATTTGTTTGCACCAGAAGCACCGTCCACAAAAGCATATCAGGAGTTAAAAGATAAACTGAAAGCACATTTTTGTCCACAAAAAAGTGTAATTGCAGAACGTTTCAAATTCTATTCTACTAATCAAGAAAACAGTGAGTCTGTAAATGATTTCATTGTGCGTCTAAAAAGTCTTGCTAACTCGTGCGAGTTTGGTATATTTTTTAATGAAGCGCTGCGTGATAAACTAGTCTGTGGTGTATCTAGAGTAGATATACAAAGAAGATTACTAGCCGAAGAAAATTTGTCATTTAATAAGGCCTGTACCATTGCGCAAGTGATGGTAACTACAAAAGAACAGTCAAAACTTCTTCAACCAGGTATGGTGACAGTCAATAAACTTAAAAACAATGTTGTTGTTTTTTTTTTATTCTAGATTTCATTTACAATCTGTTACAGGTAATAATAAGTAAATTTTGTGATTATTTACATAACATGAGGACGGTGGCATCCACTGACGCTTCTTCCCATTAATTAACTAAGTTTAATCATAATTCTGTTACTTTGTGAATCTGTGGGGTAGATCGAGCGGTGTGTATCGTTTTAGCCTATAGTTGTCGAGGCTGTTGTCTAATAAATTCACCGCAGTGAAGTTTGGGTGGTTTTCTAGGCGTTTTAGATATTTCTCGCTGAAGCTCTTGATTTCTTCTCTGACAGTTTTCATTTTTAAGTCCTTGTATATGTTGGTGTTTTTCACATACCATGGTGCGTTTAGTATTGCTCTTAGACTTTTGGGACTCGAATCTTTGAATGATGTCTATGTTTGAGTTACTTGCTGTACCCCATATCTGAATCCCGTATGTCCATATCGGTTTTATGATTGTTTTATATAGCAGTAGCTTAATTTCTATAGATAGTTTTGATTTTTTTCCCAGCATCCAGTACATTTGTTTTGTTTTTATGGTAAGTTGTTTCCTTTTAGTTTGGATGTGATTTTTCCATGCTAGTCTTCTATCTAAGTATAGACCAAGGTATTTGACTTTGTCGACTTGTGGTAGCGGGTGATTGTTTAGATATACGTTTGGACAGGTTTGTCTTCTGGTTGTAAATGTAATATGAGTAGATTTTGCTATGTTAGCTTTAATTTTCCATTTTTGAAGCCATTTTTCGATGTCGTACAAACTTTGTTGTAATAGCTGTGAGGCTGTTTATGGATCTTCATGTGACACTAGGATGGCTGTATCGTCAGCAAATGTTGAGACAGTGACATGAGATGAAACGGGTAGATCGGCTGTATATAGCAAGTAGAGTAATGGGCCCAATACGCTACCTTGCGGTACCCCTGAATCTATAGGGAGTAAGTTGGAGTACTCATTTTGAAATTTGACTTGGAAGTATCTCTCTTTAAGATATGATTTCAATAGCTGGTAATATGCACTTGGTAATTTTTTTTTGATTTTGTATAATAGGCCTTCGTGCCATACTGTATCAAAGGCCTGGGTGATATCTAGGAATGCAGCAGAACAGTATTGTTTTTTTTCTAGATCCTCCTTAATCTTTGATGTAATTTTGTGTACTGGTTCAATCGTTCCAAGGTTTTTCCCTAAATCCATATTGGTAATGAGGGATCACATTTTCTCTATCAAGTATTGGTTTTAGTTTTTGTAAAAGAATTCTTTCGAATACTTTGGGTAGAATAGGGAGTAGGCTAATTGGTCGATATGATGATGTTTCTTCGGCGGGTTTACCAGGTTTCTGGATGACGATGATTCGTGCTATTTTCCATTGTGAGGGATAGTGGCCAAGCTTTATTATTGCGTTGAATAAGTATGTTATTAGTTTTGTTGCTTTTTCAGGTAGTTCTTTGAGTGCTCTGCCTGTTATAAGTTCATAGCCTGGTGCTTTATTGGGATGGATAAGTTTTATTGTTTGTTCTACTTCATGCGTGTTAATGTTTTTGTTCGGTTGGGATATCGGATCAGGAGTATTCAGGAATTGTAATATTTCTTGTTCTTCTGTTGTGCTGATAGTCATTGGGAAAGGTTGGAATACTTGGCTTAGGTGTTCAGCAAAGGCTTTACATTTTTCATCGTCACTCCTTGCCCAGGTCCTGTCTTGTTTCCTTATTGGCGGTATTCTTTGTGTTGGACGTTTTAGATGTTTGGTTGCCTTTCACAGTGAGTAGTCTGTGGCTTGAGTATTTGTGAGATTGCTTAAGTATTCTTTAATGTTATTATTTCTCCATTCTTGTAATGAGTTTTTGAGGGCCCTTTCTGCTCGGTTAAGATTAGTCTTATCAAGTGGGTTGCGGGTATGTTGCCATGTTCTGCGTAGGCGTCGTTTTTCTTTCAAGGCTTTTTTGATTCTGTTTGGGTAGAATATCTCTTGTTTCTTGTCAGGTCTCAAGGGTGTTGCTTTCCATGCTGCTTGCTGTATTATTTGTATCAGGTTTTCGACTCCATCGTCTATGTCTTTCGGCTGTTTCAGAGGTATATTTAGGTTTATTTCTTGATTAATTTGTTCTCGGAAGTATTCCCAGTCAGTATGTTTGTTGTGTAGGACAGGAGGCTTTGTTCTTTTTATTGGATTGGAGTTTAGATTTAGTATGACTGGAGTATGATCTGATGACAAATCTAGGTTGGATTCGATTTGTAAGCTGTTTTGAAATATTTTTTATTATGTAAAAGTCAAGAAGATCTGGAACTTTATTTACATCTGTGGGCCAGAATGTTGGTTTTCCTGTAGATTTGTATGAGAGATTGTTAGCTTGGATAGTTTTCAGTAGTTCACGTCCGCGTGTGGTGATGAGACGAGAGCCCCATAACGTATGTTTGGCGTTATAGTCTCCGCCGAGTATATATCTGTTGCCGAGAGTGTTTAAGAATAATTCAAATTGATCTTTCTTAATATTGTGCTTTGGGGGGCAGTATATAGCTGAAAAAGTAATCGGTCCTATCTCTGTTTCAATTAGCACAGTTGTTGCTTGTAGGTGGTCCATTTTGTATTCGGGTAGTACATAGTGTTTTATTGTGTTTCTTATTATAACTGCTGTCCCTCCATGTGCTGTGCCATCTGGATGTTGTGTATCGTAGATTGTATAGCGTGGTATCTTCAAGTAGGATTTGTCGGTGAAGTGGGTTTCCGATATAAGCATGACGTCTATGTTGTGATTCGCGATAAATAATTTCAACTCTTGGCTACGCTGAGCCAAGCCATTGGCGTTCCATAGTGCTATTTGTAAGTCTTGTTGCATTATGGAAGTTTGTTAATTAACGTAGTGAGAAGATTTAGGATTGTGTCCATTCTTCCCATTAGTTGAGCCATCATATCTTCCAGTTTGTTGCTATGTTTTTGAGCTGTCTCCATGTGTGCCTGATGTTCTTCTTGTAGATTACTGTTGGTCATTTGGGCATATGTTATGTTGGGGTTAATCCTTTGTGAGTGTTGTATTGGTGGAGTCTCGTTCTCGCTGTTGAGGATATTTTCTTTTGTAAATTTCTTTATAAACTGTGCAGCCTTTGTAATTTGCTGGGTGATTACCTTCGCATAGTACACATTTTACTTGTATGTTTTCTTTTTTTGTGCAGTCTTTAGTTGCGTGATTTTCGCTACACTTGACACATCGTGCTTGTCTTGCACAATAGGTTTTTGTATGGCCATATCTCTGGCATCTCATGCATTGGGGAATGTCCTTTTTTGTTCTAGGAGCTTCAATGTTGACTCTGGTATGTTGTAAGTATTGAATGTCGTATATTGATTTATTGTTTGGTCTTTGTTCTAGTTCTGTAAAGAAGATTGGTAAGGGGTGTTTTTCGATTCTGTGTTTGATGTTATGTATATTCGTTACCTTATGACCTTTTGCTTCGATTTCATTTTTCAGCTCATGTATGTCTGTACTAGGATGTAGGTTTTTTATGACAAATTTATATGTGCGTTCTTGTTTTAGTTGATAAGTGTGGTAGCTCACGTTGTTTTTTGTTAGTATTCCGACAATTTTTCTGTAGTTTTCAATATTATTTGGTTGAATTTTTATCTGATTATTCCCTATGGTTTTGAGAAAATAGTTATCTTTCAGTTCAGTGATCAGTTTTTTGAGTGGATTGGCGTCTAAAACGTCTGGAACAAATATCGGTGGTGGTTAAGGAGTTTTTGTAGTTTCATCTTCTTCATCTTCACTCTCTGCAATATTATCCAGAGTATCAAAACGATTTTGTGTCGGTGTTAATGTTTCATTGTTGGTTTGGATCCTTTGTTTCACCCATCTTGTATTGTAATAATTCTCGGTATAGCTTCGTTTTTTCTTTTTAGGGTTAACGCATTGCCATTGATTTGCTGTTGTAGAACTCGTACCAGCAATAGTTTGATTTGTGTCCATTTCTACCATGTTTCCCTGTATTAGTTGATAGAAGCACGTTGGCCCAGAGGCCTGCGTGCTTCAACACTTTATTTATGTACCTTATTTTAGAGTTTTAGTTGGTTGTATCAGCACTTATTTATAAATTGGTATGATTAGAATAATTAAAGAGTATTAGGTATTACCACTATTTATCTAATCACTAGGAGCGTTTTGTTTATACGTCCGTTCACTCTGAGTAACCGAACGCTACTGAAAAACAATGTTGTGGCGAAGAAAAATAACCAACCTACGAGGTATGCTAATAAAAACTTGCAATACAATGAGTGTTTCCGATGTGGAAGAAAACATGACCACAATACATGTCCAGCAAGAGAATGGACATGCTATTCATGCAACCGGAAGGGCCATACATCAACGAAGTATCGAGCTAGGAACAGGAAGGGGAAGAAAGCAGTTTACAGTCTTCAAGGCCATGAAACCGAAGAATCGGATCCAGAAAAAGAGGAGGAAGAGTTCATAGGCCATATAGAACTTATAAATAAAATAAGTAATCAGAATCCTTCTATGTCATGTTTTATAAAAGTTCAGAAGAAAATTGTAAAATTTGAAATAGATTCAGGGGCTAGTGTATCAGTCATGTCTGAAAAAGAGTATAAAAAATTATTTTTTAATGTAAAACTTGGTCCATGCTTAACTAAAATGAAAACAGTCACAGGTGAAATTGTTAAAGCTATACGTCACGTAACGGTTAATGTTGAATATAAAAATAAGAAATATAAGTTATCTTTATTAATAGTCCGAAGTAATGAAACATTTATACCACTTTTAGGGAGAAACTGGCTTGATATTTTAATGTCACAATGGCGTACAAATTTTTCAGTCAATTATATGTCAAATAATGTACCTATTAATAATAAGATTGATAAGTATGTTGAAATGTTACAGGCAGAGTTTGGTAGAGTTTTTGTGGAGGACCGAAGTGCTAAAATTCGCGATGTCAAAGCCAAGTTAGTACTCAAGGACAATGTAACTCCTGTATTCCACAAAGCCTATACCGTCCCATATTCCTTAAAAACGGTGGTAGAAGAAGAAATCAATGAAATGGTGATAGCAGGTATGCTAATTTCAGTCAAGTATAGCGAGTGGGCGAGTACCTAAGAAAAATAGTAACAAAATACGGTTATGTGTAGATCTGAAAAATACAGTAAAGCCAGCTCTTAAAACAGATCAGTATCCTCCTCCTTTATTCGACGATATTATTACCCAAATGTCTGGAGGTAAAATTTCTACTATTATTGATTTGTCAAATGCTTATCTGCAAATGCAAGTAAACACAGAATCGCAGTCATTACTTACCATTAATACCCACTTAGGGTTATTCCAATTTACAAGATTACCATTTAGGGTGTCGTGTGCTCCTGCACAGTTTCAAGCTGCAATGGATACCATTCTGAAGGGTAATACAGGTACTGGAAATTACATTGACGATATATATGTGGCTGGTGAAACCGTAGAAGAATGTTTTCAACGAGTAAAATTAGTATTGAGAAGATTGTTTGATTATAATGTCCGAGTCAATATAAATAAATGTCAATTCTTTAAAGAAAGTGTAGAATTTTTGGGTCATCAATTAGACTCCGAAGGCCTTAAGCCCATGAAGGATAAATTGAAAGCTATTACTGAAGCACCAGAACCAGTCAACTTACAACAGCTACAATCATTTTTGGGATTGATAAATTACTATCGGAAATTTATTCCTATGTTTTCTACTATACTAGAACCTCTATATAGATTAGAAAGAAACGATGTAAAATTTTGTTGGTAGGCGGAAGCAAGGATGCCTTTGCGAAGAGCAAGGAAGCACTACTGTCAAGTAAAGCCTTAACGACCTTTAATCCAAAATTACCTGTCATAGTTACATCTGATGCATCGCCTTATGGAGGGGGTGCTACCTTATCTCATGAAATAAATGGAGAGAAAAAACCAGTAATGTTTGTGTCCCGCACCTTAACCACGTCAGAACGAAATTATGCTCAGCTACATAGAGAAGCTCTTGCGTTAATTTTCACTATAAAGAAGTTCCATAAATATATATACGGTAGACATTTTATACAACCTTTAAGAGCCATATTAGGAGATAAAGCTAAAATATCTACGTTAGCAGCATCTAGACTGCAGCGATGGGCCGTTATATTGTCAGCATATCAGTACACATTAGTTTATAGGAAAGGATCTGAGGTAGCTCCAGCGGATGCTTTGTCCAGATTACCTTTACCTGAGGAAAGCATAATGAAGGAAATATATAATTTTTCTGAATTTTGTAAACCGATAACTGCATATGACATACAAAAATTTACGTCGGAAGACAAAGTAATACAAAAGGTATTAAATTACACTAAAAACGGTTAGCCTTCCCAATTATCTGAAGAAGTATTCCAACCGTATCACACTAGAAGATTAGACCTAGTAGTTGAAAAAGAATGTTTGTTTTTCGGAAATCGTCTGGTTATTCCGTATCAATTAAGACCTCAAATACTCAAATTGTTGCACGATCAACATATAGGAATGGTACGAATGAAAATGTTAGCCAGAAGTGAAATCTGGTGGCCTAGGATTGATGAAGAAATTGAAAAGTATGTTCAAAGTTGCGAAGGATGTCAAATGAACCAAAATCATAAACCTAGCGTTACGGTGCCTTGGCCAAAGACATCTAGAATTTTCGAAAGTGTGCATATAGATTTTCTTCAAATAGTTGGATATTATTTATTACTCATCGTAGATAGTTTTAGCAAATGGATGCATGTACATATAATGGGAAATGGAACTAATGCCGAGAAAACCACTTCAAAGTTAAGAAACACCTTTACTATTTTAGGTATTCCTGAAGAAATAGTTTCTGACAATGGTCCACCATTTAACAGTACAGAATATAAACAATTTTGCCTAGCAAATAACATTAGATGTACCTTTTCGGTACCATATCACCCACAATCGAATGGTATGGCAGAAAAGCAAGTATCTGCAATCAAGAATAACCTGATCAAACATCTTGGTGATAAAAAGCAAAAAATTACATTAGACACATTGCAGATCCAACTAGATAAATATCTATTCAAGTATCGCAATACTCCGCATCCGATAACGGGTTGTAGTCCTGCTGAAATAGTATTAAAACAAAAACCACGCACTAAACTTACTGCGTTGAAACCCACTTATTCACCAAATTATGTTCAGCTACATGATATGATAAACTAGAACAGCCTAAGCTCAATTATTTTAAGCAGGGAGAAGAAGTATTAGCAAGTATTAAACAAGGACAAATGAAAAACTGGAGGAAAGATCAAATAATGAAAATCATAAGTCCCGTAACTTATTAATTCGAAGTTGAAGGAACAATTAAATTTATGCATTCAGATCAAATTCGCCCGTATTTTAATCGACTTGCATCACAACCAAAGAATACAGAAGTCAGCCAGGGGTATTATATGAAAAACGAAGTTGAATCTCCTTGCCATCCTCGAACCCCTGTCCAGACTAAAACATCGACTGTACCTCATTCTATCCCTAGTCCAATTCCTGGTACTCCGAAACCAAGAAGTACCAGCTTATTAGGAAATAATACCGAAATTCAATTAAGACGATCAAATAGAAATGTTCGACCACCACAACGTCTTGACTTCTAGATAAAAAGTTTATAATAATAATCTAAACTAATTAGTTGTAAGGGAATGTGATGTATTATTTAAAAAGTACTATTATAGTTGGCAGCACTGAATATAGAGAGTAGTGTGTGTAAAATAAATGATGGCGACACATCTGTCGGTCTCATCGTCAAGTCGTTTAAGTTCATAAATAATTATATGCCAAGTGTTAGTATTATTTAAACCTGGTCTTAAAACATATCAAAGATGATTGTGAATAAAGTGGAAAACTTGACAATGTAGAGAGCTTGACAAATTTTTTGGCCCAATTATAGATCACCTTAACCACTTGTCAACGTAATGCCACAATGGCGTTGTAGTCGCGATTATTTTGTTAACAACTAAAAGCGTTTTACCCTGTGATGAATCCATTCTGCTCATAGTATTTTCATGTGTAATCGTATGATCATACAGGTGGTTCTAGACTTGGATTCAAGTTGCAACATCTCCTGAATTTTCCATTCGGATGAAGATATCTCTGCTATCGGAATCTGTATTGCTCCTTGAGACCAAAGTAATAGTATATTTTGATAGAAGTACGGAGTGGAGATCATCCATGCAAATGTAACTAATTATTCAGTCACGAGATGAAGTCGTGTGATAGAATTTGCATGAGTATGGAATGATCGATCCGCACGAGTGAAAGATTTCATTTTTTTTTACAGTCCAAAGGGGCCACGGAAATATCTATAACCGAAATATGCCGTTTTCTGAGAGAGAATTTTTTTTATTGATCTTATTGAAATTCAACAAACGTTGATAGAATCACTCTTATTGATTCCATTTTGGAGAGGGATGATAAAAAAATCAATAGGTAATAAAATTATGACAGCAATAAAACAGTTCTTTCATTCTATATTCATGTATAAAATCAAGAGCCAATACCTTATCTATTTAAAAAGTACTAAATAATGATATGAAATTTTTGTTTATTTTTTTGTAGAAAAAATTCCTTTATCTGTTTATAATATACATTCTTTGTTATTTTGTAAGCAATGACGCATTCCATGCACTAGGCAAATCACGATCACGGATGTTCCGCGTGCTCTTACATAATTTCATATTTTCGTTTTTCTTTGGCCTCGGTCCTGAACCGATGTCACTAAAATAGAGTATCTACAAAAAATAGGTAGCTGTTATGGCATGAAGAAGATTCGCTTCAATTTTAAAACCAAGCAGATCAAGAAATCAAAAGAATCTGTGAGTTTCGTAGTAATGTCAAAATGTAACTGATTTCTAGATAGCTTGACAATCAGTCGCAATAGTCAAGAAAATACTGAGCTCTCAATATATCATTGAAGAACATTATGAGCATTGATAGTGATTGATTCAAGAGGGACAATCAATCGTATCTCTAAAACTGGAAGTCATCCAGTTTTAGAGATATAACTTTCCCAGTCTTGTGATTTTATTATATGGCTTACGGAAACAATTGTTACAGATCATTTATTTCCATGGGATTTTCAATAACAAAAAGCCAGCATAGACTCAAGATACCAATAAAATAACATTTGGGTAGAGAGCAATGTAGGGGATAAAGGAAATTTATATTAATGTCCACTTTTTAGTGAATATTGACATGGAAATATTATGAATCAATATTGAGACCATCAATCGAGAAATTTATCAACAAGAATCTACTATATTTGTCTCGATAAGAACAATTTCCAATATTTGTGACACATTTGGCTATTTGAAATTTTATAATTCTTGAGTAACTCTGTTTCACGGATTATTAGAAAGTGACTTTATCGTGTCCTGTATTTTCTATTACAATCTATTAGTGCTTATGAAGCTCATCCATTAAAAGTCAATAGTAACAGGAATAGATTTTTTTCTTACACATTCAGATAACGCTTTTAAGATCATTTTTGTATGATGAACGATTCTCATCACAAATTTTGATTCAATATTTTCGATATTGGAAACAAAACACGCGATTGAAGTATCGGTTGATGTATATAATATTTTGATAATACCTAATTTATAGTGGGTGACAAGTTAATAAGCCGGATCGAAAGCAAGGATTACGATTCGCGAATTTGGAATACTCCATTTCAAACAAGTTATAGACTCACTTTCTCCAACAAGGTTTTGCAAACTCACCATTCCAGAAAAAAATTGTGAAATTATGAAACGTCTAACGCGAATCTAGGAATAGATATTTGAATTGTTAGCAAGTGGTGACTAAATTGATAGCTTCTAATTCATCACGAATTATGATTGAATGTTTCAGAAAATCATACGAGATTATTCCAAATAACGTGCCCGAATCTCACTTGTCCCCACATAATTTTTGGTTATGGAATATGCAAAGTGCAAAACGTGTTAGAGAGAATATATTTCTGAGAATCCTTGCCAGTGCAAGGTGAGGCGGTACGCTGAAAGTAGAAATATAGCACACATGACTGAAATTTTATATGCGACTGTTTGATGCATGTACAATTGGAATTTCTGTATGAATGAGATTCAATAAATTTTATATTACAGTAACAACGGTACGCATTTCATTGTTTTCAAAATGATAGAAACGTGTAGATAAAAGCTTATTCTCGTGAATTTTGCTCAGAAAATAATAATTCCTCACTAAAAAATATTGTTAACTTAACAACAAATTGATAAAATGCGATTCACTTGACAAATATGTATTGTTTAGCTAATATTGAACTGATGCAATTTATTGTTCAAGCTTCGTGCAGCGATGAATTGGCGGGAACACTTCAACAATGATTGTTACAATTTTGCTTATAGTTTATATAACAATTAGCAGCATTCGGAAAGGAAACTAGACGAATTTATGAACAGAAAAAACAATTCGATCATAATAAATCATGATTACAAGTGTGATTCTAATTGGGACTTCACACAGATATTCCTTAAATATGATTTCCAATGAAGTCACTTTTTTGAATCTTCTTAATAATTTGGGTGCTCATGTCTTTCATTACTCTGCTCATCTATCAAAATCTCGTAGGTCCTACAATTCAACAGTTTCCTATCAGAATGAGATTCCAAAGATAGATGCTTTTCTAGATGCCATATTGAGAGTGCAAAGTTCTAAGAAGATTCTTCCCAGAATCATTCTTCAATATAGGCAATGCTGATGAGAATGATGCTTATTTTGTAGAATGGAAAACTGTTAGATGAGTCTTCTAAATTCGTTATACTCATGTTATTTTATAATTTTCATTTTAGACAGTGGATAAGTAGCATAAAATACGTTTCCAAAGACGTTGCTGATAATATTCTGCTCCCTACCACCACGACACATTTACATAATATCTTAGAACATTGTGAATGGATACCATCAAGAAAAAAAATTCAATCGTCAGTGAACAAATACTTCGAATTAAAGATGAAAGGGATGATTTCTACGAGCTTTATTACCTAGATATCTAATTATTATTTGTACCATTTTCATCTGATATTGATAGTTTTGAGCACAAGTTTGATGCTAAAAGAACTAATAAATATAGAGACCAATGTATGCACAGCGACCGTATCGTGCAAATCAGGATAATGAGGACAAAATGATAGAAATTTTGCATTAGTATTTGATGAAACGATATAGAAAAGTAAATTGAATTATGCACTCATCTGACTATGAAACTTGATTATATTGCATGACTCATACACCTACCATTTTAACATCCATTTGAATCTCTTCCTATCTATTCAAATATTTTTTGAAGTTTCAGGATTTATTGTTATCTGTATATTCAAAATTCTTATAGATCCACTAGATACTTGAGGGTTGTAAAAAGAAATCAGAAAAACAGGATGCAGTGATGATGATGGACAAAATTGGCTTTGATCTTATGTAATAAGATCAAACTTTCAAGAACTGATAATTTTTCTCAGGCTCAAGATTTGGACAAGTACTTTAAGATCAAATATAGGAAATCAAGACGTATGCAAAATTTTTCAGTGCGAGATTGAACATAGCTCGACGTCAGGAGTACCTATCACTACTATTTGAATCGTGAAAAGAGTCTATCTCACAAATTGATCAGTGGATATTCTCAGAAAGCAGCTAAATTTGTCAACATATAGATATGATTGAAGTCTCAATACAGTAAAAATAGAATCTTACTTTTCAATCAAGATATTTATTGTTTTCATTAGGAGGATGATTGTAGAAATGAAATTTTGAATGTAGATACCTATATTCCTTGCTTCGATCATTCCATTCTTATTGTATATATCACTTTGAAATCAAGATATTCATTGCCTCAATCAAGAGATTGCTTGTTGAAATAGAAATATAAAATCTTCTATCTCTAATTTCTTTGCTTTGTTATGGTTTAACTGAAGTCATTTATCTGGTTACATAGATATTACTATTTCCATTAGGAGCTTAATGGAAATGGAACGCTTCGTCTATTTCAAATGAATTTTTACAACCGATAAACTCAATCTTCGTTGATCTAGTTTTCTAGTTTAAAATATGAAATCAAGATTTAGTTGAGCTTTTACTGAAACCATGAATGAAAAATCAGCGAAGACTACCGCGGACTTTGCGTTTTTCCTTTACTATTTACATTTATGAAAAGATGCCGGATTATTTGCTGCAAAACTCATAATCTGCATTTTGGAAGCTTGTGTATCATTCTATATATAATGGAAATAGTTTTTTGTAGCATTTATGGACTGAATTAATACGTCAATTAGTTTTCTCAATATCAACGAGTCTTGATGATACCCCTTTCTCTCCTCTCTTCCATTTTCGTAATAGCAACTAGATCGCACAGTACATTTTCACATAGAAGATTAAAAATATGAGATGTCAAAATATGACAACAAATTGTTTAATTACTTGTAATTTGATGGGCTTAATTTCATGCAAATGATATAATTTGGAGTGAATGACTTAAAGCTAGTGTTAATTCAACATCAGCGGGAATTAACGATCAACTTTCACGTTGATATTTCAGAATGTCATCTTTTTAGAGCAAGATCCCAGGCCCACCAGACGTTACTTATGGGTGGAATATAAAAGTTTTAGTATGTACTTTGATCATACGCATACTTGCTAGTTTGTGCCGGGGGCCAGTTTATAGATACGAGGTGCTAGAGATACGTTAAGACATTACTTACTTTTCTCAAGGCCTTGAGTGCTGATTTTGATGTATGTTTCAGAGAATATTGTTAAAAATAGATAATTAATACTGCTAGATACTCTCCATCAGTGGTAATTTCTGCTAGACTCTTTAAAACTCACAAAGAATAACGTGAGTTTACTTATAGCCTGAGTGCTAATTTTTATGTATGATACTCAGGGTACAATCAAAATACTTTCTGCTCACAGCCAGATTAATCGTAGGGCTGAACATCCTCCAGAAATAATTAAAATATCGCTGTGAAAAGAAGCGTGAGGTCACTATTTGTAGGCTTGATATTAAGCGAAACATTCATGGCCATCTAACTCTTCTTTGGTCTGGCTGATTACAAAAAGTATTGGAATTGCTCTTTGTTTATAATGTATGAAAACTGGGACTCAGACTATAAGTCAGATAACGTGATTTTTTGTGAGCATTAGATCGTATAGCAGGAATTTCTGCCAATGGATAGTGTCTGGCAGTGTTGATTATCAATTTTCAACAATATTTTCTAGAACAAACATGGAAATCAGCACTCAGATTTCAAGAAAAGTGAATAATATCTTAACATACCTATAGCACCTCGTATCTATTAATTGGCCGTCGGCACAAACTAGCAAATATGCGTATGATCAAAGTACCGCCTAACACTACTCTAATCCACAAATTTTGTTTCTCAGAAAATAAGTAAGGTCTGGCGGATCAGGGATCTTGGACTATTGATTTTGAGTGTGAAAACTATTGGCGTTAAGTAACTCTGGCATGGCTTAACGCTTGGTTCTAGAATCCCTATTGTTAACTGTTTTATTGCACTATTGAATTATGAATGAAAGTTTTTCTGCAGTATTTTGAATTTCGAAATTTATAGCACGTTACTTATTGCAGTGTGTTTAGTAGATCTTTGGTTTTGAAATAACGTCACAAAGCTTGCCGCATTTTATTTGTTGAAACCTCTTATTTGATATAAAATCGCAAAGATGATAGAGTAAATTTGAATTCACAATCCTAAGGGGCTTACCAGATTGAATCCAAAACAACATAAGATACATTATACTACATTACTACCAAAATTACATAAATCTCTCAAATTTCATCAGTATGGACTTGGGACAACAAGAAATGCGTCAAAATAATTTTCCTATATTGGACCTGAACATAATCACTAATCAATGAACTTAGAAAGAGTGAAGCTGAATTGGGGCTCATGAAAAAGTATTCATGTATCGATTTGACTATCAAGGACTCACTGTTGCAATTGAACTGCAAAAAGAAAAGAGCATTATGAATGAAAAGAGACGTGAATAACAAAGTAACATATAAATCAGGAGAAAGTCTTGCTGAAGGATAACTGGCAATTTATCGTTCGCTGAAGTAACTGAGGTAAAAGATCTATCACAGAAAGCTCAAAACAAAATTAACCGTACATTTTCAATTCAACGGAGCAGCAGATATTTCTGCAAATGATGTGAAACCTAATTGCAAAAATCGATACTGAAGAAGTAAACAATAAATCAACTCTCCCAGAGATTAACAAAATTAAGAGACAGTATTATTAAAGCAACTGCCTGAAGACCATTATGATGTGAAAAACGACCTGGAAAGTCAATGGCCAATTGAGAGGAAGAATTATAAGTTTTTAGTTACACAAAACATCGATATTTGTTCAACTTCAGAGACACATTTATCAAGACGATCGCACCTAAAAATAAAGGATACCAAGTCCACTCAACAATTCACCCTCAAAATCAGGCAAGAGAAGAAATTGTTATCCTAATAAAGATATCACATTCACAAAAAGAAGAGATACAATGAAAATGAAAAATAGTTGGAGTGAAATCTGATTGTAGGTACAAGTCATTGTCCATTGAGGTAAAATTAGAAGAGACCTGACTGCACGCACATCCTGCAGGAATTAGGCGGTAATTTTGTAGTCAATGAAGATTATAACGCGAAAAACATCGACTGAGGCTTTAGACTTTCCATTGCAAGGGGGAAAGATCTAAGACAAACTATACGAAAGCATTGACGAAAATTTCGATCTGAGCTCTGACCACTTGGCCGTAATTCTGAATCTAAGTGAAAATATAATCAAAAAATTGGATAGGCCTACTCTGCTGAATCAAACAACTGATTGGAAAAGCTTTAGATTTGAAACTGAAAGCAATATCAATCTACCAATTACAATAAAATCCAAACAACAATTGTACGAAGAAGCGGAAAAAATCATTAAAACTATTTAGAGTACAGCATGGAGCACCAACAGAGATTATACTTGCACAACGATAGTTAAAAAGTACGTACTCAATAGAAATAAGTATACTAGTTGAAGCAAACAAAAAAAGCAAGACGTAGGTGCCAACAATCCAGAGACTTAATGGACAAGATGCAACAAGCAACAGTTGAATAAATGATTATCTCACATATTCAAACGCAGACAGAGAAAATATATACAGACAAAATGGAGCGCAAGATGATACTACCCTACAAGAAACAGAAAACCACAAAAATGTACAAATTGAATTAGTTAAGCCGAAAGAAGTAACCAAAACGATGAAAAAGAGCCTGAACTTCAAAAGAGCATCAATGTTTGGTCTTATCACAGGCGAGATCTTGAACAGCGACCCAGAACGGAGATTGTCATGCTAACTAATCTATTTGACGCAGCATTAGGACTGGAATATGTAACTAGCAGCTGGAAATTATCAGCAATGATCATGTTACAGAAACCAGGAAAACCGCTGAATGAAGTCAAGTCCTTCAGGCCGATCTCCCTACTATCGATTATCTCAAAATTATTCGGGAAAATGATTGCTTGATAGATTGAAAACCAATAATAAGTAAAAATATGATATATAATTATCAATTTGGACTCAGGCGTAATGCATAGAATCACCCATAGAATAGAGAAAGCAATAGAAGAAGAGCAGATTTAATCGGCTGACTTTTCTTTGGTATATCTCAGGCTTTTAATAAAGTGTGGCATAAAATATTTCTCTACAAGCTTAATTACATGTTATCAGAAAAATATGTACAAGTTAGAGTCATTCATCTTCAATCGACTATTTAGAGTAAAACAAGAATATGCATATACTGATTTGAAAGAAATGAAAGCAGGAGTAAAACAAGATAGTGTCTCAGGACCCATTCTATACTTGATTCATACAAGCGACATACCTCAGGTAGAGAACGTCATCACTGCTACTTTTGCAAATTATACTGCAATCTTAGAAGCAACTATGTAAAATCTAATTTCAATTAATGAAGAAAACTACGATTCATGAGAAAATATTGAAAAACTGTTCAGTATATTGCACTTCTGGTTCAGCTGATCGCCGTCATAATACGAGGTGTACAACTAGATATTTAAGAAATATTAAATACGAAATTTCAATATTCTATAATTGATTGTTTTGAGTTTATGCGGATAGTTCAAAAAGACTATCATATAAAATGCACTTCCGGCTCAGCTGGTTGGTGCAAAAATAAAAAATAATCATCAAGATGCTACACCAATCCCAAATATTGAAATTCAACATTCTTTGGTTAATCACTCTGGAATTTCTTATCAATAATGAATTATGGTATTATTAAATGGGGCTCATCATCTGGAATTAGTGAATCATCCTTAAGAAGAGAGCACTTCGAGCTCTATTCAAAATGGATTCAGTAATTCTTGCCAAGGTAGACTTAAGGAATTAAGATATTGTCACTTCCGTATCTATACAAATACAAAATACTCAAATATATGTTCCGTAATTTGAATAAGTTTGATTATATATGTTCGATATTTAACATAAGGCAATCCAATATGTTGCAGATACCACGTCATATAACCACAATGCTTGAGAAAAGTGCTAATTATGTAGGTATCAAGATATACAATTCCCTGCCGCAATATATAAAATATCTTATGACAAAAAAAGCTTTAAGAACTGTTGAAGAAATATTAATTTAAAAAGCATATAATACTGCCCAAGAATTTTTCTTCGATCAATAATTTGACATTATAACTATGACCATTGTCACTTCTATTTTTCTGTCAATTATGTTGTATTACCTTTGTACTAGAAGCGGAATGAAGGATCAACTTTGCTGAATTCCTGCTTTTTGATCTCAATTTAAAATAAAGATATTGGTATATAAAAATCCGAAGAATTGAACTAAACACAACGAAAACTAATCATATCAATAAGTGCAGCAAAGTGCTGTCGAAACGTTGTGTTTTTAATTAATGTACAGAACTTATATCCCAATAAAACATATTTATTTATAGAATGAGTTCTGAAAAGTTTTTTCCTTCATTAATTATATCAACTCCACAAACAGAAGATTAGATGACGAAATATTTGTCTCAATGACCAATAATATAATTCCTTAGGTAAATACTGCAAAATATTTTGGTATGGCCCTTGATGTCGAACTACATTGGGAAGAACACCTGGAAAAGATAAAGGGAGAGCTAAATATCAAATACAGAGACTGTATAGGCTAATAGGGCCAAACTTCCAGTTATCCATATATATATAATATAATTTTATTTATATATTATATGATTTTATAATTTTCTCATATATTTTTCATGGCGCGCCTCGTTGTCTTTCGCTACCTTGTTTTTCACGTTCAGTAGTAGTTTTTTGTGATATTCAATTTGTGTTTTCATCATGAAGTTGTGTAAAAGGTATAGTATCAAATACTATTTCAATTTTCATGAATTGCTTCCACCTAATTGTGAGTTATTCAAACTTTCATGATCTATTGAAATCTCCAATCCTGAGGTCATTCAACTACTCATTAGATCCGACTTAACTTGATGCACTCTACCTTGTTACCTCGACTTTACTTCGATTCTACCAGTGCTCCCCAAAAAGCTTAAATTTTTATAATTATTGAATGGATATACATACAATTTGTCTGAATGTGGCAAGTGCCGTTTTCAAAAACGTGATTCTTTTGTGGGCTGTGAAGAATCGTGTCAAAATTGGTACCATGTCTCTCAGAAATCTAAATCACTTCTCTATTGGTTTCCTACATGTAGTATCAATTGTGCAGTAACTGACAATACCAAAGTCCTTCACTGTAGAAAAAGGGATCCAAGATATCAACTCTAACATCTCGAACAAATCCAATCAATTTAATCGTAATCATTTCAATCAATAATGTATTTCAGGCGCTTATACAAGTGGATCGCAATACTTATAATAACATAATGCAAGTGAATACTTTTTATTGGCTACAATTATTGTGGTGTTCACGACGCAATCGAGATTAGACGTTGTTATAAATTTTGTGTATTCCACCATTTCGCAAAACAGTGTACTATATCATTGTCCTACCCAAATTATGCTGGGAATAATGCAATTAATGATTGCAAGGATAAAACATCCAAGTACATAAACTGTCTTTGTTGAAACTTTTGAGTAAATTCAAGAATAACATACTTGGAGAATAGCAATTGCTAAACACCAGTCGTAGAGAGCCTTCAACTGTAAAATTATACTGCTATTACCAAGATATTCAAAGCCTGTTAAGTAAGACTAATTGCTACATATCTGACTATAATATCATCGCTCGGTCCGAAACATGGTTGAACAGCAGTGTTAGCGATTCTGGATTATGGGATTAAAGCTGAGTAATTTACCATCCTGATCAAAATTTCTATACGTTTAACTTGCAGTAGTAGAGTACATCTTATGATAAAGAATCATATCGCATCTTTCAGAATTGATATTGCTGAGTATACTTCTATCATCCCATCTAATATCGATCTTCTTCTCACAAAATTAATTATTGATAATATGCCGTTGTTTATCTTTCTTCTGTATGTTCCACTCCCACCTGTAAACACTGTGGGCAATTATAATACCAATTTTGAATTCTTCGAGCACTTGCCTTCATACAGCAGAATAAATTTGTTATACTCGGAAATTTCTATATTTCAGAGATAACATCAGGACCCACTCCTTCAGAAGTAACATTACTCAATGACTTTGAGGTTTCTTGAAACAGTAAACAGTATAATAATATACGGGGTGTAATAGGAATAAGTACATTAATTTCAACCTGTAATGCAATTTGTCAAGCATAACAATCTTTCCCAATAACTTTTTTCCGTAAATTCTCTGGATATAGAGTAAAAACTCATCAAAGTTTTGTCAAAAATTTCATAGTGCGCCTATGGTTCAAACTGAATGTTTCTCATTTGTTGGAAGAATGACAGCTGTCGATTGAAAGAAGTATTTCGCAACTTTTAGTCATCGTAGTCTTGTCAATCATTCATTTCAAACTGAAAGAATATTAGTATTTTGGCAATACATTGATATTCGCTCACCTCGATAATTTTATTTTTTAATATGTTGGAACAAAGCACAAAAATTTGTCTTTGTGATCAACAATTTGGTCTTTTAGTCGAATTAATATGTTATTTTCAAGAAATTTGATTTTTTTTTGGGATTTCACGTATATTTTTGGATAGTACATAAGATTGTCTGCACAAGTTCATTGCACTTGAATCAGCTGATTCGAATTGTCTGAAACTGTGTTAGGAGTATCAGACTGTGCTGCCATCTACGAGCAGTTCAAAAAGTAGTAGCTGCTCCCAACTTACTTCATCAGAGACAAAGAGAAAATCATTCAACGATTCATTTGAAGAAAACGGTAGATTATTGAATGGAATGCAATTCTTAACTGATTATTTCACTGAATAATTCAATAGAAATATTGCTACATGAAATTTTGAAGATTCTATTCTCGAAGAACAAAAAATATATTCTAAATGTATCAACCTGAATTTGGTGATTGATTTTAGATATTTTCTTGAATATATGATACAATATTCCTTTTATTCAGCAGATCAATTCACGGGGCATACTTGATTAAAACGACCTGAAAGTGAAGTTTGCAATAATATGGGATGAACTAATACACAGGTGCTTCATTTATAAATTAATATATTCTATTCATCTCATCTGCTTATTTAGGTTCCAGATTAACGTTAAGTCCTGAATATCCCATGGTTCAAATAATTCAATTTTTAGTGAAAAATGACAATTTGGAGATCGTTCCAAATAAATTCGCTAAGCTAATCCTAAACTGCTCGTGAAATCGTAAACAGAAATAATAATAATTTTTATCGGTTCTATTCCTGAATTTATTTGAAGAAATTGATAACTCACATATGACAAAATCAATTATTGTTCAATTGCAACTGTTACTGGATCCGATATCTATGCACTTGAACGATTCGTTAAGTTATAAGGAATAAAAAATGCTAAAAAAAGATGAGAATTCGGGAAAAAGTAACTAAAAAAAATTTTCAGGCTTGACGAGAACTATCACTGATTGAAATTAATGTACTTACTTCTGTTACACCCAGTATACAGCAAAAATAATTGATTCAAAGATCTTGTGGTATCAAATGCCGCGTGCTCAGTTTCTCGCTGTACCGATAGTTTCTTAGGTATTGAATATAAGCATCATCCTCGTTTAGACATAACAGTTGATTGATTTACCTCCTGTGGATCTAAAGCCAGCAATCTAGACACGAGGCAGCATGTCAAGCCAAATTCAGCAGCATCCCATTTTCACATTTATGTTTTGCATTAGTATAATGTTCACAGTCTGCAATACAATTTTAAGAAGATTAACTACCTTACTTTATATTATGATCTTATCGATTATTTCGATTGGTACGTCATTCAACAATTTGAGAAAGTCTTGTCTACAGTTTTTTTATTTGCTTAAAAGGCTAAAAGGCCCCGATTCTTCATAGAACCATCATCAGAGCTTTTCATGATGTATGAAAAAATGTTTTCGCCTGGAATACGCACGACTGTGCAAAATCATGTCACAGTGCTTTTTTTTTTTTATTTTCATGCAATGCTGGATAAAAAAGAATGGAATGGTACACATATCATTGGACCAATATGATTTGCAGATCAGTTTGCTGACAAGATTTTTCGTCTCCTTAACTGGTACATTGACGCTGTGACATGGGTTTTCCGTTTTCCTCCGGTATAAAGAAAATTTCTTTTATTTCACACAGCTTGTTATGAAGCCTTGGATAAAGTTGATCATAATATTCTAGTTGAAAAATTGTATTCATTCTCTCTTTAAACATCGCTAATTAATTTACTTTCCTTTTATTTACAACAATGAAAACTTTTTCTTCAACTTCGCGGCTCCAATTATCTTGAATATATATCAGCTTCATTCATGTGGCATTCCGCAAGGCTCTAATCTCGGACTTCTTTCATTTCTTTTATTGAGTAACGATTTACCTAATATATTTAAATGCGAAAAACTTTTATTGGCTGAAAACCTTATAATATTTTATTCTATTTTATCATTCGTTGATGGCTTTAAAATACAACATGATCTGCAAAGCCTGTCTGCACGCTGCAAAATGTTTCTTGAGCTTAACATAAAAAAATGCAATGTTCTCTCTTCCAGCAGAAAGATTTCACGCTCAATTTGCAATTGTAAACTCTATTACGATAACTTAACACGTGTATATCATATCAACGACCTTAGAATCACGGTATAATTTCAAATTTATATTTTCTCCCCTCACAAAAATATCATTTATTTAGAATCTGTCAGGCTCAATTCGTAATTTAGGCCTTCTTGATGATGTACAGACTGTATTCCTACTTTGTTTCTCTTTTGTCTATTCCAAGGTCGAATACTGCTCTGCAATATGGAACCCTATACATAAATGTCATCATATAGACACGATCCCATAAAAGTTTTTGAAGCATGTTCATTTTGAAATCAATGTTATAGATCCGGATGATACCGCTTCTTATCTTGTGATTTTGGAAATGTCTCATATACCTAGTTTATTTGAGCGATAAAAATTGAATTAGATGTTTCATTCAAGCAAATTACATCATGGTGAAATCGATGAATCTGTTTGCCTCATTTTAATGAATTTTTATACACCAGCTGTCTCAGCTCACAGTCCCAAAAAATTCTACTTTCCATCCCTTAAAACAGATATTGGCTACATGTCTCCTAATCATCAAATGTGCTTCATTTACAATCTTGGATTTTCTACAATTCAAGTTTTTCTTTTATCACCGGAACAAATGTTCGTAGCTGTGAAACAATTAATGTAACTTGATGTCAAGCCTTTATTGGCAGCACTATACGTATATAAAGAGTCGAACATTCCAAAATAACTTGATATGCAATATAGCGAATGTGCAATGGTAAATTCATAGTTAGGACCTCGATCGAGATCTTCTTCTCTTTTTTCCTGTCTCTCACACATGCTCTATATTCTTTTGAATTATATTCACCTAAAATTGTATTGACTCTAATTTATCCAAGAAGGAATTATTAATGACAATTTATTTGATTACGTTACTGAATTGCCTACGACTATGACAGCGTCAATTAGCATCACGTTGCATTTAGCACCGAGCACATTAACTCTAGCAGTCAAGGTTGAATCCTGATATTTTTTTTTGCTTTTATTCCTATCATTTCAAATGTGCACTTGTATTTTTATAAATGAATCTCACTTTACTTAAAGTACACAGTTTTTTCGTCTTTGTATTAGTTTGCGGTTTTTCACTAGCGATAAGTGCCAAAAATCGAGATGATAATCGGTCAAAAACACGTCTTACTCACAATAATATATTCCATATGTTGTATACTGAACGCTCAAAATCGAAGTGTCTGAACGCACACTTTTGGACAATAGAAGAAGAAGAGATGTGACGTGCTGCGACATCATCACGAACAATCAGTAATAATATGATATGAATATTTGATAGTGCAGATAATAATTTCATGTGATATAATTACTTTAATATTTATAAAAAAATATAAAGAAGGCCACAACAAAATTGGCGACAAGGAAAGACATGTGTTACTAGAGAAAAGATAAAAGGAAGTGTCGATTACTAAAATCAGAGGATACTACTAAAACGGATGCCGCTCAAACAGCCCAGCAACAAGCATTTATTACTGCATTATTACAACAGATTTCAACACGCACTCAATCTGCGTAAACCTCAGAATCGGAAAATGTTTACTCTTCTGAACAATTTGATAACAATAAGGAATCATTTGACCCGTACATACGAGGGTTACAAAATTACTTCTCTCTTGTAAATGTGAATTCTGACGGAGAAAAATGTCATAAAATTTTATTGAACTGTATTGTATCAGAATTATATAGTCTATTGACAAATCAAGTAGCACCAGAACTACCCACAGAGAAAGGGTACAATGACATCATCAAGCATTTAAAGACTCACCTCTGTCCGAAGCCAAGTCCGCTGGTTGAACGTCACAGATTATCGACGTGATCTCAAAAACCAAACGATTCAATCGCCATTTATGTAGCGGAGATGCGGAAGCACGTTTCAAATTGCGCTTTCGAATGTGGTAAATGTAAGGCGTTAATTTCAGATACCCTCTTGCTATCTCAATTTATTGGAGGAATCCGCGATGATTCAATTCGCCTGAAGATATTGCAAGCTGGCAAGCTTGATTTTCAGTCGAATGTGGACGCAGCAATAGCACTACAAGTATCATTGATTGACAGCAAGGAAATAGCTAATCAAAATTCAAATAATGCAGTAACACCAAACGAAGTCAATAAGATACATCACCGAAGTGAGAATCGGAACCGGAAAGAAGCAAGATATCCGTCAAGAACACGTCAACATCACTCAGAAAGTATTAGAGGCTTCAATTTTTGTCTAAAATGTGCTCGGAATAATCACATTACAAAAGATTGTCAGCAGAGACCGATTAATTTGTAAGTCCTGCCAGAAGATTGGATATTCGCCGAAAGTTCTATTACGACTCTTCTGAGAGAACGTTTAAGTCTCAAAATACAAAGGAATCTCAAAAAAATACAATCTATATCGAAGATGCCAAACACGTCGTTGACAGTTTTCAAGGGTCGTCACCGACAAAGAAAATTGCTGAGAAATACTATGTTACAGTTCATCTTGAGGGTCGATCAGCCAAACTTGAAGTAGACTCAAGAGCTGCATGTAAAATTCTGCCACGAAATATTCACGAACATTTTAAGATTCAAGAGCATTGCAACCAACAAATATTCGATTTCGTTCTGTTTGTAACAAAATATTTGCTCCGGATGGCGTCATTCACCTAGAAATCGAATATAAAAATGAAGTAATTAAAGATCAAGCATACATTATTGATAATCATGGACCACTGTTGGGACTAACGTGGATCCAAGGACTCAATATAGATCTCAGAGAACTAGATAATGAAAATGATAACGCGCAAAATATATCGAATAATACATTATCAGCAAAAGCTGATATAGTAGAATCAGATATCAAAGAAATTGAAGAACAGTACAATATTTGAACAGAAGTTTGGAAAAATTCCAAACCTCAAATGTAATCTTCACCTACGCACAGATGAAAAACCAATATTCAACAAGGCCCAAGATGTATTTTTGCTAGGCAAAAGCAAACCAAAAAAGAACTTCTCTATCTGGAAGAAGAAGGCATTATTTTAAGAAAGGAAACTTCAGATTGGGGCTCACGACTTGTAATTATTTCCAAGCCAGACGGTAGCGTGAGATTGTGTTGATTATAAAGTTGGAGTAAATCAAAGACTCAAAAATGCACATTATCAAATTTCAAAAATTTAGTATATCATCAATAATTTGCGTAATTCAAAGTACTTTTGTACTCTTGATTTATATATAGCATATTATTACGTAAAACTAGATAGAAAAAGCGCTCAAATCTAGGTAATAACAACACATAAAGGCACATTTAAACTCAATCGACTCGCGTTCGGAATAAAAACTGCACCAAGTGAATTTCATCATATATCAGATCAACTTCTCCAAGATCTCGTAGGTTTCACATCATATTTTGATGACAAAGTCGTCCGAGATTCAACGTACGAAGAATGCAATAAAAGATTAATTCTAAGTCTCGATCGATTGAAAAAGTATAACTTACATTTGAATTGATCAAAATGTAGTTTTCTCCAAACGAAAATAAATTATCTCGGATACCAGATTGAGAATAATAATATTCCAAATTCGCCAGAGAAAATCGAAACAATCATAAATGCTTCACGCTCGAAGAACGCTCAATAAGTTCAACAATTTCTAGGGCTTATAACTTATTAGTCTAAATTCATTAAAAATGTCTCAACCATCACTCATCCACTCAGATCATTATTACTCAGAAACCGAAAGTCCTATTGGTCAGCAAATTGTGAAACAGCATCCATTCAACTTAAACAAGCAATTGCTAGCGAACAAGAATATAGAAAAGCCAAAAAACAACATAATGTGGATTATCTGTCGAGAGCACCATTATCTACTGATATAAATTTTATAGATGAATTTAAAATCATCGACACACAAACAATGAATAATATTAACACAACAACATTCAATTACGAGTCAATCGTGAAAGAAATTAAAGAGGACACAATGCTATCAGATCTCAAGAAAGCTTTATTTGAAGGCACAAAAAGTTATTATACTAATCATCTACATAAATGTATTATTTTCCGAGGATGCCAAGTAGTTATTCCGGAAAATCTCCGCAATAAAGGTCTTCAAGAATTGCACTGTACACACCAGGTATTTCCAAAATGAGAGACCATGCACGAGAATACGTTTACTGGGAAAAAATCGATAGTGATATAACATGCCATGTCAAACAATGTTCTTCCTGCGCTCAAGATCAAAAAGAACCTAGCAAGGTCGTATTATATCACTGGGAGGAACCAGAAAATAATTTTGATAGAATCCACATGGACTATGCAGGCCCGTATCAAAGCTTACATTTTTTAATTGTCAGAGATACCAAGTCAAAATGGCCTGAGGTTACGATCAACCATTCAAGTTCAACTACAGAATCAACAATAGATAGCCTTGACAACATTTTTGCCCGTCATGGATTTCCGAAAACAGTCGTAAACTATTTTCACTAGCCACGAATTTAGAAAATATTGTGAAGATCGTGGAGAAACTCAAGCATTCATTGCTCCTGGCTATCAAGCTTCGAATGGACAGGCTGAAAAATATTCCCCAACTTCAAAAAATAGACTTGAAGCAATAGAAAACGTAACAGGCTTCATCAAAGCTTAAATTAGAAGAATATAACTTTACTATCGTGTCACACCTCTTCAAAATAATAAATCATCAGCAGAGCAATATCTTCACCATAATATTCGAATTAATTTAGACAAAATTCGACCACCAATTTCTACAAAAAGCCCATCAAATGGCGACACACCAGCTCCACGCTAATCAAGTGTGGGAGACAAAATACTCTCTAGAAACTATATTGGGATAAATAAATCGAATCATGGTACTGTCTAGGAAGACTCAGAAGATTGCATTATAAAATTGTTCTTGATAATGGATATGTATTAAAACGCCATATAAATTAACTAGAAAGCTTCGAAATAAAGAAGAAATCAAATCAAAACAGAGTATACTTTGATCTCGAAGTGTCTAAACGCACACTTTTGGACAATAGAAGAAGAGATGTGACGTGCTGCCACATTAACACGAACAATCAGTAATAATATGATATGAGTTTTTGACACTGTAAATAATAATTTCATGTTGCACTTTGATATCAATAAACAAAAATATGAAAGGCCACAACGAATAAGTATCAAATTCTACTATAACGAGATTCTACTATTCACGAAAATATCGTTGGGAGAAATGGAGTCATATAGCTCATCGTAATTGTCTCTTGAATCACGACGAGAGTAGCTCAATGTGCGTTGAATGGAAAGACATTTGATAGTTGAATTATTTTTCTCCAACACTGTTTTGAAATTTGCATATTCCATAGCCAAAAATTATGTTGGATCGAGTGACATTCAAAAAAATCGTTTAGAATGATTCCGTATGCCCTTTTAGAATGATTCTGTAAGCCTTTAGAATCATTTCGACGAATCAGAAGCTGTTAGTTTGGCTACTACCATGGTTACTTCCTAACAATTCAAGTATTCATATCTGGATTTGACGTTTGACATTTAATTATTTTTTAAGTTTCCTCTGAAATACTGGTGAGTTCCAAAAACCTTGTTAGAGAAAGTATAATCTACAAGATGTTTGGAATGGCGTATTCCACACTCGCGAACCGTAATCCTCGCCTCCGGCTCGGTTTACAAACTTTTCGCTCGTTCAGAATATAGGCCATTCCAATACTTATTGTGGAATATACTATTAACTATCAATAATTTTTTTACATCACATTTTCTTAGAGCATAATAATAAGACTACAGTGTTATGTGTTATATTGAAGTGAAATCCAGAATTGCGCAGCGCAATTTGATAATATTTAGGGATGTTTTTCGAAAGCAGGAACGTTGCCAGCTGACTTATTCACTGTTACATATAAACGAGAGTAGCGTAGCAAGCTAACCTACAACAGTTGTGACACATGAACACTTCTTTATAGACTGAATCCTGGACCAAGATAAGTGAGTTCAAAGTCATACGAGCCTAATGTTCCCACTTTAAATTTTTCCCATAATGCCCATCTCTAATAGAAGTTTCTCCCAAGATTTCATCCGGTTCCAAGCTAGCGCCTTCTATCGACAACATTATGTGATGTTTATTGCTTGATGAATCACTCTGTAAATAATTAAAAGTCACTATTTAATTATCTAAATGTAATAAAAGCTTTAATTCTTCTTATGTCACTAATAACACTATATTTATATATTAATCACTTAATTCTAATTTAATCAAGGTCACAGATATTTATATTTCACTATTTATATACACTCTCACTTCACTGTCACTGTTTATTATTTTTTCCCACTGCTACTATTATTACTGTACTGTACTACGCATCTTTGGCTCGGCCTTATATAGAGAAACACTGTCCTTTTCGAATTTTCGATTTCGCGACTCTTTCCATTTCCAGGAATCGCTAGAGGCTTCCATTGGGAGGGGTGATGCGCTGCGACGTGGCGCGGCGTGAGAGGCGACAAGAAGCCCCTCCCCATACTGCGTCGTATTCACGAGCTCCCCTCCTACTCCCGCACGGCACAATTACAATTTCTCACCAATCGAATTGCTCTTCCGTCAACGTCACACAAAAAAAAAACTATTATTTTTTGATTCTTGCAAATTATGACAAACTTGATCTTCTTGATTCATATATATATATATATATATATATATATATATATATATATATATATATATATATATATATATATATATATATATATATATATATATATATATATATATATATATATATATATATATATATATATATATATATATATATATATATATATATATATATATATATATATATATATATATATATATATATATATATATATATATATATATATATATATATATATATATATATATATATATATATATATATATATATATATATATATATATATATATATATATATATATATATATATATATATATATATATATATATATATATATATATATATATATATATATATATATATATATATATATATATATATATATATATATATATATATATATATATATATATATATATATATATATATATATATATATATATATATATATATATATATATATATATATATATATATATATATATATATATGAATCAAGAAGATCAAGTTTGTCATAATTTGCAAGAATCAAAAAATAATAGTTTTTTTTTTGTGTGACGTTGACGGAAGAGCAATTCGATTGGTGAGAAATTGTAATTGTGCCGTGCGGGAGTAGGAGGGGAGCTCGTGAATACGACGCAGTATGGGGAGGGGCTTCTTGTCGCCTCTCACGCCGCGCCACGTCGCAGCGCATCACCCCTCCCAATGGAAGCCTCTAGCGATTCCTGGAAATGGAAAGAGTCGCGAAATCGAAAATTCGAAAAGGACAGTGTTTCTCTATATAAGGCCGAGCCAAAGATGCGTAGTACAGTACAGTAATAATAGTAGCAGTGGGAAAAAAATAATAAACAGTGACAGTGAAGTGAGAGTGTATATAAATAGTGAAATATAAATATCTGTGACCTTGATTAAATTAGAATTAAGTGATTAATATATAAATATAGTGTTATTAGTGACATAAGAAGAATTAAAGCTTTTATTACATTTAGATAATTAAATAGTGACTTTTAATTATTTACAGAGTGATTCATCAAGCAATAAACATCACATAATGTTGTCGATAGAAGGCGCTAGCTTGGAACCGGATGAAATCTTGGGAGAAACTTCTATTAGAGATGGGCATTATGGGAAAAATTTAAAGTGGGAACATTAGGCTCGTATGACTTTGAACTCACTTATCTTGGTCCAGGATTCAGTCTATAAAGAAGTGTTCATGTGTCACAACTGTTGTAGGTTAGCTTGCTACGCTACTCTCGTTTATATGTAACAGTGAATAAGTCAGCTGGCAACGTTCCTGCTTTCGAAAAACATCCCTAAATATTATCAAATTGCGCTGCGCAATTCTGGATTTCACTTCAATATAACACATAACACTGTAGTCTTATTATTATGCTCTAAGAAAATGTGATGTAAAAAAATTATTGATAGTTAATAGTATATTCCACAATAAGTATTGGAATGGCCTATATTCTGAACGAGCGAAAAGTTTGTAAACCGAGCCGGAGGCGAGGATTACGGTTCGCGAGTGTGGAATACGCCATTCCAAACATCTTGTAGATTATACTTTCTCTAACAAGGTTTTTGGAACTCACCAGTATTTCAGAGGAAACTTAAAAAATAATTAAATGTCAAACGTCAAATCCAGATATGAATACTTGAATTGTTAGGAAGTAACCATGGTAGTAGCCAAACTAACAGCTTCTGATTCGTCGAAATGATTCTAAAGGCTTACAGAATCATTCTAAAAGGGCATACGGAATCATTCTAAACGATTTTTTTGAATGTCACTCGATCCAACATAATTTTTGGCTATGGAATATGCAAATTTCAAAACAGTGTTGGAGAAAAATAATTCAACTATCAAATGTCTTTCCATTCAACGCACATTGAGCTACTCTCGTCGTGATTCAAGAGACAATTACGATGAGCTATATGACTCCATTTCTCCCAACGATATTTTCGTGAATAGTAGAATCTCGTTATAGTAGAATTTGATACTTATTCGTTGTGGCCTTTCATATTTTTGTTTATTGATATCAAAGTGCAACATGAAATTATTATTTACAGTGTCAAAAACTCATATCATATTATTACTGATTGTTCGTGTTAATGTGGCAGCACGTCACATCTCTTCTTCTATTGTCCAAAAGTGTGCGTTTAGACACTTCGAGATCAAAGTATACTCTGTTTTGATTTGATTTCTTCTTTATTTCGAAGCTTTCTAGTTAATTTATATGGCGTTTTAATACATATCCATTATCAAGAACAATTTTATAATGCAATCTTCTGAGTCTTCCTAGACAGTACCATGATTCGATTTATTTATCCCAATATAGTTTCTAGAGAGTATTTTGTCTCCCACACTTGATTAGCGTGGAGCTGGTGTGTCGCCATTTGATGGGCTTTTTGTAGAAATTGGTGGTCGAATTTTGTCTAAATTAATTCGAATATTATGGTGAAGATATTGCTCTGCTGATGATTTATTATTTTGAAGAGGTGTGACACGATAGTAAAGTTATATTCTTCTAATTTAAGCTTTGATGAAGCCTGTTACGTTTTCTATTGCTTCAAGTCTATTTTTTGAAGTTGGGGAATATTTTTCAGCCTGTCCATTCGAAGCTTGATAGCCAGGAGCAATGAATGCTTGAGTTTCTCCACGATCTTCACAATATTTTCTAAATTCGTGGCTAGTGAAAATAGTTTACGACTGTTTTCGGAAATCCATGACGGGCAAAAATGTTGTCAAGGCTATCTATTGTTGATTCTGTAGTTGAACTTGAATGGTTGATCGTAACCTCAGGCCATTTTGACTTGGTATCTCTGACAATTAAAAAATGTAAGCTTTGATACGGGCCTGCATAGTCCATGTGGATTCTATCAAAATTATTTTCTGGTTCCTCCCAGTGATATAATACGACCTTGCTAGGTTCTTTTTGATCTTGAGCGCAGGAAGAACATTGTTTGACATGGCATGTTATATCACTATCGATTTTTTCCCAGTAAACGTATTCTCGTGCATGGTCTCTCATTTTGGAAATACCTGGTGTGTACAGTGCAATTCTTGAAGACCTTTATTGCGGAGATTTTCCGGAATAACTACTTGGCATCCTCGGAAAATAATACATTTATGTAGATGATTAGTATAATAACTTTTTGTGCCTTCAAATAAAGCTTTCTTGAGATCTGATAGCATTGTGTCCTCTTTAATTTCTTTCACGATTGACTCGTAATTGAATGTTGTTGTGTTAATATTATTCATTGTTTGTGTGTCGATGATTTTAAATTCATCTATAAAATTTATATCAGTAGATAATGGTGCTCTCGACAGATAATCCACATTATGTTGTTTTTTGGCTTTTCTATATTCTTGTTCGCTAGCAATTGCTTGTTTAAGTTGAATGGATGCTGTTTCACAATTTGCTGACCAATAGGACTTTCGGTTTCTGAGTAATAATGATCTGAGTGGATGAGTGATGGTTGAGACATTTTTAATGAATTTAGACTAATAAGTTATAAGCCCTAGAAATTGTTGAACTTATTGAGCGTTCTTCGAGCGTGAAGCATTTATGATTGTTTCGATTTTCTCTGGCGAATTTGGAATATTATTATTCTCAATCTGGTATCCGAGATAATTTATTTTCGTTTGGAGAAAACTACATTTTGATCAATTCAAATGTAAGTTATACTTTTTCAATCGATCGAGACTTAGAATTAATCTTTTATTGCATTCTTCGTACGTTGAATCTCGGACGACTTTGTCATCAAAATATGATGTGAAACCTACGAGATCTTGGAGAAGTTGATCTGATATATGATGAAATTCACTTGGTGCAGTTTTTATTCCGAACGCGAGTCGATTGAGTTTAAATGTGCCTTTATGTGTTGTTATTACCTAGATTTGAGCGCTTTTTCTATCTAGTTTTACGTAATAATATGCTATATATAAATCAAGAGTACAAAAGTACTTTGAATTACGCAAATTATTGATGATATACTAAATTTTTGAAATTTGATAATGTGCATTTTTGAGTCTTTGATTTACTCCAACTTTATAATCAACACAATCTCACGCTACCGTCTGGCTTGGAAATAATTACAAGTCGTGAGCCCCAATCTGAAGTTTCCTTTCTTAAAATAATGCCTTCTTCTTCCAGATAGAGAAGTTCTTTTTTGGTTTGCTTTTGCCTAGCAAAAATACATCTTGGGCCTTGTTGAATATTGGTTTTTCATCTGTGCGTAGGTGAAGATTACATTTGAGGTTTGGAATTTTTCCAAACTTCTGTTCAAATATTGTACTGTTCTTCAATTTCTTTGATATCTGATTCTACTATATCAGCTTTTGCTGATAATGTATTATTCGATATATTTTGCGCGTTATCATTTTCATTATCTAGTTCTCTGAGATCTATATTGAGTCCTTGGATCCACGTTAGTCCCAACAGTGGTCCATGATTATCAATAATGTATGCTTGATCTTTAATTACTTCATTTTTATATTCGATTTCTAGGTGAATGACGCCATCCAAAGATGCGTAGTACAGTACAGTAATAATAGTAGCAGTGGGAAAAAATAATAAACAGTGACAGTATATATATATATATATATATATATATATATATATATATATATATATATATATATATATATATATATATATATTTATATATATATATATATATATATATATATATATATATATATATATATATATATATATATATATATATATATATATATATATAGTCCAATTTCTTTCTACCGTTAAATGTAGGGATTTTTTTCATGATTTATTCATTTCATTATTTGCATTAGTTCTCCATTTTTTTCTGGTTGTAAATGCCGATCTATCAGAACGGAAATAAATTTATAATTTTCTAAAAATACTATGAGCCTGTACTTGTCCTTAAGGGTACAAATTACTGTACATGCTTATACATTTTTCCATATAGATCATAAGCCTCGTACATATCTCATCATGTAAAGAAGTACTCATTTTGACTAATCAATAAAGAAAAAATCAGAAGTTGGAGCAGTGATAAATTGTCGAAACAATACAAAAACTGATGATTCTCTTAATTGTTTGTGGATGAAATTATTTGTTTTTTCACAGTACCCTTTGTGTAAACTTATGTAAATGAGAAAAATACACAATGTATTTTTGTTCCAAGAATCGTTGATAGGTATAGACATGTGATATCACTAAAACCGGAAAAAAGTAGTCAGTATTGATTGACATTGTTAAAAATATGTTGCCATACAAAATGAAAAACTGGGTCCTATATTCTGAGAGCCGGCGGTGGGAGCAGAATATTGGAATAGTCTCTTGGTATATATTTGTTTTTCTTATTCAACAAACTTTGTATCTCTTTTAGCTTTCGAAATAACAATATTATACAACTTGAGAAAGTAATGTTCAATAAAAGTTTAAAGCCGAAAAGTTCAATATAACAACAAAATTAGGCAATCCTAATACCATCACAAAAAGTTTACTATGCGTTACTTATATCCAGCACGAATCCAAAAATTAATAATAGCTTGAATAATTGAGATTTCAAAGTGCATCTAGATAAAAATTGATTTCTTGAGAAAGCAGTACAATATCTTAAGCACACTGCAACATCCAATGGTGTAAAGCTCGATCCTGACTAAATTTCGAATATTTCAAATTATCCTCTGCCGAGAACAACCGGAAAAATTGAAGGCTTCGCAGGAGGACTATTATAGTAGATTCTCTGAAGATTTCTTAAGATAACTGAATCAATGATAGAGTTGCTGTAAAAAGATGCAGTTATCAACAATTATGACCCCAGCTACAGACATTGTTTTGACATACTTCTTTCTGTCTACAACAGAGAATTCATGTCAAATGCGACACAAGTCTCGTGTTAATAGGTGCCGTGCTATTAAAGTAGAAGAACAGATTCAGAACTCTACCTTGATATGGAAGGAAGCTGCTGAGGACAAGATCTGGGCTCTAAGCAGAATAGTCAAGTTTCTGGAACCCATAGTAACATACAGCAGCTCTTATTTCAAACTTCATATAACTGCAGATAGCGCTTTCAGTCATGTTCTCTTTCCTTTTTGTGTCATCATATTGATTAAAAAAAAATTCTGTGTATAGTTTCTTCTGTTTCCGTGTACGAAAGATTCAAAAATATGAATCTCTCAACTTATTCTCACAAAAACACACTTTATGATTCCAATATACTGATTTTACAAGTCATATTTATTAAGGACGAAACATATGTCTACAGTTGCATCCCTGATCTAAGATGATGATGGCTTTAGCTCCGACTCTTAGGTTTGAAATTTCAATGGAAATATTCTTTGTTAGAATTATTCATTTTTTGAATGTTCCATAGCATGTGATTTCTTCTTTATCTTGTCCGTTGCGTTAGCGTCAATTGTGCCCGATAGATAGTGTTGTTAGCAGCTTATGCTGCTATGGACCATTTTGGCAATGAGTTTATAGACTTTGGGATCCAAGTCTTGGCCATCTTAAGCTTGGCTATACTGTACTGAAGCGTCCTGATAAGAAGGAAACATATGTCTACAGTTGCATCCCTGATCTAAGATGATGGTGGCTCTAGTCGCGACTCTTGGGTTAAAAACTTCTATGGGAATATTCTTTGTTAGAATTATTGATTTTTTGAATGTTCCATAGCACTTCACATTATTCCAAAATTTTTTGTGTGAAATTACTATATATGTGATTTCTTCTTTATCATATCTATCGTTCGGTGTAGATATTCCAACTACAATTGACCATCTAATGGATAATTATCACAAAGAAAGATCGCGATCTTGCTCAATGTACGCGCAGAGATAATCGGAAATTTTTGTAGTATCTTAGAGTTATTTCTTCTATTTTTGTTCCAATTTGAATAAAATACAATACAATAGTATATTGTGTACCAAGTGCGATAAGTTGTCATTTGCTCATGAGAGCGAAGTTGGGCGCACGAACGAAGTGAGTGCGCTCATTCGCTTAAGTGGGCGATTGATAACACCGCACGAGTTTCAGATACTATTTTTCATTACGAATGTGGGCTGAGTATTATTTTGCGTTTGTTTTTCCGGGCGGTATATGGTTTGCGTGCGACAAGTTTACTTGTAGCACTCAAATTATACTTGGCGCACTCAAAAAGCAAAGAGCTATTTACCGCCCGGAAAAACGTGCGCAAAGTAGTACTTGTTCCGCCTGAATAATAAACTATACTATTCTAATATTGTTTATGTGTTACTATGCTTTTGCTTGGTAGCTGTCAAAACCGTTACTACATTTGTGCAAGAACACAACCTTGATTAGTATTTCCGTAGAAAATTATTTCTATTCTTGGCGTCTTCCACTCAAGTTTTTTCATCACGTATTCAAAAAAAAGTTAACACGTAAGAAAAGCGATATCATTTTGCTCATGTAGATTTGATATACTCGCTCGTTGCTCTCGCTCGTAAATTAGAACATTTACACTCGCTAGCAGGCTCTCACTTTTCTCTATTTGTCAAACAATCTATTATCAACGATTTTGATCAGATTCTCTGAAAATTAAAATTTTGAAATGAATATAGTTTGTTACCAGAGCTGCTCGATTGTATTGAAACTAGTCAAGGAAGAATCAGTTTTCTCGCTCAAGTTCTCAGCTCCATAAACAAGTGAAACAAGAATATATATAATAACTTCTACCAGTAACAGAATTCGTCAAGTGAATACGTATTTCTCAATAACTTCTTCTCGTAAGCTTCCTGGGTATTGAGTTGACCTGAATATTGTTGAATCTAAGTGTTAAACATTTGCTACAATAATGGCAGTTGTCAACTAAAATTAGTGATTTGTAACTTCAAGGGGTTGTAGATTAACTTGTGTAGGTTATACATGAGATTACGTCCTATTCACATACTTATAAGACTGAACAATTCAACGGAAATAGTTTTGAGGAGATGTCTGGAGTAGTGACTTGATTAAATAAAATTTGTCAGTGGCACTAGAACGGTTTTTTTTCATCAAAAGTAGTTTGTAGGCATCGCAAAATAGTACTAAATTGCGTTGCGCGCGCCTGTAGAACCGAAAAAAAACCTCAGGACAATTGGAAAGAGTACATTGAACACATTTTGTTGAGTGGAGCCTCCAAATGAAATAGCTCACATGGTGGACTGAAATAAATAGCTATGTCTGACTGCAAAAAATAATGGTTGGATTAAGAAAGTATGTGAACTTGCGAATAGCAAATACACAAGAAGATAAAACTATGCAGAAAGCAAGAGCAGTAAGAGATAGAATAGAATTACCTAAATCAATTGGAATAACATGGAAATGATGATAATAATAATAAATAGCCTTAGCGATCGTTCTTTCGGCATGTGCCTCCACAAGCTCTGCCTGGTGAGTGCAAGAATTAGAAGAATCTGAGAATTCGCATCTATTGAGAACAAATTGTTCAATTTTTACTTCAATTAAATCATCAGAATACTGCTCGTCTATCAATGAGGGAAGAGAAAGTGAAATCGCTGCAAAATAAAAGTTTTCGGAAATGATATTAAGAAATATTGTTGCTATTGATAAGTTCTATTACTGGATGAATTTGATATACTACTTGTTGCACGCAAACCATATACCGCTCGGAAAAACAAACGCAAAATAATACTCAGCCGACATTCGTAATGAAAAATAGTATCTGAAACTCGTGCGGTTTTATCAATAATTGCCCAACTTCGCTCTCATGGGCAATCGACAATTTATTGCACTTGGTACACAATATACTATTGTATTGTATTTTATTCAAATTGGAACAAGAATAGAAGAAAAATTTCTAAGATAATACAAAAATATCCGATTCTCTCAGTGCATTCATTGAGCAAGATCGCCATCTTCCTTTGAGATAATTATCTGTTAGATGGTCAATTGCGGTTGGAATATCTACACCGAACAATAAATATGAGTTGTAAAATCAGTATATTGGAACCATGAAGTATGTTTTTGTAAGAATAAGTTGTGAGATTCATATATTTGAATCTTCCATCCATGGAAACAGAAGAAATTATAATATTTGTAAGTGAAGGAGCAACAGGAAAAATCTTTGATCAATATGATAAAACAAAAAGCAGAGAGAACATGACTTGGATTATTTGTCAAAAAAAAAAAATTACGACTCTGGTTTTGTTTATGAGGGTTTATGTTGGACAACTACGTTCCAAAGACGAAACTATTACTACCGACAACTCTCTAAGATTACAGATTCTGGTTAAATTTAAAGAAATGTTTTTTTTTTTAAGGCATCATTCTAAAAATCTGTTTTTAACATTATTGCTTTCTTACTGAGCATTCTGCAGTACAAAAATCACCCTCAACTATGTATTCACAGATTTTAATATCCTATTCACAAGCTAAGCATACCTAATGATGAGAATAAGCAGGTTCTTTCGCTGTCTTAACACCATTTATTTTCAAAACTTGTACTATGTCCTGTATCGTTTCTCGTCGACAAGACAGCTGATAAGCCGCCTTTAACGTTCGCTCTCCTTGTACCTAGTCTCCGTATTTCTTTTAGTTGAATAACCATTGCAATAAGATAACACGAATAATTTCTTCTTTACAATTTATTATCACACTAATGTACATTTCAAAAGCTAAGCTCTCATCATCAGATCTGATGATGAAAGATTAGCTTTTGAAATGTACATTAGTGTGATAATAAAATGTGGAGGGAAGGATATTTGTTTTATTTTTGTTACATATCCTTCACGTAACTCAATCAATAATAACTATTGCATTCTTTATGTTTTACTCATTGGGAAATATCAGCATAGAAAAGAGGAATCAAAACTGCTGTTCGGCTTGATTATTTCAATTCACATTTTCACATCAAATATTTAATTTGGATAGAAGCTGCTCTGTCGCACTTTGTGTACAGTATTTATATCAAGTATTAATTATTTATTCCCCCATATATTCTGAAATACTATGATTTTTTTAAATTCAACTTCTTTTACTCGTGTCGTGACTGAAAAGTTTGATTTTTTCTCATGGAAGAATAAAAATTCAGCCTGATTACCTTTAGTATTTCAACGCCCTAATGTTTGAATAGAATATCAATTATTCCATTAGAATGCTATGTTTGAATATCATCAACAAAATATGTCCGAGAAAATTCTATAAATTAATATTATTACAATAGTCTAAGAAAAAAACTTGTTTTAAAATACGTTTTCGACAGAAAATCTTGATATAACTCACCCTTTTAGATGAAAGCCCTGCTGTAGGAGTAATATCATTTGGATCCGACTCGGGAATTTTTTCCTCTGGATTATCAAGATGTATGCCTGGCCATCCGACCCACAAACCATTGCCGTGAATAACCACTGGTGCTACAGCAGTCACTAAGCCTCCAGCGCTAAACAGACAAACATTCATAGCATGCCTCTATGTTATAATTTTTCACAAAGTACCTGGCTTTTCTTCTCAAATCCCCAGTTTTCTCATCGCGCGTCAACACAAATGGCAGTCGATTTGACACCACGATCATACTTCCTGAAGACGTCACTAAATCAGACATTTCGGAGAATGAATTGTTCGAGCTAACTTTGCTCTATACTATTCTCTGCTATCGGGCACTAGTTAACTATAAAATAAACATTGTAGAGGCCAAGCACAACGATTTCTTTTATTGTAAATAACAGAACAATCAAATAGTTCTCGTATTCTAAATTAAGTTCACAGAGATTAAAAATGTTCAACACCAATTTTTTTGCTGATGAACGATGTGTTCTTGAGAGTCTTTGAATATGTAATCATTTTAATTGACAAATATGTAAATAAATGCCGATAAAAAGAGAAGAAAAATCATTTCTATCACTGTCTGGCTTTCTGGGGTCATGATGCTTGATATCTGTATCAGTCGATATCATTACAACTTGGATTCAGTCCACTGAGCATCCTAGTATTTGTTTATAATTACCTACCAATATATTTATCATGAATAATATTTACTAAATGAGCAACTGAAACTCCAAGGTCGATTTTTCAGGGCTTAAGATCATCATCCATAAAAAAATCAAACACTTCATTTATTATTACGAAGCTCAGGAGATCAATTTAACATACACAGTATAATAATTTGAGCGTTTTTCCTATGTATCGCACAATAAAATTTGAATTCAGAAAATCCGTAGTTTCTCATTAAAACTCTAGATTTGAGGATAACTTTGAAAATCGTACTTTTCACAGTCTTATATCGTACGTGTTCGAGACTTGGCGAACAGTGAAAAAAGTATGGAGAATTTGTCAGTTTGATATTCGTATATGAACTTCTTAGATGTGAATGACTAGAAAAATATTCATACATGCATTTTATAAGTAAATTCATGATCTCCGTACTAATACTTCAAGTAAATTTAATTAAGTTTGAAGGACATGCTCGGTTATTTATATATTTGTTTGAATATCTTTGATAATTTTTCTCTACATATACTTCTAATAGCTACTTGGAGAAAAAATCAATTTGCACACAGCAGACCGATTCCACCTGGAACTTCATGAATTTGTTCCAAATCAGTATTAGGAATCACAATATAAAGTAACAAGAAACCTGTCTTTTATTTTGAGGCTCTCTATAGAGAAATGAAAAATTATTCAATCATACAAGGAATGTCCATTGAATAAATTATTGTGAATTAAAATTACAGTGAATGAATTAGTCTTCAGAGTGTTACACACACAGATTCGAAAAAGGTACTCTCGACACACACTTTTCCCATAAGTGGTATCGATTCTTTATCGTGTATGCTTCAAATTCTTTCATTGTTCCCAACAAATTTCTCCTTATTGCAAAATATCAGAGCAGTACCAATTGCAGGATACTAGGGCAATGCGAATACTATGTTGCAGTACATAATTAACTCCTATTTACAGCCCGCTGCATTGTCATACTTTGGAAGAATATTATTCCACTATTCTATTGATATTTTGACACACATCGTTCTGGGAGTGTCCCATGAGTCCCATTCAACGTTTTAGTGATTGCAATAGTATTTTTTTGGCAAAAAATTGACGCATAATTTCCACTCAAACGGAAAGATTCAGCCACGCTTTACAAATACTCTTGCTCATAAAATAATCCCACGCTCATTCTAAATAAATTATAACACGCAATAATTATTCACAACATCTTGATCATATTAATTCATGCAACAAGGGTGCGAAGTACAGTATTATGACATAAGGTCAGGTTACTGAAATTGTTTATTTACTGCCGTATCACATACAAGATTCTTTAAATTACCCCCAAATTCCATATTTTGTATTTATTGAGCACAGTAAAAACAGTAGGGAAGCCCAGAGCATTAATTGATATTCATACCTAACAAATAGATGACTGAGAGAAGATGCAAACAGGAGCTCACCAAAATTCAAATACTGAGCAATAAAATGAGTGGTATAATCAGGACGCGAAAAACAATTTCTCTGCTTATCGTTTGGAGATGAATGAAAAATCAACTTTACGCACGACCGTAGCAGTAATACATGTTACATTTACTCATATATATATATATATATATATATATATATATATATATATATATATATATATATATATATATATATATATATATATATATATATATATATATATATATATATATATATACCTATGTGGGGTATACGATTTTTCGTATCAAATCAATTCTGTTATGTTCAGGTTGTTCCGATAGGAAATGTATGTAGCGACCAAAAGCAGATGCCAAAGGTTTTTGATACCAATCAAGTTTTAGATAATCATTATCATCCCGAATCATAAGAATATCTTAGAATGGTATGCATTCATCATTTTCAATCTCAATAGTGAATTGTATGTTATGAAACTGATTGGGAGTATTTAAGATATTATAAGTTACGTTACATGGAATTGCACAGATAATGTCATCAACTTATTTTCGTATGAATGGAATTTGGTAATCAAGTTGCGTTGAAAAAATATTCAAGATGTATTAAGTATTACATCACATATTGAGCAATTATAGGACTTATGATAGAACCCATAGGATACTCTTCACGCTGAAGATAAAATCTGCCATCATATGTGCAATAGAATCATGCAATCAGCCGGGAGAAAGTTTTTCAATTTTAGTTTTTTCCTATGCTCTTGAAATTTTGACATATTTTGTCCGATAAATGTTCACCGTTTGAAATCTAGACATGACAAATTAGAAATTGAAACATATTCAAATTTCGCATTTTGGGTTATAATCCATTTACCACAAGCATCACCAGTCATAAAACAGTCGATAATTTGGACTCATCTGGTTGTGATTCTGTTTATTTTACATAGAATACATGTATAGACTATGATTTCCTTTTTTGTTATACCAACAGCTCATGCTCGATGAATTATAGACCAAAATTGTGAATGAAAGTGTTTCGTAGAACTGGAATTTGCATCATTCATGCGTGCAAAGATTTCTTGAGTTATTATCATTATTTCACTATTAGAAAATATAGAATGAATACTGACGTCTTACAAAATAGTTACTGATCTATTTTTTTGTAATTTTCAATTCATATTAAGTTCAACTGTGAGAATCAAAAAAGTGATTATTGATAATTCCGTTTCTCATTTCATCTATAACTTCGTTCTCAATGCAATAAGTTAGATTGTTTACATTAAATTTTGAACCAATCGAGCTCAAATACATTCTATGAATAAATTCAAGCTCGCTCTGCAATAAGACTAATAATCTTATAGATTATTGAAATTGAAACTTTTGAATCAATCTATAGATCTTTTCAAAACATATGAAAAGAGGGAGAAATCTTCTTCATCAGTGTTGTAATATACATAGTTTGATAATTGTAAAAATTTGTGATTGGATATTTTTATCATAACTCGCTTAGTTTTCAAGCTATCAAGTCCAACAAAAAAAATATTTTGTAGGTTTTTTCAGGAGCTATGAGCTGAGGTAGACTAATTTTTTAAGCTCTCATTTTTTAAAAGGCTTGAGCTGGAAGAGCTTGTAGACGTAACCATTCGCAAATATATGCGAACTCAAAACGGCTATATCTTACTTGATATTTATACAGAAGAAGAAAAAACTAATTTTGCTAGCAGAATGGACCTACAATTTTCAACTTCCTGAAACTTTGTATATCTTTCATAGTTTTTGGGCTATTTTTAAAGAAAGGCAATTCTTTGCAAACTTTCAAAAAAGCTCGCTTTACTTCAAGCTTAAGGTTTTTCGAAAACTGAGCACTTCAAACCGACCAAACTTATAGGCCATATTACAAGTATATACATTAAGTAAACTGTGAAGTGTTATCGATCATTCTCAATTGGGGTGGTAATTAATGGGTGATTTTCACATTTTTTTGCAGTCAAAAAAATGGGAACTAATTCTGTTTTTGTCATACCTCGCCTAATTTTGATACTAGAGAATTCCAAAAGAGAATCAAGGTTTTTTCAAGCATTTAAAAAAAAGTGTCATGAATTGTTCTTAGAAAATGCATTGTTCCTTGGATATATCACGTCGAAACTTTCGATTTTGGTGTTTGACGAAGAAGAACCAACCTTTAAAAAGCTATAGCTTTGTTAGTATTGGGTCTAGTGATTCTTCAAACCCAGTATTTTCTTTTTGTTTTTTCATGAGCTACACTTTCATTCCAGATGTTTTTTTTTTCATGGAATACTTATTAATTCTCAGGTTATTTATGAAGAACCGTCTGAAAACGTGGTATTTTTTGTTGAAAAATTCAAGTTTCCTGTCTCGAATAAGTCGAAGAAACTCTATGGGACAAAAGTTGCTTAGAATTAGTCAATCTATCCATTCCCATACTTATTTTGATTGAAAAACTCCACCCTCAGGGTGGGAGCGACCCTCAGCATATTGACGACTTTGAAGAAGAGGGTAAGTAGAACCTACAGCCAAATTTTCGTGCTGATCGGTGCTGCTTGGTAGAATTGCTAGGAAAACTGTGCATTGACTGGACCATGTGTACTTCATATATAGAGTTCCATATTACTGAGCAATATTGAAATTCTCACCAAACAAAGAAATATAAGAATTGCTCTTTTATCTTGGATTTCACGTGTATTCCGAATGATTAATCCTAGCATTTTAAAAGCTGACGATGGTATATGTTGCACATGATCAACAAATGTGAGTATAGTATCAAATATAACTCCAAGATCTTGAATTCATTGATACTTGATTAAAATAAAATCAGAAAACCTGGAATCATAATTGAAAATATTTCTTCCACAATAATATGACAGAACTTTGCATCTATCAATATTTAAATACAATTTAATGTACGAAAAAACTTCTCAGAACTTATTTTTAATGAATATGTTCTATTTTATTCCATAAATTTCCTGTCAACTGTGAAGATCGTGTCATTGCGCTCTATATCAGCAACAAATTTTCTCAAATATAGGAGCATTGTTCTGAAAACAGAGTACGTACGTAGTGAAATTATAGGGTGTAGTTATATCTGCATAATAAATTGAAAGCGGGTGAGTGCTTAAAAAGCAAAAAAAACTGTATTTAATAATATCAAGGTTGAGAAAAAACTATTACTGAAACTGTGAGTTAAGTACAAGCGCGCACGTCTGCGTGCGCAAAGTCACAAACTAATCCACGTATTATCCAGTGGCGTACCAAATAAGTTTGAGAGGAAGATTTGGGAAATATAAACGCGAAGGTTAGGAAGTTAGCTACCGAGAAGTAGATTCGGACGAAAATCGTTCTGCCAACGCATAACATATTATGCAACAGGAAAGCGAGTACTCAACAGACGAAAGTAAAAGGAAAAGAGACGACGGCGAACAAGAATCAGGATTTAAGAGGAGTAGGAAGATAAATAGAACTCCAGTCAAAAGCAGGAATAAAACAGAAAATAAAGCATCATCAGACGACATGGATGACATCAGAAATATGATGAAAGATATATATGATGAGGTCAAGGAAATCAGAAACGAAAATAAGGAATATAGAAAAGAAGTACTTGAATTAAGACAAGAAAATAAATCTTTAAAGGAAGAAGTGAACAAATCAACAGATAGAGTTGAGAAATTGGAAGTATCTGGACGCTTGATCGAAAAAATGGAAAAAGCAAATAGGAAGAACAACATCGTTATAAGTGGACTACATATCGAAACAAACCAGGATAAGGATATGGTAACTAAGATTGAAAATTTTATAGAAACTAATTTACAAGTTAGAGCAAAAATTATTAAAGTACAAAAAATCAAAAGCAACATACACGTGGCAGAAATGGGTACCTTTGAAAATAAAATGGAAATATTACGGAATAAATCAAAACTAAGAATCAGTCAGAACAGTAAAATATACATAAATACTGATTTAACAGTGAAGGAAAGAGAAATCCAGGCCAAAATTAGAGAAAGAGCAGATATAGAAAGAAAAGCGAACAAAAAGTGAGAGTCGGATACCAAAAATTAACGATAGATAACACGGAGCTCAAATGGAGTAATTTAACCAACCAACTGGAAGGATCGGACAAGAATTACCTATCAAAAAACTCAAAAAAGGATATGTAATAAAACAATATGCCGATGTAAAACACGACGACGATAAAGCAAAGAAAAAGGAAAACGAATTATGTAAAAACGAGAAAGAAGAATTAAAATTAGCAACGTGGAATATTAAAAGTTTCAATGGGAAGGAAGTAGAGTTAGTTGAAGAATTTGAAAAATCAAAAGTGCTTGTATTAAGTATTTCAGAAACGAAAAAGAAAGGGAAAGGTATACAAAATCTAAGAGGGGGACATATACTATTCTACAGTGGAGTGTAGAAAACAGAAGAAGCCAAAGCAGGAGTTGGAATAATAGTACACAATAAATTGAAAGATAAGGTACTGGGGTGGACGTGCCACTCAAAAAGAATCATAACAGTTACACTAGAAATAGAGAGTAATAGAACAACAATAATTAATATATATGGACCCAATGAAGACGACAGTGCAAAAAATAAAGATGATTTCTGGGAAGAATTACAAACTGTAACAGATATGCATGATGAAATGATCTATATTATGGGAGACTTCAATGCCAGAGTCGGAAAGGACAATAGAGGAATTGAGAATGTGTTGGGTAAACACGGTGAAAAAACTAAAAATAACAACGGGAATAGAATGATCGACTACTGTATAGTCAACGGATTAGCCATACTTAACACGCAATATAAACATAAAGATATTCACAAGATCACAAGAGAAGTCAAAAGTAGAAACGAAAAATCAATCATAGATTACATACTTACTAGACAACATGAAAGAAAAAATGTCAAGGATGTACGGGTGAAAAGAGGTTATGAAATCGGCAGTGATCATTTCTTTTTAGAGTTGAAATTGAGAAGGAGAATGTTAAAAGAAAACAAAACACATAACCCAACGCAAAAACATAAAGGATCTATAAGAATCTACAAGCTAAGAGAAGACGATATAAAACAGGCATACCAGGAAAAGCTAAAGGAAATTGGTAGTTCCAATAAAGATATAGGACAGGATGATATAGAGACATTGTGGAAAACATTCAAGGAATTATTAAATAAAGCTGCTGGAGAAGCTTGTGGTATGATATATACATCAAAATCCAAGAAACAAACCCACTGGTGGAATGAGGATATAAGAAAGGAAATAAAGATTAAGAAACAGTTATGGAAAAACTACTTGATGAAAAAATCAAACGATGAGTACATTAAATATAAAGCACAAAGAAAGCGAGTGAAAAAAGTAGTACAAGAAGCTAAACAAGAAGATTGGAACCAATTTGGAATACAAATGCAGAAAAACTATAAAGAGAACAAAAAATTATTCTACAAGGTTACTAAGAAACACAGAAAACAGAAACTACCAAATATAAAACAAGTAAAGGATAAAAACGGAAAGATACTCACAAATGATGATGATATTATTAACCGATGGAAGGAACACTTCAAGTTACTACTTGAAGCAGAAGAAGGCACAAACAGGAGTTTTAATCTCGCAGAAGACACAGAAACAGTTGAAACAACTGAAGGAATCACAATAAAAGAAATAGCAGAAGCACTTAAAAGAATAAAGTTGGGCAAAGCGCCAGGATACGACAATATATATCCAGAACAGCTGAAATATATGGATGAAACAGCAATAGAAATTTTGCATCAACTATTAAATAAAATATGGACACCTGGAAGCATACCTAGAGACTGGGAAGTTACAATAATATTACCGTTATATAAAAAGGGAGACCATAGAGAGTGCGGTAACTATCGTGGAATATCACTCCTCTGTACGACGGAAAAGCTCTACGAGAATATACTAGAAAACAAATTACGACCATTGGTGGAAAACAAACTTGAAAGGACACAAAGTGGGTTCAGGAAAGGACACAGTACTCAAGATCACATATTCACTATACGACAAATAATAGAAAAATTTACCGAAAGAAACAAAGAAATATACATATGCTTCATAGACCTTGTAAAAGCATTTGACAGAATAAAAAGAAGACAAATATGGGAAATACTACGGGAAAGAGGGGTCGAAGAAAAATTAGTTCGAGCAATTGAAAGCATTTATAGATTAACAAGAAACATAGTTCGTACAGGAAATAAAATATCAGACGAATTTACTACAACAAAAGGTTTAAGACAAGGAGGAAATCTAAGTCCATTGCTTTTTATAACAGTATTAGATAAAATGATGAAGAATGTTAAAACAAAAGTTAAAACGACAAGCATAGGGAATTGGAATCTGACAACAACAACAATATCTGAATGTGTATTTGCGGACGACATGGCAATATTTGCAAAAAATGAACAGGATTTACAGGAAAACCTCAATGTATGGGCAGAAGAGCTTATAAAATATAATATGGAAATAAATAGCGACAAAACCAAGGTTATGGTTGCAGGAAAGAATAACATAGATATACATGTAACAGTTCAAGGTAATAGATTAGAGCAGGTGGATAATTTTAAATATCTTGGAAGCATAGTACAAAACAAAAACAATATAGACGAAGAAGTAAATAGCCGCATACAAGCAGCAATCAAAACATACTACGCGCTGAATAATATAATAATAAATAATAAAAACATTACAAGGCACACAAAAATGACAATATACAAGACTATCTTTCAACCTATACTATTATACGGTTGCGAAACATGGGTGCTAAGCCAAAGACAAATTAGTAAAATACAGGCTACAGAAATGAAATATCTTAGAAGAGTCAAGGGAATAACAAAAAAGGATAAAATACGAAACGATCAAATAAGACAAGACCTAGAAATAAAACCGATTACAGCTAAAATAGAAGAAAAACAACTACAATGGTATGGACACCTCATCAGAATGGAAAAACAAGTACCCTGTAAGAAAATTTGGGAAACAAGAGTGACCGGGAAGAGGAGTAGAGGGAGACCACAAAAAACATGGAACGATTGCATAAATGAGATATTGAGGAAGAAGCACATTACCCAAAGCGAAGCGAAGAAAATAGCAGTAGACAGGCAGAAATGGAGAAAATTCGTAAAAGAATAGAATATGAGAAGAAACCTCGACACCCAACTGGGTAAAAGAGGATACAGATTATATATATATATATATGTTCTATTTGAATGAAGTTCTGTATATAAATTATCTTAAACATAACGTTTCAACAGCAATGTGCTGCTTTTCTAAAGTGTATAAATGTATAATAACTTAATAAACAAAAATTGTCAAGACAACAAAAATACAAAAGGTGACTAGATAAGTATGAAATATTAACTCCTAGGATCGTAGAGCTCTGCATGTGGTTCAGCTTATGAGTAATTCAATGTTCACAAGTTTTCAGGAGATAAAAATGGAGGTCTGAATAGAAAAATTGTCAACTTCTTGTGGCTCTTCTAAAGTAACTCTTGCAAGTAGATTCATTGATAAGAATAGCCTGAAATTATGAACAAATGACTGGTAACCATAATCGATTGATTGTTTTTAATTTCTATTGCTTTCCTCATTAATCTCTTGAACCAATTGTTCTCCTTAGCCAGAAGCTTTGTATTCCTAAAGTGAATGCCATGTAATTCTTGAATAGCATGCTCAGCCACCGCAGAGTTTTCTGGGTGATTTAATCTTATACGACGAGAATGCTCTTTCAATCTTGTTTCCACAGTCCTCTTGGTTTGCTCAATATAAATTTGGCTACATTGGCAGGGAATCTTGTAAATACCTGAATACTGTAGTGGAAATCTGTCTTTATCATTACCAATGAAATCGAGAGCTCTCAAATTGGAAGTGTAAGAGGTCTTTATGTCATATTTATATAAAAGTCTTCAAATTCCATCTGTAATATTAGCTACGTGAGGCAACGTAACAAATATATTCTTATTATTTGGATTTTGAACAGGAGGCATAGAGTTCTTCTTTCTAAGTGCTCTCTTGATCTGTGTTCTATTATAACCATTCTTAAAGAAAATATCATCTCAAAGTTTGATTTCATCAGACAGTCTACTCGGATGACGTAAAGAAAAGGATCTCTGAAATAAAGTTTTAGTAGTACGAAAATTTTGAGAAGGAAGATGATTTCTATAGACTGAATGGATGAGTTCACCATTATCTTGTCCAGGTGAACGTCCGGAAAAGGAAAACAGTTATTTCCTTTAACCTCAATACTGAATCCAATGTTTCTAAGTTGCATGTTCAGATGATTCAAAAAAACATTCAATTCATCTCTAGCATGAGGCCAAACAGCAAAAACATAATTAACATAACGTAGCCGAACAGTGGGTTTCTTCTTAGCTATGCTTGAAGCTTTTTGTTCAGAATTCTTCATGTAAAAATTAGCGATAGAAGGAGAAATAAGGTAACTCATGACGACATCAACTATTCGCTTGTAAAAATTACCATTGAAGATGAAGAAACAAGAAGTCAAACAATATTTGGTAAGGTTGACAATATCAGTTGAAAAATGATCTTCTAATAATTTCGAAGTATCGATGATAGGTACTTCTGTAAATAAAAATGAAATGTCAAAACTGACGAGTAGATCATTATCTATCAATCAACAAACCATCCAAATATCTGGCTAATTCATATGTTGTTGAACTTATTGAATTGACAAAACATCTTGAAGGAGCTTCTTTTTTATGAATTTTTGGAAGACCATAAAACTTGGAAATGACAGGATCTTGAGGAATAAGCTCTTTCTGAATATCTTGAGATAAAGACGATTCTTTTAAAAGTTTAGTTGTTTGATATTTTGAAGAGCTCAGTGAATTATTATTAACTTGAACGTAAGCTGCATCATCTAGTGAGTTATTCGCCTTTTTGATGTAATCTTCTCTATTTAGCATGACTGTAGCTTTGTTTTTATCAGCTGTTGAAACAACAGTATCCTTATTATTTCTTATCTCTTCCAGGCATTGAAGTCCTCTTCTTGATATGTTGAATCTGACAACTGGAGCCTTTTTCAAAATACGCACAGTTTCATGACGAATTTCTTGAGACTTCTCTGCAGGTAGCATATTGATGGCAGCTTCCACATTCGTTGTAATTTCTTCAACAGGGATACGGCTAAAAGTGATTCCATAACCGAAACTTCTACATAAAACATTACAAGCAATACCTGACAAAGAATGATCACTGAGATTTATCACTAATTATTTTTAGGTAGTGAGTGGATGTCAGTTTTCAATTTGTGTTGCTCAAATAATTTGTCAAACTTAGTTTTTGTGAATCACTCAACTTTTGTTGTTGATCTGTTGAACAGAGGGTGAGAATACTATCAAAAATTATCCAATCTTCTGGTGCCAGAACTGAAGATAGATATAAATGAAGAGAACAACATTCTTGGTCCAGACGATCAATTTCTTAATTATTAAGAATGGTTACACAGATCAAGAGAGTATCCACAGTCATTGATGTAAGTGATATTGCGCCACATTTTCAGATCATCTGCAAATAATAGTATGTCACATTTGAAAATTCAAGTAATATCATTATTACACAGAAATAAAAGTAGAGGGCCAAGGTTAGGCCCTTGCGAAGCTTCAGAAGACATAGTAAATGAAGAAGAGTTATGCCCAAGGAAGTGAACAAAAAATTCACGATTCATTAGATACGACGACAGGAAAGAGATCAGAGATGAAGAAAATCCGTACAATTTTAGTTTATGCAGGAGAATTTTAATATAAATTCAGTCAAAGGCCTGAGCAAAATCGTGATATATAGTGTCTACTTGTAAGTTCTTATCCAGATCTGAAGAGATAGAATGAATATTGTAACAGAAATCAGTTGCTGTCTTGACATGAAACCATATTGCCTGAAGCTTATTTTATTCTTCACTTGATCATGGATATTTCTATAGACGATATTCTTGATAGTATATTCTACAATAAGTATTGGAATGGCTCATATTCTGAACGAGCGAAAAGTTTGTAAACCGAGCCGAAGGCGAGTATCACGGTTTGCGAGTGTGAAATACGCCATTCCAAACATATTGTAAACTGTACTTTCTCTAACAAGGTTTTGGAAACTCACCAATATTTCAGAGGAAGCTTGAAAAATCATTAAATGATAATTGTTAATCCAGATATGAATACTTGAATTGTTAGGAAGTAACCATGGTAGTAGCTGAACTAACAGCTTCTGATTCGTCGAAATGATTCTAACGGCATACAGAATCATTCTAAACGACATACGGAATCATTCTAAACGATTTTTTGGAATATCATTCGTTCCAACATAGTTTTTGATTATGGAATATGCTAATTCCAAAACAGTGTTGGAGAAAGATTATTCTGAAATTAGATGAAATTGCAATAGATCTATAATCATTTATATGAGATGCATCACCAGCTTTGAATTAAGTGTTACCCGTGCACACTTCGAATTTTAAAGAAAAGTATTAGAATTTATCACTAAATTGAAGATATGGAATAATGCTGTAGTAAAGGATATAGACAGTTTTCAATTACCATATTTGAAACAAGGTCAGGGCCACAAGATGAATTATTATTCTTCAGTTTTTTGATGGACGCTTCAATATTAAGTATTAGGAAGAAAATTATCATTATCTTTAACATAAACACTATGAAAGTGTGATGCAAATGCTTCTATAATATCTTTAGGTTTATTGAAAATTGAATCGTTATGATACATAGTAGATAGGAAAGCAAATTCATTCTTTTTGAGCTCACAAAGTTCCAAATTTTCATAGGATCGTCAACAATAGACTTCTCACTGTCTTCAATGTAGGAATTATGAGACTTTTTGATATAAATTCTCAATTTTGACTGATGCTGACTATATTTGACATGATAAAAGGCTACATGCGGATAGTTCTTGTGAAATTTGAAAAAGTGACTTCCTTTTTATAACCATATATCTATATTTGCAGCATCAATGATTGTGATAAATAAATAACATCTGAACATAAATGAATATATTACGTCCTTTAGCAGGAAAATCAGTTTCATGGACTATCATTTCCTTCAACCCTCCGTTGCGCGCACTACTTATCATAATAGAGCAAGATCCCAGGCCCGCCAGACCTTACTTATTTTTTGAGAAACAAAATGTGTGGAATAGAGTAGTGTTAGTATGAACTTTGATCATACGCACACTAGCTAGTTTGTGGCGACGGCCAATTTACAAATACAAGGTGCTAGCGGTACGTTAAGACATTACTCACTTTTCTTAAGATCTTGAGTGCTGATTTTGAGGTATGTTTCAGAGAATATTGTTAAAAATTGATAATCAACACTGCTAGACACTTTCCATCGGTGGTAATTTCTGATAGACTCTTCAAAGCTCACGAACAATAACGTGATCTTGCTTATAGTTTGAGTGCTAATTTTTATATATGACACTCAGGATACAATTTCAATACTTTTTGTTAACAGCTAGATTAATCGTAGGGCTAAACATCCCCTAGACACATCTAAAATATCGCTGTGAGTAAAAGCGCGAGGTCACTATTTGTAGGCTTGATAGTAAGTGAAGTATCTATGGGCATCCAAGTCTTCCTTGGTCTGGCTATTCATAAAAAGTCTTGAAATTGCTCACTGAGTATTATATATAAAAATTAGGACTCAGATTATAAGCAAGATAACAATATATTTCTGCGAGCTTTAAGGCGCTTAGCAGGAATTACTGCCGATGAGAAGTGTCTGGCAGTGTTGATTATCAATTCTCAACAATTTTCTCTAGAACATACATTAAAATCAGCACTCAAACTTCAAGAAAAGTGGGTATTGTCTTGATGTACCTATGACACCTCGTATCTATGAATTGGCCGTCGGCACGAACTAGTAAATATGTGTATGATCAAAGTACCGACTAACACTATTCCAATCCACAAATTTTGTTTCTCAGAAAATAAGTAAGGTCTGGCGGGTCTGGGATCTTGGACTATAATAGCAATGCTCGCGCAGCGTCTGACAGACACCAAATAAAAATGCCTAGATTTGTAATTTGTATTTGAATTTTCATGTTTATCTTGGGTAATATGTGAAGATTGATCCTTTCCGTAAATGTTTAGTGTACTAAACATCAAAAAAGTATGAAAATCAATTCATTCTCATGAAAAAACTAAGAAAACAGCTATAACGCATATAATTACTTATTTATTGAAAGACAGTAATTACATTTGGAATTTGCATGTTCCGGAAAGCTGTAACTGATTTTACCTCTTGAGCGATTTTTTTCACACCAGGCAAATGAAAGGCTATATTATGTAAACAAGTCCTCACGTTGAGAAGAGGATTTTCCATTTTTCATCATTACCATCTCTATTTTCTACATCATCACTTGACACCTCATGTTCTGAACCGCTTGATTAAAGTTATTCCTCAATATGATCGTATTTATCTTCGCTGGTATCATTTGATTCCAAAAGCTCCTCATAATCAAACTGCAATACTAAATTCCGTGGAGTTTAAAAATTTTCATAGTTATCTGGATTGAAAATTGATTTTTGATCCATATCAATCAATATTGAATATCTATATCGAATATTATGCGCGATTTAATGACTGAAGTACAAAAGTATTACAAAATAGCTGAGTGTCGTATTGTTACACAAGTGCGTGCGGGGAGTCTGTGACGCCATTAGCACCTATATCTCATGACCTGCTTGTGATAGACTGAAGCGGAGTGGCGTAATTTAATATCGGCTTGTGTTAGGGAGGTACGTAGGAACTAACCGTCCCCATCTTCCGCTTGTAGAGATTATGACGCATAATACTCCCACTAGCATCTCACAGACACCGCGCGAGTAACGAAGGGTTAAAGTGAAGGGACTGTAATTTTATCAATAAATCTTTCTTGAAAATATTGGTTACCTAGCAACATCGTGAGAGTCATCTGTCCGAATAAATCACGAGAGCGTAGCTCGATGGATTCCATCTGAGCAGATGACTCGAAGGATGTTGCTTAAAGGTAATCAATTTTTGAAAGAAAAATTCATGATAAAATTAAAGTCGCGAGTGGTGTTTGCGGAGAGTATTTCTCGAATGAAATTGCTACTAGAAATACCTATTAAATAATGTGAGTTGCTACTACTAATCTTTTGTATTGAAAAATGCACCAAATTGTCTTCATATACTCTTGTATTTTCAGATTTTTTGTTTTCAATTTCATTACTTTCGACGAAAAAATACATTTCCAAAACGATTGAATTTTGACATTTCCGAGAACTGATTGTTTGTTCATATTAGAACTGTGTATTGTTTCTTCATGACAAAGGCAATTTATCGCGATAAATCGCTTGCCAACGGGAATTTACCGAGGTAAATTCTTGTTGGCAAGGAATTCATTATTATAATTGTCATTGTAACTATGCAAAATTTGTCAGTATAATTGACATGAGTGAAATAATCGCTTGAAAAAGTGATAAAATGTGTAGAATTGTTGAATTCGTTTGCTTCAATATGTGATATTCTACTTGTTTATATTGTTTATTGAGAATATTCTAATAAAATATCTCATGGTTCCTACAAATAACGATTGACAAATGTTATATTAAAAATGTTCCATGGTTTCATAAAATAACAGAAGAAAGAAAATTCAAAAATAAACCAAAATACACAAAATGCATTCAGCCTGAACGTGAACTATTTACTGACCATTCGGTCATTGGTTCAGTGACCATAGATGTACGCTGAATGCGCCCATTGTAACGTGCAGCTGTCTTGTAGCTGTATTTCAGTGCATACAGTCTTGTTAATGTGAAGCAGGGGTGGGCAAATACTTCCAAGCGCGGGCCAAAATTCTTATCTCAAAAAATCCTTCGGGCCGGGAAAGACACCGTGTACATATACTATTATTGAAGGTGTAGCATGTTTTCATGATTTTTACTTACTTGTACTAAGTTCAAGGAAGTATTGTGAAACCGAAAAAATTCACCTATCGAGATTTTGATGGAAATATCCATTTTGACTATTTTTGGCTTGATGTCGGTATGTTCGTTCGTGCGTTCGTGCGTGCGTTCGTAGCTCGCAAATCTCAAAACTGATTGAACGTATAATATTGAAATTTTGTATTTAAGACTGGTAGGGTCTAGTAGTGCACCTCGCATCATGATTCTAATCGTCTGTACCGGAAGTGCACTTTACTTGAAACTTTTTGCGAATTTTTCTAATAAATAAAGAATGATCAACCGTAGGATGTTGAAATTCAGTATTTAAACTTGATGTTGTATCAGAATGATTATCTGCTATTTTTGTATGAATCCGCCAAGCCAGAAGTGCTCTTTACTTGAAACTTTTTCTTCATTTTTTTGTATATATCTTGAATGATCAGCCATAGCATATTAAAATTTAGTGTTTGAACTTGTTGTAGCATCAAAATAGTTATCTACTATTTTTGTATCAATTGGCTGAGCCGGAAGTGCAGTTCATATGTATAACAGACATTCGGAATTTGCCGTATAAAACAATCAGTTCAGTTGAAATGATAATGTAGGCAATGATAATCTGTTGTCAATTTTTTGATTTTGTTCGACATTTCACATGTCAAAATATCATTAAAATTATATTAATTATAATCTGGAATGACAGAAAACTCAATTGAATAAATTTGTGTATATATCAAATGATGTACAAGTATATTCTATAAAATGTAATGTGAGACGTAGAAGCTTGAACTTGATTCGTTGAATGTAAATCTAGTAGAGGTGAGATCTTGGTTCTGGCCGTTCTGCTATAAACAACTAGCGATAGTCGAATTCTTTTGTATTTTTTTTGGAAGAAAATTTTGTTTATTGCACACTGGTACTACGGGGCTGATAAAACAATTGAAAGGGCCAGATTTGGCCTGCGGGTCAGCTTTTGCCCACTCCTACTGTAAAGCAATGAGACAGTTTACAATGACTTCACGTGTTGGTAGTGTGAGTGCGTTGCCTTGCTAATGTTTGCAAACTCCAAACTCTAGTAATGGCAATGCAACTCTCTAGTAAGCAACAGCCAATCAGAGGCCACTGTGGAGAAAAAAGCCTGGTGAAATGACAAGGAAAGAACAAAGCACATATCCCTAAATTATCAATAATTTTTTTTTTTATAAATTTTTGATCAAGAACTTAAGTTATTTATGTTAGTATATTTCATAATGAAACAGTTGATGATTCTGATACTGTTGTTGTGAAGTTGTCATAAATAGCCAATTTAATTTTCTGTTCAAACATACGAACATAGTGCTGTTGTAACAACGTCACTCAGTTTTATATGAACGCTATCCTCACAACGCATATGCAAAACACCGCCACAATAGCACCATCCTTGCAAAGCAAGGTCAATGAGTTCTATGTGAACGCACCTTAAGCCTCATTTCTATAATTTAACCATCTCCCAAACTCCAACTGATATTTCTTATCAACTACAGAGTCTACACAAAAAATCATGTAAATCAAATAAATAAAGATGAAGTGTTGTCTGTTGTCCTTTCAAGATTTCACCAAAACTTTCACAGGACCAGATATTAAACCGTGTTCCTTGCTACGCATAGCCGCAGATTTCATTACCAAATCTTTATGAGGTATTATAAATTCTTCCTTGGTGAGAAAAGTTTTTTCCGATAAATTAGAATTAGCTCAAGTAAAGCTGTTCCTAAAAAAGGAGAGAAAGGTTATAGTTATCATTTTAGCCCTGTTTCTTCACCCCTCCGTTATGAGCAAAGTCATCAATAAACTATGTGCATTCGCCCCATGTCCTTTTTGAATAAATTTAATATAATCTCCAAACATCAATTTGATTTTATACCATAAAAATGTACAACACATGTGATATTTCACACAATTTCTTATATTTTAGAATGCATTGATAAGAAAAGAGTTGTTTGCATGGTATATTTTGATCCAAGTAAAGCATTCAATCCGTTGGACTATCAGAGATTATTAGAAGAAATTGATTAGATGGGAGTCAGTTAAGTTGCTTTCAACTGGTTTGTTTCTTATCTATCAAACAGGCAACAATATCTTGATATGAACTTCTGGGATGATAAGGGTATTAATCAGAATTTCAAATCTGACTTGACTAATCTTATAGTGGAGTTCCGCAAGGTTCTATTCTGGGACCAGTTTTATTCTTGCTCTATGTCAATGATCTCCAAATAAATTGTGACAAAGTTTATCAATTTGCTGATGATACATCATGTATTGTTTGTTAGCGCTAATTCCTTAGAATCGTACTCTGTCACTGCTCCACTTGCTATTGAAAGTATGTCTGATTAATATGATAGAAATGAGCTCATATCAATTCTGATAAAACTTGCGTAATGATTGTGACATTCATGATGATCTTCAATACACGTAAAAATTATGACAAAAGTCCATCCGTACGAATGAAAAATTAGTCAATCCCTGTCTAGCCACAGACTAAGTTTCTAGGAGCATTCATGGATAACGAAATAAACTGGCTACCCGAAATCAATAATCTACATTTGGAATTATTCAAGATTTGATTTAATAACGTATTATCATGCATATGTTCTGAATAGAATATGCTATTCCATAATTTTCTGGGGAAGCAGTGGTTATTCTCATGAAATTTGTGTTCTACAAAAAAGAGTTTTAAGGTGTATTGCAGTAGTAACTTCAAAAGAGCACTGATTTTTTCTACTGATGTAGATATAATGACCATTTATTCGGTTTATATTCACAAATTAGCAACGAAAAACAAGTTTTGATTCACTCTGAATAAAGATATCTATCAACAATATGTCTACAATAAATCAAAATCTGTTCAATATTCCGATTCATAAAACATGTATGTGAGAGAAAAGACCTTATTATAATGCTATAAAAGTATATAACGCCACACTCCTGAAAATAAGAGAAAAAACTAGTTTGTTCCAGTTTAAAAGCAACTTGAAGTCTTTTATAGTAGCTGAGTGCTTATATAGAGTAGATGAATCTGTATAGTTCTTATTTGATATATTGTTTGCTAACATTCTTTGTGTGTATGGTGTATCTGTTTTTTGTGCGATAAATTATGATTTTTTTCGAACGTCACAAAAGTGACATATTATGTATCTCTGTTGCCAAAGTAGAAGTTTCACTTTATCTGATTAGACAGATGAAATACTAATTTTTGTTTACTTCAGGTGCCATGTCACATAAAGTGAAAAAATATAATATTTTAGCAAAATAATTCAGTAATATTCATTGTGAATGTACTTACAGTAATTGAAAATTGGGTTTTGAAATGGACCATTTGCATTCACTTCACCTGGGGAATTAATAATATCAACTCATGATGACACGGATGAGACTTTTAGTTTCTTCTTCAATTGAATTTTATGTTTGTGTATATCGTAACCATGATAAAATTGTATTGGATATCATGATTTAGCTTGATCTTAGAGCTAATTGCATCGCACTAAAAATTAACATATTAACTTCATGTGTTACTATTTGGGTACTCGTTTGAAAAAAATAATTGTATTTATCATTCGGAGCGAAAATGGCTTTGAGTGCATCGGTTACTGCAAAACCTTAGCACATAAAGTCTTAATTTTTACTTCTAATAAAATAATCTACTATTATTATCATTGTCGCATTGGAAGTGAATGTTTGGAACTAATACTAGTAATGAAAAATATAGGTATAACGCTTGATCCCCATTAAACTTTCATTCTTCATTTAAATAGTTTGGTAAAGTCAGTAATCCAAATGCTGGGGGATTTATCATTAGAATTAGCAAGAATTTCACAAGCATTTTGGCTCCTAAGGTTACTCGACCTATAGAGCAGGGCTAAGAACAGAATTAGAAATTTTTATTATCTATACATTCTTTCGGAATTCATTTAATAATAAATTGTTTTTAGTTATGGTTACTAGTCTTGTCTATTTCTGTATCATTGTTTTCTGATGAAGGTCCTTGATCAGAGGATCGAAACATCAAAGTATCCAATAAATATCCAGAATTATAACTAGAAACAATTAATTATTCTCTTGAAATTTAAATATGTTGATTTTGGGTATCTTGAACTATTGAGCGTCTGGTTTTTCTGTGATTGATTATTGGAAAAACAATTTCAAGTACAGAGTCAATGGGAGTATCTAACAAAACCACACATTCCAATAAAATTTAGCGCCAAGTGCCAAAGATATAAATACAAAAACTCTAATATATATGAGTCAATTGAAGTAGAATATGTGAAATCATCAAGAAAGTATTCTGACGTGCAGTTTTGTACACATTTCAATCCGCATTATCAAAAATGCACGACAATAATCATATTAATTATACTTGAAAACAGATTTCATCCTATTTGGCGACGTTGGATGCACTCAAAACAGAGACGTATCTAATGGTGGGACTCTGAACGTTTCTATAGTGTCCATAAGAGAGTCTATAACAATTTACAGACTTAATAAATGAAATGGTATTCTGAAAAAATCTGTAGCTTATAGATTTCTATAAATGTGTAATAGATATCTGTTACGTTAAGATTATATAAACTCTAACCATAAGACATATAAAATGTAAGAATAAATAAATAATTCAGGTATTTTGCGTTTTGTATACTTTTTGTGGAAGAAGGATTATGAAAGTCTAGTATCTATTTAATGATATTGCAATGAGAATTCATTTAGAAATCATGTGAGATTGATAAAAGAGTTTAAGTGATGAGATGAGTCTATTCGAAGCTTTAGAGGAATATTTCAAACAATTGTTCCGTTTGGATAATATGATTGCCCATAATTTAGTATAAACTTGACATCAATTTGAAAACACTAATTCCAAAATACATCATTATGATATATTCATGCTCAAGAATAGAATTTCAAATACTTGCCACTCAAAATTTTCTCGCAAGTGGCTATTACATTCATCCACATCTAGATTTAGACTGTCTCCAGTTAATGTATCACCTAATTCTTCCTATAACTATTCAAATGATTATCACCCAACGTTGATTCTATAGTTACGTCCACATGCGTGATCATATTCTTGATAAACCATGATATACAACTATTGCTCTCTGAAAATATTTCTGGTTCTCTCCTCAGGACACATAGGTAATGTTTATTCTTTTTATCAATCAGTTATGTGTATACTAATAATATATAATGTCAATCATCAAAAAAATCTTCATGCGTATTCTTTATGTTTTGAGCCATTTGCAAAATTCTTCAAATCTCAATTCAAGTACGTCAAAATATCTGACACATGACAACTGAGTGAGAACAAATATGAATTGAATTCAGAAGGCATCATTATATGTTTCAACTATAAATCCAAAAGTAAAATCATTTCCTAAACCATTGGCAACATTGAACTGTAACTATCAGTGAATGGAAGTATCATGACGTCATAACTTATAGAAAATGGTTTAGAATACTATTTCAATAGAATCTATGGGATCACCACTTACTGATTCCAATAAGCTCATACATCTATAACATTATAGAAATTTAAGATAATGCTCAGACTTCCACCATAAATTAATCTAGGTCTAGAAGCTGAAATTCGATAAGGATCATATTTTTTGTTGAACTACGCATTTTCGAATAAGGGTCTGAAATTCATCATCAATAAGATCAAAATCAGATCACATGAGACGCTGTTTTAATTTCTTGAGGTTCAAATTCTACAATAAAAGTAATCGGCTGGAAACCGGTTCTTATGACTTGGCTAATCCTGAAATGTCAAATCAGTTATTCAGTTTCAGCAATAAATATACATGAATATTGACTCAAAACTTCACTGTAAATGAAAACAATGAGACTTTTATCATGCGTTTACTTTCATTATTTGCTAATTTTTCCATGAAATTATCATTTGTAACATCGCATTGTGTGCTATTGTATACAACGTTTAGTTATAATTCAATCCAAGAAAGGTGCTTCCTGTCACTTGTGCACGGAGCGAATAATAGATTGAATTTACAAATTTGGATTTTCTCAATTATATATCAAGCCAATCATAGATATTGTCAGAAGCGTCAAATCAACAATTGTCACCGGAAATATATCCAAATCATTTATAAGATACAGCACCCATATTCATATAATAAAAAAATCATCAAACCAAAACTGAATCATTTGTACAAATAAAACAATTTTGGCAATGTGAAATGGTTACTCAAAAAGCTAATTTCAGGTTATATTTCAAAAAATGAACGACGATGAGAATCTGGAACTATGAATCTGAATTTCTAAATAAAAATTCCTGAACTAAGTCCATCATAAACCAGCCTTCAATCCCAATTAAAGTGATTCATACCAATTTCTGAATTTAAGTTATTGATTGACATGTTAACAAATCTTATTCTAGTAGAACAAAAATCTAGATTTTGTCATGACTTGCGGGGTAGTGAGCGGATAATCTTTAGACGGCATATTTTGCGTACATAAGATCCAAATTTGACTATGCAATCAAAACATGATCATCTGCCCTGTCAAGTTAGCCTCCCACTTCAAAATTTATGAAAAAATCAATATGGTGTTCTTATGCTCAACAATTTTTTTTTTGCGCTAGTCATACTGAGCAGTAATTACGACAATAAGTTAGGAAGGGCCAACTTGACGCTAGCTCCCCATTTCGAGAAATATCGTAATATTTATTATTATTTCAATAGTACTCCATATGCGCTCTTATGCGCTGCATATATGAAATTCTGAGCTTGAATGCAATTTGTTTAATTGATATTCAGAATTGGAGGGGCCAATTTGACAATAATTTTTCTTTCAATGTTCAATATTTTTTTATTGCAATTAAATCTGAATTTGATGCGCTCTTAAGTGCCTTGAATATTTTGTATGCACTGGTTATACTGAACAATAATTACATTAACAAGCTAGGAGGGACCAGCTTGACGATAGCAATCAAATTCAAATTCAATGCGCTCCTTTGCGCTACGAATATTGTTTCATGCGCTACTCCGCTTTGGCAAATATCAACTAGGAATTTTTAGGGCGGGAAATTCGAATGCGTTTCACCACTTTCGGTACTAACAGTTAACATTTGATAAAAATATTCTATATATCTACCCCAAACAGCTCAAATATCGATATTGAATATACAGGTATGTACTGCTCTATATCACAGGAAATGTGGCTGAATATCATTCGTCTAATTCGGTGCTTATTCCATAAATTATTATTTATTCTGGTATTGAATATACCGTTTCTAGAAATATGCTAGAATACCAGTCAATCAGATCAGAAGTGAGAAAGAGATAGGTTTAATCATTAAACATCAACTTATTAGCTTGCTCAACATCCTATCAGTGTTAACGGACTTGTTATTTGTTGTGAAATACGTTCGTGCTTTATAAATGTGATACGAAAATGTTTTTCATAGTGTAAATTGTGATTATTTACAGATGTAAGCAGAGTTCACTTTCTATATGAATGTAAACTACAGTGCCACAATAGTAATCATTTCTCAATTGTCATAGTCGTTCTTTCCAGTGTTTCAAATAAGTTTGGTATATTTTTCCAAGTAGGAACTCTATTGAGCTTGTTGTGTGCCACTGTGTACGCAATTCTGGCTGGTAGCGCATAAGCAAATACTTGTGGCGCATAAGAGCGCATCGAATTTGAATTTGATTGCAATTACGAAAATTAAAGAATCATCTTGATGATCAGAGCGCATTTCTTATACCTCATGAATGTTTGTTAATTTAGAGATTTCACAAATTACTATACCTCACAATCACTGAGCTTGGAATGAAGCAGTTTGGGCATACTTGCGAAACAGCAGCTTTCATTTAGTACCAATTTCAAATTGTGACTGTTCTATACATAACTTGTGCACGAATAAATTCAAAAGAACCTTTCAGTCTTTATTGTTTGATAATTTACTAACAGGTGGTCATGTGCTATACCACAAAAAAAAATTTGATCCTCAACAAAGTTATTTTAAAAAAAAAAACCTGAAAATTGGGTGGAATTACCTGCAAAACTATAGATTTGAGAAAAAGTAACGGATGGTCATATACTGATCTGAATTAATCATAGATACAAAAGTTCAATACATTCTGATACTAACAGCGGAAACCGCATGTCAATATCTTGTGTCCTTTCGCGAGATATTGAGATAAATAATTTATACCCTATAAAATTATATCTATTATCATCATATCTATCTGTGAAGTTTATTGAAATTATATACGTAGAAATGAATATATATTCTTACAGCACGAGACAAAATGTTCATTTGATAAAAAATAGAGACTGGATGTACAAGTATGAATTGAAATTTAAATTATTCCATACATATTGTAACAAATTCAAGTCTATAAATTAGTCGTTTTGGCTATACTAGTGCTTAGAATTATTGTGGAAATATTTCACATCAAGAAATAGAAGCGAATTTATTTGTTTTATGGAAAATTTCTGGTACCTTCTAGCGCTTTCTAGAAAGGCCTGGACGTTTGCGGGTAAAACGTAGTGAGGAGAGAGCTGACTCAACAAAGAGTATTTTTGATTTTTGCTCAGAGACCTTATAATATGGACTACTGGTGGTTGAAAAAATTGTGTTGTTTGAAATAAATCAACATTGGTATGAATAATTCGAGTGAAGTTATAGTAGTATATAGCTAGAAGAACGATAATTGGAGACAACAGGAACCAAGACCGTCCTCCAACAACGTCTTCGACAAGCTTTGAAAAATGCTGGTGAGAATCCTAATGAATTTATTATTCAAAAAAAAAGTTAATGAAAAATTCTAGAAGATTAGCAGAAAAATTGACAGAATATTCAAGAAAATCAGAGGGAAAGTTGATGGAAAATTCTAGAGCATTGGAAAAAGAATTGACAGGAGATTCAAGAAAATCAGAAGAAAAGTTAATGGAAAATTCTAGAAAACAAGAAGAAAAATTGACAGAGATTACAGAAAATTGAAGAACATTAGAAGAAAAATTTACAGAAAATTCTACAACATTAGAAGAAAAATTTACAAAACATTCCAGAACATTAGAAGACAAATTAACTGAAAATTGTGAAACATTGAAGAAGAGTTGCTAGAAAACTCTAGAACATTAGAGGACAAATTAATTGAAAATTGTAGAACACTGAAAGAAGAGTTGCTAGAAAATTCCAGAAACTTGGAACAGAGAATGAGAGAAAAATTGGAAGAGAGCTCTAGAGAAGCAGAAGAGGATTTGGAGAACTTAAGGAAAGATTATGAGGAGAAACTACAGGAATAAGAAGGAAATTTCTCAAAGATGACTTCATCACTGATATCAGAATCTGTTGCATGTGAAGCGGGCAATGTAAGTATAATAAAAGGGGAGAATAATGCAAGGATCCACATTGAGACATCAGAATTTGATGGGAAGACGTCGTGGCCGATTCACCTTTAACAATTCGAAGCTGTTGCGAAGGCATATGGATATCTGCAGTTGAGGACACAACATTGACCGTTTAGTTGTGGGGGGAAGCCATGAATGTTCTTCAAACATTGAAAGAAGACGAACAAGATGGCTATGACCAACTGATCAAGCGGCTGGAGATGCGCTATGGCAACGCACCCTCGAACAGGTGTATCAGACTCAACTGAGGAACCGATGCCAGGAATCGCAAGAATATCTTCAAGAAATTGAAGCTGACATTGCTCGTTTAGTTCACCTCCCACACTCTACCGCCGATAGCGTTCTGGAGGACTTAGCCACTCAAGCATTCATTTTTGAGGGTTCGAGATAGTGAAATACAGCAGGCACTACGGATATATCGTTGAAGTCTTCAGTTGATGCATTATCGTACGCGTTAGAGCATGAAGTAGCAAAACAAGCATCGCATGGACAGTCCAGAGTTAGACAGATTAGTGCCGATAAACATGATGAAATTGAAGATTTGGAAACTCGCTTAGAAGAAAAGTCCAAAATAACTGCAGGAAAAAGACAACTTCGCTACTGGAACTGTGGAGAATTGGCTCATCCGGCTGTGTAAGAAACCGAAGACGGCAATTGAAGCCAAAGAAGCAGAAGAAGAAGAATCGGAAAAACTTCTTGCCGTCAAGAGGACAACAGTAGTCGATGAGAGATGGTAACCAGAAGAGTTACGCAAAGACCAGGAGAATGATCTGAATTTGAAAATTGTCCTGAAGTGGAAAAATAATGATGTTAGACCAGCTTGCGAAGATGTTGCACCCTCGGAATGTGAAATTGTATTGGGCGCAGTGGAACTCCATCGTGATTGAGGAGGGCCTCCTGAAACGCGTCGTAGAGAGTACGGACGGAAATGATAGCAGGACGCAGTTGATAATCCCTAGGAACAGAGTACCAGAAGTACTAGGAGGGATTCATGATGACGTTGGTGGAAAACACTTTGGCATCAGTAAAACATTAAAAAAATTACGCCAACAATTTCACTGGATAAATTGTAAGGGGGATATTGAAGAATGGTAAATGCGTGATCTGCGCCAGTAGTAACGGCCAACAGAGAAAAAGAAGAGCTGCAATGCGTCAGTATAATCTTTTGATTTTCTAACTAGCAATAAGACGCACTATTTTCGTCTTATAATATATCATTTGGAGTGCGGGTGGCTGAGCGTGTCTGTTCAACTACACATGCTGTGATGCCACTCGACCAAGAGGTCACAGGTTTGAATCCACTTACCGAAAATGTGCGATTTGTCGTAGAAATAAAAAAATGCAGCTACTTGCATCAACACACTCGGGTGCTACAGGTTGCCTGCCTATACACCTTAAAGATGTAGCAATGGTACGAGGTTCTGATCGGCAGTACGGCGGTGTTATACCGCGGCGTGGTGATACCGATTAGGCAGGCCCAGGCCCAACAAGGGCTGTTGTTCCAGTGATGATGATGATGATACTAATAATAATATAATATATATTTTCACCATATAGATGTACATGTACAATGATGGCATGTCTTGATCTTAAATACAAAGATATTAAATCACAATACAATATTGGATATAGCGTAATTGAGCAACTGGTTTAATGTATTTCCATATTGGAGTCCAAGAACTCTTCTAAAGAATAGAAACAATACTTCAATAGATAATTTTTTAACTTCAATTTAGAATTTTTCACATCTAGAACTTTTAAATCTTGTGGCAATTTGTTGTATAAATCCAAGTTGGGTGAATTTTTGACTGAAACCAGAAGCCTAAAGCGTCATTTATCAAATAAATTAGCAGATCTTGTTTTGTAACGATGTATTTCATCATTTTTTGCAAAAGAGTGTTTACTCTTATGGATATTCACGGATAATTTGTTCAAATTATTCTTATCATTGGAATGTTTTGTTAGATACCATTTTGTGTCTCATATTTCTCTTTCCAGCTATTATATCTACTAATTCCTTCTCTTGATTCAGGAATATATACTTCGACTTCCTGATGGCGCTGTGTCAGACCGTTCGCATTCCATTTAGCGATCCTAATAGTATAAGTTCTGTTGAAAAAAAAACTGTCAATAGGTTCATTATCATAAGAGTTTTGCTGTATGAGTTGACTGAACATTACTCCAAGTTTACTAAATAAACTACTCAAAATAATTAAAGGGTCAAGTTTTCTTCTGTCTGCTGGATTTGTACGTATTGCACTACAATCTTGAGCATCTGGTTGATTATTATCATGACTGTCAATTATGTAAAGTGTGACCAGATAAAGATTCTGTGTTTTAATATTCAAACTCTTAATGAAGTTCAAACCTCATCTGAAATATATACCATTGCTAGAAAACTTGACCTTTCAATTATTTTGAGTAGTTTAGTTCTGATATAGAAAGACTATTCCCAGTTTTGTTGATTCCACCTGTATAAGTTATTATGTTATAGAAGGTAGCTCGGGTAATATCTGCATAGCTGGCTCTTTCTCTTAGGACTTATCCGATGACTCTGGTGAGATTGATTCTTGTATGTGAGCTAGTTATACTAGGCTTATTTCTGGCTCTTTGTACTTCTTTGTGGGCTGTATAGTCTTCATAGTTAGCTGGATGTGAACCAGTACAATGGATTTTTTATCTCTTTCACAACTTTCTATTGGATGGTTCTCTGCACATTTAACGCAATAGTACTGATTTGTGTAGTAACTTTTTGTGTGGCCATGATCTTGACATCTTACACATTGTGGGATATCCTCCTTTTTTCTCGTGGATTCTACCGAGATCCTTGTACCAAATAATTACTTCGTACTTCAGCTCACATATTTTTTAATTTTTATCACTCATGTTCCTGATCGATAGAATACGTCAGTAGCAACTCTTCTGTTCTCCAGTTTCTTATCTGAGAAATGGTTCTTTTATTTCACTGATCGGGGTAATATGGTGCAGGTTCTTGATTATCACTCCATATAATCTCTCTTGTTTTGGTTGGTAGGTGTAGTAAGCCGTCTTATTATTGTTATGTAGGTATATATATATATATATATATATATATATATATATATATATATATATATATATGTATGTATGTTCGATAAGCATTAGGCGGATCAGTATCAATTCTAACATTTTCATTATATTGCGTTTTACAGACAAATTCTTTGCCTTTCAGGATAGTTTTCAGCCCTGAGAGAATAAGACTGTAGTTTTTTACACTTTGGATGAACACTGGAGCGATTTTGTTTGATTTTCATTCGTTTCTTAGTCAGTCAGCATAAAGTATTTGTTGGAATTGGGTATATTTTTTGTAGTATCCGTTGTATTGTTGAATTTCTTCATGTCAATATTTGTGAGTAGTTCGTTTCGTTTTTCCTGGTTTTTTTCCCTGCTCTTTCACTGATATATTTTATATTTCCTCAGCTACATCGATATCTGTGTTTGTGGTTGTTGTTAAAGTGATGATCATTGACGTCTGCGTATTAGTTTGCAAGAGGATGTATGTTGGGCTTGCAATTATTGAGGATGTTATGGGTAGCACTTGAGATATTGTATGTGTATTGTATGATGAAGTAGCTACAGTTGTTGTCACATGTGTGTCTATATGAGTTGTGAGATTGTAATCTCCGCTTGTGTGTTGCATCATATGTTTTTGTTGGTATTTGAGTGTAATAATCTGTTTCCATGTTTTCTCCTGCTATTATTGGTGCTGCTTCGAAGCTAGTTCACTATAATTGATCACACTGATTTTCTACAGCCAAGAACCGAGTATTGTGCGCTTTATACGGTGTACAACAATTTTGATTGCACTAAAGACACACTTGGTTGATTTTCACTTTCAAGTTTTGAATAGATTCACTGCTTAGAACACAATGAGTGTGATTTTTGAAGCTGAGTGGATTATTTCTGCTATGAATTCGGAAAAAATCAAATTTTTAGCACTGCCAAGCTGAGTCATTCTATTCTGAATGCTACCAATATTACCGCATTGATAAAAAAAGCTCAAATATAAAATTTCATTCGAAAATTCGTACAAGCACTTGATTTATCGTGCTTCCAGACTGAGCGACTTTTTTTGAAATTATGTCATTTGGGTCTAGCAGAATGCAGGGTCTAAAACATGAGAATTCATCAAAATCTTGAACTGTCGAAAAATTCCGAATACAGTACTTTCCCTAAGATATAGGTCAGGAAAGTGAAAATGAATAAGGTAATTCACATAGCGAATGAATATTCAAAATGGATTTCCTCAAATTATTCATCTTGAAAGTATCATATCGCAATCAAATCCTACAGTTTCAATAAATTCTACTTGAGCGCAACCAGCCATTGAAGGCAAATGTGATTAAAAAAATTGCAAATTTTGTATCTTGAAAGTATGTACACGTAAATGTCTTAACAAAAGGTATACCAGCACGGTCCAGAATAATATCTGCTGATCCTGGTATTTCGTTACACTTTGTCATAATGTGATAGATTGAAAGAGAATAAATTATCCTTATTATTTGAGCGATATATGCATTCTAATGGATAATCTGATTGTGCGCTCTCCATAGATATTTCAAATCACAAATCAAAGAATCCGGATGAAGATGAATGGAGTGAAATGAAGAATTGAATATAAATCAAGCCTTTCATCCGCTACAGGTGTAGCAGACGATTATATTGCACATTCGTTGATTGATTTTTCTCAAGGTGTAACATATGATAACCAGCAGCAAGCTACGAGTACTCATAGTTTTTGTGGAGAATACATCACAGAGAAAATTATAATTCGATGAAAATTATACTGACTTACTGTTTGAAGCTAGGATTAGATGCCAAGAATATCGGATTGCAAAGCTAGCACATTTGCACTCAGTTATGAATAAAGATATCTTTAATATTGAGCCAACAGATTTTCTCGAACAATATATTTTGAACAATTAGTTTCATGAAGATCTAATTCTTATTTTCTTCCAGCGTAACATGAAGAACTTAACACAGCTGGTTACACTTAATAAATTATTTAGTAGTGATAATATCAGTCGAAAATATCTGGAATTGATTATTTAATCTTGAAAATAGAATAATTTTGTGCAAAATCGTACTGAAACCAATACTTTGAGGAAATATATATTTTGATGCAGATTTGGATTCTCGTCTTAAAAATGTGAAGTTTTAGTCTGAAACTTTTTTTCATGTTCTTGACAGATGGCGCTGTAATCGCAAAGATTAGTTATTTTTCGTAATTACTTCAACGACTAATACTAAGTAACCTGGGCTTGCACAGTCTTCAAAACACATATTTTGAGCGTGGAGTGCGTTCGGGCAAGCGTTCTTGCCATTTTCTGGCGGCTGCTCTGAACCCATCACGACACTTGCTCAAAATTTGCAACATGTCAGCAGCTTTCCTATTGTTATAAACCATTCTAACAACAATAAACATTTCAAACGCTTTGATTCTTCTGACAAGAAGTCTTGCCGGATTTTGTTTACAAACGTCTCCTACTCCGCAATTTTGAAAACAATGTACGGCCGAAATATTCATTTATTACTCAGTATCAGCTTTTAAAGTAATTACGAAAAATAACTAATCTTTGCGATTACAGCGCCATTTGTCAGGAACATGAAAAAAAGTTTTAGACAAAAACTTCATATTTTTTGGTTGAGAGTCCAAATCTGCATCTAAAAGTAGAGGTTGCTGTTCAAAATTTGAAAGTTGCACTCTCCTTGCCCTCAGGGGGTGAGAGGGTGGTTGAATTTGCTACTATTCAATAGAATCTCAGAAATCATTTCACACGTATTATTTCTTTATTCAATCCGTTCAGCATTTCGCGAGATATTTGAGTGGTACGGGTAGTCTGGAACACCCGGTATATATATATATATATATATATATATATATATATATATATATATATATATATATATATATATATATATATATATATATATATATATATATATATTTATAAATTATAATATTAGACTTTAAATAGTTTTTAAAAAGTTTTATTGTTGCTAAAAACTGTGCAATACAAGATACAAGCTTGGCTATGATAAGAGAACTCGTCGTTCTCAGGGATTACATGTGTTTTTATAATATTCTATGTTACATGATCTTGTGGAAAGTTTATTTCTTAAGTCAGCATTTCTACGGGTAGTTGAACTTCATAACTCCTCCCGAGCAAGTTCAAACTTTATACATGATTTACAAATTTTTGGTTATTCTTTCTAAATTATTCAATTTAATATTTGTTTTTTGTTGCTTAACTCTATATTTCTTATAATACTCAATCAATAATTCAATGATTACAACAAATATTATTACAATAATTATTATATAAATAATATAATAATGATGGATGTTATTCTCATAATTTTCAATTCCTTCAATTTTTTGCAACTGAGGAAATAAGATATTCAATTGTTGTAAAGGCTTCAAATTAATCTTATTTATTTTTGTATCAAATTTTTGCAATTGGTCATTATACATTTCCAATTCTTTATAAGCTCTTGATATCCCATTAAATGTCCATTGATTAATTTTACAATCTCCATCATTTATTAATCTGAAAACTCCTTGAAAGTTCTTCCTTATATTTTTATGCTTACAATTAAATACTAATTTTTGATTGATTGGGGAAATAATAATTATATTATTAGTGTTCGAGATTTGCATTACGTTATTTTTACTTTGTTGCTCAATAATTTCACAATCATCATTACTTTCATTAATCACTATATTTTTAATATAATTACTTATTTCTATACCTATAGTTTGACAATAATTCATATTACTGGGTTCTCTGCTGAATTTCTCTATTGAAATATTTTTATTGCGTTATTTTTATGTAATATGTAGGTTGTTCTGTCAATTTATATAACTTGTTCTGACGGATGAAAGGAATTGGGTATAACTGGTATAAAGGGTAAGAATTTATCGAAAGTTCTGTTTCTATTAATAATATATGAATTTGTTCATTTTCTGGTCTACAATATGTAGTTATCTCGTTTACTTGTGACCAAATGTCTTTCTTGCCTGTGATTTGAATTAAATTATCATGGTCTATAATAGTAGTGTCTAACTTATCCAATGAGCAAATTACCAATATTAATTCCGTATGCTTACAAAAATCCAGTAAATTTTGAATAGTAATCAACAATTTGTTAATTTTTACTTCCATATCAATCTGACTCAGCCAATTTTGTTCTTTGTTGAAAGTATCAACTATAAAATTAAGATTTTTTGACAATTTATCCTCGTCCAATTTGAACTATTCCAATTTTGAATTGAATTTATCCGTTAAATGCTTTCCATTCTTTATTATCTGTTCATTCTGATTCTGGAGGATTTTTTGATTATTTCTTATTTGTTTGATCATACTATCATATTTTTCTGCATCATTTTGGTCCAAAATACCTGTAATTGGCTTAATTATATCTCCTAAACCATTCATCAAACCGCGTTTAGCTCTTTTATTGAACAATTTTTGAAGTTGCTGTTTCAAATCATTCATAAAATAAGATATTGCTTGGCTTTGCTCTTCGAAATGATAATTATTCCGGGTCTGTGTTATAATGTTAAATGTAATATTGTGCAGTTTCAAATATTCTACATAGAGAGGGGTAATATTATAATTGAAATAATGTATTATTTCTCCTTCTTTTAATTCACAGTCACCAATTCCGAACAAAAGGAATCCATTATTGTTTGAAATATCCACTAGTTGAGCGGTGGTAGAAGCCCTGAAATCAAATTTCAATTTTATCTAATTTGAATTTCAGAATACACCTTTCATCTTTTATTTCTACGGTTCCTAAAATGGGATTATAATTTTCTACTGGAACTCTTTTAAGTATAGGTTTTTTATATTTGTGCATCAATCTATTATTTTGTTTAACATAAACTTTTTCTGGTACTATAAAACGTAATTCATTCTCCTTCGTTCTCTTTGTTTTCTCTCTATCCATAATCTTATTTACTGCTTTATTTGTTTTTGACTTTTTTCTAAAATAATCGTTTATAATCTCTTCATCAGAACATTGTTTTTGGAAATATTTATTCTGCTCGTTTTGTCCGAAAAGTATTTCGCAAGTAGTTAACTTCGTAGTTGAATGTTTTGTATTATTATATGCTGTTATTGCTTTATTTATAATATATTGTGAATTTCTATTTTTACTTATAGAATGTAATATGCGAAGATGTTCTATTAATACAGAATGAAATCTTTCAACCGCGTTCAATTTTGGATTTGCTATACTGATTAAATGTAGTTTGATATCATGATTATTGTAATAATTTTTCACTAGGGCATTATTAAACTCTAATCCATGGTCGGCTATTATCATATTTGGTTTTTTATGAGTTTTCATGATTTCTTCAATGATTGATATTGTTACAAAAATTTCGTCTGACGTCTTTTTTTTTTGTACAATTGTTTTCCCATTGCATACCCATGTCGCCATCTATGTAGCAGATTCGCACTAATTTGTAAAATAGTACGTTCGTCCGACACTTGATTGAAGCGCTCTCTTGGGGAGTCGACGCGTCTGCTTCTTCCTCGCTCTCTTGCTTCCGAGCTGTTGTTGCAGACGTTTGTTTTTGAGTAGTCTTGTGATTTTTCTTGTTGTTCTAAATTTGGTGATTATTTTATTTAATTAAAATCAGTGTTATGATTTTGTAAGTATTTCGTTTATTATTTTGTTCACGTATTCCAAATTTAGTATTATTTTTCTAGTGATTTCGTTTGAGGCGACCCGCGTGGTTAACCTTTTGTTTTCCAAATTTATTTCTTTCATCCTTTATTATTTGTTAGTTTTTTTTGTGTTCAGCACCTTTTTACTACCTTGAAACTTTTATACCAAATTGATATTTTTGTTCTAAATTTATTTTTTTCTAAATTTTATAATAGCGTAGGCAATAGCCGTTCCGGTCGTAGGAGCTGGTCTTTTCCTCTTTAGGAGGTTATTATTGTTTGTTGTCCTTCCTCGGGAAGATTCGTTTAACTATTTCTGATGTTTTGTATTCAGATTAGTTTTGATAATTATTACTATTGATAGTGTTTCGTACACATGTCTAGTTGCTACCTGCCCTAGTTTACCATACTTTTCCGTCTACAAGAGTAGACCTTCCTTTTTTGTAATTTACCGGTTTTTTTTGTATTTCTGTTTTAAATTTTTTTTACTACCAAACGCGATCAGGCGGATATCGATTCGGTGATACGCGATTTTTTTATATAAACACTCGAAGTAATAAAACCTACGAGATTTGTGGCTATCTTCGTTCCTCCCTTTACCTTTCCTCACCTAAGTATGTGTGCTGTATGAATGATTAGTGAAAGTGGTTGATAATACATAATTTAACTATATTTTGGATCCAACGCGTTGCGGATTTGTCATTCAACAACTCGTAGTTTAGTTTCTTACGTTGTTTTAGTAGTTTTTTGTTTCCAAAGCTTAAAATATTTTGTTGTGGGCTTTAGTTCCCGTTTTTAAGCTGGAAAATCCTACGAGTTTGTGAAGATTGATCCAATTTTTTTAGTAACGAACCACGTTCGTTAATTTATCGACTCGTCGCTAATAAATCCTTTTTCTTGTCCTGCTAGACTTTGTATTTTCTGTGTTTTTTCTTCTCTTTAATGCTCAGCGTAGTTTTTTTACTTTGCAAATTTTTAGTGCACTATTTCAAATCAGACAAATAAATAACTTACTGATTATTTTATTTAACTTTTACTAAATTTACAGTTTATCTGTTTTTTTAATTTGAATCTAAATTTATTCATTCAAGTTTAACGCTTCACGTTTGAAGAGAGCTCTCCAATTTTTTTGTAGGAACCTCCTGTTTCAGTTGAATTGGATACTGGTTGGGTTGTTTGTTTTCAGTGTAAACTGCTAGGAATCTTAGGGACCTGTGGCCACTTGAGACTAGTTTTTGACCAACTTCAAGTTAAGAAAAACATCAACACGTCTACGAAATTAAGAAGAACATTAATATCTCCCGAAGTTGACGACCAAGCGCACGGCCAACCTTAACACCTTCAAGGACCGTTGGGTATTTATCAAAGCCCTATAAGACGCAAGATCAACTTTACTTAATTCAGGGAACGTTCTTGTCTGACGTTGTTTTTGTGGCTACCAATTCGACATCTATCTCCTCTGCCGATACTAGTCTTGAGTTCCGCCTGAAGAGGATATTTAGCTAGTTTTTGTAACGTAATTTTGAACGTCTGTGACGTGCTCTCCAGTTCCCTTTTGGCTGTTGCAGTGAGATTTTGTTTTTGTATAATAGCTTCAATCATTTTCGTAAGTTACAAATTTTTTGAATTATAATTTTGGAATTCTTTGCTTTAAATTAATAATAATTTTCTTTATAATTGATCTCGACGTCTATGTTTTATTTCTTTTTTGCTGTCGCTATTGTCTCCCAGAATAGTACCTTTTTCTCCTTTGATCATTTCCTGGGAGTGGCGCCCATTTCCTATTTTTCAGGTAAAATATTTCTGGTGCCCTTATTAATAGCTAGCCTGGGTCTTCACTTTCAAGGTAGGATATTCCATTACTCAAATTTAGTGTCAATCAGCAGTACATTAAGTTTTTGCTACCAAATAGTGAAGAAACATTACCTTTTTTAATTTCCTACTGCCACCTTGGAAATAGGAAAAGGTACACTGACGTCCGAACGTGGGGCCTTTAATTTTGTTCAGCCTTGAATTTTGTTGCAATTCAAATAAATACTTTTTTGCTTCTCCAATTGGTTGCACAAACTTTGACATCGAAAAGAAAACTGGAAATATTCATCCTGAAATCCTTCTACTCTTTTCTTTCTATCATTACTATTTTTCCTCTAGCATATGCAAGATACCTCTACAACTCCTTTTTGTGCCATTACTAATCAAATAAACTTTTCTGAGGTACATACCAAGATGAAGCCCGAATGCATCGAATACCTTACAGAGGATGAGTTGTTATATGAACTAGGAAACCGAGGTGTTAAGATGAATAATTTGTCGGTGGATTTAAAACCTATATTGAGAGGATTGCTGCAAGTTGAAGGAATAAATGGGAATCCATCTCCTATACCACACAATTATATACCAGCCACTGAAAACGCGACATGTCAACAGAAGCTACTGGATTTACGCGGTAAGATAGCCCAAATCAATAATGATAATTCTCGTGCTATTTCGTTGCGATTAGATTACCTTTACAATCGCGTTTTACGTTTAAATTCCGTTCAACCTTGTCCAAACCTATTAGCTCTTATAGCTGATTTGCGAACACAGCTCGACAACTTTTCGCGATTACAAGCTCCTTTGGCTGAAGCCGATCTTATTTCTTTCAATAATCAATACGTATCCTTACCAAATTCTACACCACCGACCCCAGTAGAACATCAAACTTTGATTGACACCCCAAATTATTCTTCTTACGGTTTTTCACAACCTTTAAATGCACCATCACAACATCTATCTCTACGACAACCTATTTTTAATTTGACTGTTCCATCTCCAGTCGTTTCACCGTTAACAAATAATTTACAACCTACTTATTCTTCAGTTCCTGACGTCTATAAATGGAATTTAAAATTCGATGGTACCGGCAGTGTTAACTCTTTTTTAGAACGTGTAACAGAACTAGCTACTTCTCGAGGTGTTTCTTTAGCTAATTTGCCTAAACATGCTAGCGAACTATTTACTGGACCTGCTTTAATTTGGTTTCGTGCAATTCGAGATGATATTCAATCATGGGACGATTTATGTTATCGCTTAAGACAAGCTTTTCTTCCATCAGATTATGAATTCGAACTTTGGCAAGAAATACAATCTCGTACTCAGGGTATTGATGAAAAAACCGAACTTTTTGTTGCTGTTTTGAAATCGTTGTGTAGCCGCTTACAAATTAAACCAGATGCAAAATCTTTTCTAACTTTGGTTTTACGAAATTTACAGCCTCGCTTTCAGCAGGATATCGCCGTTTTACAATCTCCTACCATCGAACATCTTATTAGTGTTTGTAAACTCAAAGAAAACACAGATCATAGGGTTGAAAAGTTTAAACCACCACCTTCTCGTACAAATAAATTACTAGAGCCAGAGTTAGCTTACCAACGTCCCGTTGCATCTTCTTCTCGTGTGAATACTATGCACACGACACCTACTAAAAATCAAAATACTCGTAAGTGTTTTAATTGTGATGATCCAAATCATTTAGCGCCTCAATGCCCAAAGCCTCATAATAAGCATTGTTATAGTTGCGGTTATAAAAATGTCACTCGTTTTACATGCCCACATTGTTCAAAAAACGAATAGGATCGCGTTGTTTCAGTCGCCGACGCACACGATCTTTTATTAAGACTGACCGTTCAGCTTGGAATGACTGGCTGAAAACTGTAGCTAAATTCTGTAAAAGTCCTACCATTTCGCCTATTATTCATCATCCTAATTTAGACTCGCGACCTTTTGTTAAAATTCTTTTCGGAAAAACTCCTGTTGTCGCTCTATTAGATTCGGGTGCTAACGTTTCTGTACTAGGAAATAAAGGCATTTCTTTACTTTCTGCTAATAATATACCCCTTTTACCTTCTAAAGAACCTACTGTAACTACTGCAGATGGTGCTTCTCAACAAGTCAATGGAAAAGTTACCGTTCCTATCACTGCAGATTCAGTCACTCATTATATAGACTTTTTAATAGTTCCTGCTCTTGAACAATCTGTCATATTAGGTACCGATTTCTGGCAAACTTTCAATATTCATGTCAATTTCAAAGATAATTTATGGAATTCTAGGCCGACTATTAATGCTTTTAGTTCACTACATGATTCTACCGAATTAACTACTTCTCAAACTGCTGCTCTACAAGTAGTCATAGATTCTTTCAAAGAACTTGGCTCAAAACCTCTTGGACGCACTCATTGTCTTACGTATTCAATTGATACTGGCGATGCCACTCCTATTAAACAACGATATCATTCTGTCTCTCCAGCTATGTTGTCCATCTTGCATCAAGAATTAGATAAAATGCTTGCACTCGGTGTAGTACGTCCTTCAAAAAGTGCTTGGTCGTCCCCCGTTCTAATCGTAAAGAAAAAATCTGGAGAGCCCCGTTTTTGTTTTGATGGCCGTAAACTTAATTCAGTTACCAAAAAGGATGCTTATCCTTTACCTTTAGTCAATGACATCTTGGATCGATTACGCGATGCTAACTATTTGTCTTCAATTGATTTAAAAAGCGCTTTCTGGCAAATTCCACTTGATGACGCTTCTTGTGAAAAAACCGCCTTCACTGTGCCAAATCGAGGTTTATTTGAGTTCACGCGAACCGCTTTCGGTCTTACAAATGCTCCTCAAGCCTTGCAAAGATTAATGGATGCCGTTCTTGGTCCACTTTTACATAAGTCTGTTTTCGTTTACTTGGACGACATTATAATTTGTACTTCCACCTTCGAAGAACACTTGTCAGTGCTCTTTGATATTCTTAATCGACTTAAAAATGCAGGTCTTACTATCAACTTTGGAAAATGTGAATTTTGTAAACCCTCTTTAAATTATCTTGGCTTCGTAGTTGACAAACAAGGATTACGTACCGACCCAGACAAGGTTGCCGCCATTAATAACTACCCTTTACCACGAACAGTTACGGAAATTAAACGATTTTTAGGTTTAGCTTCCTGGTATCGGCGTTTTGTACCTCAATTTTCATGTCTTTCAGCTCCTATCACTGCTTTAACTAAAGGAAAACGCAAATCTAATATTGTTACTTGGGATCAAGAAGCTCTTCAAGCTTTTGATAAATTAAAATCTTCCCTCACTTCTTCACCTGTTTTGGCTAGTCCAGATTTTACGAAACCATTTACCATTCAAACAGATGCTTCAAATTACGGCATAGCCGCTGTATTATCTCAAGATTCCTCTGGCGAAGAACATGCCATTGCTTATGCAAGTCGTACTCTTACGCGCACTGAACGTAATTACTCAGTTACTGAACGCGAATGTTTAGCCGTTCTTTTCGCTATTACCGAATTTCGTCCTTATGTCGAAGGTACTTCTTTTACTGTTATTACTGACCATCATTCACTATTATGGCTTATGAGAATGCAGGATCCCACAGGTAAACTTGCTCGTTGGGCTGTTAAGCTTCAACAGTTTGATTTTCAACTTTTACATAGACCTGGAAAACTAAATACTGTCCCAGATGCTCTTTTACGTGCTCCATTAACAATTTCAACTTTATTTGTACCAGCCGATAACTCAGATCCATGGTATATAAATCTTCGTACTTCAATTCTTGCTTCTCCTTCTGATTATCCAGGATGGCGTGTAGAGGACCAGACAATTTATAAACTTGTTCCGCAGAACCGTGCTGTTAATTTATCTCCATGGAAAACAGTCGTTCCCTCAGATCTAAGGGATGAAATTCTCAAAGAAGCTCACTCTGCTACTACTTCTGGTCATTTTGGCGTATTTAAAACCCTTCGTCGTCTTTCCGAAACATACTATTGGCCCGGTATGAGACGTTCCGTACACCGATTTGTAACACAATGTAAAATTTGTTTATCTCAAAAACCTTCTCAATTACCTTCTTTAGGCCATATGGGAGAGCCTAAGAAAATTAACTATCCTTGGCAGGCCATCGCCATTGATTTAATGGGTCCTTTTCCTCGATCATCACATGGGAATATGCATTTATTAGTAGTATCAGATTGGTTTTCAAAATTTCCTTTATTATTTCCACTTCGTCAAGCTACTTCTAAAAGTATTACTACTATTCTAGAACGTGATGTCTTTCTTCTCTTTGGAGTCCCTCAAATTGTAATTTGTGATAATGGTACTCAGTTCAATTGTGACGAGTTTCGTCGTTTGCTGAAAAAATATCAAGTTCCAAAACTTTGGTACAATGCTAAATACCACCCGCAAGTAAATTTTGTAGAACGCACTAATAGAATCATTAAAACCGCTATTCGATCCTTTATTAAAGACAACCACCGCGCTTGGGATGTAAATTTACCCCAAATTGGTCAAGCAATACGTACTTCTGTTCACGAAGTTACTGGTTTTACTCCAGCATATCTTAACTTTGGCCGTCACGTACCCTTATCCGGAACTTTTTACTCCACTCCACCTGATACCATTTTATCCGATACTCCAGCTACTTATGCTAATTCATTTAAAGAATTGCATACTAATTTCCAACTAGTTCAGAAGAAAATTATATCTTCATATGACCGCTCCGCTAAACGTTATAACCTTCGTAGACGTTCTTTAGAATTCTTTGTAGGTGATTCAGTTTGGAAACGTAATTACGTACTTTCTGATGCTACCAAACATTTCTCTGCCTCTTTAGCTCCTAAATACATTCCTTGTGTAATACACAAGAAAATTTCTAAATTAGTTTATCAACTTCACGACCTAAATGGCCGCGACTTAGGACGTTGGCACATGAAAGACCTAAAGCCTCATCCTTCTGATGATGATAATTCTTCAAATCAATAGCTTTGTTACAAAATATTTTACATTTTTTTAAAATTCTTTTTACACATATTTCGTTACGTCCCAAATCGACCCCTACTTATAATTTGCTACCTCCTATTTCGTCCCTATTCTTAGAAATTTTTCTTTTCAAGAAAAATTCCTTTTTCGTGGAGGGGCAGTGTTACAAAAATTTCGTCTGACGTCTTTTTTTTTTGTACAATTGTTTTCCCATTGCATACCCATGTCGCCATCTATGTAGCAGATTCGCACTAATTTGTAAAATAGTACGTTCGTCCGACACTTGATTGAAGCGCTCTCTTGGGGAGTCGACGCGTCTGCTTCTTCCTCGCTCTCTTGCTTCCGAGCTGTTGTTGCAGACGTTTGTTTTTGAGTAGTCTTGTGATTTTTCTTGTTGTTCTAAATTTGGTGATTATTTTATTTAATTAAAATCAGTGTTATGATTTTGTAAGTATTTCGTTTATTATTTTGTTCACGTATTCCAAATTTAGTATTATTTTTCTAGTGATTTCGTTTGAGGCGACCCGCGTGGTTAACCTTTTGTTTTCCAAATTTATTTCTTTCATCCTTTATTATTTGTTAGTTTTTTTTGAGTTCAGCACCTTTTTACTACCTTGAAACTTTTATACCAAATTGATATTTTTGTTCTAAATTTATTTTTTTCTAAATTTTATAATAGCGTAGGCAATAGCCGTTCCGGTCGTAGGAGCTGGTCTTTTCCTCTTTAGGAGGTTATTATTGTTTGTTGTCCTTCCTCGGGAAGATTCGTTTAACTATTTCTGATGTTTTGTATTCAGATTAGTTTTGATAATTATTACTATTGATAGTGTTTCGTACACATGTCTAGTTGCTACCTGCCCTAGTTTACCATACTTTTCCGTCTACAAGAGTAGACCTTCCTTTTTTGTAATTTACCGGTTTTTTTTGTATTTCTGTTTTAAATTTTTTTTACTACCAAACGCGATCAGGCGGATATCGATTCGGTGATACGCGATTTTTTTATATAAACACTCGAAGTAATAAAACCTACGAGATTTGTGGCTATCTTCGTTCCTCCCTTTACCTTTCCTCACCTAAGTATGTGTGCTGTATGAATGATTAGTGAAAGTGGTTGATAATACATAATTTAACTATATTTTGGATCCAACGCGTTGCGGATTTGTCATTCAACAACTCGTAGTTTAGTTTCTTACGTTGTTTTAGTAGTTTTTTGTTTCCAAAGCTTAAAATATTTTGTTGTGGGCTTTAGTTCCCGTTTTTAAGCTGGAAAATCCTACGAGTTTGTGAAGATTGATCCAATTTTTTTAGTAACGAACCACGTTCGTTAATTTATCGACTCGTCGCTAATAAATCCTTTTTCTTGTCCTGCTAGACTTTGTATTTTCTGTGTTTTTTCTTCTCTTTAATGCTCAGCGTAGTTTTTTTACTTTGCAAATTTTTAGTGCACTATTTCAAATCAGACAAATAAATAACTTACTGATTATTTTATTTAACTTTTACTAAATTTACAGTTTATCTGTTTTTTTAATTTGAATCTAAATTTATTCATTCAAGTTTAACGCTTCACGTTTGAAGAGAGCTCTCCAATTTTTTTGTAGGAACCTCCTGTTTCAGTTGAATTGGATACTGGTTGGGTTGTTTGTTTTCAGTGTAAACTGCTAGGAATCTTAGGGACCTGTGGCCACTTGAGACTAGTTTTTGACCAACTTCAAGTTAAGAAAAACATCAACACGTCTACGAAATTAAGAAGAACATTAATATCTCCCGAAGTTGACGACCAAGCGCACGGCCAACCTTAACACCTTCAAGGACCGTTGGGTATTTATCAAAGCCCTATAAGACGCAAGATCAACTTTACTTAATTCAGGGAACGTTCTTGTCTGACGTTGTTTTTGTGGCTACCAATTCGACATCTATCTCCTCTGCCGATACTAGTCTTGAGTTCCGCCTGAAGAGGATATTTAGCTAGTTTTTGTAACGTAATTTTGAACGTCTGTGACGTGCTCTCCAGTTCCCTTTTGGCTGTTGCAGTGAGATTTTGTTTTTGTATAATAGCTTCAATCATTTTCGTAAGTTACAAATTTTTTGAATTATAATTTTGGAATTCTTTGCTTTAAATTAATAATAATTTTCTTTATAATTGATCTCGACGTCTATGTTTTATTTCTTTTTTGCTGTCGCTATTGTCTCCCAGAATAGTACCTTTTTCTCCTTTGATCATTTCCTGGGAGTGGCGCCCATTTCCTATTTTTCAGGTAAAATATTTCTGGTGCCCTTATTAATAGCTAGCCTGGGTCTTCACTTTCAAGGTAGGATATTCCATTACTCAAATTTAGTGTCAATCAGCAGTACATTAAGTTTTTGCTACCAAATAGTGAAGAAACATTACCTTTTTTAATTTCCTACTGCCACCTTGGAAATAGGAAAAGGTACAATATGGTTTCTTTTCCTGTTTTATTAAAAGTAGGGTGAATAAATCCAAATTTTGAAAATTGATCGAATATAGTTATGAAATATTGTTTATTCAAAGTTGAAAGATCTATATTTATGATTTCAAGAGGAGTTTTTGGTGTGGGGGTCAAATTATTGCTAAATTGTATAGGGTGTCGATCATATTTATTTTCTTTGCATATTTTACACTGGTTTATAATTTCTGTAATATCTTTAATCATGTTCGGCCAGGAATATTTCTTTTTCAACTCATTATAAGTTGCTATTATTCCTCTATGATTTAAATATCCATTATGATTATCAAAAGTTATTTGGGTCTGTTTATCTCCATTTTGAACATCTTCTACTAATTTATAACATTTCACTAAATTTATTGTATTCATTTCAAATTCATCCTGTAATATCTGATTCAATGTTTGTTCATGTTGTTCAGGGATTAATATCAAATACTTCCTTTTTTGGCACTATGTAGTTTTTTAATACTTCTAAAAGATAATTTGATTTTTTACTACGTTTAATCTATTATCTACAGATCTTAATCCGTTAATTGGGTCCTCATTAGAGCTATGGATTGTGTCTCCTGATTCTGATTCATTCACAATTTTACTTTGTTGTTCATTTCTGTCGTCATAAATTTTATCCATTGTTTCATTTACTATCTGATCTATTTCATCTGTTCCTGAACTAAAATTTTGTAACTGTTCATATTCGTACAAATTTATTTGTATTTGTGTACTATCAAAAATGTGCTTCCAAATTTTTATTGATTCTGATTTTTCTAATTCATCCAATCCACATGATAAATATGGAATATTGATTTCGTTTACATCATTCTTTATTGAATAATCTCGTAATTCAATAAGTGTTTTCTTGAAATATTTCCGATTAACATTTTTTAAGTTTATGTCCTTTGTGATCAAATGAATGATAATTTTATTATCTGTATTTTGAATCATTATATTTTTATTATTCATATTTCTTCCACAATAATTTTTACTTTTTAATTTTAAATCAATTTGCCTTGCCAAACCTTTTGAAAATTTCAAGTCTTTTTATATACAATGAGCGAAAATATCGATATTCATTACATCTCCTGATTTTTTCATAATTTTGAATTTATCTTTGCGGTTTGATAGAAAATCTGCTATTTTGTTTATTTTCCTGGTAAATACTCAATGTCAAAATTGTATTCTCCCAATTCTATTTTCCATCGCATGAGCTTCTGGTTTGCATTTTTCATAGGAAATAGCCAAGTAAGAGGTTTATGATCAGTGCGAATTGTAAGTTTTCTGCCGAATAGATAGGGTTTGAAACTATTTATCGACCAAATAATAGATTTTAATTCTCTCTCAATAGTGCTGTAATTTTGCTCTGCAGAATTGGATGTTTTTGATGCATACGCAATTGGTTTCTCTTCTCCATTCATAACTTGTGGAATTACTGATCCCATGGCATAATCTGACGCATCTGTTGTCAAAATGAATTTTTTTGAAAAATCAGGGAATTCTAGAATTGGTGGATTACTTATCAAATCTTTGACAGTTTTGAATGCTTCTTGATACACTTGATCAGTTATATCTATTTGCTTATTGTTTTTTGAACATTCAGTAAAAGGTTTGGTAAGTTTAGCGAAATTTGGAATACAGGGTGGGGCAGAAAAACCTATCCGATTTCAAAACGATATAAAATTAAAACCAGTCAACTTGTCAAAAAAAATTTTTTATTAACATATCGCAAATTTTATGCCATTTTTAAATTTAAGTTTTGAAAAGCACATCACTCAAATGTCGTCCGGGGGAGCGGATACACTGATTTAGGCGCTCGCGGTAGCTTTCCATGACTTTCACCGTCATTTCCACAGGAATTTCTTCAATTGCCCGAGCAATTTCCCTTCGTAAAGCAGGAAGGGTCCTTGGTCGATGCTGGTAAACCTTTGATTTGAGGTAACCCCAAAGGAAGAAGTCACATGGAGTGAGATCCGGTGAGCGCGGCGGCCAGCCAAGATCACCTCTCAGGGAAATGAGGCGACCGGGAAACAGTTCTCTGAGAATGTCCATTGATCGTCGCGATGTGTGGGCGGTTGCACCATCCTGTTGAAACCACACATTTTCCACGCCATTTTCTTCCATTTTGGGTCTAAGAAAATTTTCCAGCATGAAACAATAGCGCTCGCTGTTGACCGTTACGGTTTGCCCATTTTCTTCAAAAAAGTAAGGCCCCCAGACGCCTAGGCGGAAAAGAGCACACCACACAGTCACTTTTGGGCTATGGAGGGGTTCCTGATGGATTTCTCGAGGATTTTCGTCACTCCAATATCGAAAATTCTGCCTGTTAACGGCACCACAAAGGTGAAAATGGGCTTCGTCCGTGAAGAGCACAACATCGTCGTCTGGGAGTTCTCGGAGATCGCGACACAGGTTCGTACGGGTTTCAAAATCCCTTTCACTTAATTCCTGTGCAACAACCATTTTATAGGGATGCATTTTGAGGTCCCGGTGCAAAATGCGCCGAATACTGCGGTTGGAAATCGCCAAAGCGAGCGAATGTTTTCGCGCCGAACGACGCGGGGAACGTTCAATCGCGGCTCTCACATTGGCCACGTTTTCAGGTCCTGTTGCTGTCCTGGGACGTCCAGGCGAATTCTTTTTCAATGCTGGACCCGTCTGTCTAAAATTTGACACCCACACTTTAATCGTAGCGTGATGTGGAACAGGATCATGACGCCCGAGTCCGAAATGAATTCGAAAAGCACGTTGTGTAGCAATTATCGAACCGTCGCATTCGATAAACCGCTCAATAACAAAAGCATGATGTTCACCAGACCAAGGCATGTTGACTACTGACAAATGGCATAAAACCGGCTTTCTAACGGTTTTCACCCCACTACTCTACCTGCCCCCTCTTCTGAGAAAAAGGGATTTGAAATCGGATAGGTTTTTCTGCCCCACCCTGTATAATGGCTATACCACGAAAGTTTGCCTAAAAAGGATTTTATTTCTTTGACTGTCTTAGGGATCATAACTTTTTCGATTGCTTCAATTTCATTTTTATCAGGTTTAAGACCTTCTTGTGATTTAATAAATCCTAAGCATCCTGTTTCAGTTCTAAGGAATTCTGATTTATCGATTTGAATTTTGATATTTGCATCTTGTAATTTGGAAAAAATATTTTGTATATTTTGTAAATGTTCTTCTAATGTATTTCCAAATATTATTATATCATCCATATAAACCATCTATTGGTATCTGATGGAATCCAGAACGCAAATCTAATGTTGTAAAAAATTTAGGCTTACCTATATGATATAATAATGTATCTATATTGGGTAAAAGGAATTTATCTTCAATGGTTGCCTGATTTAATTTTCGGAAATCTATTACTAATCTCGTTTTGCGTTTGCCTGACGCATCCATTTTCTTAGGTACTAACCAAATAGGCGAATTATGTGGACTTTTTGACTTTTGGATTACTTTTGTATTCAGTAAATTTTGGATATGTTCCTCGATGTCATTTTCATAGATTTGTGGGAGTCAATAATTCTTTTGGAAAACGGGTGTGTCGTCTGTTGTGCGAGTTTTATGAGTAGTGACATTTGTCGCAGATAATTCTTCGTCTGGTCTCGGAAATAAGTGTGAATATTTCTCTAATAAATTTTTTATCTTGACTTTTTGATCGTAATTCAGATGTTCGTGTCTCAATTGTATAAATGAACTATTTAATGTTTGTGAGGATAATAATTTAAATTTTTAATTTCCGAATGTTATAATTATATTTTCAAAATCCAATAAAACATTGCAATGTTCTAATATTTTTACGCCAAATAACATATTACTTTCCTTATGGAATTCATGGATGAAAAATTCAAAATTTTCATCCTGAACTTTCATTTCTACGCAATTTTTGCAACGAACTTTTTCTTGAACTGTCTTAGAATTGACTGGTTTATTAATGATTTTTAAACTTTGTTTGACAATATTTGGGGAAATTAAATTTATATCGAAGCCTGAATCAATTGATATAAGGTAATCACTATATTTTATCAAAGGAATAGATTTCAATTTTGAAGTCATTACGTATTTTGTTCTACTATCTCTGGATTTTCCTCTAAAGAAGCATCGCTGTCATTAGCTTCTATTTCACATTCTTCAAGATCTTGTTCTTCAACATCAGTGTTCTCATTTTGCATTATTTCATTGTTATAATTTTGCTTAATTGTTGGTGTTGACATAGGTTGGGTATTACGTGTCTGTAGTGACACTGGTTGGGGTTGAGATCTTCGTGTTTCGTAGCTGTTTACTAAATTTTGTCTTGCGAACCTATTATATCCAGGAGTTGGTGGTTTGTGAAGACTGACTGGTTTGGAGGGAAAGTTTTGACCTGGAAATTGTTTAGGTGGAAGGTTGAAGGTGAAATTTGGGTCTCTGGAAGTCCTTGGGTTTTGTTTATTATCGTTTCGTGTCATTGAACTGTTGTGTACAGAATTGGCATAACTAAATTAATTTTCTAATAATAAATCGCATTGTTCTAATGTAGAAGGTTGTTTCGCAATAAATGATCCTTTTATAATAGGTGATAACAATGATATAAGTTTATTTATTACAGCTTTTTGATTTTCCTGAAGAATAGCATTTTTTTGCTGCAAATTGTAATTTTTTTAAAATATTTTTGCTTTATATAGCTCAAATTTGTCTAATATTGTTTTCAAAGTAATCTCTGTATTCTATTTGTATCTAGTTTAAAATAATTCTCCTAATAATGTTTCAGCTGACGTTCTATCTGAGAGGTTAGTGCTTAAATATGATTTAAATTCATCCCAGTTAGTAAATTCATTTTGTGAAACAATCTTCTTTGCATCATTTGTTAATCTATTTTTTATTAAATCAAATGCAAATACTTTTTGTGGAGCTGTTATTTGCAGAGTATTTGAAATAATATATGTTTCATCCACAGTTTGAATGAAGTTATTAAGGGTTGTTATGGCCCCTTCATACGTTGGAATCATTTCGACAAAAACTTTAATATCTTGTAAAGAAGTCATGTCGTTTTCTGTTACTGTTGGATTTCGTATAGTATTATTGATATTATCTTGAACAGAATTTACGAATCCTTCGTTATCAGAATCGGACATGAATCATGTATGGTTGCCTTGTGCCGGGGCTTGTACTCTTCATTACTAGTATTACTAGAGAGTACCCTGTGTATTATAAAATAGTTTTACTTACAAGAATAAACTTATGACAATTGTTTTCATTGCAAGGGGTTCTCTAAAGGCGTTTCGAACTGTTTCTCGTAGATTGAAGTAGACGAGAGGTGAAGTTCTTGAAGCTTGTCGTCTGGATTCTCGTGATCGATTGAACAGCAAGAGAAATCGCTTGGACGATATGATGGGACGTATGAACAGTCCTCTGATGGGCATTGTTTATCCGTAAAGTAGAATCATTCTTCTTCAGATGTGTTGTTGTTGATAGATAAGGGCTTATTGATACAGTCTTATATGTGTCCACTGTTACGCACTTTAAATTGTTGCGAATAGCCAATTTTCGTATGAAAATACGACAATTAGATGAGTAACTTTTGTGTTTTTCAGTGTTACAAACTTATTATTGGCTATCCTACCGACTGCGCCAATCATGATATTAGACTTTTCGAAATAGTTTAAAAAAAGTTTTATTGTTGCTAAAAACTGTGCAATACAAGATACAAGCTCGGCTATGATAAGAGAATATAATATTCTATGTTACATGATCTTGTGGAAAGTTTATAGTTTATATCTTAAGTCAGCATTTCTACGGGTAGTTGAACTTCATAATTTATATATTATATATATATATATATATATATATATATATATATATATATATATATATATATATATATATATATATATATATTTATATATATATATATATAAACATATCTGAAATGGATATTGACCATGATTAACTACCACTTGCTATGAAAAATTATCAGATATCAGAAGAACATAACATAACTCTTAAACTGTCATTCTGCATGAAGGATTTCCATTTATTGAGTTGAAGCTAGCGTTTTTGTCATTGAGTATATAAAGATTCACAGTCATATGAATAAAAATTCGGAAGAAATTATCAACGAACAATTCATAAACTATAGTATATATTTCAGTTAACAAAGGCCCAAGGCTCTTATGGGACTACGACTCATGTCCACATTGAATGAAGAACTCAAAACAAACTTCCAGGAAATAAATTCAATCAATGAGAGTAATGTATCAACGTATCGAATACATGAATAGATACATATATGCATATTCAATCATGATGATCGATGAATAAATTACATTTGTTAGCAGAGCCCGATTTTTTTGCTAGTGTAAAAATAATTGGTTTGTATCTAAGCCAGTCAGAAGTCATAAATATTATTCCAATTAGAGCATCGAACAATTTTCAATTGGAATCGACTGAAAAGTTTTTTTGCAGGTGACATTTATCGACTCTTCGTCTGTCTACTACTGAAGAAAATTCTTCTGTTGTATTTAAATAATTCAACAACACCAAATTTTCATTCATTCTTCCATATTGTAACGTGCGAGAGTGTGGAGGTTCATAGAAGTGAAGTAGGCTTGGACTTGATCACCCCTCCCGATGGAAGCCTCTAGCAATATTCCAGAAATGTGGTAGAACATTTGAGAAATGGATATTTCTATTGTTAGCAATTTTAATTTACTCGTAAAGAAAACAATTGAATAATCAATAGTAACCGCGGAATTTGAATGAAAGAAAACACGTTACTTCTGAACACAACCCTTTAATTCCATACCACAAATATACACAATATTGTGACCCGTTTTTCACAAGCGGCCATTCACTACAAGCGTTCAAGAGAGAATACCAACTATAATCACTTAACGACTGCTGGCGGCTTCTAAATTATATTAAACAATGATTATAAGATACTGAAATATTGAATAACATTTACAATTGTCGAATCATATTAGATAATCCCAATTACGTCACACATTTTTACTTCTGCTTCTAACACGGCCATTCTGATGAACGCTTCGCTCTCGAAGCGGTGTCCTTATGAAGTAGATGATTCCTACTGTACTACATCAGACGGAATTGGATCTGCGTTATCGCTAAAGTAAAACAGAACAATATTATGAGATCAAAATTTTATTCTTTGCAGATTCCGGTAGTAATTATCACCGTCATATGTAACGCGAAGCACGTCAAAAAAAACAATATGAAGCGTAATAGCTTCTAACAATAAAATATATAATGCGAAGCGTAGTAGCTTCCAACATTAAATTCAAAAACGACAATGTGAAGCGTAATAGCTTCCAACATTGGGATACATAATGCGAAGCGTAGTAGCTTCCAACATTCAATTCATAAAACCACAATGCGAAGCGTAATAGCTTCCAACATTGGAATACATAATGCGAAGCGTAGTAGCTTCCAACATTTAATTCATAAAACCACAATGCGAAGCGTAATAGCTTCCAACATTGAAATACATAATGCGAAGCGTAGTAGCTTCCAACATTCAATTCATAAAACCACAATGCGAAGCGTAATAGCTTCCAACATTGGAACACATAATGCGAAGCGTAGTAGCTTCCAACATTTAATTCATAAAACCACAATGCGAAGCGTAATAGCTTCCAACATTGGAATACATAATGCGAAGCGTAGTAGCTTCCAACATTTAATTCATAAAACCACAATGCGAAGCGTAATAGCTTCCAACATTGGACTACATAATGCAATCATAAAATTCTACTTTATACACACCTTGAATCGTTTTCAAGATACTCCAATAATTCAGGCATATTCACACTAAGAGACCAATCACTAGGCCAAGGTCTAAGTTGTTCTTTTGCTGCTTTAGTGATAGTGCTCTTTCCAACTCGTCTGAGCTCATAGCGATGCTCTGGGGACATTCCCATTATTTCAAAGGGTCCTTGAAATTCATATTGAAGTTTGCCTTTATGCATCGTTTCATCACGATGCATCAAAACAAAATCACCTATTGCAAATTCTTTCGAATCTCTCCGTTTCCGATTCTCTTCAATGGGTTTACCAGCAAGACCGTCAAGTCGCTCCTTAATTCGTTTACGATCAAGTTTCATATCACGCAATGGCTGCAAATCAGTACTTAAGTTTTTCAATAATGACTGAATTAACGGAGTTGAACCTTCAATACCGATTAAAGCTTTCAAGGGTGAAGTACGTGTGGCTTTTTGAAAAGTTGAATTCAAAACTAATTGTATTTTCCACAAATCGTTCGCCCATCCTGACTTAATTTTGGTTTCTATTCTAATCAGATTCATTATAGTACGCATATATCGCTCAACTTGCCCATTGGATCGATGTATATCAGGAGTAGTGTAATGGTAATCTATACCCAATGAATCTAAATATTCGGGTATCTTTAAGTTTTTGAAATTAGATCCTGCATCCATTATGATCAACTTTGGAGTACCAAATAATGAAATAAAAGAATTGAATGCCAGCATAGTTTCGTCAGTTTTCACAGTTTTCAATGGCTGTAACACACAGTATTTGGTGAATGCATCAATTAATACAAGGATATGTTTATATCCTTCACATGTGGGGGCTAACGGACCTAAACAGTCAACATGCAGAACATTCATCGGCTGAGAAGGTTTTTCAACGTTAGTTATACAACCTTGTAGTGGTCCAGAACGAGTCTTTTTGATAGCACAGATAAGACAATGTTTAATATAAGATTTTACAAAATATCGCAAACGCGGAAACCAAAAATGTTTTTGAATCGAATCAATTGTTTTATCGATACCAACATGACATTGTTCGTCGTGAAATATTCTTAGCAAACCTAGGCGGCTTTGACGTGGTACAAAGGGCTTGAGGGAACGTCCTTCGGAAGTATCAACAACATAATGTAAAATTCCTCCACGGACAATATAACGAGATGAATCTAAAATTCCATCTACTGAGTCTTTAATTAATTTTCGAACTTCTGCGTCACCACGCTGTTCGACATACAACCAATTGTGATTCGCGGCAAGGCGACGGACAGCGATAGGATTACGGCTGAGATAATCAACGTGTGGTAGTGAGCTACCCTTACGATAAACAATAGAAAAATTGAAATCTTGCATGTACGACCACCAGCGGGCAATGCGAGGTAGAATATCTTTTTTTGTTGCTGTGGACTTAATGGCATTGCAATCTGTTATAAGAGTGAATTGTATACCAAGAAGATACACCCGAAAATGCTTAAGGGAATTGACAACTGCAAGAGTTTCCAGCTCATACGAGTGATATTTTTCTTCGGCACGACTTGTTCGCTTACTGAAATAACCGATAACTTTGATCATGCCATCGTGTTTTTGGATCAAAATACCTCCATAACCAATGGAACTTGCGTCCGTATGTAATTCGGTTGGTAATGTTGAATCGAATACAGATAAAAGCGGTTTTGATACTAAACATTTAATCACATAATTTTTGGCTGATTCGTGTTCATCTGTCCACATGAAAGGTTCGTTCGATCGTGTCAATTTTGTAATACAGGCAGTACGCGTTGCGAATTCAGGAATAAACTTTCTAAAATAGCCGGCAAGGCCCATTAGTTGTCGCACTTGTTTGACTGAAGAGGGAGAAGGTGCTTTTACCAAGGCGTCTATTTTACGTGTACTCGGACGAATGCCTTCAGCTGAAATTTCTCGGCCTAAATATTCAATCTTTTCTTGAAGAAAATGGCACTTGTGCATATTAAGTGAAAAACCTGCAGACTGCAGAGCTTTGAGCACAGAATCAAGAAATACTAATCCTTCAGCAACTGTCTTTGAGGGAATAAGTATGTCGTCAAGATAAACAATTGCTACTGAATCTTTGAGATTTCCTAATGCCTTATTAATTGCACGTTGAAAAACTGCTGGAGCATTGGCTAACCCGAATGGCATACGTAAGTATTCGTAGTGACCATCGGGGGTAATAAAAGCAGTCTTATGAATGGATTCTTCATCGATAGGGATCTGATGGAAACCTGATGACATATCTAAGGAAGTAAAATAGTGGCCTTGTCCCAAGCGATCCAACTGATCATCTATTCGTGGAAGCGGATATCGATCTTTGATAGTATGACAATTGAGTTCGCGGTAATCAACACACATTCTATAAGATCCTTCTTTCTTTCGCACGAGAATAATCGGACTTGCAAAAGGGGATTCACTTTCACGAATTATACTGTGAGCAATTAGGTCGTCTACAATGCCACGCACTGCTCCTCGTTCATGTTCCGATAGACGATACGGGTTTCTGTTAACAACAATTTCGTCGCGTAAACGAATATGTAAAGTAGCGTTATTAATAGCAGATAACGCGGTATCACTACCAATCACATCAGGATATTGCGACAGAACTTTTAAAAGATCAGGTCGGTATCGTTCGGGTACATCAATAAATTCTTCATTAATAGTGGGGAAAACGCGTCTAACTTTTGCGAAGTGATTACGAACAACACGAGTACCTGAACAATCAGTTATTGACGCAAGCTCTGGGTCATCGTATAGATTACAGCCAATTATTACGACATGGTCTATAAATGAGTCGGGAACAATCACGAATTTCAATTTCGTAGTTTCGCCAGAAATTTCAACCACTGCTTCGAACTCTTTATTCACAGAAAAACTACCAGGAGAGATACCTGTTAAATTTAAATGACATGAAATTGCTTTGTGCTGGAATCGGGAGTAATACAGACTGGACATCAGCGAAATGTCAGCTCCCGTGTCAATTATACCTGAGTAACTTAAACCGTCAATCTTAATTTTACTTGGTTTACAAGATGACTCCGTACTACAAATATTAACATTTTTACTAACTTGTCTCCGCGATTCAATGTCTTTACGGATGAAACAGTTCTCTAATCTATGGCCAGTTTTCGCACAAAATGAACATACAAGCTTGCTTTCATTAGCAAAGGAATTTTGAGATTGCGAAGAAGTGCTTGGCTTGTTGTTTTCAAATGACTTATTGCCTGTGAATTGTACTGGGCAGTGCCGCTTAATATGACCCTGTTTACCACAATTATGACATTTACCATTAACAATGTTGAATTTGAAATTATCGCGTTTATTTTGGTTGAAAGAGGGACGAAATCTCTTATGTGGAGGCTCATTCCCTTTCAACGGACTCACATGCATTTCGTCACGTTGACGTTTTCTAACCGAACTAAGGAAAGAAATCAACTCTGATATCTTTTTGAAATTATGATTACTAGCAGTTGTTTGAACATCGCGTTCTTGTATTCCGTGAATTATTAATTCTACTAAATCAGCCTCTTCCCATTTAGCACGTAAATTTTTGAGCAGAGCCGTTTTCTCATAAACATACGCATCATACGTATTACATCTATTGCTATTAAACCCAGCAGCCTCTATCAACAACCTCCCAAGATTCTTTTTCTGCGGAAAAGCTTCTAAAAAGTCACGTTTAAAGGTCTCCCAATTTCTAATATCTGGCGACCAAGTGTCAAACCACGTTTTTGCAACTCGAGTTAAAAAACGACCCAATCTTACCAAAATCTGATGATCAGTCCATTCAAATTCAATTTTAATACTCTCAACCTGAGTGATCCATTGCCTTGCATCCGTGGTGTCTGGTCGGAAAGCCGGCAAGTCAACCTGCTCAGGTGCTGTCCTCGATGATTTGATGGCTTTCACTAGCTCGGAGACAAGAGCATCCATCCTGAAATTGTTGCACTACAATGGCTAAGGGTGGTTGTGGATCTTAATCCCACTTCTGATGTTAGCAATTTTAATTTACTCGTAAAGAAAACAATTGAATAATCAATAGTAACCGCGGAATTTGAATGAAAGAAAACACGTTACTTCTGAACACAACCCTTTAATTCCATACCACAAATATACACAATATTGTGACCCGTTTTTCACAAGCGGCCATTCACTACAAGCGTTCAAGAGAGAATACCAACTATAATCACTTAACGACTGCTGGCGGCTTCTAAATTATATTAAACAATGATTATAAGATACTGAAATATTGAATAACATTTACAATTGTCGAATCATATTAGATAATCCCAATTACGTCACACATTTTTACTTCTGCTTCTAACACTATATATAAACGCAAGTAAACGATTCGAGAGTAGTATAGTAGTGTAATGGTGAATCTGGAGCAATGAATATCAAACAGTGAAGTGATCAGGTTATGTGAATGGCTGAAAATAAGTCTCTGCGGCTTTGTTCAAGCTTGTATTCAGTGATAAATGAATAACATATTGTAATGTTTATTGCTTAAAGAAATAGTTCGTAATTAAATTATTGGATAGTGACTTCTAGTTTGAGTATGAATTATTTCTTTCAGCAATTAACATTACAGTGGTATCAGAAGTGGGATTGTTATGAACAATTTGGTATTTTGTTTATTGCTGCTTTGTAAAATTGGAAATTGGCGTCCAAGAAGTTGTTGAAAGATTTGAAGGTCGCAGAATATCTATTGGAAGAGCGGGATTTGGAAACCAATAGCCGCAAACAAATCTTAATAGAACGACTGCGAGACGCTTTGACTGAACACGGTGAGGATCCTGATGCATATTTGTTTGAGGTTCAACTTTCTCTAACCGATTTGGCAGCAAATCAGAAATTAAATTGTATAAGTTCACAAGAGGATTTAAAATTAAAAATAGAAGAAAAAATCCAAGAGAGCTCTAAATCGTAAATGAAGAATTAGGAAAATTAGAAGAAAGTTCTAGAAATCTGAGAGAAGAACTGTATGGAAAATGGACGAAAATACAACGAGAGTTCAACAGCAGCTTGGAATGATTCAGGGAAAATTCAAAGATATAAGGGAGAATGGGATGTTAAATTAGATGGAAAATTGGATTCGAAATTGGATGCAAAATTGAATTCGGAATTGACTAAAAAAATGAAGATTTCTAATGAAAGATTTAAATTTGGTGTTTCATCTCCGGAGAAAACTTCAAAAGCTAAGATTATTGAATTATCTACATCAAATTTTGATTCAACAACAAAAATGCGTGTCAAACCTCCAACTTTTGATGTTCAAACATCATGGATTAATTACCATGAACAATTCAAGGTCGCTGCTAAGGCTAATGGCTGGAATGATACTGAGAAAGTTTTAGCGCTCACAATTGTTCTCTGAGGAGATGCGGTAAATATTTGACCGGGAGAAGACAACAATTATGAAAAATTGATGAAGCGACTGGAGCTGCGATACGGCCATGCACACTTGGAGGAAGTGTATCACACGCAGCTCAAGAATCGATACCAACGTCTCAGCGAGAGTCTACAGGAGTTCGAAGCTGATGTGGCACGCCTGGTTCGACTTGCATATCCAACTGGCCCAGATGATTTCTTGGAAAGCTGGGCGGCGAAAATATTTGTGGGCGGCATTAGAGACCATGAAACACAACAAGCCCTGCGTTTGACACGAGCGAAGAAGCTGGTGGAAGCATTGGCTCATGCACTGGAATACGAAGCGGCAAAGCAGGCGTCCAGAAGCAGTGCACTAGTGCAAGAGGTTAACTGCGACTTCGATGCCACGGAAAAGCTTGGAAGCCTTAGTTCAGCGGTTGGTCCAGAAAGCAGTGAAAGATCTCAAAAATTTCAGACAGCTCCGATGTTGGAACTGTGGAGAACTAGATCAACCAAAAAGTCGATGCATGAAACCTTTGAAGATGCGGCCCAAAGATAACTCTAGGCAGAAAAAGAGCGCCACGCAAGAATAAGAACCACCAATCAAGACACAAAGGTAGAAACTAACTGTGACAAACTTTCGAAAGAATAAACGACCTGATCCAAGGGTCAAAAATTAGGTGATCAGCAACACGCTGAAGCTGAAGATCTGATACTCCAATTTTAAGAGGTGTTTGAAACCAGTGTGGGGCGGAAAGGAAAAATGAATATTGTCCATCACAAGATTAATACCGGTGACGCACGATCAATTCGACAAGCACCGCGACGACTTCCGATTGTGAAGAGACAGGACGCTGAGGCTATCATTCAAGACATGGAGCAAGATGGCATCATTGAACACTCAAACAGTCTGTGGACCTCTCCGGTGGTACTTGTAAAGAAAAGAGATGGGTCAACACAATTTTGTGTCAACTATCGCCAGCTGAATAACATTACCAAGAAGGACAGTTATTCTCAACCCAGGATTGATGACACCTTGGATACCCTGGCAGGGTCAAAGATCTTCTCGACCCTAGATCTCAAGAGTAAATATTGGTAAGTAGCGATGGACGAGAAATACCAAGGAAAAGCTGCATTTACCATCAGCAGTGGATTGTGGCAATTTACGGTCACGCCACTTGACCTAGGTAATGCTCCTGCTACCTTCGAGCGATTTATGGAGACAGTACTCAAAGGATTATTGGGGAAAACTTGTTTGGTATACCAGGATGATATAATTGTGATGAGAAAATCATTTGAAGACCATTTGAAGAATCTGGAACAGGTATTTTTGATCATTTAAACAAAGCTGGTTCGAAACTCAGTCCAAAGAAATGCCAACAATTTCAAACACAGGTGAACTATTTGGGACATGTGGTCTCCGGAGAAGGCATAGCAAATAATGTAGAGAGGATTGAGACAATTCAAGAATGGTCATAACTTGCAGATAAACATTAGCTGCGTAGTTTTCTCGGGCTTTGTACCTATTACAAAAGATCTGTCTATGGATTCGCTAATATTGCCAAGCCACTGATCAGACTGATTGGAAATAATCGCAGATACAGCTAGGATGAAGACTGCCAGGTCGCCTTCGAGGGACTGAAATTACTCCTAGGCCAAGCACCGATCCTGAGTTACCCGGAGACGGAAGGATGTTTCATTTTGGTCACAGATGCCAGCGACGTCGGTATTGGGGGAGTCCTGTCCAAAATGCAGGAAGGGCAAGAGTCATCGGATACTTCAGTAAGGTTTTGTCGAAGCCAAACAGCAGTAGAATCCATCGAGCATTTCTACAAATATTTGTATGGCAGGAAGTTTCTGTTGAGAACTGACCACGCTACTCTGAGAGGGTTACTATAGTTCAAGAATCCTGAAGGTCAGATCGCTCGATGGATCGAGAGAGCTCAGGAATAGGCCATATGTAAGGGAATGGTGCAAGAAATGCACTACGTGCCCATCAAGCAACGGACCGCAGAAACGACCGAGAGCTTCGATGCGACAATATAATGTTGGTAGTCCATTCAAGAGGATAGCTATCGACGTAGCAGTACCATTTCCTCAATCAGTCGTCGAAAATAAATACATTGTTGTCGTCATGGACTATTTCATTGAATGGGTGGAAGCGTATGCCCTTCCCAATCAAGAGGCCACTACCATTGCAGACGTCCGAGTGAAGAACTGGATCTGTCGTTTTGGTGTACCCTCAGAACTCCATTCTGACCAGGGTAGAAAGTTTGAATCCACACTTTTCCAGGGGATATGCGAAGTATTGAATATTCGTAAAACCAGAACTACTGCATTACACACGCAGTCTGATGGAATGGTGGCGAGGATGAATAAGACCATAAACAGACATCTGACCAAATTTGTCTCTAGTCATCAGAGAGATATCTCCATCTGTTCCTTCTGACCTACCGCGCATCCGTACATGAAACAGCCGGACAGATTCCAGCAAGAATTTTTTTTAAACGGGAACTTCGGCTACCATGTGACCTAAAGTTCGCTGCAAACCAGGAGAAGATCTGACTGGCGAATATTATGTCATTAATTCATGGCGTCAGATGGACCATATCCACTCCCGAGTCCGGATTAACATCCAGAATGCTAGCGACCGCATGGGAGAAACCTATGATGCCAAGGCGCAAGATGAGGGTCTCCAACAAGGAGACTCGGTGTGGCTTTATGACCCAGGGCGACGACGTGGCTTGTCTTCAAAATTCCAGACATCTTGGGAGAGACCTCACAAAGTCATCGAGAGGATAAATGACATAATCTATGAAATCAGACGCAACATAAAGAGCAAACCAAAAGTAGTGCACTTCGATCGGCTAGCACCATTTGCGGGAGACCACAATAAAGACATCGATGATGCACGTGCTCGCAAGATTCATGCACAGAGAGATTAATTCGTGTGGACGATGGGCTCTGTTCGGAATAGCTTCTGAAGTGCAGCAGGATCTATTCAAAGCCCCAGCCGACTACTCCTTGGCCCATTGCGTGTCAGAAGATTTGAAGATGTCCTGGGGAATAGCAGCAGTTTTCAAGAAGAAGTTTGGCAGGCCAGAACACCAGAAGTCCACAGTAGGGAAGGCCATCTGTCTGAGGGACAATACGACAACCAAAGAACGCTTTATTCACCACCTGGTAACAAAAGACAAATTTCATCACAAACCAACCTACCGTTTCATTTGGGAAACGTTGCCAGACATGCGAGGCCATCTTATGCAGAACGACATCCTGAAACTGGCAATACCGAAGTCTGGATGGATTAGATTGGAAGATCGTTCGAAATATAATAGAGGTTATATTCCAGAACAGCGGAGCTCAAATATTTGTCTACTGTTTTTACCCAGCAGGCCCGATTGGACCAAAACCTGTCGACTGCTACTTTTATCAAACTACTGGTTGCACCAGGGGCGGCAAGTGTCGATTCCGGCATGAACATGAAGATGTGTTTCGGGACGAAACACTCTAAAGAAGGGGGCAGTGTAACGTGTGAGAGTGTGGAGGTTCATGAAAGTGAAGTGGGCTTGGACTTGACCGCGCCTGGACGGAGATTTTCGTCCTCCCTGCATTGCGCCGCACCGCATCATATCACCCCTTCCGATGGAATCCTTTAGCAATATTCCAGAAATGTGGTAGAACATTCGAGAAATTGATATTCCTATGTATAAACGCAAGCAAACAATATGAGAGTAGTAAAGTAGTGTAATGCTGAATCTAGAGCAGTAAATATCGAACAGTGATGTGATCAGTGTATATAAATAGCTGAAAATAGATCCCTGCGGCTTTGTTTCAGTTATTATCAAGCGATGAATAAATAATATAGTGTTGTTAATGACATCGAGAAGAATAAAACTCTCATTTCATCTTAATTTATTGAATTGTGTCGTTTAATTCAATTATGAACTATTTCTTCAAGCAATAAACATCACAATATCACAGTTTAACTTCATTCCAATCAAACATTCTCCTCCAGTACGCGTACTTTTTGAGCATAAGTGAATACAAGAAGTGCCACTAGAACGCACTGCTTGACTAAACAACTATCATTTTCATATTGAAAATGATTTCAAAACATTAGACATAATAAAATTTTCATACGAGCGCGGCGTAAACATATGAATATATTGTTCAAATATCACTAATTGAACATTAAACACTAAATATCAATCATTAAATATCACATGGACTCACCTTGAACATTCAGTTTACGTTAAATCATATTTCAAACTCAAGTACCTATATTCTAATGCAAATAGTTGTCACAAAGCATTGAAATTTGGCTGGTATCCAAGTAGTTCATTCGTACACCAAATCAATTGTGTTGACTATAATTCAAAAGAAGCAAAGATATTCGTGTTTGCTTATTATAATTTTAATCATTTTATATGAGCTAAATACAGAAAGAATTGACATAAGTTAAGGAAAATGATAGCTGACAAATATTAATCTCTGTTGTTTACTCTCAAATTATATGTGCGTGAACTATTTCAAAGGGAGAATAATATGCGTCAAGTTTATCAGCGTAGTTTATTTCTAAAAGAAGCAACAGAAAATACGAAATCACCAAACGCCATCAAACTTATTGTCATAAATTTTTGGATCAACACCTAATTGTGCTATATTCGTAATAAAATTTCATAATTTTGTTTTTGTGCCATTGATCCAACAAATTATGCATCGGTTGATAGTGGCAACAACAACATGACCACACTGTGAATGGATCTTGATGCGTAGTAAGTTTCAATAGTAATATTAACAAGTAGAATACGTTGTGGATATAAAACTATTATTATTCTAAGATAACTCATTTTTTCCTTGTATTAGTAACTCAATAATATTACGCACTTACTTCCTGCACTTATTCTTCAGAAGGATGCCGTCCATATGCACTTCAATTATATTGATGAGTTTCGTTAACCTAAACTTTATATATTGTTCGATAGAAAATTAATGATATGATGCACCTTCAGAAAAAATGTATGGCTCTACTGGCTGTATGTTATTTCAACATAAGACTAGAGATAGCACTAGAAGCAAAATAATCAAACAAAAAAAAGCAAGCCTCAAAAACTCTTATTTATGATATATTTATTTATTCAGCAAGATAGTCCAACTGTTTACGTGGAAAATACCTGCATTTTGATAATATATGATTGTTTCGAGAATTGAAATTTGTATGCCTGGCGATGACTTTCAATTACTATGCTCGTTTCTCGATTTTTTGTTCATATATTGAGAATAATTTAGTCTAATTATTCAATATCATAATACTTGAATACCTAAATCAACATTCCAAGGGCTTCAATTTTCCAATGGTTCAATTTTGAAATTTAAGATTGACACAATAGGAGTGACATTTTCTCATTAGTTTTTTGTGAGATAGTACTATGGCTGGATGATATATTGGATTAATTGTATATTATTGATAAAGAATGACTGATTATAATTGACAAAGTCCAAGTATATCAGTTCTTACTGCCGCAAACGTCTGTTTATGTGTATATATGTTAACTATCTATCGATAATGCATACGTCATAAAAGATTAGCATGAGAACAACAATATATTTGTTCAAGCAATCCTCAAAAATTTTCATTAATGAATCAAATAACTCTCAGATATATCCAATGACAAATGTTGTAAGAACAGGTCCCTTAGTCATAATGAATAATAGTCTGATGAGATAGAATTTTGAATAAATTTTTGGTAGCTGTTTCAACAATTAATATGAATATCTAGTTTATGTATCAGTGAGTTATTTTTGTAGCATCAATAGCTATTTGACATTTGTCGCCTAATCTCGTCGTCGCCGATGCCATCCATAAACTGCCTTACTACCACATATTTCTGTGCTAACCCAGAAAAATTTATGAAAACTTTCCTGGTTAGACTCTGCACAGCATACGCGGACGATGACAGTTCTTCTTTGTGTACGATTCCGTGGCTGTTCATGTGGAAGTTCTGTCATATACTCATCTCCGTAACGCAGTTTTCATTTAGATGTCAGCTTTTCATGAACTAGGCGTTCCTAGTATAAGTTATTACAATTACTGTTTTTTTCCTTACTCCAGTGATTATTCTTCCAAATCAGCTGACTTTGAGCAAGATACACCTCCCAAAACATTTCGCGGTATAAGTTTCTTGAAAATTGAATTAAGCTGAATTCAAAACCGTATTTGCTTCGCACTGCTTCAATTCATTTGTCATAGTGACAAACTTTTGTTCATATAATAATACCTCCCGATTTCTGGTTTACATTTTTTAGAACATTGTGATGAAAATTGAAGAGATTCAAATGCAAAAATCTGATCCGTATTCTTATTTCATACAAAATATTTTTCATAAAGATGATTAATAATGTTTTCAAGGCTTCGTACATATTCTTACTTATAGAGGCCCGCCAGACCTTACTTATTTTCTGAAAAACAAAATGTGTAGAATAGAATAGTGTTAGTATGTACTTTGATCATACGCATACTAGCTAGTTTGTGGCGACAGCCAATTTCCAGATACGAGGTGCTAGCGGTACGTTAAGACATTACTCACTTTTCTTAAGGTCTTGAGTGCTGATTTTGAGATATGTTTCAGAGAATATCGTTAAAAATTGATAATCAAAACTGCTAGACACTTTCCATCGGAGTAATTTCTGCTAGACTCTTTAAAGCTCACGAAGCATAACGTGATCTTGCTTATAGTTTGAGTGCTAGCTTTTCTATATGACACTCAGGGTACAATTTCAATACTTTTTGTTAACAACTAGATTAATCGTAGGGCTAAACATCCCCCAGACATATTTGAAATATCGCTGTGAGTAAAAGTGCGAAGTCACTATTTGTATGCTTGATAGTAAGTGAAGTATCTATGGGCATCCAGCTCTTCCGTGGTCTGGCTGTTCATAAAAAGTCTTGAAATTGCTCACTGAGTATTATATATGAAAATTAGGACTCAGACTATAAGTAAGATAACGATATTTTTTGCGAGTTATAAAGCGTTCAGCAGGAATTACTGCCGATGAGAAGTGTCTGGTAGTGTTGATTTACAATTTTCAACAATATTCTCTAGAACATACATGAAAATCAGCACTCAGACTTCAAGAAAAGTGAGTATTCTCTTGATGTACCTATAACACCTCGTATCTATAAATTGGCCACCGGCATTAGTAAATATGAATATGATCAAAGTACCGACTAACACTATTCTAATCCACAAATTTTGTTCGTCAGAAAATAAGTAAGGTCTGGCGGGTCTGGGATTTTGGACTATTAGAGTAGACTGTTCATGCTATAGTTCCATAGCAAGGTATGCTGTGGGCAAATACATAAATATATCGTTCCGAACTTCTCCATTAGACTTTAGATATTTTTTGAAACTTCCATTTCATTCTGCAATCAAATCCAATATAATCCAATATTTACATTCTTCCACTTAATTTTGCTCATAACGCTGTATCAACTAACGATTTTCAGGTACACATGTTACGGTACAAAATATTTTCTTATACAAACACCATTAAAAGTACAACTTTCAACAGTTGCTTATCGTATTAAAAGTGACAATCTATGACATTGTTATTTCTTCTAACACGTTGCCATTAGCGACGTGTTAAAAGTGATCCACTTTTGACACTTAAATATATATATATATATATATATATATATATATATATATATATATATATATGTATATATATATATATATATATATATATATATATATATATATATATATATATATATATATATATATATATATAAGAAAATTGTTGTTTATCGACTGTAAATATTATATGTTATGATGTTTATTGGGTAGTCAGTCTTTAATTATTCAAAAATTCTCATTTATTTCAATGACCCAAGCTTTCACCAATAATTTTTGACTTCTTCAGGGGACTAAAGTAATGTAAACAATAAGACAGTTAAATCAAATTAACAAGTAAAAACGGATAAACTTCAACTTACAGAAAAATAGAGAATTAATAATCACAAACATTGAGAAAACTAACAACTGGACAAGAGTAAACCAACCATAAAAAAACATAAAAAACCATCAAAAACTCTTGAAAAATCAATGAATAAAAAAGGATGAAGGAATAAAATAACTGACGATGATAAAAATGTAAAAATATATATTCTTCGCAAAACATGTGTAGAATTTGATAGATAAATAAATGAATAATCAACAAATGAATAAATTCTTTGAAATTAAAAAAATAAATAAACAAGGAGTGTCATGAATATGAACACTTGATTATATTCGAATAATATGAACTTAAATTTTTGGGTATTACGGTACACTATCCCTGAATTACTTTACACATTTAACTCCTACAATTCTTCTATAAAATTCACTATTGAAAAAGAATCTGAGAGAAAAATTGCTTTTCTGGACGTACTTTTAATCAGGAATATTCATAACAAAATAGAATTAAGTTGGTATCAGAAACCTATATCTTCTAAGAGATACATACATTTTTTGTCTCAACATAATTTAAAACAGAAAATTAATACTTTAGTCAATATGAAAAACAGAGTTTCATATATTTCTGATGATAAGTATCTCCATGAAAATCTACAAAAATTGAAATATATTTTCTTAGATAATGGTTATCCCTCACATTTTATCAATAAATACATTTTTAGAAATAATAATTATGATTTTTTGAACAATATCAATTCTAATATTAATGATTGCAATTTATCAATTTCTCTTCCTTCTAATTTGAGCAATCGATCTTCCTCTGATGCTGTCATTTATAAATCTTTACTATATATCCCTTTTTTATATGACAAAATTAGAAAAATTCTAAAGAATGATTATTCCATTATAACATTTAAGAATTATCTCACTATCAGAAGTCTTTACACTAAACTTAAAGATTCCGCATCTATTGATAATCAAAGTAATGTTATTTATAAAATCAGTTGTAAGGACTGTACTTCAATTTATATTGGACAGACATGTAGGCTTTTGAAGTCAAGAATTATAGCCCATAGGAGTGATTGTAGTAATCCTAGAAAAGTCAACTGTTGTGCATTATCAATTCATACTAGCAAATCCAAGCATCATCCAGATTTTGATAATGTTGAAATTCTTGACAGGAGTGATAATTATGTCAAACGTCTGTTTCTTGAAATGTATCATGTAAATTTCCATAGCAACACTCTTAATAAGAAAACAGATACCCAAAATTTAAGTTCATATTATTCGAATATAATCAAGTGTTCATATTCATGACACTCCTTGTTTATTTATTTTTCCAATTTCAAAGAATTTATTCATTTGTTGATTATTCATTTATTTATCTATCAAATTCTACACATGTTTTGCGAAGAATATATATTTTTACATTTTTATCATCGTCAGTTATTTTATTCCTCCATCCTTTTTTATTTATTGATTTTTCAAGAGTTTCTGATGGTTTTTTATGGTTTTTTATGGTTGGTTTACTCTTGTCCAGTTGTTAGTTTTCTCAATGTTTGTGATTATTAATTCTCTATTTTTCTGTAAGTTGAAGTTTATCCGTTTTTACTTGTTAATTTGATTTAACTGTCTTATTGTTTACATTACTTTAGTCCCCTGAAGAAGCCAAAAATTATTGGTGAAAGCTTGGATCATTGAAATAAATGAGAATTTTTGAATAATTAAAGACTGACTACCCAATAAACATCATAACATATATATATATATATATATATATATATATATATATATATATATATATATATATATATATATATATATATATATATATATATATATATATATATATATATATATATATATATATATATATAAATATATATATATATATATATATGCTCAAAAAACGTCAAAAAAATAGTGTCATAATATTTACCAGGAATATCTTGATCTTCGCATCATTTTAAAAAAACGTCCGTAGGCAATCTTGTACTGTTGCCCCGACTTCGAAGATAATAGATCATGAACCACTCTAGAAGCTGCTCCTTTAATTCAAGCTGGAATTCACTCATTCTATTGACTATCCATTCTATCAAAAATATTTTTCAAAGTGTGTAAATAACAACAAAACATTGGTTGCTATCAAGGAGTACCTAGTTGATATATAAATGACAGTTTATCTGATATGTCATATTTGTATGGATTTTTACTGATTTTACAATATTATCACTATCAATAGTGTTTGTATGAAACATAATGTATGATGTACGTGTTGAAAATTATTTTGTTTAGTTCCAAAGGTTGGGACACGACGATAAAATTACACTGTTAACTCTTCTACCATAAAATTCATGAATAACTATCGATCCTGTCACCAGAACTACTTTCCTGCCTGAATTTTGGTTCATATAATCTATTATCAGATACTTAAAAAAATTATCCGATTTTAGTCAATCAGAAATGTTAGTAGACAAAAGCGGGCTAGTTGAATGAAATCTTCGTCCACTGCAAATCAATAATTAGAAAATGCAACATTGAACTGTTATTCATATTTCCTACATCTGACCAGACATCTCTAGATTATTTAAAACAGCAAATCAATTCGCTACTACGATAAACAAGTAGCCAAGTAGCCAATGAAAGAATATTACAGTGAATAAGCGATTCGAACAAGTCAGAACCTTAACCTTGGAATAATCCATATGATCTTTCATTTTTGCTTAACTGTATCCGGGAGACCAATGTCAACCAAGCACATCAAGACCCAGCTGTATCAAGCATTATCAACTTAGATCATATTGTCAAGCATTCAATCAGGTGTTTCTTATTTCTTGATATTTAATACAAATAATGAGATATTCTCATATATTTCTTTGATAGATACATCCTGAAATTATTGCTATTTGAATGTTGAAAATCAATACATGAATTTAAAAATTTAGTTTTCTCAATTAAACGTCATTCAAAAATTGAGTGAACAACATGTTACTCAACATGTTGATAATGCAGTGGCGAAGCGTGACGGAGGCAGGATGGGGGGCAGTCCGCCCCGGGTGGCACACTTAGGGGGCGGCAAAATTTCACAATGAATAATAATAATATCCAGTAAATATTTCAATCATTTCATATCTTTAAAATAGATTCTAAAATCAGCAAGAATTTCCAAGGAACGAAAACAGGTCATAAATTATTCTTCAATAAAAACATAAATACTTATAAATAGTATCGTTATATTTCTGATTGAAAGTCAATTTGCGTTTCTTATTCAATTTGGTGATAACTTGATCTTGTCTCTTGTCGATCGACAAGGCATAATAATAAGTGTTCTATACCTGTTATATCAAGTGGCATACGTGTAATACGTGTAAGAGTTATTGTAACAAATGTGATTATTATATTATACAACATATAGAGGGTGTGCAACGAAACGCGGAACATAGGAGTTCAACATGAGATTTTTTAAATGTGCGGATATTGGCTCTCCTGTTTATTTTAGAGCAAAAGTACAAGAATTGAGAGTTGTTGAAAATCAATTTTCACTCATGAAAAGTCTTTATTTAATGCAGAAATATATCGGTAGCATTGGATCTTTAGAAAATAGAATATGCCATTTTCGTCAAAAATCAGATTGCCATGAGAATAAAGAACGAATGGAACAAGTTTTCATTCTGACATTTCATTCTGTGTTATTATTGCTGATATTCATCAGATTCTATAGATATTTTACTGCATTGAATGAAAACTTTTTATGAGTGTAAATTGATTTTGAATAACTTTTCATTATTGATAATGATTGTTGTGATAACAATAAATTGGACTGTCAGAATGAACGTTTGTTTCATTCGTTCATCATTTCCATGGCTACTCAATTCTTTACGGAAATGTCATATCTTATTTGCTGAATATCTAATGCTACTGATATTCTTCTGCATTAAATGAAAGCTTTTCATATGTAAAAATTGGTTTTGAACAACTTTTCATTCACGTACTTTTGCTCTTAAATAAACAGGAGCCAATATCCACATATTTTCATGATCGCATGTTAAACTCTTATGTTCCGCATTTCGTTGCACATCTGTATTCAACTTTCCATTTGTAACCTACACAATACACAATAATGTGACTGTTCTTTCCAAAAACTTCTTCAGAATTATTGTATATTAAGGTATTAAGTTGGAATACCTAAATAAGGGGGCGATAAAATCTTCTTCCGCCCCGGGGTACCTATTCTATAACTTTTCATGACTTATCACTCACTTGGGGTGATATATTAATGATATCATATCCCCTTCCACCGTTGAAGCATCTGAAAGTACTCGTCTAGTAACTTTCACTCTCTCAAGTATCTGGTTATATTTATTTATGTTGGTACACTATAGTTTGGAAATTTGTCAGATTTATTAATTATCCATATTTTACAGCATTTATCAATGAGAATTGAAATCTAACAGCATAATAATGAATATTACAGTTATTAAAATTCAACCTACTACATTTTTAACGTAAATAAGATTTCAAATTAATATTTGTTTCAAATAATTATGAATTTTCATTTGGTGGAATTATGCACAATAATTTTGTGTACTTTAGCCCACAACTAAAAATCAGATCCATTTGAAAATAAAATATGAAACACCATAATCTCAAACGTCAAAGTATCACCGGTGATAAGTTTCTATCACCACCTCTTTGCTGGGTGATACGAGGTGATACATATTTCACTAGGTATGACGTCACGTAGCGTAGTTCGGAAGAAGCGCCGCAAGACAGCAGCCCAAAATATATCACCCTGTTTACGTATCACCGGTGATAAAAGTTATAGAATAGGGGCCCGGGCGGCTGATACCCACGCCTCGCCACTGTGATAATGCTCTCTGCAACTGGGCCTAAGATTTCATTCTTGTTGTTCTGAAACCTGGGATACTCTCCTCTTCTTTTCTTAAAGTGATAGAACCACATGAGATCGCTTGGCTGAGACCAGTGATCGTTAGCTTGCAGGTCGTATCGAGCCTTCTGTATGTCGCTAGAAGCTCGTATGTTCTCTCATGCGGACTTGTTGACGTTCTGCAAGTTGTCTTGAAGATGACTGATCTTGAAGCTTTCATGTCCGCCTCAATTCCAAAAGTTTTTATTTGCGTTTCTCCTGGCACCTCAGGACTCACCAGCCATTCAACTTACCTAATATCGACATCATTGACATCGTTCATGAACTGTCTTTCCGCCATATATTCTTGTGCTGACCCAGAACAATTTATAAAAAAAATTCTCTGCCAGACTGCATAACATACGTGAACTTAATGAAATCTTTCTTATGTACCTGTGCACGGTTCAGTAGCTGTCTATGTAGTTTTTCAGTAATGTATTCATCTCCAAAACGCAGCTACCCGTCAAATGTCAGCTTTTCATAACCTGAGAGCATTAACCTGGAAAGACACTTCACGCCGTCTGCCGCACCAGTCAGTAGAATCGCTGATTGCTCCAACCGTTATTCACTAAAATAATTTCTAATTGATTGAAATACAAATCTAAAGATGTCTTCCTATCAGAAGGCATCGGTTTCAGAGTTAAATTAGCTGAACAGGAACAGGCCACGGACATCCTTGTAGCAGTTACGTATTTAGGATCTAGAATACTGCTACATGGCTCCTCGACCAGAAAATATATTCCTGCACGATTGGGCGTTTTCATATACCGGCCCTCTATTTGAGGTGGTATGTTGATTTTATCAGCAAACTGTGGTCACTATGGTTATGCTGACTTACCGCTTATGGGCAAAGGCGGTAAGTAGAAAATTGTGGATTTTCACAAAAAATATTCATTTATTTATCTTTATTTGTAAATGAATATTCACAATAAAATGTCGAACTTGACAGCTGACAGCGAGTGAGCAATAATCAATGGTAACTCAGTTTAAAAAAGAAAATCAGGATCCATATTTTGGATTGATGTTCCAACAGTGCAAAAAATTTTGTAAACATCACGGTCAATAAGTACAGTACCGATTTCGCATAATATTCGGAAACCTCGCCAAGGCTAGGCCTTCAAACTCTTATTCTCAATCGGCAAACTGTATTTACTGACTTTAATACTTGAATAACTATTATATCGCAATGGTGTTTTTTGACTAGTTTTGTATTGATTATATATATATTATATATATTATTATATATTATATATATTTTATTATCTATTCTACAATTTAACTGCTCTTAGTTATTATTTCAAGTTCATATAATTTGGGAAATCCTATAGTGGCTTCTGCTACAGTACAATACAAGCTTCCAGAGTTCTGGCCAGATGATCCGAAATTGTGGTTCGTCCAAGTAGAAGCAGCATTTGATAGTCAACGAATAACTTCTGAAGTTAGTAAATACAACAGAGTCATTACCTCATTAGGTTCAGATCAAGCATTTATCATAAGAGACTTGCTACTGAATCGTCCTGTTACAATTGTTACAAACCCTCATACCCCTCTAGAATCTGAATTAATAAAGCGTAGTACTTTGACTGATACGGAAAAAATTTAAAAGTTATTATCAATTCATGAACTTGGTGACAAGAAACCCGGCCAGTTGCTCCAAGAGATGGAAGTTTTTGGGAAATTGAGTTTTGGACCCTCAAATATTGGAAAAGCTCTTTTTACAAAAACTACCGTCTAATGTGCAGATCGCCTCAATTATCTCCAACATCAACAGTCTTAAGAATAAAGCAGTCCTAGCAGACAAGATTATGGATGTCTCAAGTTCATTGCGACAAACAAGTTTGAGCAGCCGGTTCTCTGTCAACACATAATTGGATGAGCTTCGTACCAAGGTTCGGAGACTACATGAGAGGCTGTTGCATGACGAATCAATTTTGCGACAAAATAGAAGTCCTACGATGGATTCCACCTACTGTTGGTATCATGACAGTCTCGGCCCTCGAGCAAAGAAATGTGTAGCTCCTTGTTCGTGGAGTTCCTCTTCAAGAAATCTACAATAAGCCTTGAATAAAAATGTCAATACTTCATCAGATGTGTCGGAGATTTATACTCCTTTATTAATTTCTAGTAATAATCTTGTCTCCTATTTGGTTGTTCTTTATTACTGCCAGGGCTTCTGATCATCGTTTCTTGGTGTATTCAGGTGCGGAGGTGAGTGTTATTGTTCCAAACATATTGCAAAAGCAACATAAACAAAAACTCAAATTACAAGCAGCTATCAACTCTACTATTGCTACTTATGGAAAAATTGAATTGCACCTAGATTTTGCACTAGAAATTCCATTTACCTGGACATTTTTCATTGCTCATGTAGAGCATTCAATTTTAGGGGCAGATTTCTTCCGTTATATTGGTTTGATGGTAGATGTCAGAAATAAACGACTTTTGACATATAATTGCGAACAATTGTCTACTATCATGAGTTCAAAAATATCTGACGAGAACATCACGTGACTTACTTGTACTCCATTGGATATATATATATATATATATATATATATATATATATATATATATATATATATATATATATATATATATATATATATATATATATATATATATCATTGGATATGTATAATTGAACACAAAATCTCATCGTTCCACAGTTAATCGTTTTGGATTTACCCAAGAGATTCTAAAAAATCCGTCAAGTAAAATGCGCTTCCAGCCAAGTCGGTTGCTATGGAAGCAGTAGGCCAATATTCTTATACTACAACATCCCTAAATACTGATTCCCAAAATTCTACGACTACCAACAGATCTGAATTTATGCGCAAAATTGAAAAATAAATTTCTACTGCAGTGCACTTCCAGTTCAGTCTATCATGAAAATAGTAGACAATCATTCAGATGCTACAGCAGACTGGAATACCAAATTTCAATATTCTGATCGTTTCGAATTTATGCGAAAAGTTCCAAAAGACAGTCAAGTGAAGTGCACTTCCGGCTTAGTGGATCTTAATGAAAATAGGATATGAGCATCTGGACGGTATAATGTTTCAAATAAAGTGCTCTTCCGGCTTAGTCGATGGCAATCATAATGCAAGGTGTACAACAAGATATTATGAAAATGCCTAATACAGAATTTGAATATTCTACGACTGATTGTTTAGAATTTATGCATGAAATTCGAAAAGTCTGTCATATAAAATGCACTTCCGGCTCAGCCGATTGGTACAAAAATAGAAGATGACCATTTAGATGCTACAGCAATTCCAAATGCTGAATTCCAGTGTCCTACGGCTGATCATTCTGGATTTATGCGGAAAATTGAAAAAAGTTTGAAGTAAAGTGCACTTTTGGTTTAGCCGATCGCAATCATAATGCAAGATGTACAATGAGATGTTATAGAAGTGCCTAATACGAAATTTGAAAATGCTATGGATGATCATTCTAGATTTATGCAAAAGATTCAGAAAAAGTTTCAGATAAAGTGCACTTCTGGCTTGGCCGAATCATGAAAAAATAGCAGATAATCATTCTGATACAACATCAAATTCAAAGACCGAATTTCAACATCCTATGGTTGATCATTCTGGATTTGGGCAAAAAATTCAAAAAAAGTTTAAGTAAAGTGCACCTCCGGTACAGGTGATTGCAACCACAATAAGAGGTGCAAATCAACACTTTATACCAGTCTTAAATATGAAATTTCAGCATAATACGTTCAACCAGTTTTGAGATTTGCGAGTTAACCACGAACGCACGCACTTACGAACGCACGCACGCACGCACGAACATACGTACCGACATCAAGCCCAAAATAGTCAAAATGGATTCAGGGATGCTCAGAAAGGATATTTCCATCAAAATCTTGATAGGTGAATTTTGTCGGTTCTGATATTATTTCTATATATTATAATAGCCCGCGGTACAGAACCCCTTTCTCCGGATTATTTACACTCTTTTGAAACTTTGTGAGTGGCCTCATTTTGATGAGTCCGACAACTTTTTTATCTGCGAAAATCTTTGAAACTGCTGCATTTCCCATCGAACAGCCTAAAAAGACGTCGATTCTATGATTTATTCTTGATCAATAACATCACTCTCTTTTATAGTTCAATCGTAAGATAATAATAGCAAAAACACACACAATACTTTGTCCGACAAAAATATTGCGGCGTTCGGCGTAACCCCCATCTCCAACATGTCAAAATTACAAGTTTTGTTAGACTATTAACACTCTGTTGGAATTCTCAGAACTATCAAATAGACATTAGTGAAGTTGAGTGGTGATATTGTCCGATAAAATTTCTGCTGCATATTTTCAGTTCGAAGCTCTGAAAATGTCAATTCTATGAGTTTGGTTTGCTGAATAACACTCATTTATTTCAAATGTTTTTCTCTTTGGAATGATGTACAGAAAACATTGGTATAATTGTCCGACAAAATATCTGCTGCATATTCATAAAAAATTCAAAAAACTTATTTCGCAAATTCTCACTAATGATATGTTGAAATCGATTTCTAAAGATAAGAACCGTGATATTCTCCAATGTAATACCATAGAAGGTGGAAAGAATAATCTTCTTCTACCTGGCAATAATCTCTATACTGACGCTTTCTATCTTTTTCATATTCGAAACATATCTGCAAGTGTCATCGAGAATGGTGATTCGGACCCAATTTTTGAGATACCAATATTTTAGAATCGTATGGAAAATATCATTTTGATTGGTTTTCTAATGTTGAAACAATTTTTTCTCAGCATGTTTTTATGTTTCTTGTTTCATAACTGCTTCCAATTTTCCGCTTTCCTTAAAAAAATTTCTCTATACTAATTATATTTAATAATAATAATTTATTATTTGCTTTGTATATTTCTGATCTTGAAGACTATTTTAGACAAAGGAAACTTGAGGGCTACTTCATCAACAATAAGAAAGACATATTGTCTTTGCAGTATGCAGACGACATCGTTATATTTGCAAATTCACCACCAGATATTCAAAGAAAACTCAATACTTTGACTGAATACTGTGACTCAATTCAGCTTTCAATAAATGCGGAAAAGACTAGTATTATACACTTTCATGTAGGCAGACCTCCTAAGAGACATATTAAGCATTTTTGTCAGAACAATGAGATAAAATTTGTGAATAATTATAATTATTTGGGTACCATTTTTACATCAACAGGCAACTTTAAAGAAAACACCAATGAAAAATTAGGAAAAGCCCAGCGCGTTACTGGTTCTATTAAAAATACGATGTTGAAAGCTCAAATATATAATTGGGAAACTATTTTAAAACTGTATAGTTCCGTGCTTGTACCAACAATGCTTTATGGCTCGGAAATCTGGGGACCAATGCAAACTGAGAATATTGAGAAAGGTCAAGTACAATTTTTCAAAACTTTATTACGATGGCAAATAACAACTCCATGATATATAATACGAAGAGAGACGGGTTTTACAAAACTAGAAATAGATGTCGTGGAAAATATGGTCAACTTTTGGCATAAAATATTACTCATGCCAGATGGAAGGTACGTCAAAATATGTTACAACAGGCTATTGATCTTAAATCAGAAAGATACAACTATCATTAAACAGGATAAGCAAGAAAAATATAACTGGGTTAGACACCTACAAACTATATTGGCAAAGGGTAACTTCACATGGCTATGGGAAACTCAGAGCTGTATAAAATTGAAAGCCGAAATGAACAACATAGTACTTGCTTACAATGAAGTATTATATCAAGAAGATACCGCAAGAATTTTGCATTCTACTTACAACCCCATGTATCAAACATATATCAACAGTCAAAATTATTTGGCCTTAGACATCCCTTTTGCCATGCTTAAATTATTCAGCCAATTAAGAACAGCAAATAGCAACAGATTCTATTACTTCCAAGATGACTTTTGCCACAAATTTATAAATGAAGAGAAGTGCAGTTTATGCAATCTTCAAGAAGAAAATGATTTGAACCATTTTCTTTTTGTATGCCCCATTCTTAATCCTATCCGTATCATATTCCTCAAGAAATATACAGATTACTACTCACCAGAAAATGCCATGAGGGACTTGCTTACCACACCAACCAAGATGATTATTATAATGAATTATTTTAAAAACGCTTCAAGATTAAGAGCATTTATATTGAATATCTGAAATGTTTACTCACTTGAATTATTTAATTGTATTTAATAATATTATAAGATGTGATTGTTGCCTCTCCATATGGAATTTATTTTCTCAACAAATAAATATTATTATTATTATTATTATAATTATTATATTTTCAAATTGTATGTTCAGTTTTACATCAATATATTTCTTTAAATAGAAAATATGAGAAAAAATTTTTGCGAATGAAAAATCACTATGAACCAAGTTATAAGAATAAATACATAGAAATTTAGAGAATATTATTTTTTGATCTCACAAATAGATATACAAAATTTGGTTGAAAGGTACATTCAATATTGTACGCATACAAACACAGAAAACGCTACTTCTTACCTTTTTATTTTTGGACTGGCAAAACGGCGCACTATTTTTGTCGGACAATATATTGTTTGATCAAGAAATATATCCACCTCTATGTATAATTTTTGTCCGACAAGTGTTAATCAGCAAACCAAACTCATAGAATTGACATTTTCAGAGCTTCGGACTGAAAATATGCAGCAGAAATTTTATCGGACAATATCACCACTCAACTTCACCAATGTTTATTTGATAGTACTGAGAATTCCAACAGAGTGTTAATAATCTAACAAAATTTGTAATTTTGACATGTTGGAGATGGGGGTTATGCCGAACGTCGCAATATTTTTGTCGGACAAAGTATTGTGTGTGTTTTTGCTATTATTATCTTACGATTAAACTTTAAAAGAGAGTGATGTTATTGATCAAGAATAAATCATAGAATCGACGTCTTTTTAGGCTGTTCGTTGGAAAATGCAGCAGTTTCAAAGATTTTCGCAGATAAAAAAGTTGTCGGACTCATCAAAATGAGGCCACTTACAAAGTTTCAAAAGAGTGTTAATAATCCGGAGAAAGGGGTTCTGTACCGCGGTCTATAATCCTTTTATTGATAAATAATAATTCAATATACTCCAAACACTAGTATTTATTTTATATATTGAATACAACGTAAGAAACTATTCTTTTTAAATGTCAAAACACAAAACAAGAAAACAATAATTATGTTAGCAACCAAAACATATTCATTAAAAATAAACAAACAAATAAATGTACAGTCAGGAGAGAACAGTAATAGTTATTTAGTCAGAGGTATAAGTACTGCCGTCGTACGAAAAATTTACTTACCAACACTCCGCCTCAATTTTGCATAAGTAAATAAATTGGTTGCACTTGAAAGTTGAATTTATTCCATTCCTAATTTGGAACGAAGATAGATGATTTTTTCGCCTGTTACTCCTTTGGTCAATATATCTGCCTTCTGTTCTTGAGTTGGAACATATTTAATACACAGTATCTTGTCACTGCAAAGATCTCTTATGTAATTGTATTTAACATCTATGGCTGGCACCACGAGCTCTGTTTTTGGCGCTACTAAGAGCGTTGTGTCAAGATGTGTTTTAACGCAATTAAAATTTTCTCAAATATTTCAGAAAAGAATCTTCAAATACAAATTACAGAAAACACATATGTCTACAAAATTTATTTAAATATTTCCCATCAAAATAGCTTAAAATATTTATATTGCCATAAACTATTCTTGGAATAACACTGCTAGTATAGCCAAAAACAGAGCTTGTGGTACCAGTCTATGTGTTTAAGTTTACGATGTTCCCATCTCTTCATCAAATGAATACATGGCTGATTATCTTCATAAATGACAACTGGACTGTCTAAATCATATCCTAGATCTTCTAACAAATATTTGAGCCACACAACTTTAGTTGCTGCTGTAGCTAAAGCTACATATTCCGCTTCTGTAGATGATAGAGCTACAGTTGATTGTTTCTTAGTAGCCCATGATACTGTAGATCCAAAAACTTTAAACAGGTATCCAGTAGTTGATTTCCTACTTTCTTCCTGCGCCCAGTCAGCATCAGCGTATCCAGTCAAAACTCCATGAGATTTATTTGAGAACTTAACTTCCTCGAATATATCTTAGTACTCGTTTGAGTCCTTGCCAGTGAGCTTCACAAGCATTACTTCAAAAATGACTGAAATAGTTTACTGCTGCACTCAAATCAGGTCTGGTATTGATCATCACATACATAAGGCATCCTATAAGTTATCTATAAGGTTTAGATTCTATTATACATACCTCGTTTTCAGAGGGTTGTCCAGTTGGTCTGAATTTCATTGGTGTTTTACTCGGATTGCATTCTTCCATTCCAAATCTCTCCAATAACTTTTTCAGATAAGTAGATTGACTTAGAATTATACAATCTTTAGTTCGTTGAATCTTTATGCCAAGAAAGAATCTTAATTCTCCAAGATCTTTCATTTTAAATTCATTTTTTAGTGCTTCTTTGATCGAGTTAATAATTTCGATATCATTCCCAGCAATAATAAAATCATCTACATATAGAAGTAGGTATGTAGTACTTTTTCCATCAACCTTAATGTATAGACATTTATCTGCTGTTGATTGATAGAATTTGATCTTTTTAACAAATCTATCAAATCGATAGTTCCATTCCCGTGGAGCTTGTTTAAGTCCGTATATAGTCTTGTTCAACTTGCACACATAATTGTCTTTAATGAGAAAGCCTTGAGGTAATTTCATGAATACTTCTTCTTTCAAATCACCGTGTAAAAATGCATTTTTTGCGCTATTTGGTGCGCTATCATTCCTTCTTTATGAATTATAGCAATAAGAACTCTCAGTGTTGTGAGTCTCGCCACTGGAGCATAAGTCTCGTTATAATCATACCCTTTCTTCTGTGCACATCCTTCCGCTACGAGTCTAGCTTTATATCTATCAATGTCTCCATTCTCATCTCTCTTAATCTTGAAAACCCACTTACTATCAATTAGTTTCCTTCCAACCGGGCAATCAACTATAGTCCAGGTTTTATTTTCGTTTAAGGATTTTATTTCTTCATCAATAGCGTTAAACCATAATTGTTTATCATCTTTTGACTGTATATCCTCAAAATTTTCAGGTACATCTTCTAAATAAGTCTGCATTTAACGCAAAAACTGTATAATCTTCTAAATATTTTGGTCTTGATCTGACTCGAGTTCCTCTTCTTAAATTAATATTTTCATCCAAATCATGATTCTCATCTTGAGAATTGCCATTTGAAACCGTTTGGTATCTTTTATCTTCTATCTTAGGAGCTTCATTGATGATATTTTCATTCCTTTCAGTTTGATCCATAAGTTCATCATCACTTGACCAACTGTCTGATTCAGCTTCTTGTCTATTTGTTTTTTTAGCTTCATCAAATACTATATCTCTGCCTGAAATAATCTTTTTCTCTTCTGAGTACCACAGACGGTATCCATTTGTACAGTATCCAACCATAATACTTTTTTCAGTTCTTGGTTATATTTTACTATGAATTAATTCATTTGGAAGTCGAAGATAAGCGTTGGAACCGAACACTTTCAATTTTCCAAGATTTTGTTTATTACCATATCAAATCTCAGCCGGTATTATATTATTTAGAGCTGTTGTTGGACTACGATTAATTTAAAAAACTGACGTCAAAACTGCTTCTGACCAGAGGTATTTTGGTAATTAATAATCAAATATTAAGCATCTGGCCTTCTCTAGAATAGTTCTATTCATTCTTTCTGCAACACCGTTTAATTGAGGTATGTAGCGAATTGTGAATTCAAATTGTATTCCTTTGGCTTCAAAAAACTCCTTAATTTCAGTTAATAAGTACTCTCTATCATTATCACACCGAAATCTACTAATTTTTAAATTGAAATGAGACGTAGCCATTGCTTCATAAATTTTAACTTTTTGAGAAACTTCTGATATAGTTTTTATCGGATAGGCTACAGTAAAATGAGAAAAATCATCAATAAAGGTTACTTTATACCTGTTTCCATCGTGTGATACTGGTTCAATAGGTCCTGAGACATCACTATGAATCAGTTCAAGTGGACGACTTGCTCTGAATCTGGTTTTATTATGAGGAAGTTTAGTTTGTTTCGCCTTTATACAAACTTCACAGAAATGCTCCCCATTTAAATTCAATTTGTTTATGCCATCAACTAGAGAGTACAATTTTTTTAAATTTTCATAATTTGAATGTCCCATTCGTCTATGCAAGAGTTCTGCCGACTGCAAATTGATTTCTTTTGATCCAAAATGAGCTATGGCTTTTTTTTCATCAAAAAAACACATCTCATAAAGTTTTCCTTCTCTATGACCTTCAGCTATTATCTTGTTATCTTTAAAAATAATTCCTCTTCCATTTTCAAACACCACTTTATATCCATTTACATCTAGTTTACGTACCGACAATAAATTCGCCTCTAAATCTGGAACAACTAAAGCACGTTTGATAATAATAGAATGTACTTTATAATCTGCCAGAGATTTGATGAATACATCTGCCCTATGAGTTGCATAAAGATATACTCCCCTTTTTGAGACTTTAACTTGAATTTGATTAGTTAATTTTTCAATATTAGTGAGCTGCTCAGTTTTTGAATTAACTAAATGTTCTGAAGCACCTGAATCAATGAACCATTTTGTATTTGAATGATCATTGTCACTTGAGTTACCAAGAAAGCAGAAAAATATTTCTTCCTCATTATCAGCAGACTTGTCTGATGTCTCCGCCTGAAGTGCATTAACCTGATGTTGTTCAGATAAATTTTCACATTCTGTTATTTTGTGGCCGACTTTACCACAACCAAGGCAACGGACAAAGGATCCTGAAGAAGATCTGTTTCCAAAATTTCTAAATGTACCTCTGAAGCTATTACGAGGCCTTTGTTGACCAACAAATGCCATAGGGGGTTGTGGTTCTTCCTTTAATTTATATTTAATAACTTTTTGATCCTGCCTTTTAATTGATTCATCAAGTAATCTATTCTTCACAAAGCTCAATGTTAATTTTCCTGAAGATAACGTCTCTAATGCTGTAACTACTATTTCATATTCAGCAGGCATTGTGAGCAGCAAATGACAAACGATATCATTTTCTTCTAAATTTGCACCAGTTGCTTCAAGCTCTCTTATGTTTGTATCTTTCAGAAAATGGCACTCCATCGTTTCATTACTAGGTTCAAATTTCATAATTAATAATTTCCTTCTGATACGTAGCTGACTAGCCATACTTTTTCTCTCAAATGTATCTTAAAGTATCTTCCATACATCATACGCACTACGCTCCTCTTTTATGTACTCTAGATGACTATCAGCTATTCGCTACACAATTAGTGATTCACATCTTTTATTGCTTTTATTCAACAAACTGATTTGCTTTTCTTTATTTACTCTGTCCTCTGGTTTATCTTCTGGTGAAAAACTATAAACTCGTAGCAATTCATTTAGTGGAGTTTTAACAAAATCTAATAACTCTTTCTCATCGAGAAGCACTTTAACTCTATACTTTCAATTATCATAATTGGTTCCATCGAAAAGAGGAACTTTATATTTATCTTCTTCAGCCATTTCAGATATTATTAAATGAAACGATAAAACCTTTAACGGCGTGTTCTGAGCCCATAACCTGATATTATTTCTATATATTATAATCCTTTTATTGATAAATAATAATTCAATATCCTCCAAACACCAGTATTCATTTTATATATTAAATACAACGTAAGAAACTATTCTTTTTTAATTGTCAAAACTCAAAAGAAAAAAACAATAATTATGTTAGCAACCAAAACATATTCATTAAAAATTAATAAACAAATAAATGTACAGTCTGGAGAAAACAGTAATAGTTATTTAGTCAGAGGTATAAGTACTGCCGTCGTATGAAAAATTGACTTTCCAACAGGTTCTACAATACTTACTTGTTACTTTGTACAAGTAAGTAAAAATTGCCAATTGTCAAGAATGACACCTATCAAAACTTTTTTTTGAATTATATATATTATTATTGTTTTTAGATCTCCCAGCTTCAACTAATCCTCTTAATGTCAGACGTCAAATCAAACTACAAAAATAATGTTCAAAATTGCATTATTACTACTGACTTGGCTGCTTCCGCTAGACCGCGCAGATTACCATCAGATCGCCTGGCTTAAGCAAAAAAAGACTTTGATAATCTTCTACAGTTGGGTGTGATAAGACCTTCGAAAAGCATGTGGTCTTCTCCTTCACACATGGTACAGAAAAAAGAACCAGATGATTGGCGTCCTTGTGGCGATTACCGGGCTTTAAATTTTATTACAGTACCAGATCGTTATCCTCTACCTCATTTGCAAGACTTTGCATCGATTCTTGGAGGTGAAACTATCGGGCTGATTCTCTAAGAAAGTTGTCATTTAGTCTTTGTGTAACCACTAAAAAATAACAACGATTTTTAAAGACTAGTTTAACGACTTGCCAGATTTTTGTATTCTCTATGTTACTTGATAACGAAGTTGTTGATAATTTAAGATGCAACAACTGTCGCTACAGACTAACGTGAATGCAGGTATAGAGCTTATGCATTTCAATGATAACATATGTCGATTCTCTCCCGTTTGCTTCTCAAATGTCAAACATTTTAGATTATGTTGTTATATTCATTCTTTTACATACTATAAGATTTACTAAAATGTCTTGTAATAAGAAAACACGCGATGCCCGTTGCTCTGCGGAGCAATATACTTAAAATGATAAATTCCACTGAGCAAAATCGAATATTTATAGAAGGTGCCCCAAAAACTCCAGAACAATGGAAAAGGGTAACAAATATTTAAAATTTCTGAAACGGTGTTAGCGCGTAAAAGTCGGGCAAGCTGCATACGCTCGGCGACGGACTTTCGAAAATATTGACTGTTAGAGTATTTTTTCCATATTTTGACTATTGAATTGGAAGTATGCTTGTGGAATATGTAATTTGAAATCATTCAATATTAAATCATCTAATAATTTGAAATACATGTTGACCTTAATGATTTTTCTTCGAAATTCCAAAAGGTTCACTTGCATCTCTCATTTGACGATACTCCAGTCTAGTAATTTGTCTGAATAAATTTATAAATAGATAAAAAAGTAAATAAAGTGATGAACATATGTGAAATACAATTTACCTTTTTTCATGTTCATCAATTTCATCAAATATCTAAAATCCGAGTAATACATTGTCATAACCAAGCGCCATTTCATAGAATTTTGGCAGTGCTTAAATTCTGGCTACGGTCACATAGAAGTGGTCAGCCTAACCACTAATATTAACGATTCGTCGTTAGATGAATAACAATTCTAAATGTAGTGAATACCAATTAGAAAACTAACAACTGACCTTCGAATTAGCCACTCAAAATAGTGGTTAGAGGTAACAACTTTGCTTAGAGAATCAGACCGAATATCAAGCTTTTCAAACATTGTTTGACTTCTTGTTTCTTTATCTTCAATGGTAATTTTTACAAGCAAATCGATGGTGTCGCCATGGTTTTTCCTATTTCTCCGTTTTGCCAATTTTTATATGGAGAATTTTGAACAAAAAACTTTAAGCACAGCTAGAAAGAAACCCACTGTTTGGCTACAATATGTTGATGATGCTTTTGCTGTTTGGCCTCATGGTACAGATGATTTTGATGTATTTTTGGATCTTCTGAACATGCAACATAGAAACATTAAATTCAGTATTTAGGTTGAAGAAAATAACTGTCTTCCTCCTCTGGACGTTTACCTGGAGAAACAAGATAATGATAAATTCATCCATTCAGTATGTAGGAAGCCGTCCCATACAAATTAATATTTACATAAGTCCTCTAATCACTATCCAGCTCAAAAATCTTGCACTATTGAAACTTCATATCAGAGAACCTCTTCTTTATGTCATCCATGAAAACAAGACTGAAAGAGCTTTCTCGTCATATAAGATTGAACCACCCAAAAAAGTCTGCGGTGGCTTAACATGCCATTCAAGAATTACATGGCATTGACTTTAAGAATACAAAGCTTCTGGCTAAAGAGAACAATTAGTTCAAGAGGCTAATAAGAGAAGCAATAGAAATAAAAAATCACCTAATAATTTGAATTTGAATACTGGTTATGAACTCAATCGATCGTGGTTACCAGTCATTTGTTCATAATTTCAAGTCATTTTTATCTATGAATCCATTTGCAAGAGTTATTTCAACACCACCTCCTGAAATCTGTGGATGGTTCAGCTATGTGCCAAACCAAAAATAATTACAAGGAGTTGACTATTTCCCTATTCAGACCTTTATTTTTATCTCCTGAAGACCCGTGGACATCGGATCCTAGGAGTTTATATTTTATTTAGTCACCTTTGTTCTCTTGACAATTTTTGTCTATTCATTCACTCTTACACTTGAAAAAGGCAGCACTTTGATGTTGAAACGTTGTATTCCTAATCATTTTTATATACAGAACTTTCCCATATGAAACATATTTATTATTGGCAATTTATTCAGCAATCAAGAAACTCCAGTATTTTTTAGAAGGACGCGAATCTTATGTTTCAACTGATTACCAAGTATTATCATTTTCTGTTCGAAAAAATAATGATACCTATTCTTCTAAAGAAATCAGGCATTTATATTGTATACTTCAATTTGAAAATGACGTACGTCACATATCAGAAACAAACAATCCTGTAGCTGATGCATTATCCAGAATTTGTATTAATTCTTCATCAGAATTATCACACATTGATTATAGGCAAATTGCTTTAGCTCAAATGAATGATGAAGAACTAAATTACTGAAAGAATCTAATTCTCAATCACTCTTGTTTACAGAAATAACTATTCCCAATACTAATTACAAAATCATTTGTGACATTTCTACTGGTACCTCAAGACCCCACATACCTCTTAATTTCATATCGCAAATTTTTAATCATTCTCATAATATATCTTATTCAGGTGTATTGGCTAACAGAAAATTGATCTCTTCAAATTTATCTGAAAACATTCAAAAACAGATATATAAAATTGGACGAAAGCATGTAGCAAGTGTCAATGTTGCAAAGTATATAAACCTAATTATCTACCTACTGGATAATTCTCACTACTTTCCAAACTTTTTGAGATAGTACATCTTGATATAGTAGGCTCCTTACCAGTATCGAATTGTCATTTATATTTACTAACAATTATTGATCGTTTTACGCGTTGGGCAGAGGTCATTCCTCTTAAAGATACTAAAGTAGAGACAATCATGCACTCTTTTTCAAGTGGTTGGGTTCCTAAATTTGGAGTACCAATCCCAATTACAACTGATCGAGGCGCCCAGAAAACAATAAGTTTCTTTCTCCCAAAAGTATAGATTAAAGGACCTAGCGTTATTGCTCTGCCAAAACTGAAATTACAAGTAAGCTGGTCTTAGCCTATCGATGGCAACCATGTCAATGTTACCGTTTATATATAAGGTGAAAATTTTTTGATTTCTAACTATAACTTGATGAGGACCATTGTAAGAGGGTTGTAAGAGTTTTTTGATTCCGTCGAAACGAATGTAAACGTGAAAAGTTTTGAATAAATCTGATTGTATGTAGCATTTTTCATTTGATGTTCTAGAAGGAACTGGTTTTAAGATTTCCATTTTACTTTCGAGGTCTTGAAAAACAAACCTCAAAATCAGCACTCGTATCTGTTAATTGCCCGTCGCCACAAACTAGCTAGTATGCGCATAATTAAAGTACATACCAACACTACACTATTCCACACATTTTGTTTCTCAGAAAATAAGTAAGGTCTGGCGGGCCTGCGATCTTGCTCTACGACATTTGATAATTCTTCTAGTTTCTTGTGAAATATTGGTTAATTATCAGAGAAAGTATAGTCTACAACATAATTGGAACAGCATATTCCACAATCGCGAACCGTAATCCTTGCCTTCGGTTCGGCTCACAAACTTTAGAATATAGGCCATTCCAATACTTATTGTAGAATATACTATTCTATCGCTATGGTGCTTTTGACTTGTTTTGTATTGATTATGATAGTTTTTCCTATTTTTCTACGCTCCAACAAGATGATTATCCTTATTCTAAATAGTTTCTATCAATAAAAGAAGTGTTTTAATTCCTTTTATATTTTATTATTCATTCTACAATTTAACTGCTCTCAGTTATTATTTCAAGTTTATATAACAGACATATCTGTTATATCCTTGACCCCGTTGAAGTACCTTTTGTAAAGTCTGTCACTTTCTTCACCACGACTCGTATCTAACTAGCTGCAGTTTCTTCCACTCATTCAATCCTTTTTTCTAGGACTTGTATCTGTATCGACTGCGGTCTCTTTCACTGATCCATTGAAGTTCACTTCCATACCTTCCTTAGATTCACTCATCTTATACTTCCTCCGTTACGGTTACTTTCTTTTTCCCCATGGATCGCATCTGTTCCGCTACAGTTAATTTATGCTCAACTGTCGAACCAAAACATCCTCAAAACTCAAGTTAGCAAATACAAATGATTTTCCAAACAGTTTATACCTGTTTCAATTCTGTATTCAATCACTTTTCAATATTTCTTTTTATGATAATTAAGAGTTTATTCCCAAATTTCAAATGAAAATATTGTTTCTCCAAAATCATTATATCTAAACTGAATGATCAATTCTGTCATCCATATACGGGTCAAGTGGACAATATTTGCCTTGTTATTCACAAAAATGTATTTTCTCCTGTTTCTTTTCTTCTTCTCCTCTTTCTGCGTTTCGTTTCATTCCATATTCTGAATCATTCATCAAAATAGAATATAACTATTCATCCGACGAAGTAAGTCTTGATACCATTATTTTATCATACCGAAGACACTGCAACATAGGAATTACAAATAACCCAATAGTTCTTCTGAACTTCTGCAATACATGTGATACCACGTATTCTTTACAAAAACTAAGAGCATCCGTTGCTTGAAATATCGATTAATTTACAAATGCCCTATAAGTGTTTTCCAGACGCGTATCGCGTGAAAGATGTGATTGTTGTCAGTTTATACTTTTTTTTGTGCATCAATATTGGAAATAATTCAGAGTATAACAATGTCAATTTTGATCCGTTTAATGCTCGTGTCACGAAAATTGAAATAATTTGAAAATCGTTTGAATAATATCACATAAGATTGGATTATTATCACAAAGATATTTGAAAGGAAGTCTCAAAAGGAAATCAACAGAAGGAGTTATTCCAGAATTTATGTACATAAAAAAACCATATATTGTGTCAAAATTGATTTAATTTTGGTTTGGCAAGGGTTAACACAACCTCAACACAATTTTTAACACTTCACAGTACTGAAAATCTGAATAACTTTCTAACCTTTGAATCCAAAATCAATTTCAATGAAATTCTCCAGAATCTCACTCCTGATAACTGACTCTTACAAATATATCATCATTTACAGAGTTACACAGGTTACAGTATAAAAATACTAGACAAATGTCGTGCAATCTACTTTTCCGCCAGATTTTTCTGCATCTCCTTCTCTAACTATTTCTCTTTTTTAGTTTGAATACTGATTTATATAGCCCGTTGTTCTATTTTCTAGGAAATCCTTTGTTCTTGATCAATCAGAAGTATTGCTAGGTGAAAGAGTACAATTGGATGAAATCTTCCACTGTGCAACAATTAGATAACGCAACAGTACACTATTTTTCATATTTCTGACAACTGACAGACGTATCTAGAATATTCCAAAATAGTACATAGTGCAACAAGTGCAATAAGTTGTCGATTGCCCACGGGAGCGAAGCTGAGCGCACGTACGAAGTAGATAGTTGAGTTGCAGATACTATTTTCATTACGAATGCGAAAATGGCTTGCGCAAATTATACCTGGCGCAAGAAGAAAACAAAGAGCCAGTTAACGCCCGGAGTAACGTGCGCAAAATAGTACTTATCCCACATGGATAGTAGAAAATAAATTGGATAGATGATACAATAGACAAGTGAGCAGGTAAGAACTTCAATAAATATTACAATAAGTGACTAGTGTAAACGAATAAATGCATAAAAATTTTTAAAATTTTATCGAAGATTATGAATTCAAATCAGACAGGTTAAATTCATGAATAGATTTTGTGTGCTGACCTAATTTTCTGCCCCCATTTTAAATAAAAAGATACCCTTCGCTGATGGCGTGGTTGTTATTTTTGACGTCGCTGTTGAAATCTGCTAACGGTGTGCTCGGGCGCCAATACGGTCGGTGACGCAGTTTTCCTATGGCGGACGGCTGGATAGCTCAGACGGGAAGGGTTAGGGTTGTCAGAAATAATTATTAGGAGGTAGGTGTCAAAATGAGAACTATTACACAGAAAACGATGACGCTGAACATAGAACATTATTTTACAGAAACTTGTACGGTGATACATCGGCTGACGGTGACGGACGGCTGTACATGACACTCGACACCAGCGGTCGCATTACGGACCCAGGCGGTCGCAGATGACGAGAAACTTTCTATGCGGGTGGAACCAAACTTGCTCCCTCGCAGTGATTCTACATTAAGGCGGTTCGATACTGTGAAGTCACCAGGTGACTCCTCCAGCAGTGCTTCTACGTTAAATCAATCAAACGCTTATAAATCACGAAGACTCCTTCAGCGGTGCTTCTACGTTATATAATCAAACGCTTCGAAATCACGAAGACTTCTTCAGCGGTGCTTCTACGTTAAATAATCATACACTTCGAAATCATGAAGACTTCTCCAGCGGGGCTCCTACGTTAAATAATCCAAAAAATATCCTAAGTTCAAAAACAGCAAAAAATATTCTAAGTTCAAAATAGCAAGAATATTCAAAGTTCAAAACAACAAAAATATTCTAAGTTCCTTTCACGGACTTGGAAAAAACAAAACAAACTCACAAATTGTGTCGGACAGTTGTGCTAACGGACTTAGCATAAAAACTTCACTTGGACGGTACACACTCTGAAGATGACGCTCGGAATGTGACTTAAGTCGGCTAGAAGGCCTTATTTATACCCATATTTTAATGAAACCTTACTTAACATGTTTTCAAAATTAAATCCATATTAGCGCTAACAATAATATAAAGAAGATATACAGAAAAAAAAGAAGAAGTAATTTTACAAATACAAATTTCATTATAATAATAAATTTCCTATCACTCTCCTGTCGGATACATCCTTTCCTGATTTCATTTCCTCAATATTAAAATTATTCTAAATACTTGATCGGTCGGTAATATAGAAACTGTCAAGTGTCGGATCTAGTTTGCGTATAGTCAAAGGTCGCGCAGAATGTCAAATAACAAAAAAAATATACAATATACAACCTATTTACAGGACAACGGTGGATTACACTCAGACTTTATTACGGTAAGACACAAGACATAAATACAGATCATACGATATCAATTTCTTTTGATTTCAGGTGTTTTTAAAACCTAACCTTGTTCATCCACATGTGAAACATATCACAACGGACTTAAAGCAGTTGAAAACTAGCGGTAAGCGGTGTTGTCTGTTGAAGCAGAGTTACTTAATTTAAAGTTTACAGGGTGCGCAAGAAGTGAATTAATTGTGATGGACTAAAAAATTATTGATGGTAGCAGAAGGCTCTGGGATGTGCAACAGTAACATATTTTGGGGACTAATTCGTCACAATATCCATTAGCTAACGCTCAGTGAGATAGACCTTGAATACATATTCAAGATATAAGTGTAAAAACTTATCATTCAATGCACGAGCAATTTGGTTAAAATTACGAGCGAACTGAATATTTTTGAAAGCTTCGTGAGTGCATTGGAGGCTTCTACATGTGTATCTTACAATGCTTCATCTTCAAGCGATCTCATTGTCGTGGAACACTTAATTATATATGTATATCTTCTTTTTTGGTGATGACACATCAACGGTTACTATCGGTAACTAAGGAAATGATACTATGAATTTAACTGTTTTCATTGAAGTTAACATTGGTGCTCTTAAGAATTTGGATTGAAATATCAATGTTTAAACATGATTTTAGTGTTTAAGATGAATTTCAAAATAGCTCTCAGTTGTTGAAAATACTGATAATTAGAGCTGATTGACTTTCTTACTAAATTCGAGCATTGAAAATGTGGAATCAAACTTTTATCACAGTTTTTTGTCACAGATGTATAGTGAACAGCGCGCTGACGCGATAAGTTACTAGCCCAGCTGAATAATACTATTTTCACTTACTTGTACCAAGTACAAGGGAGTATTGTCGAACTGACAAAATTCAGCTGTCGAGATTTTGATGGAAATACCCGTTTTGAGCATCCCTGAATCCATTTTGACTATTCTCGGCTTGATGTCGGTACGTATGTGCGTGCGTTCGTTCGTTCGACACTCGAAAATCTCAAAACTGGTTGAACATATAATGTCGAAATTTTCTATTTGAGGCTGGTATAGGGTCTAGTTATGCACCTCGCATTATGGTTACAATCGTCTGTACTGGAAGTGCACTTTACTTCAAACTTTTCGGGAATTTTTCTAATGAATAAAAAATGATCAACCGTGGGATGTTGAAATTAAGGATTTCAACTTGATGTTGTATCAGAATGATCGATGATAATAATAATATATTCCAAAAGATCATCGGATGATGGATAAAAATGAAGGATAAAGAATTATTGAGTCATCTCTTCACGTTGCAAACGTTTCGATCTTTATTAGACCTTCATCAGTGCCTATAGGGCAATAAAAAAAACAATAGAATATATAATATTCAACAACATGCAAATATTCTATTGTTCTTTTTATTTTTTATTGTTCATTGTGAGAATATTTGCATGTTGTTGAATATTATATATTCTATTGTTCTTTTTATTGCCCTATAGGCACTGATGAAGGTCCAATAAAGATCGAAACGTTTGCAACGTGAAGAGATGACTCAATAATTCTTTATCCTTCATTTTTATCCATCATCCGATGATCTTTTGAAATATATAATTTTTACTGGATATGACTATTTTCTATAGATAATAATAATATTTGCTTTTTTGGTATGAATCGGCTGAGCCGAAAGTGCATTTCACTTGAAACTTTTTCCGAATTTTCCGCATAAATCCAGAATGATTAGCCATAGCATATTGAAATTTAGTGTTTGAACTTTTGGTAGCATCAAGATAGTTATCTACTATTTTTGTATCAATCGGCTGAGCCGAAAGTGCAGTTTATATGTATAACAGACATTCAGAATTCGCCGTATAAAACAATCAGTTTAATTAAAATGATAAGGTTGGCAATGATAATCTGCTGTCAATTTTTTGATTCTGTCTGACATTGTACATGTCAAAATATTATCAAAATTATATTAATTGAAATCTGAGGTGATAGAAAACTTGATTAAATAAATTTTTGTATACAGGATGTAACAGAAATAAGTACATTAATCCTAAGCAGTGATAGTTTTCGTCAAACCTAACAATTTTTCTTTGTAACTTTTTCCCGAATTCTCATCTTTTTTATGTATTTTTTATCCCCTATAATTTGATGAGTCGTTCAGGTGCATAGTTATCGGATCCAGTAGCAGTTGCAATAGAACAATAATTGATTTTGACCTACGTGGCTTATCAATTCCTTCAAATAAATTCTGGAATAAAACAGATCATAAATTATTAATTCTGTGAAGGATTTCATGGGCAGTTCAGGATAAGCTTGGTAAATTCATTTGGAACAATCTCCGAATCGTCATTTTTCACAAAAAATTGAATTATTGTGGTTACGCTAATGTATTTAATATCAAAATATTATGCACTTATACATTATGATGAGAATACCATGGGATATTTGGAACCTAACGTTTATCTGGAACGTAAAACAACAGATGAGATGAATGAAATACATTAATTTATAAATGAAGCACCTGTGTATCAGTTTTTCTCGTATCATTACAAACTTCACACTTCACACTCAGGTCGTTTCAATAAAGTATGCCCCGTGAATTGATCTGCTGAATAAGCAAAATATTGTATCATATATTTCAGAAAATATTTAAAATCAATTACCAAATTCAATTTGATACATTTAAAGGTTATATTCTCTGTTCTTCAAGAATAGAATCTTTAAAATTTTATGTAGCAATATTTCTATTGAATGATTCAGTGAATTGATTAATTTAGAATTACATTCCCTTCAATATTCTACCGTTTTCTTTGAATAAAACGTTGAATGATTTTCTATTCATGTTTCTGATCTGTTTCTGATGAAGTAAGTTGGGAACAGTAACTTCTTTTCGAACTGCTAGTAGATGGCAGCGCAGTCTGACTCTCCTGACACAGTGACACAGTTTTAGACAATTCAAATCAGCTGATTCAAGCGCAATAAACTTGTGCAGACAATCTTATGTTCAAGAAATGTACTATCCGAAAATATATAGATAACTCTTGCAATCCAACAATTTGGTTGAAATTGCACAAGCAATAGTTTTTGGGTACATTTTGCCTCCCAACTGTGCCATCTCTAAATCTGTCGCCCTAGGCTCAAGCTCACTCAGTCTGTTGGTCAATCCACCACTGTCACTCATCCATCTCATAACTGAAAGAAAACCATAATGCTACTGCTGTTATGTATGACAAGATGTTTAGATGTAAACACTATTCACATCATTTGTGGAATTATGACTCGATATGCGGGAATCAATTGGGAAAAGTACCTGATGGAGATCAATTTAAGTATATTATTCTGCACTTTACTTCAAAAAGACTTTTTTTTTACTGACATTGAACGAGTTTTCTTATTACTGCAAATAGATTCTATCAGCAAAATATGCAAACTTGGAATTATTCATAATTTACTTTTGAATAATTCACTTAGCAAATTGAAAGTGGGTAATAAAATTAATGCAGGTACTTTACAGGCTCTACACGTGATAGCTGTATTTATTTGTAGAAGTAAAGTTCTTGTAAACACAAATAATTTGCAAATCTCATTATTCCCAGCTCTATAAAGATGTACAAAGTCTAATGGACACTTATGAAGCTAGTGCAAAACCCAAATCATGTCACTTATCAGCGTGATGATTTAATTTCACAGTGTATCTACAATGCTAACAAACAAATTTGTATGAATATTCAGCAACTTTGAGATCCATGAATTATTCCTACAATAGCATTGTTCATGAAATACTTTGGACACTTAGCATGCGTTGACTCCACTATATTGTTTCGGACAGTTTCGTACAGTTAATATGAAGCAATATTGTTAAAGTCTATTTCCAATGTTGAATACAAGTAGTTTATTAATATAAAGGGATAATTGATATTATAAAAGATTGTATGTAGCTGAGCTGAGTTAATTATAGAAGATCGGAAAGGCAGGAAAGGAGCTACAAAACGGTGTTGTCTTAGAATATGTCAAAGTGACAGTCATTCAAAATCGTTACAAGAAGATAATATGTACTATTTACTTCAAATATCGACAGAAGAACACAAATTTCTGGTGAAGTGCACATGAAAAATTGTTCTGAGTGTGCAAATTGTGATTCGTGGATGAAATCGTATCGACGCGAAGATTTCAAACTCTGGATCACGTAACAAAAAACACATATATTTGTTCCATTTATTTTTATGGTGGCACTGGGCCCACATAAGCGAAACTCAGCTTAATATCAATAAAAGAATTGAAAATTAAAGTATTTTCTATCATACGAAAATTGTACATTTTATACTTTGCGAATACATAATCGCTTGACATTCATGACATTTATTGTAAATACTATCGCAGAGCTGTCATATATTTTAATTTGTAATTATTGATGACAAAATTAATAATCGGATAACTTCGAGGATAAACATAATACAAGAATGACGAATATAAAAAATAATACTAACCTCCTCACTAATTCTTTTCTGTTATCACTCTATTTCCGTCCGTGGCACTTCAGCCACCGTATCAATTGAAGGCAAGAACGTTTCTCTAATTTACCATGCAACAATGTTGCCTCATCAATCACCTATTCATTCAATATGGTACTAAAAAATGTCATTGGTCCTATTATTACTGCTTATTGAGATGAAACTGTCCGAAACAATATAGTAAAGTCAACGCACGCTAAGTTTCAAAAATATTTCATGAACAATGCTATCAAAAGAGTGCAATAAGTGGAACTTTTCAATCTCAAGTGAAGAGAATATGTAGGCTTTTCCGTCAACCATGAAAGTGCCACCATAATTTGAGTAGGACACCAACTACCCGTACTAGCAAAATTTGAGAAACTCTCATGAAAGTGAAAGTATGTGGCAAATGATTAAAAAAAAAGCAAGAGAAATCAAAATTTATGCAACAAGAGTGTGAAGCTGAGTATTTCGACATGAGGCCAAGTATTTGATGATGAGGCTTGCCAAATCATTAAAATTATTGACCGAATATCATAATGCCCATTTACAATCGTATTGCATACAAACCATTTTCCACGGTCTCTTCCATATTTTGAGTGGCCAAGCACGGATCAAGAGAGCCAGAAGCACAAAGTGACATTCTGATTGAACAAATATCTAAACAAATGGATCAGTGGGAGGTACTACAAACATGCATTCACAAGAAAATTTACTGCTACGCGTTTAAATAGTAGTAAAACTGAGACGCGAATGAGCCGTACTTCACGCATCGTTTACTATCCACTAGGGATTTGATCTTATTCATGAAAGATATTATAGCACTATCAATTGATGTACCCAATTATAAATCTTAAAAAATGCTTCGAAAAAGTTGAAATTCATATTACTCTAATTTTTTGATGTTATTCAGAACATTTTGATAGTAGAATTGCAATGACTATTCGGTTACTATTCAGTATTAGGCGTACTCAACCGAAATTTGATATTCGGTCAAATACTGAATATCGAATCACTATTCGGTCGAAAACGATTGGCAACAGTGTCAGCAGAGAGAAAAGTTGTGTATAAAAGTGACTCAAGTTGGATATCTAAAATTTGAGGAATTAGGTTTTATATAATCACTTGAGAGGTGTGTTTTCAATCTCATATGTTTACTTTTCTCAAATCTGTGTGAATTTCCGTTTGATTGAGACAAATTTAAATTAAAACAGAGTTGAAAATAGAAAACTAGCCAAGGTTGAACTCAGAATCGACAAGATCTCAGCTTAGCGCAACACTCAGCGGAAATTTACAAGTTCTGAAATTTTATGAAATAGTGTTCCCAACTATGACGGATCTGAAAGATATTATAAAATAGAAGAACTTTTATAACCTCTCAATAACAAAATAGATAATATGCTACAAACGCTGCAAGCTCTGAACAATACAACGCACAGCAACAATAAAAAAATTAAAGCACGGCTTGATCAACTGGAAGTACGAATGAAGTTAAAAAATTAAGCCAATAGAATTTTTAGAATAGGAGCTTCAAAAAAAAAATTGTTTTCTTCGGATTAAGAGAAGAAAATAACGAAAATTCAGGATAAAGTATTTATAACTGAAAGACGATAATATGAAGTTACCCAATATTACCGCAACTCACATTGATAGTATTAAAAGAATAATATATTATTAGAACTATCTGCTGCAACTTCACAAAACATAAGAAACCAATATCCAAATCACTCCTATTCAATGTGCGGCAATTTTAACGCAAGTATAGGAGATTTAGACCAGCTAGAATAGCTAGATGAAGAATTACAACTCAGCAACAATTGATTTTCCAAGAGAGAAGCGCTTGATGGCAACACGAATAAAAGAGGCAAAGAACTTACTGCGATCTTCGAAAATGGAAATTTTGCAGTATTAAACGGGTGATCAGAAAGTGATACCCCAGCAGAGTACACTTACTTAGGAGCAAACGAGAAAAGCCCAATTGACTTAGCCTGAGTAGATCCGGACACACTTCAACTCATTGATGATTTCACTGTGAATAAAGACGTGTTCGTATCAGATCATCTCATCTGCTCATTCAAAAACGCAAGCCTAATTCACAAGCTTAACTCACCACCAGAAGAAAAAATAGACTTTCAAATAAGTCATGTGATTCTCCTTTAGAGACCATCTCAGAGTAATACGAACTTATAAAATTGAGAATCAAAGCAGCTTTTAACGACATTAGCAGAACAAAGAACACTAAAATTAACCCAAACAGAACTAGCTTCACGAGGAATAAGATTTAGTTTTACAAGTATGCAACAAAGACGGCTACTCGAAAAAAAACCTCTCACTGTACCAAGAAACAAATTATGCAATATTCTGATATGAATCTGGGATACCATAAACAAGCTTCAAACGAAAGCTCACGTAAAAAACTCAATAAAAATAGCGGAATGAATGAAAATTTTCCAAGAATTTTACAGTGCAGAAGTCGTTAATGAACAAACATATTTTGACGTCCACCACCCTCATCTAGACGGCAACATCACTTATGAAGAAATAAATTTTGGGAAATGAAAGGGAACAAGTCACATGGCATGGATCAAGTAACTTATGAAGTACTTCAGAACTTACCATACAAATGGAAAATATATCTTAAAGATTTGTTTAGTTGTTACCTCAAAGAAGAAACCTTACATAGGGAGATAAAAGCAATGAAAATCCCCTCACTACATAAGAATTGAGACCATATGGGAAAAAATTATTGAGAAAAATCGCTCTGTCTGACGCAGACTGAGATTTTCTCATAAAATATCCTGAATAGTAGATTGCAGACTTGAGTGGAAAGTAAAAACATCCTCCCTGAGGTCCAAACAGGGCTCAGAAGGAAACGTTCCTGCGTAGGTATCAGTCATACAAACAACATTTTCGACAAGGAAACAAGGTTGCTGCGGATTATTTTACCGCAACCATTTCACGACCTTTAATTACTTTTACTGGTAGAGATTGAAAATTCCTCAAGCCGTCTCTGGCTTTCTCAAGTAAGCAGTTGAGACCGCCACTGATCTGGCGAGAGCATATAGAGGACCGCAAGGCTGTTTTGCTCTCTTTCTTCGGTGGTCAGATCCCTATCAATATTACTTCAAACAGTTCCTATTTTACGCTAGTGTTCTAGTTTCACGGTTACAATAGTAAGTACTATTTTCTAATAATTTCAATAATTGTTTGCTTTTCGTGATATTCAATTCCCTAATGTAGACAGTTTTATTGTAGAGTAGTTTTTTTTTGTAATCGTGGCTCAGTTTTGAGGTGACTTTTTTAAACGTAATATAAATTCGTAGTTTTGCTTTTTATTTTACCGTGAGGCTCCGGCAGGGTACTACCCATCGGAAGAAGACCGTCACGAGTTATTTTGGGCTCTTGAAGCTTTCTTTTTTTCTACTCAAGTAGTCAAGTTCAGGTGACGTACTCTTCTTCCCGTTTTATTTCATATCCCTTAGTCCGATCTTGCATTTGTGAAGTTCTAGTTTTCTAGTCGCTTTAATACTCACGTTTTTTGGTTGGTTTACTTTTTTTACTGGTAATTGGTTCTACGGAACCCTTGGTTTTCTTTTTTTGGTATTTTATTTTGGAATTACCAGTCCGAGTCCAGCGGAGTATTAAACTTGTCGTGGACTTCACAAATCAGTATCGTCCTTCTATTCGTTTCCTACATACATGCTCTCTCATCCTCTCCTTGGAATGAGTGAGTGAGTGAGGTGTGAATGTAATTACTGACATTTTTTTATATTCGGACTAAGAGCTTCGTAAATTTTGCGCTTCACTGTTTCTATCAGAAAGGACTTTCCTCTTACTTTCTTTAGTTCATTTTGTTTAGGTTCGACGTAATAACTTTTTCATTGGTTAAACGGTCGAGTAGACCTTACTGATAGAACTTGTTTTTTTTCGGTCAACGAGTTACTTGTTCAATTTTGTCAATCCTCACCGTGTATGCTTGCGATCACCCCATTTGTGTTGTGACATCTTCTTTTATATTGTTTATTTTTCTGGTACCAAAATTCCGTTGTGAATTCATTGTAATTTTGTGTCGTTATCCAAACCATTGTCAAATTTATTTTCGAACAAATTAATGGCGTAAGTTTTTCAGCTTATTATTGTGTCTTTTAGCCATTACATCAGCAAGTGAACTTAGCTGAATTGAGAGCAGGGGCCGGATACCAGCCGTAGGAGCAGCTGAAGTCGTCTTCATTCTTTATCGCTTCTCGGGAGGCTGTCAACACTCACCATATTGGTTCGTCCAACCGACGAAGACCGCAGATACAGCCCAAGAACTTCGACGACAATTCTAAGTATTGTTTTGGTCAACTCCAATCGCAAGGGCCGTGGCACCACCTCTGGCTTACTCCAGGAGAAGTCATAGCTAGCGATCTATAATATTCAGCGATTGTAAGGTACATTGTCGTTTAACTCAGGTTAAATCAACATACACCAGTGATTCAATCTGTATAATTTATTAATTTTTTATCTGTTCTGCTAAATCGTTTATGTTTCTACTTCCTACTACTATCTCTATTAAGTTGAACAGCTTAAGGTGGCCGTCGAATACCGTCCAAACGTAATTCCTTTCGTTTGACTATATAAAAAGATGAAAACAAATGAATTTTAGCTAGATGATTTCAGGACATGCAATTCTACAGTTTGAAGTAATATTCACTTCTCTATCAACAATAATAAAATTATTCATAACAATATATCATAGAATAAAGAAAAATATCGCATTGTATGTAATCTCAAAGAATGAAGGATGACGTTTCATAATAATTCGCACAAAATAAAAATCGATATATTTGTTAATGCTCATTAACGAGCGGAATTACAATATTTGCCTATACCTTCAATGTTAATTTAGTACAGCGTTTTTCCGGAGAGACTTTCCGCAGCTCTGCCTTACTCTCTTAAGACTCCGCTCGCCACCCCCCCCTCTTCGGGTAGTACCATCATGATGAAATTTAGATTCTCTCCCAAAATTTAGAGACCACACAATTTTTCTTGTGTTCAATCTACTTTTTAACACAAACTGAAATTGGTCAATCGGATAGCTTTATTGCAAGAATAAATTTTTCAATCCGAAGTTAATTAATAGTGGGACTCTAAGCAAATGTTTGCATCTTTGAATTTGTAAGTTGAAGAATGTGAACAGAATCACAATGAACCTGTACGTCACACTTGCATGAAAATTTTCATGAGTCAACAAATCGATGCATCTTCGTCAATTTTTCGAAGATCTTCAGATCTGTAAGATAAATTGATCAGCTCAGTGTCCACCATTAGTCTATTATCAACAACAAACGAAGTAATGTAGTATAATGTTGCAATTCTGTGCAATTCTATAATTCTATAGTTTTGTGATACGTACTTTTAATCAGAGATGTCAGAAAGCATGATTTCAATGAAAGTCAGTAATCATTGATTTTTCCTTCAATGAACCATGTTTTTTCAAAATTTCATTGATTCACCAAATTTTTTGAAAATCGTTTTACTGAATAGAGTGAAATTAATTGATATATACTTAATCAAATTAATCAATATATAATTAAATGGATCCAATCAATATTTATACATTTTGGATTTTGATTATTATTGATCATTTAAAATTTCAGCACGAATGTAAAATGAACGAGTCTACAATTCAGATATTCAGTGATTCACAAGAAATCTCAAAAATATTTTTTAAAGAATTGATTTGTCTCATCAAATATATTTAATAATTTGATGCAAATCTTGATTTTGTTGTGTAATATGAATATAAATGAATTGATAAAAAAGAAGAATCGAGAAAAATAAAAAATTATTTGAATCATGGTTTTAATTAGAAGATTCAGCTCGCAATGAAATAAAATAATCAAGCCAGCTCTGCTTCACATTGAATCCTATGTATATTTTGGAAAATAAATTAAAATTAAAACTAATATTTCTTATTTGTGTTGTACCATTATTCCTTGATTTTATATTAGTTTTACTGAGATACATATTATTCACCTATTCTGCAATAACAGAATATTGAATCCAAGAGCAGTGGCGTAGCGTGGGTATCAGCCGCCCAAGGCGGAAGAAAATTTTGCCGCCCCCTTATTTTGGTATTCCAATTTAAGACCCTCATATACAGTAATTCTGAAGAATTTTTTGGCAAGGACAGTCACATTATTGTGTATTGTGAAGGTTACAAATGGAAAATTATATGAGGGTGCGCAACGAAAAGCGGAACATAGGAGTTTGACATGCGATTTTAAAAATGTGTGGATATTGGGTCTCCTGTATATTTTAGAGCAAAAGTACAGGAATAAAAAGTTGTTCAAAATCAATTTTTACACATGAAAAGCTTTCATTTAATGCAAGAGAATATCTGTAGCATTAGATATTGAGGAAATAAGATGTGACATTTCCGTGAAAAATTAGATAGCCACAGAAATAAAGAACGAATAAAACAAACTCTAATTCTGACAGTTCAATTCAGTGTTATCACAACAATTATCATCAATAATGATGACTTGTACAAAATCAATTTTTACTCATGAAAAGTCTTCATTCAATGCGTTAGAAAATCTATAGATTCAAATCAAATAGCACAGAATGAAACTTCAGAATGAAAACTTGTTCCATTCGTTTTTTATTCTCATGGCAATCTGATTGTTGACGAAAATGTCAAGTTCTATTTCCTAAAATTCTAATGCTACAGATATTCTATTGCATCAAATGAAGATTTTTCATAAATAAAAATTGATTTTCAACAACTCTCCATTTTTGTATTTTTGCTCTAAAATATACTGGAGAGCCAATATCCGCACATTTAAAAATCCCATGTTGAACTCCTATGTTCCGCGTTTTGTGGCAAATTATGTATATGTTGTATAACATAATAACCTCATTCGTTACAAAAACTCTTACACATATTACACTTGATATTGCGGGTATAGAACACTTATTATCATACCTTGTCGATCGACAAGATCAAGTTATCAGCGAATTGAATGAAAAATGCAAATCGACTGCTAATTAGAAAGATAACGATACTGTTTATACCTATATTTTTATAAAGAATAATTTATGACCTGTTTTCGTTCCTTGGAAATTCTTGCTGATTTCAGAATCCATTTTGAAAATATGAAATGATTGAAATATTTATAGGATATTATTATTATTCATTGTAAAATTTTGCCGCTCCCTAAATGTGCCGCCCGGGGCAGACCGCTTCCCCCGCCCCCGTCACGCTACACCATTGTCCAAGAGTGATATATCTCCAAAGCGTCACATCAACGCGGGCAGTAGAGTGACCTTCGTCTATTTTTAAATCCAACTCTCCCTTAGTTTGCCGCCTCTTCTAGCGACCGATGCGCCCAAGATACATAGCGGAATAGTTTGTCAAGCCCAATTTGTCGGCCACCTTAAGCCCTCTATCCATTTTTTTCAAGTCCTGGCGTCTATTCTTTTTTTTTTTTGGTCTTCTCTATTTGGTCTTTGCAGCTGTGCTTTCAGTTAGTCGAGCCTTCCAAACAGAAGGTAGGAGCAATTTAACACTAATAAATATTGATAATTTCTTATTGAAATATTATTTATTTGACTACCACTATCGTGGAAGTGACTTTAACAAATTATTCATCAAGAACACCAGAAGAAATAATTATGTAATAAGGTACATACACTATTTTCATAACCTTCAAAAAAATTTGAACCTCACTATATATCATGGAATGAGATCTAATCAGTCCAGGTATGCTACAGGTTGAATGTAAAATACTGAGAGGGCTTTTTCATCAACAACAAACAGAATATACTGTCTTTGCAATATGCGGACGATAGGACGATATAGTTATGTTTGCAAGTTCACTGCAAGATAAACAAAGGGAACTTAACGCTTTGAATAAATACAATACGTATAATATATATATATATATATATATATATATATATATATATATATATATATATATATATTTTGATTGATTGTGTAGTACAGGTCAATAATAAAATTGATAATTATAATACAACAATTGTACAACAAGATGCTGTTTTCCCAATCTTGACCTCCATTCCTCCCTATTGTGTGCTATGTTTTCTTCTGGATCTCGGTCTCTCATTGCTTTTTGTAGACCCTCGCTCCATGATTTACGGATGCGCCCTCTTCTGTTTCTTCTGGCTGGTTTCCAGTTGAAAACTTTTTGTGGCCATCTATACTCTTCCATACGTAGGAGGAGCCCAAACCATTTGAGACCTCTCTTTCAAATTCTTTGGCTAACTGTTTCCTGTGGTTCATTCTGTCTCGTATATCGTCATTGCGAATTTCATCTCTCCTTGATATCCGAGAGCCTCTGCGCAAGTATTCCATCTCTACGGCTATTAGTCGACGCTTCTCATCCTCTTTCATAGAACAAATTTCACAGCAAAAACATAATACTGTCCCGACCATTGTTCGACCAATTCTCTTCTGATTTTTTTTGCCAATGTTTTTGTACCACCATACAGAATTTAATGCTCCGACAATTTTCCTGGCATTTTGCATTCTATTATTTAGATGTGGATGTAGAATTTTGTCAATAAATATGTTTTATTTAAATTATTAGAAACATAACGTTTCAACAGCAAAGTGTTGCTTTTTCTAAGTGTATGAATGTATAATGATTATACATTGATTCACTTAAAAAAGGCAGCAATTTGCTGTTGAAACGTTGTGTTTCTAATAATTTATACAGAAATTCTCACTAAATAGAAAATATTTACTAAAAAATGCTTCATATTCCTTATTCTTTGAATTTGAGTTAGCATATTCACTTGTCTTTATCTTCCATAAAGCTGGAAGACTTCTATTATTGTCTATTACAACTCTTTTCTCATAGAACAAGTATCCACGTTTCCAGCCATTGCTTATTATTTTGAGATAAAAATAATTTAAATCCGCTAGTTTAACCAGTCACAGAAAACTGTATATTTATGGTATCACGAAACTGTGAGCTTTCACTTTCGAACAAATCTCTGCATGATAAGACTAGGACGTACCTAGTACGTGCTCATCCACTAACACACAGATTATTCGACAGACTTTGACATTTCCGGATGAAGTCTACAAATAAACCTTTGTGTGGCATGCGGCAAGCTTATTTTTCGAATGAAATCTCCATTATAAATAGCTAGTGCAGGAATGTAGTTGTTTCAAATAAGATTATTTTAATGAGTATCAAAATGATTACAGTTTATTGCACACTTATCAAGAGGGTAGACTATCTGTGAATTTATAAGTGAGCAGGAGGAGTAAGCTCGTTGACGCTCGTGGAAGTGAACATTTATGATCTCACTCCAGAGCTTATAATAATTCGATTTATCTCTTCACTTTTGTGTAATGTGACCCTTTGATAAATAGTGCTCAGAGCAAACTCATCGTAGCGAAATCGACGAAAAAAAATATGATTCAAAATGGTTCGTGGTATAAGTATCCTCCAATATCCAAACGACACAAGAAACCAAGGATAGTCGAAAAGAGAAATTATTTGGGAAAAAGATTGGAAACGATTTCTTATAACTCAGTTATGGACTCTATGGTAAAAAATAATCGAATGTTAGTCTTATTCCACTTTTTTTCTCACACAAACACCATAGTAATACATATTATATTTTCATAGGTTCATCTCTTCATAGGATTCTATAGGTGTAATGAAAGACAAATAGACCATTAACATAAATAGAATAAGATAATTCTTTGAAACAGATCATTCCAAATTTTAGAAGAATATCTTGTAAATTTTTGCCGATTTATGTATCGTTATCACTGGTACTAATGTACTATAGATAAAATACAATGTTTCATATGATTGATTTTTTGGAAATAATATCGCCACTACCTATGCAGGAGCTACTTCGTTGGTAGTAGTGCAGTCAACTGAGAATACTACATTTGTTGAACTTGAGTTCTGTATTATATTTGAATGATGTTGTGCATGTAATTGCAAATAAGATTTAATCAAAGATGTAGAATGTCTTGTGATTTTCATCAATTCTTGTTAACCTATTCCTTTTTAAGCTAATTCCAAGACTGCCCATGATATGAAAAAGTTACACATTCATTTCCATAATACTTAGACAGAAACTACATATCTTCTAGAATAGTTGGTGGTCCTCCGGTTTTAATGTCCAATCCAATTTTTATTTTCTTTTATTTTTCAAAATTCATTTCTACTGATTGGAGACTTATAATACTATGCTAGCTGAATTTTCAGAAATATATCAATATGAATTTGATGTAACTAATAATAATTTGTCAAAGGGAATGTTGCACAACCTTTTTTTTCCAGCAATTTACGGAAAAGTCTTACAGGATATTTGCTGAGTTCATCTATATTTTCTGTGATCCATTCATTCTATCCGGCTGGATAAATCTCTCTTATTATTAAATTCAATGATTGAATTTTTAAATAAACTCCTGCACCTCTCCGAGCTAGTTCATACGAAGCGATAAGAGTTTTAATTTTTTTGTCTGAAGATCCTCCGTGGTATCTTTATTATACATGTCAATAATTTCATGAATTTAATTTACCTTTGAAGCCTTCAAATTTATTCCCCTATTTTCGGAAATTACTTGTCTTCAAATGGGCTGAGTTCAATTCAGTAGTCTTCAAAATATTTAGTTTAACATTTCAGATGTTACATTCCAAATAGCTCTGACAGCATAATCTTCATAGTTTTCTCCATCTATCTTTTTCATATCAAATCCAAAGTTACACAATATATCAGCTAGTTCTGCTTTAGGCAAGGTTGGTTGCAACTCATTACCTTTATTATTGCAAAATGCACTGATTTGTCTTCATTCATTATTGAAACATCTTTTTTTTTGTGTTTTCAGACTTCTTGTTTTCGATTCAATTAGAAATTTCCGCGAGAGATCAACTCTGATATTTTCAAGAATTAATTATTTGTTCATACTAAATCTGTCTGTTATTTTTCTATGGCAAAGGTAATTTATCGAGATAAATACATAATCGGAAACAGCTCAATTCGTTCCAACTTATATTATTTAATGTATTCATCAAATGAAACATACATTCTTCTAAATAGTAGAATCCAAATCATCCGTCAAATTATAGTCGCTCATGCAATTAAAATACATTATAAATTATTTGCTCATTTATAAAACTTACTAGACTATTATTAAAATTCATTTGGGTATATCACATCTGAAGAAATCAACAAAAATATTCTTGAAATTTAACTGATAAGAGTGACGTCTCTTAGAAATTTCTCGTAGTTTTTTACTTACTTTTACAAAGTAACAACAATTTTTTGCCTAAATATAGAATGATCCGCCATAGCATATTGTAATTTCGTATAAAGAACTTCTATAACATCTTATTGTACATCTTGCATTATAATTGCGATCGGCTAAACCGGAAGTACACTTCACTTGAAACTTCTTTTTAATTTTCCGCATAAATTCAGAATGATCAGCCATAGGATACTGGAATTCAGCATTCAGAATTGCTGTAGCATCTTTATGATCATCTTCTATTTTTGTAACAAACGGCTGAGCCGGAAGTGCACTCTATATGACAGACTTTTCGAATTTTCCGCATAAATCCAACACGATCGAACGCAGATTGTTAGAATTCAGTATTTAGAAAGATTATACTGTCTAGATGCTCATATCCTATTTTCATTGAGATCCACCAAGCCGAAAGTGCACTTTACTTGACAGACTTCTGGAATCTTTCGCATAAATTCGAAACGATCAGGTGTAGAATATTGAAATTTGGTATTTCAGTCTGCTGTAGCATCTGAATAATTGCCTACTATTTCCATAACAATAAACTGAACCGGAAGTGCACTCCAGTTGGAATTTATTTTTCAATTTTGCGCATAAAATCAGATCTGTTGGTAGTCGTAGAATTTTAAAAATCAGTATTAAGGAATGTTGTAGTATAAGAATAATGGCCTACTGTTTCCATAGCAACCAACTTGGCTGAAAGCGCATTTTACTTGACAGATTTTTAGAATCAAAACGATTAACTGTGGAATGATGAGATCTTGTGTTTGATTATACATATCCAATGATATACAAATCAGAATCACACATATATATATATATATATATATATATATATATATATATATATGAAAGCCGTAAAGATGCGCAAAATTTTGATGGAAACGTACCTAAAACGCTCCTTCTGGTATAGTCTTGACTTTCGTTCCGGCGTGCTGCGCGGGCCTTTACCCTCAAGGCTTTGCAGTAGGACAGTTAGATCGTTCTTGTGACAAGAATACTTTTACGATAAAAACAATTTCGATTACCAATTGAACTTAGATAATCCCTGTATTATGTGTTAATGATGTATATTCTTGCACTTCTCCCGCTAATGATTCTCTGTATGACTGTACCCTGTCTTATTATCAGTTTCCGATATTCCTTTAAATATTTATATCTAGAAATATCGTTCAATCTAAGTCTTTCACAAAGTGGATCAAAGTCATAGGCTCCATAGTGATATATAGCAAGACCACCTATCTATCAGAATTACCTTCTCGAAAGAACCACTTCTTCTGCACATACCTCTTCTAACTCATCGTTCTGAGACTTAAGCACTCCGTTTTACTTGTGCATTCGAAAAAACATGTTATTTCTACCCCTAGTCATTCATTCCAAGCACACAATTCGCTTAGCTTGCACGTTCATACAAGTGGACCTGAATCATATATTCTTTGCCACTTAGCTCAAGCTACAATAGAAATTTGTTTTGTTTAGTAATACATTTTGCATTAGCTCTATAATTTCCATATAATCATTATGAATGTAGAAATTTTCAAGCATAAAAAATGTGTCCTCTCCCAAAAATATCATTCGAAACAAAAAAGAATTCAAAAACCTTCATAATACTGAACGAAGCAAGCTCGGCTATCAGTAAGCTGCCTTGCAAGCGAAGCGAGCTCGATCAACGTTAAACCGCCGTACGAGCGAAGCGCAAAAGTTGCGTCATTCATTTGTTGTGGTGTTTAATTTTTTGAACGTAGGTACTTGAGTATAAGAGGTAGTCTCATATCAGGGCCTTATAACTCGAACATATTTATGACATGTCAAACTGTGAAAAGATCCTCATTTGTAGGAGAACAATGAAGATATAAGATTTTTGTACTTGACCGAGACTTTTCAGGTATCAATAATTATTAGAAAAAAAAAGCACTTGGTGTAAGTTTCACTTAGAGTGCTTTTCTTTTATAATTTTCACAATGTTTCATCAAGTAATTACAGCTAAATCGTTTAATTCTATCATAATATCATCCTACTGCTTCCCTGCCATTCAAATATCCCACGATTTTATGCACAATGAAATAATAAATATTGATAAGTCTGAAATGTGTAGAAATTTGTAGAGACAAAGGTCTAAATTCTAACGTATGAATGCTGGTTTATGATGGATTTAGTTCAAGAATTTATATTTAGAAATGGATTGATAGTCTCATGGCCGATTTTATAAAAGACCAAGTAAATTTACTCTCATAATAAATTCATTCTACTCGACAAATTCAAATCATTTTCAGTGTCCTTATGACGACAGAATCATTGCTGTCAAAAAATCGATTATGATGGATTTAACTTAAAAATTGACATTTTAAATGTGGATTCAAAGTTTTAGAGCCTCATTCTCGTCTATTTTTTGAAATATAATCCAAAATTACCTTTCTGAAAGCCATTTTACATCACCAAAATTGTTTTATTTGCACAAATGTTGAGTTTTGGTTTGATTTTTTACTTTTATCACATAAGTATGGGTACTGTTCCACCATATTCATGACTTGAATATATTTTCTATGATAGTTGTCAATAGGCTCTTTGCGCAAACGTTGGAGAGCAACACTAGCGCTCGGAGTGTTTAATTTTGAAAGTAGCTGCAGGAAAAAATTTGAATAGTCATTACGTGGAATAAGTGAATAAAAGCTAAAAAGTTTATATTAAAGCTTGAAATAAGTTTAAAAACACAAGTGAATGATGACTAATGGAGTTATAATAGGAACAGGATTCCAATTCATATAACCTGGTTATATCCGGAGTAACAATATTAGAAAGAGGAAAATTAGTGCAAGAAGTGAGCATGTGTTTAATGTTGAAGAAAAACTGTTTTTGGAGAAGAGTTTGATTTCCGCGCTTGCTGTAGAGCAAATGTCGATTAATTCTTATCCGTTTAAAGTTTTTATCGAAGTAAGATATGTTATTTTGAAGTAATTAATTATAGGGTCTGTCAAACGAATCAAAACATGTCACATGAAAGTATATTTTTTCACATTGCCTTAGGTTGATGAAACGCGAGATATTTTGCATGAATTTCTAAAAACTTATCCGATACATAAAAATAATACATACAAAACTGCTATCGCTTACAATGGTTTAACCTAACTTCTTACATGAATTTTCTAGTTTCATCAAGTAATTTCTACATTTAATACATATTCTATAACTATTATTGACTTCTTTTTACTTTTTTTACTCGTTTAATAGCCTGAATCCATTTTTTCCCATTCCTATTTCATGTTCTCTGGATGGAAACTTGTAGAAATGTTTATGTTTTTTTGTATTTCCGTAACTGTTTTACAGTTTGAAACGCAACAATTTGTATAACCAACACGTAATATTTCAATTTACTGTTAAACTGGCTTATAAATTGCTTTATAATTTAAATTAGGTACATATATTCTGAAATCATGTACGATGATAACGTTTTATTTTCCTGCTAGTACTGTCAAAATTAACCACTACTGGCGCTGCAACCTATTCGCAAAGAGCCTATTTGAAATTTCTGACATGTCAATCAATGTCTACGATTGGCTGGACTTATAATTGAGGAAATCTCAATTTGTGAATTAAATCTATCATGAACCAGCTTCCAAAGACTTGTTCATGGTGAAATTAAATTAGGAATTCATATTTGGGAATTTGGATTCATAGTATTAGATCCTAATTACCTTTTGTGTAGCCATTTTATACGGTAAAAACCATTTTATTCGCACAAATAATTGAATTTCAGTTTGATTTATAAATTTTAACATTATATCTATACATGCTTCCCTATTATATTCATGATTTGAATCACTTTTCTGTGACAGTTGTCAATTTGAAATTTTTGACATGTCAGCCAATATCTATGATTTAGAAAATCCATCATAAACCAGCCAGACATTTCGCAAATTTTTTATTCCAAATAATCGATTGCGGTTTTTTTGACCATCATCAGAAGATACAGAAGAATATACAAACATTCGTGCTCATATACTTATGAGTGTTATACATTATAGGGGTGAGGGGGGGGGGGGGGGGGGGAAATAATCAGCTCTTCCTCACAAGTACTCGAAAAACTTTGATTGGAACTAATCAACCTGTTCATTTAGAATAGGTTGAAAGAAAATAGAAAAAGAGTATTGTTTCACAAAAAGAAATCTGAAAGGTCTTTGTTCACACTATTCTCGTAAGAATCTATTCACTGATCGGCTCCGATCACTTGAGGATCATCTTTAGATAGCATTGAGGACTGTTGGAGATTGCTAGAGCGTGAGATAAAATTCTTGATGTTTTCACATTCAATCCAAAATACATAAAACTCTCATTAGAATATTCCAAACAACTCATTCACAAAAACAATTCATCTCTATTTAGCATAAGAGTTATCATCTTCAGCTATTCAATAAGTACCCAGTATTAAAATATAGTATGAATTATGATACGTAAAGTCGGGCTGACATTAATCTAGCATAATAACATAGTCAAATTAGCGTTTTACCTCGGAATGAGGGATTTTGAGCCGGAAATTTGTACAAACTTCAATTTCATAATTCCAAAAGTTGTCCTAAGGGTCACATGAAGCCTCGTGTCTGCATCTTAAGTTATTTAAGGTCAAAAGTCGCAAAAATCAGTTTTTTTTCAAATATCTCGGTTCTTATAGACTATGTGCAAGGGGGCGGAGTTTGAACAAATATCGATGCGAGCGTTCATGGTGAGCACCATTGTAACCATTGAACTCCATTTCTCAGAATACGTCAATGAGCTGTCATTGAGCATTGTAGTTTAAAAGTGAAAATATCTGCATATAAAACATAGGAAAACATTTGTTCTGTTTCAGGCTGTTGTGTTAAGGATGATTCAAGTGAAATATAGTTTCATAGATTTCATGTAACCAGTTATAACATAAAAAAAACGCGTGAAGTGAATCAAAGCGGTAAATACAGTATTGTCTGCCTTTCATTATTAATCTATGTAACAAATATGTTTGTAATTCAATTGTGAAATTAGAAATATTCATCATCGATTTGGGATTCATGAATTTAGCTCTATCTCTAATTTGTAAGATGTTTCAGTGATAGAAGTTTGTCAGATGCACTTCGCAATAATTTTGTTGTTAATATTGTCAGCAACATATTCTTCAACATGTTTAATGTGGCAAACTATTTTCACGCTTTTTCTCAATGCTTCTTCGGTAAAAGGGATACAGTGTTTGATAAATACAAACCCGATCTGCAAGATCGTTGGCATCATAATTTGAGGTTATCCTGTCAATTTGGACGAATTAAGACGTTTTCTCTATAATAGGTACGTTATAATTGAAGAAAAAAATACTGAAAATAAATAATTTCAACGTACCTTTTATGCTATGCAAGTTATATCATACGCACACAGCTGAATTAAATAATATTAGTGCATTTAAAAAATTATAGGTATGAAACAATGATAAACTGGAGTTCAATCGTTCTCCATTGCCCGCTAGAGGCGCTAGTAGACTTCATGCACGTAGCCTATGGCTCCAATAATGTTGACATTGATACAGAAATTGTGGAACATAAAATTTGCAACAAATTTTGTCTTGAACATGTTTTCATGCACTCCATCGTTTTTTAAATAGAGCGCAGAGAACGCGCAGCGCTCAGCCATACATATTGTAATGCAGGAATGGAGTTGGATGTTGCAAAATGAATTTCTGGAACCAATGATAACAATTTTGCTATCGGCTTCAGATAAATTACTGTATACAATATTTTGAAACTGAAAGGGCGAAAGCTAGTTTATGATGGGTTCAATTCACAAATTTAGATTTTCTCAATTATAAATTCAGCCAATCATAGACACTAGTTGATATGTCAGAGACTCCAAATTGACCACTATCACAGAAAAGATATTCAAATCTTGAATATGGTGAAACAGCACCCATATTTGGATAATAAAAGTAATAAATTAAACCAAATCACAATCATTTGTGCAAATAAAACTGTTTTGGCGATTGAAAATGGCTACTCAAAATGTTGATTTCAGGTTATATTTCAAAAAATGAACGAGACTGAGGATCGAAAACTATGAATTCAAATTTCTAAATGTAAACTCCCAAATCAAATTAATCATAAACCAACCTTTAGACTTGATGCAAATGCTCGACGCTTGTTTGCAGCGATAAATTTGGTCACGTGGTATTATTTTTGATTTTCTGGTACTTCAAAAAATTCAGCGAGAAAGCTGAAAAAGTTGAACTTTGTTGTTATGGATGGAGTTTATGGAAGGAGGGTTATCTCTAATTGTAAAGACTGGTTTATGGTGGATTCAATTCAGGAATTCATATTCAGAAATTTATCCTAGAATTGACTTTTTGAGTAGCCATTTCACATCGCCAAAATTGTTTTATTTGCACAAATGATTATGTTCTTAGTTTGATTTATTACTTCTATAATATAAGTGCTCTTCTACCATATTCATGAGTTGAATATCCTTTCAGTGACAGTTGTCTATTTGGAGTTTCTGGCATCTCAACCAATGCCTATGGTTGGCTGATTTAATAATTAAGAGAATCTTTTGTAAATTATATAAATCATGAACCAGCCTTAACAGGACTAATTCGTGATACCAGAAACACACTTATTGAATGTTGAGTCAGTAGTATTCCACATCGCGTTATTTGTATTAATAATAAATATAATATTTGCAGCACTTCCAAATGTGAGATTATTGTTGTGACGAATAAGCACTTATTTAGTATATACAGGGTGTAACAGAAATAAGTACATCAATTTCAACCAGTGATAGAACCCGTCAAGCATAACAATTTTTCTTAATAACTTTTTCTCGAATTCTCATCTTTTTTTAGCATTTTTTAACCCCTATAATTTAACGAGTCGTTCAGGTGCATAATTATCGGATCCAGTAGCAGGTACAACCCTGGTTACAACGAAACAATTGATTTCGACATATGTGAGCTATCAATTCCTTCAAATAAATTTTGGAAAAAATCATCTAATTATTATTGTCACAGAAATTGAAACCTGTGAAAATGTCAAGCTCTTCTATCTGCGATTTCGCAGGCAGTGAAGGATTAGTTCGGCGAATTTATTTGGAACGATTTCAGAAATGTCATTTTTCACTAAAAATTGAATTACTGTGGTTATGCTCATGTATTTAATGTCAAAATATTGTGCACTTATACATAATGATGAGAATACTATGAGATATTGAGAACTTATCGTTTACCTGGAACGTAAAACACCAGATGAAATGAATTAAATACATTAACTTATAAATGAAGCAGCTGTGAATTAGTTTTTTCCCATATTATTACAAACTTCACAGTCATGTCGTTTCAATGAAGCATGCCTCGTAAATTGATCTGTTGAACAAATAGAATATTGTATCTTATATTTTGAAAAATATTTTAAATCAATTACCAAACTCAGTGTGATACATTTGTAGGTTAGGTTTTCTGTTTTTCAAGAATAAGCTCTTACAATTTTTGCGGAAATATTTTCAGTTGAATTATTCATTAAATTAATTATTTTAGAACTGCATTCCATTTCATATTTCACCGTTCACTTTAAATAAATCGTTGAATGATTTTCTCTTTATGTTTGAGAGCCAACAGTAAAGTGAGCAACTACTTTTTAAGTAGATCGTAGATGGCAGCACAATCTGACCCATATTCTAACTGTGTTACAGGCTGTGTTCAGACTATTCAAATCAGCTGATCCAAGTGTAATGAACTCGTGCTGACAATCTAATGTTCAAGAAATGTACGAACTATTTGAAAATATACGTGAAATTCCCAAATAAAAATAAAATTTCTCAACAATAACATATAAATACGACCAATATACCAAATTGTTGGTTTCAGAGATAAATTTGATCTTTCTTGCAACATATACAAAAATAGAATTATCGAGGTGAGCGAATATCAGTGTATTATTGAAATACTGTTATTCTTTCAGTTTCAAATGAATGATTGATAAGACTATGATGGTTTAAAGTTTCAAAATAATCATTTGAATCGACAACAAATGAGAAACATGCATTTCTAACCATAGGCGCACTATGAAATTTTTGACCAAACTTTAATGAATTTTCACCCGATATCCAGGAGACTTACAGAAAAAAGTTATAGAGAAAAATTGTTAGGCTTTTTTCTGTTACACCCTGTATATACTAAACAAGTCATACAATTTCGTTAACGCTCATTAGCCAGGATAAGCATTATAAGTAGAATGCAGTCAATTGATGTTTCCCTCAACTCTAGTTTGACTACAAGAAGCTTCAATTCAGTTCAAACTTGGGCAAAGCTTGGGATATGATGTCTAAGATGTGTAAAAGAAATAGATGTCCAAGATAGAGCCACTAGCAGACCACAGGAACATAGCAACATGCATTAAGAAGGAGACTGGCAAGGAAAGCCATAGTCCCCATTGAGGGTACCATAGAGACAATGGGGTCCTCGAATTCTCAACACACTTGGTCGATACCGTCAACAATTAGAGACCTGACTGCAACTGCGACTGGAAGAAATTAAGCTGACGAAATGCATTGCAAGTAGCTGGTTTTTTTTAATTATTGTTCATTTTTGTTAGTGAGAGAAGATGAACCAGTTCACGAATTACCAGATATTGCAGCTGACTATCAAGGGACACGATCCAGCAGTACGCAGAATAACTACATCACGGGACGGAAAGAAGATCCATCTGCGACAACAGCTGCATCAAACATATGAGGTCAAATGAAATTGTGCTCTCTTTGGATGCAAATTCCTAGGAAGGGAGGAATGTAACAAGGCTAAACCGTAATACCACCTGCACACATGTGACTTGGTTACCTCTGTAGAGTTTACAAATACTTACGTTCATTTTTGTAAATTTTGCATCATACTATTGAGAACTTTTGGAATTCAATTTACAATATACATAGAATAGCCGACGTGGCGCTAATTGATCCAAGTAAACTGTTGCATGAATTACGATATAATATTCTTAATTTTCTACAATTGAAATTTTCTATTTCTGTTCCATTTCATAATTTGAACAGTAATTATAAGATACTATTCACTAAACGGGCTGTACACGTTCAAAAGCGCCATCCCTTCTTGCACCCAGAATCAGCTCACATCTTCTTATTATCCATCTATACACTCCATATTTGTTGCGCTGGAATAGGTAAATAAAATAAATCTGCGTCGATCAATCAATTCATAGTAGTATGTCAATTTTCGATATTTTTATAACCTGCAAGCAACATGTTGATGCTGCTGTGTGACGCAGCGGCTTGTTGCTGAGTATTCCGAAATTGCCGGAAATTGATAACTCGAATTTTTTTTTCTTCATTTATTAGCTTATACCGTGACAAATAAAATATCCCATTCGTACACAGCTACGTTGTCGGGAGGGCTGTCAAAAAAAGCTCACCAGAACTTTCTAGAGATATCGAGAAGCCCTAGAAAACAGAGTGAATTTAGCACCCCATTGAAAGCACAAATAATTGTTCTATAGGAATTTGTTAGTGCTTCGTTAGTGCTTTTTAGTGCTTCATGAAATAACTTCCTGCAATATAAAATACAGGACCTAATAATTAAACCAATATGGGGTGCTAACTTCACGTCAGCACCCCATTTATTTGAGATCCAATCTTTCTACAGCATAATCCTCAGTTCTTCATTAGTGCTTTTCAGTGCTTCATCAACCAACTTTTCACAATATCGAATACGGAAATTATTCCAAATATTAATATGGGGTGCTAACTTCACGCTAGCACCCCATTTGTTCAGGATTCAATCTTTGTATAGCAATATCTTTAGTGCTTCTTAATGCTCCATAAATCAACTTTCTACAATATTAAATTCGGCAGTTATTTGATAAATTGATATGGAATGCTAATTTCACGCTAGCACCCCATTTGCTTAACACCAAATGTTAAATCATCAGTGCTCTGTTGAAGCTTCCAAGAGCTTTATGAATCATGCTCCTATAATAACAAATACAAAAGTTATTCGATATATCAATATGTGATACCAACTCCACGCATACACTTCATTTGTTTAGAATTAAATTGCAAGATACAAAAGTCGATATGTCTCTTTGTCTCTCACGAGCCTACTTTCTACAATAACGAATGAAAAAGTTGTCTAATAAATAATCATGCTTACATGAAGTTGGCACTATTGTGAAACCGACAGAACTCACATATCGAGATTTTGATGGATATATCCGTTTTCAGAATCCCTGAATACACTTTGACTATTTTTGGCTTGATGTCGGTATGTATGTATGTGCGTAACTCGCAAATCTCAAAGTCTGTCAAACGTATAATGCTGAAATTTTGTATATAAGACTGGTATAGAGTCTTGATGTGCACGTCGCATTATGGTTGCAATAGTCTATACCGGAAGTGCACTTTACTTGAAAATGTTCTTGAATTTTCCGCATAAATCTAGGATGATCGGCCGTAGGATACTGAAATTCAGTATTTGAAATTGCTGCAGCATTCATATGGTCATCTTCTATTTTCGTATAAATCGGCTAATCCGGAAGTACACATAACAGACTTTTAAATTTTCACCATAAATTCAAAACAATCAGTCGTAGAATATTGAGATTTTGTATTAAGCACTTCTATAGCATCTAGTTATAAACCTTGCATTATGATTGCGATCGGCCAAACCGGAAGTGCAGTTTACGATAAACATTTCTTGATTTTTCTGCATAAATCCAAAACGATTGAACGTAGCATATTAGGATTCAGTATTCAAGACGATAGTACCGTCTAGAAGTCTAGATACTCATATCTTATTTTCATTGAGATCGACTGAGTCGGTTTGCATTATACTTGACGATCTTGGAATCTTGGAAATCAGTATTCAGGAATGTTGTAGCATAAGAATGATGACCTACTATTCCCATAGCTACCGACTAGGCTAAAAGCGCAATTTATTTGACAGATTTTCAGAGTCTTTTAGATAAATCAAAAACGATCAGCCATGGAATGATGGAATGTTGTATTTGATTATATGTGTCAAATGATGTACAAGTAAGTCACGTGATGTTCACGCCAGATCTTTTTTTTGTTGCGGAAAACAGATCAACTTTCTTGTTGAAAGATACAAATATTATCCAATAAGTGGATATGCTATCGTGAAGTAAGCTCTCCATTTATTGAAAATCGAATTTTCTATAGCAAATTCGCTAATGCTGCCTTAATAATCCTTATAATCATCCAATGTTTAAGGGAATAAGAAAAAGCAAACTCGGAGGGTTCCATAGTGTTCTGAAATATTGATTAATTCAAAATTAATAACGATCTTGACATCAGGTATTTTCATTTTCATCAAGGACTAGAAGGAGCTTAAATATGATTCCAAGGAAACTCATGAGTTTTGATAATACTACTTTATTTATGATATTTGGAGAAAACATTTGATCACTGTATGTGTACTGCTTAGGTGTAGAAAATATAGCTCTTTACTTTGAACAAAGTACAAGTAAATACTGTGAGACCAATAAAATTCACATTTCGAGATTTTGATGGAAATATTTGTTTTGAGCATCCCTGAATCTGTTTCAACTATTTTTGGCTTGATGTCGGTAAGTATGTACACATGTATGTACGTTACTTGCAAATCTTAGAACCCGTTGAACGTATAATGTTGAAATTCGGTATTTAAGACTAGTCTAGAGTTTGCTTGTGTATCTCGCATTATGGTTACAATCGTTTGTATCGGAAGTGCACTTCACCTAGAACTTTTCTCAAATTTCTTGCATAAATCCAAAATGGGTACCCGTGAGATGTTAAAATTTAGTATTTAAAATTGCTGTAGCAGCTTAATGGTTATACTCTATTTTTGTGCCATTCAGCTGAGCCGGAAGTGCCTTTGATATAACAATATTGCCGAATTTTATACATAAATTCAAAACAATCAGTCGTAGAATTTTGATAATTCTTATTAACCACTTCTGTAGCATCTAGTTGTATTCGGATACGAACTTAAAAACTTGGATCAAAAGAAGCATGCTGGAAATGATCTTTTAAAAAACTGGTTTTGAGATTATGGTTTACTGCTTCACCCCAAACCGACGGAAGATCATGTTGCCATATCTTCAGAATAACCAGATCTACCTAAAGGAAGGATGCTGACATCGACAGGATCTATGGTATTGAATTGGCAGTGAGAGAACGATTCTCATGAAATCGGCAGTGGTACGAGAATGCATGAGAAGGATGAACGTCGGCAATATAAACAAGTCAATTATTATCACAATTCATAAATATTATCAGAAAAAAATTTTGTTTGAGCGCATAGCCTTCCTCCAGAACGAATGAATTGGGGTATATACACAACTAAGCCAATACACTTGACAAAATGGAATTGAGTTATTGATTCGTATGATTTTCAATTCTTTCACATAAAGCGTTTATCAGAAAAACAATGATACAAAAATAAAAAAAAGCAAATATCCACATGATTAGAAAATATACAGAAAATTAGGAGTGAAAATATAAATTCTACATTCAGTACAGAATGAACAAAAGTCCTCTGGTATTCACACAAAGTCTGAGGAAAACCACGTGAAAGAATCTCAAACAGAGGATTCAATATTATGAGTCGTATTATTGTGCAAAATCAAATAGATGAAATTATTAGTTAACACACAAGAGCGATATCTTGTTTTTACGGACGTACCACACACAGTTTAAATTTCTAAGCATGCCATCAAAGTTTTGTCAATCAAAAAGACTGATTTTAATTATGTACACATTGTAACAATAATGATGGATTGAGAATAATTCTTCCTAAATCATGTATGTCTATTATTAATCATAAGAAGCGAGAAACTTGCTAATTTGAAACCATCAGAATGGTCGAAAAATTAATTAATATACAGAATTTGCATAAAAAAATCATTCCTTCAATATCAAGTGTAAGAAACTACATAAGTATCTTAAGAAATAGAAGCATAAATAATCGGAGGTGATATCACGAGTGCTTAAAAATAATCTTATGTGATATCACAAGGGACTGTAATTTTATCAATAATTTTTTACCTAGCAACATCGTGAGAATCATCTGTCCGATCAAATCACGAGAGCGTAGCTCGAAGGTTCAATCTGAGCAGACGATTCGAAGGACGTTGCTTATGGGTGAAAAATGTTTGAAAGACAAATTGATGATAGAACAAGAGGAATATCTTTCGAGTTAAATTGCTACTATTAGTATTAATTAAATGATGTTCTTTGCAACTACTGATTTTTGCTATTGCAAAATGCACTGAATGGTCTCCATATAGTCTTTTGACATTTTTTTTTGTATTTTTAGATTTCTTGTTTCCGATTTCATTACAAATTGCCGCGAAAAATGCATTTCCAAAACGATTAAATTTTGACATTTCAAAAAACTGATTGTTTGTTCATATTGGAACTGTGTATTGGTTCTCCATGACAAAGGCAATTTATCCCGATAAAATGGTCTTGTGCTTTTTACAGCGGTAAATTCCCATTGGCAAGGAGTTTGGTACTATAATTGTCACTATAACTATGCAAAATTTATCAATATAACTTACATGAGTGGAATAATCTGGTTAATTTTCAGACACAAATGGTATTTAGGAGGAACATTTTTCGAATGTCATAGAATAATATTAAAATGATATAAACTGCCTCTAAATACTGTTTTAGGATTTTACTGCACTTATTGTTCCAGTTTTCAACATATTTTCATCGATTTTGTCTTCTACTGCACCAAAACGTTTCATTTTGACGATTTTTAACAAATCCTTGGAATAAATTGAAGTTGCTGCTGACTCTGACATTTCTAATTTACAATACAAACAAAACATGTTTTATTTGTTTGTGTTCTCAAAATAGTTTGTGATTGGAAATTTGTCGTGAAAACATGAAATTTCCTGTGTAATTTCTTGATAACTTCATTTGTTTTATGGGGAGTTCATATATGGGTGGAATATTCTATATTCATCAAAATTTATACAAGATTTTAAATCAGCAAATAATCTCCTGTTTTTATTATTCATTTATTAGTGAAATTATAATCTAGTCATCTTGTTGGAATTGAAATACTTTTTATTAGATCAAACAAATTATACTATCGCTAATTTTTTCAATATATAACGTCTTCATCTTCAAAATCACATGTACAAAATTCGGAGTGGAAGACAAGTTACACAAATTAAATGGTCAAATGATCAAATCCATCCTTGATTGAGAGATAATCGGTGGATCAATAAGGAACACTAATAGGGCATTAAATATTTTGCTACAAAAAGATATGACCTTCAACAAAGGAGGAGCTAGCGTGAAGTTAGCACCCCATAATAATTGATTGAATAACTTCTGTATTTGTTATTGTGGAAAGTTGGTTCATGAAGCACTAAGGAACACTAATAAAGCACTAAAGATTCTTCTACAACAATATATAACATTTAAGAAATGGGGTCTTAGCGTGATGTTAGCACCCCATATTGATTTATTTGATAACTTTTGTACTTGTCATTGTGAAATATTGATTAATAAAGCACTAACCAGGCACTAAAGATTTTCCTATAGAAAAATTTGATTTTAAGCAAATGGGGTTCTGGCGTGAAGTTAGCACCCCATATTAGTTTATTGAGAAACTTCTGCATTTCATATTACAGGAGATTGGTTAACGAAGCACTAAGAAGCATTAATAAAGCACCAAGGAATTTGCTACAGAAAAATATGACTTTTAACAAATGGGGTGCTAGTGTGAAGTTAGCAGCCCATATTGATTTATTGAATGAATCCCCTATTTGATAATGTGGAACGTTGGTTCATGAAGCACTAAGAAGCACCAACAAAGCACTAACAAATTCCTATGAAACAAACATTAGTGCTTTCAATGGGGTGCCAACTTCATGCACCCGCTCTAGAAGGAGATATTTAAACCCGGGCGAGGTCGAGCCAAGGGATTATCGTGTTTTAGATGCAAGATTGAAAAATGAATAAGCAAACTGTTCGAGATAAATAAGAAACAGTCAAAATAAATATCAGCCACAGTTACTGTTCAGATAAAAAATCATTATTTATCACTATCTTATAATTTTAGTGAATATTTCTTGGTAAATTTCTAGTTATATTATTATAGCCTTCAGTTAATAGTTATTTACATAATGAGTTATGAGAAAGCCATATTTTTTGACGAGTCGTAGTATTTGCAAATTACGTGGGTCAAACAATATGGCTTTTCATAAAGTATTCTGTACAAAATTTCATCTAACTTTCCCAAAATAATCTCATCTATATTTTCCAATAAGAATATTTTTCACGTAAGATTACAAAATCAGATGCCCATGACTCATGATCATCTATTGTAACTACAAAAACAAGAGTACACTGAAAGAAACAAATATCAAATCTTCACAAAAAGTCAAAATCATTTTTCTAAATATAGGTACTCAAGGAGTGATACGGTACCTTCTGATAATGAATATTCAGCCAATCCTACTTACTATAACTAATAAATTATTCTTTTAATTGTAGGCAGGTAAGTATATTTATCTAATTCCGTTTTGAAAAGTCAAACTTTGCATCAATTTCTAACGTTATGCAACGTCCCATTTTTCATAACTGCCATGCAACAGTTGCATAAAGTAGTTACGTAATGACTTTACGTAACTGGCCATGTTTCAGAGCTAATCAATTATACTTATCTGCGTACAATTAAAAGAAAGATTTATTATTCACAGTATGCAGCATTGGCAGAGTCTTTGCTATCAAAGGGTACTAGTTCACTCAGGATATTACTGCTTGAGCACATTTTTAAAAATTATTTTGACGTTTTGTGAAAATTCGATATTTGTTTATTTCAGTGCACTCTTGTTTCTGTAGAAACAATAGATGGTCATGAATCACAGTCATCTGAATTTTTTGATGTAACGTGAGAGATGATTTCATTCAAAAATATAGATTAAATTATTCTGCCGGAATTAGATAAAATTTTGTACAGGATACGTTTTGGCAAATATTACGTTTCGTCAAATAATATGGCACTTTTCATAACTAATTGTGTGAATAACTATTGATTAGCTTTGAAACATGGCCAGTTATGTAAAGTTATTACGTAACTACATTACACAACTGGTACATGACGGTTATGAAAAATGTGACGCTGCATAAGGTCAGAAGTTGTTGTAAAATTCAAGTTTTAAAACGAATTTAGATAAAATAAACTTACTGAACCCACAAACAAGTTAAGTTTTGTTACAATATTTACATTCATATTACAAATGATAAACATATTAGTACAAAAATATGAATACCTTGAACGAGTTGCTATTAGATAAAATTTCCAGTAAATATCTATGATGTTAATGAATCTATTTGCAATACAATAAGGAACAAGAATTATAAAGAATTATAAAAAAGGTAAATATCACTAATGCTTTAATCTTGTTTGTTTATTTAGATTATAGAACAAAATGGATAGAGAACGCTGGTTTTCGATTCAATACAGCGTTAAAACATGTTTAAATAAGTTTTCAGGTCTCAAATGAGAAAATACCACTCTATATCACAGATTAATATTATAAATAATACATTTATTGCTTATCGAATCATGCAGAGTAAAATTATCATCCAAGATACAAAATAGAATGATATGACTCCAGTGAACTCTAAGCCATAATGGACTGGAATCTCGTATGCTTTTACATGGAAGCGGCGGTTTACGAGCTGTGCCCATGAGAAATCATGACGGTGTATCTTTCTCTATTCAATTAAATTAATATCAAATCTTGTATCACACTGTTCATTATTCATTATATTGTTTATTAAGGTGAAACATCACCCGGAAACCCTATTTCAGCCCTAAATTTGAAATGATGAATCTTGTAGCAATATGTTCGATGAATACTTTCTTATAATAAATTGACAAAGTCTTCAGTAATGTGTAAATAAAAAATTAGATAATTTGTCAAAGTCTCATTATGTCTGCAATAAATCCGTATGGAATTAGTGCTAACGTATAAAATTTGCATACAAATCTTATATCTCAGAGACTTTGATAGCTACTTATCTGAAAAAAGTATATATACTAGGCACTTTACTTGTAGTTATCATACAAATTTTTTTATGAAAATTGAATCAGAAAATTTCGAGAGAAAAAAATATTTGCTAGAAATATCAATTTCTCCGAGACTATCCAATTTTATGGGACAAAATTTGATGAATTCATAGACGACAGTGTGCTGTGCAAAAATGATTGATTTTTAATAATTAATATTCCGTTTATCACTTTTTGCGAGCTTCTAGATGTACAATATTTATGTGCAAAAAGGTTTTTTTGTTATGACATCGGTCACTGAATTTTGATGTCCTCTCACACTTATTCAACTCTATATCGGAATTTGAACATTCGACTTCAACAAAAGTAATCATGAAGGAAAAAATTTTTCAGAACTCATTTTTTAATAAATATGTTTCATTTGGATGAGTTCTGTGCATAACAATGATTAGAAACACAAATTTTCGACAGCAAAGTGCTGCCTTTTTCAAATGTGAAGAAATATTAAAATGAATAAACAAAATTGTCAAGACAACAAAAATAAAAGTACAAGTAGTAACTAGATTAATTTAAATATCAATTCCTAGAATCGTAGAGTTCTGCCTATGGTTGATGATTCAATATCCACAGGTCTTCAGGAGATATTAATGAAGGTCTAAATAGGGAAATTGTCAACTTCTTGTGGTTCTAGGTCAATCTGGCTCTACTCTTTTCGGTTTGGCGCATAACTGAGCCATCCACAGATCTTCAGAAGGTGGTGATGAAGTAACTCTTGTAAGTAGATTCGTAGATGAAAATAACTTGAAATTATAAACAAATGATTGGTAGCCATGATCGATTCAGTTCATAGCCGATATTCAAATTCAAATTATTCTATGATTTTTTTTATTTCAATTGCTTCTCTTATAAGCCTCTTGAACCAATTGCTCTCTTTAGCCAGAAGCTTCGTATTCTTGAAGTCAATGCCATGTAGTTCTTGAATAGCGTGCTCAGCCACAGCAGATTTTTCTGGATGGTTCAATCTTGTATGACGAGAATGCTATTTCAATCTTGTTTTTACAGTCCTCTTGGTTTGTCCAATATATACTTTGCCACATTGACAAGGAATTTTGTATATACCTGGATACTGTAAAGGAAATCTGTCTTCAACATTTCCAATAAGATTTCGACTTTTTAAACTGGAAGTGTAAGAAGTTTTTATATCATATTTATGTAAAAGCCTCACAGTTTTATCCGTTATATCAGCTACGTAAGGCAACGTAACAAATATTTTTTCATTATTTGGATCTTGAACAAGAAGCGTAGAATTATTCTGTCTAAGTGCTTTCTTAATCTGTGTTTTATTAAAATCATTCTTCAAGAAAACATCATCCAAAAAATTGATTCCATCAGATAGTTTACTTGGATGACATAATGAACAAGCTCCGTGATATGAAGTTTTAATAGTACAAAATTTTAGAGCAGGATGATACTATTCTCAAAAAATAGACTGAACCAGAAGTGCACTTCAGTTGAGATTTATTGTTTTAATTTTGCGCATGAATTCAGATCTGTCGTAGAGTCTTGGGAATCAGTATTTAGTAATATTGTAGCAATAAAATGATACCTTCTATTTCCATAGCAAGCAACTTGGCTGAAAGCGCACTTCACTTGACAGATTTTTAGAATTTTTTGGATAAATCCAGAACAATTGGTCGTAGAATGATGAGATTTTGTGTTTGATTATATATATCCAATGATATATATATATGATCAAACACAAAATCTAATCGTATTACATGTATCCAATGATGTGCAAATAAGTCACGTGATGTTCACGTCAGATATTTTTACTATATTTTTCTGAATGTAAGCAACAAAAAATGAAAAGATTATAATTTTTGGTAAATATTATAAAATCTTTCTAGTGAAGTGCGTATGACTTTCTATTGTTGCGTGCTGCCATCTGTACTTCCAATATGGCACCTAGAAGAAAAAAATGACATCTCTTACAATCAGGAGTACTGGGAATGTCTACTCGTATGAAGCAAATTGAAAGTTTTGCGCCAGCTAGCGGCTTTGGAGAAAATTAATTTTTTCAGCTATGTGTGCTTGGTCTCAGTAGCTTCTGCCCGGTAAAATATTTTGCTGGAATCTGATTGATAACCAAGTAGACATTTGATGTTTGACTATGAAAATATGGATTATATGTTGGATGTGCAGAAATTAAAAATATTTTAAAATTATGAGCTGAACTGAAGAGGTGAAGTTAGATTGGCAATATTTATAAATATATTTTAGTGAATATGAAGTATATACAAATTATTCACGTTAGAAATCTGGATGAATATGAATATTACCACTTCTTTAGATGAGCAACAAGAAATCTTGTTGCGTACAAGACTGTTTTTCATACAAGAAGAAACCAATTATTTGTTATACATGCATACATAATCATCTCCTCTTCTACCCTGCGGGTGTTGAGGTGTATCCGTTATTTAATTTTCAACAAAATTCTTCCATTTCTTCTTGTCCTTAAATAATTCACATGCTTGTCTATTTGTTAAATTTCTGTTTTTCAGTATAACATCTACGGTGTCGTCCCATGTTTTATGCGGTCTTCCTCTGCTTCTTTTGCCAGTTGATCGTGCTTTCCATATATTTTTCACTTGTCTTGTTTCTGCCAGTCTATTTAAATGTCTGAACCATAATAGTTGTTTCTCTTGTATTATTCGTCTAACTGATTTTACCTCTAGTCTTTTTCTGATATCCTCATTTTTTAATCTATCCATTTTAGTGACTCCAAGGATTCTTCTTAAACATTTCATCTCGAAAGCTTGTATTTTATTCATCTGTCTTTCATTTCATATCAAAGATTCACTTCCATATAGGAAGTATTGGGAGTATTATTGTTTTAATAGTGGTCATCTTTGTTCTTACAGTTACTTTTTTATGATTGAATATTGTCATTCTCAGTAGGTGGTATGTTCTGTTTACAGTTGTTATTCTAGTATTTATTTCTTCCTCTATATTTCCTCCAGCGTCTATAGTGCTGCCAAGGTATTTGAATGTTTCGACTTGCTGAATTCTCTTGTTATTGATTTTTAGGTTAATATGTTTTTGTTCCTTCGATACAAACATAACTTTAGTTTTTTCTATATTTATATTCATATTTGCTTTCTTTAGTTCGTTGTTCCAAATGTTTATATTTCCTTGTAATTTTTCTTCGGAATCGCTGAGTATCGCCATATCATCTGCAAACAATAACTCAGAGACCCTAATTTCTCCAAGGTTTAGGTGTCCTATCGCGGTTGTTTTTGCTCTTTCATTGACTTCTTTTATTATTTCATCTACATATATTGTGAACAGGAGCGGGCTAAGGTTTTCACCTTGTTTCAGTCCTTGTGATGTTCTGAATTCATCCGAAATACAGTTACCGGTTCTTACATAATTTTTACTATTTTCATATAATCGCTGTATAGCATGTAGTAGTTTATTCCCTTCTTCTCTTTTTTTTAAGATGCTCCATAATTTTCCCCTGCTAACTTTATCGAACGCCTTTTCCATATCGACAAAGCAGATGTACATATCTTTATTGAATTCTAGGGTTCTATCTACGATTTTCTGGAGGCTGAAAATATAATCTTGTGCTGAATATCCTTGCCTAAATCCACTCTGCGATTCTTCTAGTTTATTACCTACTTTCATTCGTAGTCTATTTTCGATTCAAGCTTCATGAAGTTTACTTGCAACACAAAGCAGTGAGATCCCTCTATAATTGCTGCAGATTCTGTTGTCGTTTTTTTTTATATATGGGCATAATAATGGATTTTCCTCAGTCTTTTGGTATACTTTCTCCGTTCCATATTTTATTGAACAAAGTATACAGCATTTCCTCTCCAGCGGTCCCTAAATATTTTATTTGTTCTGGCTTGATATCGTCAAATCCTGCAGCTTTACCAATTTTTATTTTCTTCATGAATTCCTGTACTTCTGCAAATTCTAATTCTTCTTCTTGTATTGACATACCATTATCATCTCTGGAGATTAGCAATTCAGGTTCGCGTTGTTTTACTTCTAAAAGATTCTCAAAATATTCTTTCCATCTGTTCATCACGCTTGTTTCATTTTGTAGTATTCTACCTTCTTTATCCATTATTTGTTTCAGCGGCGGCTCTTTTCCTTTCCTCATACTTTTTGTAATTTTGTAGAATAACTTCTTGTTTTCTTTGTAGTTTGTCTCGATTTTTCTTCCAAAGTCTTCCCATTCTTGTGTTTTACTTTCTTGTATCAGTTCCTTCACCTTCTTTCTTTGTTTCTTATAGATTTCATATTCCTCTTGGGTTCTATGGTTCAAGTAATTCCTCCATTTTTCTTTTTTCTTCTTTATTTCTTGTTCAATCTCATCATTCCACCAACGGGTGCTTCTCCTGCCTATTTTCGGTTTGTTTATGCCGCAAATTTCTCTCGCTGCTTGTTGTATTATATTTTTAATTGCATTCCATATTGTTTCTGTGTCCAGACTGTTATAATTTCCAAGTTCTGATATTTTGCTACTTACTCTTTGTTGATATTTAACTCTTGTTTCTTCATCTTTTAATTTGTATACCTTTACAGTTTCTTTCTCTCTCCTTTCGCCATGCCTAGTACTGTTTTCTTGATGCTCCAATATTTTCATTTTACATTCTAAAAGGAAGTGATCGCTTCCTTTTTCTGGTCCTCTCTTCACTCGCACATCTTTTATCTTACATCTATTTTTCTTTTTAGTTATTATATAGTCAATAATGGATTTTTCATTTCTGCTAAGTACCTCTCTGGTGTATTTATGTACGTCTTCATGTGCATAGAAGGTATTTGTTATCTGTAGATCATTAACAATGCAGAAATCGATCAATCTGTTACCGTTATTATTTCTGGTTTTTTCTCTATATGTACCCATCACTTCTTTGATTCCTGTGTTGTTATTTCCTACTCGTGCATTGAGATCGCCTATTATGTAAATTGGATCCTTTAACTCTTCAACTATGTTTTGTAGTTCATCCCAGTAAGTGTCTTTTTCGTTGTTGTTTGCGTCTTCATTAGGTGCATATGTGACTAGTATTGTTTTTTCCTAGTTTATTTCTATAGTAACCAGTAAAGTGCGCTCAGAGTAGTATTTCCATTGCAATATTTTATTTTCTAACTCTTTGCTTATTATACACCCCACACCTTCTTTGGCGTTTTCATTGGCTGGCACTCCACTGTATATTAAAGTATGTCCCTTTAATGCTAGTATTCCTTCACCTTTTTTTTTAGTTTCTGTAATTCCTAGTATTTTTATTTTTGATTTTTTAAACTCTTCTTTGAGTTCTATTTCTTTTCCTCTAATACTTCTTACGTTCCAAGTTCCTATTTTCATTATTTCATATTTTTGTATATTAGCTCTCTTTTGATCATGTATTTCATTTTCTTCCTTTTGCATTGCCATATTCGTTACCTGTGGGTCCTTCTGGTTGTACTTGATTATCATTTAGTATAGTGTTTGAGTGTTGAAGATGAAGGTCATATTTACAAGCACCAATAATTTGTACCCAAATTTAGAGAATTATTGTGATGTTGTGAGTTATATAGTGTAATACCAGTAGAGGAAACTTCAGTCAGTGTGTGATATTAAAATATATTGTGTGCAAACTAAAATAAAGTCACTATTAACATTTAGAAATCCCAAAGGCAGTTGTCAATCGCGTTACTTAACTTTGCTGTGTGCGGAGCGCACACGCGTGTAGTGTAAGTGTAGAGGTCAAGTGATTAGACAGAGGCGTCACATAGGGGCCAACATAAATGAATAAAAATTTTAGAGAAAGGAGCTACTCGGATTCGGATTCCAAACGGAAAAGAATAGAAGCAGAACAAAGCGAATTATTTTAGAAAAGTAAAATAATCCAACGTACTCCACCAGAAGAGCAAAAGCAGAGTAAGGAAAAGGATAATTCAAAAATCAATATGGAAGAGATAAAACAAATGCTAGATAAAATGACTAATGACTTGAAGAAAGAGATGAAAACAAATAAGGAAGAGTTAAAAGAAGAGCTTAAGGGGCACATAGATGGAAATAGTGAACTCATTAAAAAACTTCAAGCTGATATAATAGTGAGAGAAAAGAAGTGGGAGGAAGAAAAGAAACAAATATACGAAAGATTGGAGAAACTCGAAAGGGAGGTAGAAAATAAAAATCGAATGGGAAGGAAAAATAACATTATCATAAAAGGAATGAAAATTACCGAAACCGAACAAGATGTTAAAAGCAAAGTAAAAGAATTACTTGAACGGGAGATGACGCTAGAGCCCGAGATAAATAGAGTCAGTAGAATAATTACTTAAAATAATGGAGTAATGATAATGGCACAGCTTAATAACTGGAAAGACAAAATTGAAATTATGAAAAAAAAAAAGTAAAATTAGTGCCAAACATATCTACATAGAAAACGATTTATCAAGAGAAGAGAGAAAAGTACAAGCATTAATAAGACAAAAAGCGGAAGAGGAGAAGCAGAAAGGTAGTTCAATAAAAATTGGACACCAGAAAATTATTATCAATGGTAAAACTCTGACTTGGGATATGCAAGAAAATCGATTAATGGAAAACAAGGTCACAAAAAACTACCCGAACATCAAACCTCCGGAAGAAAAATGATAATCAAATTATCTGTTATAAGTATGGAATTTGTGTGAAATATTTTGAATTAGATTGTTCCTAAATTAATCAGAAGAATAAATCAAGATGGGGCAGTTTTCGTATGATGCAAATGAACAAATAGATATTGTCACAAATTTTATTGTGGATAATTCATTTACACAGGTTACAGTGCCAATATTCACTTTATACACTTGTATGATCACAATTTCGCTTACAGTTACTCGTACTGAATCACTGAATCCATTCCTCGCCTAGCTCACGCTCTCATATGCCTAAGCCGACAATGGGCCTACATTCAATTGTCTAACAGCTGTTGCCTAGCAACCACCAAACATCTAGTAACCATAGGCTGTCAATCATGTCCGACAACTGAACATAGATTTAGTCATTGCTAACCAGGTTTACAGTTACAACGAGTTCAAATAAATAATTATGTGAGCTAATTATTCAAAATATCCCATATTTGTGACACTGCTCTCCCCTCCTGGTTTGTCGTCCTCAGAATCATGTCCTTGGGAAGGTCATAACCTGTTTCCATGAACGATTTTTGGTTTGCCGTTTCTGCTCATCGGTTTCTGGAATACAACGACGTTCAAACATTCTATGACCTCTTCTGGTCTCTCCCAGTTTCTCTGCAATTTGGGACACTTTCCTCTTCTTCTTCTGGGACTGTAGAACCACACCAATTCGCCTTGCTGGAACCGGGGACCGTTGGCTCGCAGAACAAATCGGGCCTTCATTCTGTCGCTGGCAGCTTATATGTTCTCCCGTGTAGTAATAGGCAGAGGTCCGAGTATGTCCACAGCATTCCTCTCAAACGGAGAGCACACGTTGTACTGCTGCTTGTTAGTGCGCTGCCGAGTAGCGGGCCCCTTCCTCGATTTACAGCTTTCACAAGACTTGCAATATTTTTCTACATTTTCTCGATAGCCAACCCAGTAGAAACGTACACGAACTTTATCTAGTGTCTCTTGATGCCAAAATGTCCACCACTGTTACTACCATCATGCTGTTGTTCCAAAATTCGATCCTTTGGACTCCTCGGCACTATCAATTTTTCTTTTATTTCCTTTTCATCGGAATTCCATTGTGCCAAATAAGCCTTGGTGATTGGATCCGTAGCCGACGTTCACTGGGAACCAGGCTTCTGGCCGGTTTTCACCGACTCCATGATCGGCTTCAGAACAGAATCATCCAGTAAGACCTGTTGCACTCCGTGCATCGATAATACGGATCCATCTTGCTTGAGTTCTTCAATTCTAGCCAAATTTACAAATTTATCACTGAAGATATTCTTCTGCCAGCATATTTCTTGATTCAGTATATTATAATATGATTTTATGTCTTTGAATTTCATCCTGTAAGAAAAACTATTTTCTTCGAATGTGTTCGATTCTAGCATGATATACGTTATTAGTGCATAGTTGGATAGCGGCTTGATTATCAATCTTTAGTAAAATTGATGAATTTAAAATTCTTCAGAAGAGGGTTCGATTGTGAAGTTGGCGTGTACGTGTGGTGTAGTGAGAAAAAGTGTGAGAAAAAGTGTAATTACTGTGTAAATCAGTGAAAATTAACAGTTAAAGTGGATTGTGAGTGCAGCTAAGACAAAAGACTACAGATAGTGTCACTAGGTCTTCCGGTTAGAAGTGAAATAAACGTTAAAAAATAAATCGCAGCCGGGAAGGTTAATTTCAGTAAGGTCGAGAATCGCGCGCGATACAGACACAAACGCACGTGTAGCTTAGCGGCGAGCCGAGCGAATCCAGTGTTGCAAACAATAGCAAAAATAAAAATAAATAGTTTTTTCTTTCAATCGTAAAACTTAGAATCGCAATCAAATAATAAAAGCATAGGCAGTATTTATTATAGAGTTAGACCGGAAGCAATCAAATGAATGGTAGAGAAAGAAGCAATAGTACCAGTTGCATTAGAAAGAGAGAAGAAGAGGAAGAAGAAAAACTAAGAGAATCTAAAAGAAGCGCGATAGAAAAAAGATTTACTGTTAAAAGAAGTACAACAGAAGAACAGAAGAAAACGACAAAAATGGAGGAAATGTTGAAGAGGATTTCGGAAGATCTGAAAAAGCTTACAAATAATTATAAGGAAATAAAGGGAGAAGTAACGAAAGGAAGGGAAGAAGTACGAAACGGGAACATAGCAATCAGAAAAGATATGGAAGAGTCGTATAAGAAAATTATAAGCAATATTGAGGGTATAAATAAAGAAATAGATCAAATAAAGGAAAAAGAGAAAATGTGGGTGAAAGAAAATAAGGAAATGGGCGAAAGAATAAGAAGACTTGAGAATAGAGAAGAACAAAGAGAAACAGAAGCAAACAAAAACAAATTTATAATAACAGGACTAGAAATAAAAGAAAACTTAAAAGAAGAAACTGGAAAATTCATTAAAGATGAACTAAAGATCCATATAAAAATCGTGGAGGCGTACAAGGTTAAACAGATAACGGAAAGACAGAAAGTAGTGATAAAAGTAAACAACGAAGAAGATACACAGGAGATATTCAAGGCGAAAAATAAATTGAAAGAACAGAAAATATATATAGACAAATTCCTAACAGTCAATGAAAGAAAAATACAAGGAGAGATAATCAAAAGAGCAAAACAGGAAAGAGAAAATGGAAAACAGGTAAAAATTTACACTAATAAACTGATGATAGATAACAGCATGTGGCTGTGGGACAAACAAAGAGAGAAATTAATCCCAAAAAACTAAGCCGCAAGAAAGGAAAGGAAAGAAGAGGTACGGCGACCGAGCAAGAAACTGGATATGAGGATTTATTGTATAGAAACAGAAAAGTGAAAAGTAAAACCAAAAAAGAATCAAAAAAGAGGAACAGGCGCAATGAAATAAGAATCAGTACATGGAATGTCCGTACGATGCTACAACCAGGGAGGATGCAAGAAATAGTATCAGAAATATTAAGATATAACATTGACATAGCGGCAATACAAGAGACTCGATGGAAAGGAAAAGGAGTAATAGAGAGGAAAGACTTCATATTACAATACTCAGGAGATGAAAAACAAGGGCAATACGGTGTGGCTTCTTTAATAACGGGTAAATTAAAAGAGAAAGTGATAGAGTTTGAAGCAATAAATGAAAGATTAGCCTATGTGAGAATAGAAACAAATCCTTTCAAATTGTCAATAATAAACGTATACGCACCAACAGAAAACGCGAAGACAGAAATAAAAGAAAAATTATATGGAAAATTAGAAGAGGAATTAGAAAAAGTACCAAAAAAAGACACCCTATTACTATTAGGAGATTTCAACGCTCAAATAGGAAAAGAAGATCATATAAAGCAGGTAGCAGGAAAATATACAATACATGAAAACACAAATGACAACGGTCAAAGACTATGTGGTATAGCGGCAAGAAACAACATGATTATAAGTAGTACCAAACATAAACATCCAGAAATACATAAAATAACTTGGGTATCGCCAGACCAAGTAACCCAGACACAAATAGACCACGTACTAATCACAGGGAGAAAACAATCAGATATAACAGATGTAAGATCATACAGAGGAGCATGCGCGGATTCAGACCACTTTATGATCATAGCAAGTCTTAAACAGAAAGTAAGAAGAAATCAGAAGGACAGAAGCAAGAAAACTAAATGGGACATAGAAAAGCTTAGCAATGAAGACACAAGGAAGAAGTACGAAGAAGAAATAGAGAAGCACATCAAAGAAAAATATGAAGAAGAAGACAATGTAGAGAATAAGTGGCATAAGATACAAAATTGTATAAACCATGCTGCAAAAAAATGGATAGGAGAAGAAAAACAAGAAAATAAAAAAACATGGTTCAACAAAGAGTGCCAAGAAATAGTATTAAAAAAGAAACATGCAAGACTGAAGTGGATGAATACAAATAGGATAGAAGACAGAGAAGATTATAAAAAAATAAGGAAGAAATGTTGTAAAATTCTAAGAAAAAACAAGAGAGATTGGATAGACGATAAAATAACAGATATTGAAAAAGAAAGTGTGAATAGAAATTCAAAGCAATTCTATAAAAAAATAAATGAACAAAAAAGAACATACAAACCAAAAGTCTAGTGTATAAAAGACGCAAAGGGCAACAAAACAGAAAACGATGAACAATATAAGAAAACATGGGTAGAATACTTCAAAACCCTGCTAACAGACCCGCAACAAAACACAAGATGAAATTGCGGACGAAGGAGTATCAGAAGAACCAACAAAAGAAAAAGTCAGAGAAATAATAAGAAGCAGGCGGAATGGGAAGACTCCAGGCAAAGATGGAATAAACACAGAACTAATAAAATATGGAGGAGATGAACTACATGAATATATATATATAAACTTATAATGAAGGTGTGGAGAACAGAAAAAATGCCAAAGGATTGGGAAAGAGGACAAATAATCACAATTCACAAAAAAAGAGACCAACAAACATGCGAAAATTATATAGGTATAACGCTACTGAACACGATATATAAAATAATGTCAACACTAATACAAAAGAGAGTCAAGAAAGAAACAGAAAACATAATAGGACAGCATCAGTGCGGATTCACGCAAGGCAGATCAACAACAGACGCTATACATACAGTTAAACAGATAATAGAAAAAGCACATGAATATAAAATGAACATAGACTTATTATTCATTGATTTCAAACAAGCGTTTGACTCGATCAAAAGAGAAAAACTTATGAAAGCCCTAGAAGAATTTGGGATAACAGCTAAGCTAAGACGATTGATCTTGATGACATTAAGTGGAACAACAACCACAATTAAAACACAAAAAGCAGACACTCAGGAATTCGAAATAAACAAAGGAGTAAGACAAGGAGATACACAATCAGCAACTCTGTTCAACATAGCGTTAGAATATGTGATGAGGAATTTGAACAAAGGAACACTCAGAACTAAAGGCGGACAAATAATAGCAGACGATATTGTATTGGCAACAAAAAATAGGAAAATATTGAAAGAAATGGTCGAAAAAATAGTAACAGAAGGAAACAAAATGGGTCTAAAAATCAATGAGAACAAAACTAAAATAATGAGGATAGGAAAAAAAACAGGAAGTAGAAATATAAAAATAGGTAGCCTACAGTTTAAGGAGGTTAATAAATTCAAATACTTAGGCATTATGCTATCAAATAATGGAGACAGGAAAACAGAAATCCAAGAGAAGATATTAACAGCGAACAGAGCCTTTTACGCAAATAAAAAATTACTCAAGGATAAAAACCTAACAAAGAAAACAAAATTAAAAGTTCATAGAACAATAATCAGACCAATAATAATGTACGCGGCAGAAACAATGACAATGACCAAAAAAGATGAAGAAGATTTACGAATAGTAGAAAGAAAAATAGTAAGAACTATTACAGGATTAGTAAAAACGACAGAAAACGAATATAGAATATTGATGAACCATGAAATAGAACAAGAGCTGCAAGGAGAAGATATAGTAAAGAAAATAAAACAACAGAGGACGAAATGGCTAGGACACATATAGAGGAAAAGGGAAAAAGACACCGTAAGGGCAATTTTACAATGGGAACCAGGCGGAAACAGAAGAAGAGGCAGACCCAGGTCGAAATGGTTACAAGAAGTAGAAGCAGATCTGAGTAAAGCAGGAATAAAGAAATGGAAGGAGAAAACAGAAAATAGGAAGACATGTAGAGAAATATGTCAGAATATTTAGAACAAGGCGATGAGGACTAATCCCCCTCAAATAAAGGATCTAGAGAGCTTCAGTAGAAGCGGCGCAACCCCACCTGGGGTGTCCAAGCCACTATACATATAGAAGATAATTTGGTGAATAACTTTTTGATCCAAATAACTTCTTTTACAGCCTCGGTGATGGCTAAAAATTCACTTTCGCAGGTGCTTAAAGCAGCGGTTTCTTGCTTTTTACAAAACCAGCTGATAGCTGCATCAGCAAATTTAAATACATATCCTGAATTACTTTTACCATCTTCCACATTGTTTCAACTAGCATCGCTATATCCAATTATTTGTTTTCCTGTTCTTTTGTATGAAATTCTAAAAGTTTTTATTGCTTGAATAAGATATCTTGAAACGCGTTTAGCTAATATCCAATGTTTTTTTGTGTAATTAGTACAAAATTGACTTAAGTATGTTATGGCGAAACAAATGTCTGGTCTACATATTTCAGAAAGATATAAAAGACCGCCTATCAGTTCCTGATATGGTATATTTTAATTTTCATCCGAACAGTAGAATTCATTTTCAGTTGATTTTGTTACCATTGGTGTTGTAACACTTTCGCACTCGTGCATGTTAAATTTATTCAAAGTTTTGTCGATATAACCTTTTGTGTTATATGTAGTTCTCCTAATTCTCTATTTCGGTTCATTTCTAATCCGAGTAGATCATTTTGTTCTCCAAGATAATTTAAATCAAAACTTAATTTTAATTTTACCATAAGTTTATCATTCAAACGTTTTGATGTTGAGACATTTAGAATATCGTCGACATAACCACACAATATTAAATATTCATCCTCTGATTTTCGATAAATGAATACGCACGATTCTGAGTGTATTTCTTCTAAATCTAATTTCATTAATTTTTCCTTAAGAGTTGCGTACCAAGTTGCTGCACTTTGTTTTAGCCCATAAATCCCCTTTATTAATTTACAAACTTTGTTTTCATTATCACCAAGTATTCTTTCAGGAATCTCTATATACACTACTTCTTTTAATGATCCACTTATATATGCAGTTTTAAAATTATATTGATTAAGTTCTAAATCTTTCTCTACAGCTAAAACTTATAAAACTCTGAGTGTATTGAGGCGAATTACTGGAGAAAAAATCTCATTGTAATCTATGCCCGGTATTTTGGTTAAAGCCGCGAGCTACTAGTAGTCTTGCTTTGTTTTGTAAGATCCATAACAATCTTCTTTATTTAAAAATCCACTTTGAATCAACTATTGTTTTATTAGATGGTCTGTCTACAATTTTCCAAGAGTTATTTATTTCATATGCGTCAATTTCTTCATTGATTGCTTTTGTCCATTCGTTCTTTCGATTACATTGTAAAGCCTCTTTATATGATTTGGGAGTTACTGAAATTTTTACTGCATTTACCTCATTGTTCTGTCTGTTTCTTGTTCTAAGAGATCTTCGAGTACTTTCAGTATCTCTGTTTATTTTAAAATTAGGATTATAATCTTGATCTTGAGCTGTTGTATCTTTTTCACTATCATCGACAAATAAATCATCTGAATCATGGTTTTCTTCACTATCTGCAGTGTTTTCTGATGTCTGTTCGTCTTTTCATTATCTTCATTCATGTCTCGTGCTTCAACGTTCTCATAATAAGTTTCAATGTTGTGTAGATTGTCATTTACCTCTATATTATTGATTTCTTCATTTGCATCATTATTTTATTCTTGGAAATTTGAAATATATACAGGAAATTCATGATTCTTTTTTTATCTTCATTTTTTAATATTTTTAATCCAAGTTCATCTTCAATTATTTTAATATCTCTAACTATTACTACTTTATTTTTCTTCATACAATATGCTCTTGTGTGATTTAAAATAACGTCAAATCTTGCAAATATGCTTGGATTTGATGTGTTTGATAATTTATTGCTACGTTGTGACTTCGCCAATGATATGCAAGTGATCCGAAAGTTTTTAAATGTCCAATATTTTGACTTTTATTCGAAAATTTCTTATTAGGTTTCATAAGGTTTGTTCCAAAAAGAACAGAAGCCATTTTGGAACTGTCCGACGCATGCGCATTTACAAATAAGCGTTCCAACAGATTTCAAACGTGGATTTTGACTATTAGTCAAGCGTTCCAACAACGTGCGACTCAATCCGCAAACAAGTTTATGGACAGTCAAAACAGTCCATGGTCCAATGCTTGTACTATTCGTCAAATAAGATAACCTCAAATAAAAATGAGTAATTCAAGTGCTGCAAATGAATTTTCCTCACATTCTAGCGATGATGAATTTGATTTAACCATGAGAATACATCAAATTAAAAATATAATTGTTATAGGCATGTAAAATTATAAGAAAATAGGCATTTTTATTTGATATGTTGAGATGAAAGTTTCAAATAAAATATACAGAATTTAAAATCAAGAATAATTTATTATTCATTGAAATTTTGAAAAATGTATAAATTTTAATTGAAATTGTATTTTGTGTGGTTTTTGAGTTTTATTTCAGAAATAACAGTTTCTCTCTAATACTTTGACAAGTTTTTTGAATACTTTCGTCCAAGCAGAGAAATTTCTGAGAATATAGCCAAAAATTTTAAGAGAAATGATCAGGATAAACAGCACTTTGGATAATATGGAAGACTCTCCATCGAAATTCAGGTGTACTATGTCACCATTATTGTTAATAGGAATTAAAATTACATGGTTATATGAGAAACTATTCAATATTTTCAGTTTTCACCTGTTTTTACCTTCCTTGCTTACTACAACCAAATAATTATAGCCTAAAATTATATGTTTGACATTTAACAGTCAAATCTTGTCAGAAATAGATAATATTCCACATCTACATACACATTTCATTTATTTTATTATTAATTGACGTTTTCACTGAATTTTATTGGAAACAAAATTTTTCATGTGAGTAGCTCACAGTTGAAAAATTGTAATTATTTCTAACTTATTAATCGCTTGTATCATAATTTATAGTTCCTGAGGATGACACAATATATCGATATCTTTTTGTAGAAAAGCACAGTCATTATCAGAGTTAATTATTTTGAAAATTTTCAAATCATCAGCAAACAGTAACAACTCAGAATGTTCAACAGAATCTACAAGATCATTTATAAATAAATCAAAAAGAAGACGGCCAAGATTACAGCCTTGAGGCACACTGGAAGTGGCGGTAAACGATTTTGAACTGAAATTATTGACTCGCACTGTCACAGTACGATTTTGTAGATAATGATAGGGATTCTAGAACTGAGCGTTAAGTCAGGCCAACGTTACTTAACGTCAATAATTTTCACGCCCTAATGTTAAGATGTTAATTTGAAATGTCAACGTGAAAGTTGAATGTTAACTTACATTGCCGTTAGATTAACGCTAACGTTGAATAATTCATTACAAATTCTATGAAATGTGTCAAATTCAGCCAATTAAATTGCAAGAAATAGAAAAATTTGTTGTCATATTTCATTTAGACATTTCATACTTTTTAATCTTCTGTGTGAAAAATATACTTTGTGATCTGGTTATTATGAAGGAAATAGAGGAGAGAAAGGAATGTTATTTTGTTTCGTAGATATTAAGGAAACTATTTGACATATTTATTTAATCAATAAAAGCTTCAAAAAACGATTTCCAATTCATATAAAATGTTACATAAGCTTCCAAACTGTAAATAATTTATTTTGCAGCATATAACCCAGCATATTTTCATTAACGAAAATAGTAGAGAGAAAAGCAAGATATCATCAAGAACGCGGTAATGTATGCTAATTTTTCAGTGCTGCTTCAAGTATAAGCTCAACTAAATCTTGATTTATTATTTGAACTAGAAAACTAGATCAACGAGAGTTGAATTCATTGGTTATAAAAATTAACTTGAAATAGACAAAGCGTTCCATTCTGACGAAGTTGTTCATGAAAATAGTAGTACCTATGTATGAATATGTGCAGGGAATTGATTTTAGTGAAACCATAACAAAGCAAAGAAATTAAAATTAGAAGATTTCAGATTTTATTTCAACAATCAATCTCTTGATTACAACAGTGAATTTCTTAATTGGAAAGTGAAATTATAGTAGCAAAAAGACTGGAATCAACGTTAAGATATAATATACTTTTGAAATTTTTATTGCAACAATCAACTTCTTGATGACATCAATAAATATCTTGATTGAAAACTAAGATTTCATTTTCATTTTATTGAGACTTCAGTCATATCTGCACATTGACAAATGTAGTTGTCTTCCTAGAATATATACTGTTCAATTTATAATATAGACTCATATAATTATCTAACCTTTGTTCATGATTCAAATAGAAGTGATTGATACTTTAAACATCGAGCTACGTTCAAACTTGCACTGAAAAATTCTGCATACTTCTTGATTTTGCAAATTTGGTCTTGGAGTGACTGTTTAAATCTTGAGTCTGAGGAAACTTCTTAATTCTTGGAAGTTTGATTTTGTTATATAAGATCGATGTCGAATTTGTTCATCTTCATCGCTAAATGTTGTTTCTTTGACTTATTTTGTTGAAGTAGTTGGGTATTTCTACTATTCTTATATAAATAACCTGAAAACGTAACACTTAACGCTGTCAAATGGTTAGCGTGACTTAACGTCGACTATCGGCGTGAATCAATGTTCAGGTTTAGAATAAGAAAATGATAAAACAGGAGTCAAGTTCAAGTTAACGCTCGACATGAATTAACGTTTGATTGCAGAATCCCTATGAATATGTAAGAAGCGCTATCAAATTTGGGGAAAAGTTCAAGTTTCTATCGAGTTTGTGCAAATAGTACTTTATGATCGATAGTATCAAATGCATTTCTGAAATCAGTATAAATAACATCGATTTGCGTATTGTCACGAATTGAATTCAAAGAAAATTCTGTGAAATTTATGAGATTTGTAGTGGTCGACTTACCTTTAACAAAACCATGTTGTTTACTTGAAATTAAATTCTAAACATGTAAGTATATATATTTATACAAGATCTTATCTAAAATTTTTGCGACTTTAGGAAGTATGTCTATTGGACGATAGTTGAAAATGTCAGTGATGTCACCTGATTTGTAGATTGGACAAATGAAGACAGACTTGAGGATTTCAGAAGAAGTACTATGTCTTAAGGATAGATTGAAAAGAAAATTAAGTGGTTCAACTTGAATATAACTGCATGCTTTGATACTGTAGGCTGAAAGATGATCAGGTTCAGGGTTGCGTGTCAACTTTAAATTATTAATTGCTTCAAGTACGTCATTATTTTAGACTGGGAGCTAGTGACAGGTGGGGTTCTCCGATTTTATACTGCTTGCCTTTTTGAGGATTGATAATTTACCCCTTGATAAGAAAGATAAAAATGTTATTGAGCGATGCACGCTTTACGGTCATAGTTCAAATACCAAATAAAGATCTAAAAAAAAATGTTTTTTTCCGTGACATCATATTGCATGCCTTTGTAACTTGAAATAATTGAGATTGATCTAAAGCCAAATACTGAAAAGCAAGCGATTCGCAGCAGCCCAAGAGGCTCAAAGGGTTGCATGAAGTTGTAAAAAAAACATATGAGAAATGCCGTGTTTCCTAATTGCATGCCAATGAAAAGAATTGAAGTTTTAGTAATAAAACCCTTGGAAAAAATGGCAAACATTCCTCGTTGGCGCAAGGGTTTGAAATTTGTTCCATTATGTCTGCAATAAATCCGTATAAGATTAGTGCTAACGTATAAAATTAACATGCAAGAGACTCTATTAGCTATTTATCTGAAAAAAATATATGTACAAGGCACTATACTTGTAGTTATCAAATAAACATTTTCATGAGAATTGAATGTGACAATTTCCAGAGAAAAAATAATTAGTGCTAAAAATGCCAACTTCTCTGAGTCTATCCAGTTTTTTGGGACAAAATTTGGTAGACTCATAGATGACATTATTTCTCAGAGTGCTGTGCAAAAATGATTGATTTTTAATAATTGATATTCCCTCTTTGCGCACTATTAAAAGTATAATATTTATATTCAGAATGTATATATATTTGAATAACTATTTTTTACATCGGTCACTGAATTTTGAGATCAAAATTCTGGATATTTTGGGTACTTCTCTGATGTCCTTATACACTTTTTTTATTCCTAATCGGAATTTGAACATTCAATTTCAACAAAAATAATTATATTTCCTGGCCAAATATTTCTTGGAGATAATATATTTTTTTGAAAGCCGTGATAATTAAAATTCTCAAGATTTTTTTTCTTTGATTGTTCAAATCATAGATTTTTACTAGAAAGAAACATTGAATCAACAAAAATAGTACATCTATATTTCTCTGAATTTTGGCAACAATAAATAATAGAATAATAATTTTTGGTAAAGTATCGTTTTCATTGTGGTGTCGCAGGCGTGGTACGAAAAATTGAGCCAATAGGATTGCCGGATTTTGAATTTCACCGTACCGTGCTCTATGGACCGTGGTGTTGGAAGCGTGGTGTCAGAGGTTGGAAATATTCAACTTTTGTATCACGCTCGCCTCCGCGCATGCGTAAATCTTCTTATATTTTGATAGTCTATCAGATAACAGATAAGCCGTCAAAATATGAAAAGATAAACTTCATCTTGTTCACATCCACGTGTTCTTATTTTATAAAGTCAGTGAGATGAATTTCGATGAGAAATTAATCCTAATATCGAAGTAAATTTGAATATTCATATAAGAAAGCTATACGTCTGCGCCGCGTTGTGGTCGTTGTGAACATGTTTCGTAAATACGAAACATGTTCAAATTTGATATATTAACTTTGTTATTTGTAATTTAAAAATGCGAGCTCACGCAAACTACAACTTTCATACCAATACGCATTTGTCAGTTGCCACGCCTCTCACGCCACCGTGAAAATAGAAAGCACAAATTTCGTACCACGCTTACCACACTTGCCGCGCCTGCGACACCACAATGAAAACGATACTTATATTAGGAAATATTTTAAAAATTTTCTAGCGATGTGTACATGGCTTTATATTCCCGCGTGCTGCCATCTGTGCTTCTAGCAGGACACCTCAAAGAATAATAAAAATTTGACATTTCTTATCCTTCGTGCTCACAGCCTAGCCTAGCTAAATTTTGTTTTAGAGATATTTCTTCTGCAACTCATTGTTCGATACTGTATTGAATATTGAAAAACGATTTTGATTCCGAGATATTTGACGAAGCTGAATATAAAATTTTTACACGAAGTTTATTGGACTAAATACATTAAAATTTAAATTTGGGTTACTTTTCTTCTAGATCCTGAATGCTACTATACTACTATAGAGCAAGATCCCAGGCCCGCCAGACCTTACTTATTTTCTAAGAAACAAAATGTGTGGAATAGAGTAGTGATAGTATGTACTTTGCTCATACGCATACTAGCTAGTTTGTGGCGACGGCCAATTTACAGACACGAGGTGCTAAAGGTACGCAAAAACATTACTCACTTTTTTTCAGGTCTTGAGTGCTGATTTTGAGGTATGTTTCAGAGAATATTGTTAAAAATTGATAATCAACACTGCTAGATACTTTCCATCGGTGGTAATTTCTGCTAGACTCTTCAAAGCTCACAAAGAATAACGTGATCTTGCTTATTGGCAATTACCGTTGGCAGCAGCACTATGTGCTTACAAAATAGTGGATCCAAAGTGGCTTACGGCAAGTTTGTAATCTGTTTACAATGTAAATACGTTGATATTCAGCAAATAAATATTAACATTCCGTTGAATGATTCAATTTAATTTCAATTGTGCGAGAAAGTATTGGCTTTCTTCTTTTATAACATTTAGTTTTTCTTTTTGAATCTTCTTATTTATATATGAATTTTAGTTGTAACTAGAAGACTGAATGAGGTTATGAAATCCATAGCTTCAAAGAAAATAATATTGCAGGGGAGTATTTGTGACATTTTTGTATTGTACATTTCAGCTTTCAGCCTTCCCTGTACGAATTTTTACAATCCGCATAGCTCGTTTACGAACTTAATCGTAGTCTCCAAATTTTTTTTTTACCGACAGTTTCCTTTTCCCCTTTTAGGAAATTTATGGAAACTCAAATCAACAATTCAACAAAATTTGGAATAACGTCTATAAACACAACAATTTTTAATACTTCTTCGTTTAGATTCCATATTTTGAAGAGTAAAATCTTGAGAAAAACTAATTTCAGTATAGCAACGAGGTTATGTGATACAACAATAAAGTCGAAAGCTAAGTATTTTTCACTGAATTAATTGCAACAAATCCAATATGAACTATTGTAGTATAAAATTGCATATGAACAGCCTCAAAAAAGCCATTCACTATTGCTAACAAAGCCATTAACATAACATCTAATCATATGGAAATTTAGGTTGAATCCACCTTACAATATAGTTCTGCTTATAACCGCTAGGTGGTTACGGATTAATTTTAGTAACCAATAATTTAAGTGCTAATTTTCATATATGACACCCAGGGCACAATTTCAATACTTTTTGTCTTGAGATTGCTCACTGAGTATTACATATAAAAACTAGAACTCATACTATAAGTAAGATAACGGTATTTTTTTGCGAGCTTTAAAGCTTTTAGCAGGAATTACTGCCGATGAAAACTGTCTGGCAGTGTTAATTATCAATTTTCAACAATATTCTCTAGAACATACATATAAATCAGCACTCAGACTTCAAGAAAAGTGAGTATTGTCTTGATGTACCTATAACACCTCGTATCTATAAATTAGCCATCGGCACAAACTAGTAAATATGTGTATGATCAAAGTACCGACTAACACTATTCTAATCCACAAATTTTGTTTCTCAGAAAATAAGTAAGGTCTGGCAGGTCTGAGATCTTGGACTACTATACTTTATTACGTTTATAAACTGGGGTAGCGACCCTACCCTTCAAAACTGACTAGTTCAGTAACCAAAAATAGAAATCAAAATAATCCCAGGGCCGGACTGGGTAGCTGTGAGGTTAGCTTTCCAAAAATACAAGTTTTACCAAAACAAATATACTGGACGCTACGTAAGCTAACTCTAAATAAAACAGAGAATAAGGGCGCCACGCAATTGTTAATTTTTCCGTCCTCAGGCACACAACAGCGAAAGTACCTGTAAAAGAAAAGATGGTAGGATGGACGGGTAGAATATTGGGTTGTAGGATAATTAGATCTTTCGGCGTCGATCAAGATGCCGCAGAAAATAAAATGAAACAATATCCCAAACAGCGATACTTACTCACCAGCTGTAAAAAAAAACACTGAATAAAATCACTATCTAAAAATTAAAGTGGTAGGTATTCTTTTTCACAAAATAAATGAATCAAAAATTTACCCAAATAGTGAATATTTAATAAACTTCAATGGAAAGTAATATCAAAAATTACAAAAGCAAAAATGGAGGAAATATGAAATTTGCAAAAATTTAATTAATTTAAAGTGAACAAAATGGCGGCGATTCGCGTCCCTACACAGACTTCACAAGTCTCAGCTGGACAAATACGTCTATAAACCTACTCCAGGAAAAAAGTACAAAAGAAATGAAAATCAGGCCCGAGATTGATCAACCTGGTTCACAATCGGACGTAGCGTTTATAACGTAACTAAAAAAAAAACATAGAAAAAAAAGGCGACAGCGAATGCCTACCGCAGCAAAGTTATACATAAAAAAAAATAAACAAAAGTCGTGGTGAAGCCACGAGGTGTCTAATGACCTAATTAGCACCAACAAAAAAAAGTCTGAATAACAAAATGAATAAAAAAATAGACCACTTAGCTGGCGACGTCGCTGGAGATCCTTATTGACTTATCTGCCTGGCATCTGGATCTTGGCCTCAGATCTAATTGGCTGGATTCCGGGTGGTCGGGAGAGCCAGGGTGGAAGTGAGGTACTTCCACAGTATGTGCCTTGGTACGGATGACGTTTTATCGCTGATAGTAAGCGAAGAATAATAGAACGGCCACTAACAATTTTAACTAATCCCCTACACGTGGGCTGCTCCGCCGAATAACCAATGGCCAAACTGCCTCAAAATACTCGGCCGGAGCACAGATTTTTCCCAAAAGAATCCCCAACTTGGGATTGCACACGCAATAAACTTTGGAAAAACCCACAAAATTGTAGTGGTAAGAAAAACAAAAGTAAAATAAAACGTCCGTCCTATACCAGGACTTAAGGCTGACTATCTTCAATTAAGTCAAGTCCGGTCGGTTTGACTTGATTGAAAATTAACCGTTTTTCATTATCAAAAAAAACCCTAGCGGGCGCCCTAGTACTAAGATTCAAAAAAAATAAAACGTAACGTCACTGCCTGCAGCGCGCGCATTGCAACAGCGACAATTCAAAACAAAAATCATGAACTAAAGTTAATGTATGAAAGTAAACAAAAACACGCTCTCAGTATAACCAAAAAAAGAAAACTGAGCTTAAAGAAGAGAAAAGAAACGGAGCTAAAGAATTGAAATATGAATGACACTATTAGATTTGAACTGAAAATATCTTAAACCAAAAGTACATAAAGTGAATGAAATTAAACCCAAATATCCCAAATTATATTTTACAATCTAACCCAGCAAAAAAAGTGACCAAAAGCCAAATTGGCATATCACAACTTGTCAGGCAGCGGTCTCACTGAGCGAGTCGTGTCGTGTTAAGTTGTTTCGAGATGGCCTTGAAAATTTCAAACACATGTATTGCAATGGTGTCGGTCTCACTGGACCATCGTGCGCTGTCGAGTGCTAGCGATTTGTTTGATTTTCAGTTTGGTTTGAATTTCACTCGTCACTCGACACAACTTGACACTTCTACGCATGCGTATGAGAGATATACAGAACTGACATGTCAAAAAGAGTTATAGTTTAGTGATATTTGAGAAAAAATTGACCAAACCCGGACATTCAAAGGAACAATGGTCTGATGCAACTACAATGTTTGTTACCCTCCCCTTTGTACATGCTGAAAAGTCCAAGGTTAGAGCGTCGGGTTTAGTGTGGGTGGAGGATGGAAGGGTGTAAAAGTGTTTTCTTTTCTATTTTTCTCAAATATCTCAAGAAATATGAGACCTAGAACAAGCAAGTTGCTCTACAAAATATGTACAATTGATTTTCTCGGTAACCCTAGCCATTTCCAAGATATGAGGAGCGGGAAATGGGATATAAGATGAATTTTTCCGAAAATCGTGGATAAATTGTTCTAATATCGTTTTTTATTCTTTCTCTAGACTGTTGTTGTTCAATTGATTATTATGTAATTACATTCTCCGTCAAACTGCAATATAATTATGTAAAGAGGGGTTGGATGGGACGATTTATTTTATATGCGTTCGATGTAAAGGGAACTGCGATTCCAGTCACGGCTTGTTTATTAAAACGAAAAATGATTTGAATGAGTAGGTAATGATGGGTTTAAAGAATTCAGAAGCTCTGATATAGCTCACAAAGGAAAGGGAAGAGGTCGTTGTAGGATGAGTGTGGAATCTGCTTTGGCGCTCTGGCAAAGCATCACACGTTGATATTATAGTAGAGGACCAAATTTTAATAACCCCAAAGCAAAAAGTATCCTTTGCAAGTCCCACAAACAAAATGTGGTTCATTTTACTTTAAACAGGTAATTTACAGGGAGCAGGATGCATCGTGGCTCAAGCTGAGAGAGATGCAGACCGCTTAATTGTTTCAACGGCTATTGCTGAGGCATGCACCACAGGTGCCAAAACTATTGTAATTGGCGAAAACACTGATTTGTTATTCCTGTTGGTTATACTTTCACCAGAATACACAGACTTGAATATGCTTGTCCCCGGCAGAAGGAACCAACCATATAAAATTCATGCAATCAGTGACATCCAACATAGATTGGGCGATTTGAAGAGTGCTGTTCTTCCGGTATATGCCTTTCCTGGATGTGATTCTATTTAGTTCATTTTTCGGAAAGGTAAAAACCTTGCTTTGTCAAAAATCAGGCGTGACAGAAGCCTTAGACAAATGATTGAAAATTTCAACAATGCTGATACCTCACCAGATTCAATAGCTGAAGCAGGTGAGGCCTTGTTCTGTGCCCTCTATGGTGCAACAGAGAAAAACTTGGATTTGCTCCGCCACAAGTTATACACAAAAACAATTGCGAAGCAGCCAGTGCATGCGCAATTCAATTTGGCTGTACTTTCACCTACATCAGGAGCAGCTCGTCAGCATTCTCTCCGAGTATTCCCCCAAGTACAACAGTGGCGTGGAATTGATATAGATCCATTACAATAGGGCTGGAAGATTATCAGTGGCAATTTACGTCCAGTCATACCTCTGAAGGCAGCTGCAACTGATGACTTCTTGAACTTAATCAGCTGCAGCTGCAAAGATGATTGCACTAGCAAATGTGAGTGTTATAAAAATGCACTGAAGTATTCAGCTGTTTGCATCTATTGTACAGGCCTCAGTTATTACAATAGAGATGAAATAATATCGGAAGATGAATATTTTGTTACGGATACTGAAATTGACCAAGAAGTTGACTCAAATACTGGGCAGGAGGAAATTTACCCTCAGATAAACTTTTAGAGACTATGCTACTATTTATAGAAAGTAAGCTGCTTGTATTACTTCAATATTGATCATGAAACTGTTCCTGTTTGATTTTTAAATTCTTAAAATGTAATCAAGTTTTATGTTAACAAGTCCAATCTTTTAATCCTGTTCAATCATCCACTCTCCTTACTCCTCACGTATATCGTAATTACACCAGAAAATGTAACTGTGCACCAAATGGTCAATAACCAGTTGACAAATAAACCAAGAAAAATTTGAAACAAGACTTAAAAAAACGATCATTGAAAATTTACTCATAGTTTTTGCAAGAATTGATATATTGTCCTATTTTCTACACCTTATATCTTTAAACGGTTCTGGTAAGAAAAAAAATTGACTGAACAATTTTTGTAGGCAATCGATGAACTTCAATATTATGGAGGAACTTCTTTGCTCTAAATCTCATACTTTTTCTTCTAACTTTCAATATTATTCATATCACACTAGGGTTAAATCATTCTTATCATACTTTTTGAGATATTTGAGAAAAATAGGAAAGAAATCATCAAAAACATTCTATTTCTATATTTAATAATATTATAGCTGCTCACTGATTCGCGACCTTACATCTTATACCTATAAGAAACTTATTTTGCATGTGAGCAATAATTTGAGTAAGTTTCTCTATAGAATGTTTTATTTGTGGAATGTTCATATATTTGAATTCTTGTCCATCTTGCCTTAATCACTGAAATTCCTAAAGCCTGACTTACCCCAAAACAAGATTAGACTAGACAGAGACAACTAGTACCGTTTCACCTTAAAGCACTGATCTCTATATATGGATAGCTGGTACTGTAGTCCGCCATTGTCGCCTTTGGAGCAGCCACTGGCGCTACGGTTACCGGGGAGGACCTAAAATGACATTTGGTGGTGAAACAGTTTCCAAAATAGTTAATTGTGCATACTGGAGGCGTACTGTAATAGTTATTTACGTATAGAGGGCTGAAAGATTAAGTTTACACCCGCGGACAAAGTTTGAGGCCCGAAGCGTAGCGAGGGCCTTAATTCGTCCAAGGGTGTAAATTGTCTTTCAGGCCGAGGCACGTACAACGTTTTACGCACAACTGTGATAAAATTTACTTGTGAATTTCTCGTAAGTAATTAGTTTTTGAGAACACGCAAAAATATTTATTACTTCAAAATTATAAGGTGGCGTATGGTAACAAAAAACATGTCATGTGTTAAACAATTGATTTTGTTTATATGTCAACAAAATTCTGTTGGTAGTTTTCTTATTTTAATAATAATACTGGTGGCCAATTCTCTAGTTTACAGCCCAACGGGCGGTAAATTTTTTTACCGCCCGACGGACGTAAAGTAGAAGTTACCACCATGGTAATTAAGTTGTAAACAAACAATTTTGTATCAGTTGTGCGTAAAAAATATTTCAGAATACATGAAGGATTATCATTTCATCAGTAAGTATTAACTCTATTGAAAATTTAAATGATTGAAATAATAATTTTTATTGATTTTTGATAAAAATTTTAATGCTTTTATAAAATAATTATTATTATTTGAAAAGATTGTGACATTGATTAAATCGACTTTAAAGGTTTCCTACGAAGCAGGAAGGAAAGAACAAATGGATCAAATATATGGGCCGGGAAAATTGGACACCTTCAAAATATTCTACGTTGTGTTCTAATCATTTTTCTCGAAACTATATCGATTTTCGTGATAAACGAGCTCATTTGCATAAAGGTAGTATTCCAACTATTTTTGGGAACTGCGGAGACAATAATTGTTCTTCATTACCAGTTATTGGCGAATCAAGCGATGATATGCATTCAAAACGGACTCAACGTTTCGTCAATATCAGTTTATCAATCAATAGTATATATTCAAGTTACAATTTTCCTGTATTTTTTAGCAATAGAAATAGAAAAAAATTATGATACAAATTGACCAACTACTCCAATAGTTATTGGCGAACCAAGCAAAGATATGCATTCAAATCAGATTTAACGTTTTGTTAATGTAAGTTTATCAATAGTATATATTTCAGTTACATTTTTTTTTGTATTCTTCAGCAATAGAAATAAAAGAAAATAACACAAATTTACCTACTTCTCCAATAGTACCAGTAGAAAATCGGCAGGAAACAGAACAAGTTGAAGAAGAATGTTATAATTCTTATACAGTTACATTGAATAAAAAAAATTTCGGATTACATCACGATCACACATACGACTTGTCACACAGAAAAAAGACTAACGTGTCACAAGAAAGTTCCACAGGATGAAGGAAATCATCAAAGAATTGAAAAATAGTGAACACATAGAAAAAGAAGCTATTTTAGATAGTTTAGGAGATATTCCTGCACACATTTTTAAACGATTGCTAGATAACACGTTGCGCAATAATATTTGTAGAAATAAATATATACCAGAACTACATTGTTTAGCATTAACGTTACATTTTTATTCTCCAGCTGCCTAAGAATATGTCCGTGAAACTTTTGGATTAGCATTACCACACACTAGTCAACTTTGTGTATGGTACAGTACTATAGAGGCGGAACCGGGTTTTTCGGAAAAGTGTTTTACAGCATTAGAATTGAAACGCGATAAAAATAAAAAATTCATTTGTTCGTTGATTATGGATGAGATGGGTATAAAAAAAGGTGTACAGCGTACTCGAGATGGAAAGATATATGATAACGTTAATATTGATAGCAGTACGATTGATACTTCTAGCTTGATTGCTACCTAAATTCTTGTGATTTTGGTCGTTCCTTTGGACAGTTCTTGGAAATTGCCAATTGCTTTTTCTTTTATTCAGAATTTGACCGCAACAAGTGAAGCCAATATAGGCGTAAAAGTTGCTTCACTTATTTTGGATGGTCCTCCCGCGCATTTAACTGCCATTTAATTGCTAGGAGCTGAAATGACTATGAAACATGATTCTAAACCATACTTTTTGCATACAGTTGAAAATCAACCAGATGTTTGTGTAATATTGGATGCTTCTCATGACATCAAAAATATTAGATCAACATTAGCAGAATGGAAAATAATCAATAATACTAACGGGAATAGAATCCAGTACAACTATAGAGCTACTTAAGCTTATTAACAAGAGGGAGACGGATCAAGATTAAGTAATAAACTTCGTACAAGTCACATTGAATATAAAAAAATTATAATGAAAGTTTATTCAGCTGCTCAAATTTTGAGTTCGAGCGTGGCAGATGCGATAGAATTTTGTTGGAAGGTTTTACGTTTATCTGAGTTCAAAGATTGCGAAGCAACTGTAACATTTATAAGAAGTATAAATTTTCTTTTTGATTTTTTTAAATCCTTGGGGCTACGGTTCCAAATGTCCTTTGGAGAAAGATAATGAAAGTGTCTGACGTCAGCGCGTAATAAATGAAATAGACTATTACGGCAAATCAAAATCAATAAATAATACTCCATTTTATTCATTTCCAAGAAAAACTGGTTTTATAGGACTTGATACAGCCTGTCTTTCTACAATAAAATTATTTGATCGTTTTGTCAAACCAGACAATGCTCCATTGAAATATTTACTCATCTATAAGTTTAGCCAAGATCATCTCGAACTATTTTTCGCAGCGATAAGAGCTCACAGCGGTTGTTACCCAAATCCAACCGATGCTTGATTTATTTCTGCTTGCAAGCGGCTATTGGTTCAGCATGATATTGAGGTAGCTACAAGTAACATAAAAATGATGGATCAAACAAAAATTTTGAATAACATTCTTTCTCGAAAGAAAAAAAAGTGCTATGCTCGATCGTTACAATCCCATTATTCATGATCCATTGGATAATGTTCGTGTCCAGAAAAAATATATCTAGATCGCTCGTCCAATTGTATAGCTGAGGAGTTACACGAAGTTTTAGATTTTTTCTGGTTTATCAGTTTTTTCAATAAATGCAATAGGTTATAACGATAACCTCGCTGATTGCGGGGTGGTTAATTCTGGCGTCTCCGTTGAAACTGCCAACGGTATACTCGGGCGCCAATGCGGTCGGTGACGCAGTTTCTGACGGTTGACGGCTGAGTAGCTCAGAGGAAAGGGTCAGGGTGTTTTTGGGAATAATATTCAGGATGTGAGTATAACTATGAGATTTATTGACACACAAAAATGGAACTGTTCTGCACACACGTATGTTGCAGGCAGTGGCGTGCAGTCCATATGTGCAGAGTGTGCACTGCACACCCTATGAAAATATTAGAAATTACGTAAATAGAATTAATATAATGGTTTATTGAATACTTCATTTTGTTTCACAAATTTTCATTATAAAATCAGAGAAACAGCGTATTTTATCTATTTATGCCACTAGAAATACGGGCGCGCCTCGCGAGCCACTCTGCTATATATTTGAAACGAATGTCGACGCTTGAGATGCAGATTTCTCGCCTGCACGGCGAGCGAGGTCTGTCTGGCATAGTCAGTATTAGGAAAGTGAAGGAATAGAGTCTGTCAAAGAAGAAGCATACCGAAATTAGTGATCTCCTATCGCTCGTTCTTTCTCGCTGGGTGCAGGCAGACTTTCTGCACCTGGAGCTGAATATTCAACGTTTAGCTGAGTTCTTTTTCAAACGCCTTTTGTAAGTTTGCTTTAAAATAGTTGAAATATTGTTATTTAGGACAACAATATTAGGTAAACACTCATTTTATACGCTTCTTAAATTATTTATTTTTGTGAAATTATCATTTGTATAATGACAACTGAAAATAGATCTATAATTTGTGATCTACAAGAAAATCCTTTTTCACGTCGTGATGTCTAAACGAAAAATGAAATTAGGAAAACAAGACCAACGTCAGGCATAAAACTCACTCAAAATATCAAAATTAAAGGCCAGCAGTCCGTACGACATTTCCAAATTAAAATGTATGAAAAATTCAAATGGATTGCTGGTTGTTGCGAGAAAAATAAGCTGTATTGTTGGCCATGTTTATATCCCCTTCCTCACCACCGACTGTGCACACCTATCACAGAAAGTCACCGCACGCCACTGGTTGCAGGGATTTGCACTGAGATCGCTGAGCTGAAGGCTGACGACGACGATGCGGCGATTGCCCAAGACAATCAACATTCGCGGAATCGCGAAGCGACTTCCCGAACGGTGGATCAACTTTACTACTCGTTCTATGCGGGTAGAACCAAACTTGCTTCCTCGTGATGATTCTACGTTAAGTCGGTTCGATACTGTAAAGTCACTAGGTGACCCCTCCAGCAGTGATTCTACGTTAAGTATCTCAAACACTGTGAAGTCAGCAATGACTTTGCCAGCGGTGCTTCTACATTCAAATAATCAAACCTCACGAAATCACGAAGACTTCGTCAGCGGTGCTTCTACGCTTATTCAATCAAACGATGCGAAATCACGAAGACTTCTTCAGCGGTGCTTCTACGTTGAATCAATCAAACGCTGTGGAATCACGAAGACTTCTTTAGCGGTGCTTCTACGTTAAATCAATCAAACGCTGTGAAATCACGAAGACTTCTTCAACGGTGCTTCTACGTTAAATCAATCAAACACTTCGAAATCACGAATACTTCATCAGCGGTGCTGCTACGTTAATCCAACGTTCGCGGAGCAGACGGCGGAAGTTAGACAAAATTATTCTAAGTTGTACTTCGCAAAAATATTCTGAGATCAAAAATAGCAAAAATATTCTAAGTGCAAAAACAGCAAAATAATTGAAAAAATAAACTAAGTTTCTTTTACGGACTTAGAAAAAAATAGACAAAATAATCAAACTCACAACTTCGCCTTGACAAACGCACTAACGGACTTAGCACGAAAACTTCGGACGGACGTCGAACGGTAAACACAGTATAGACTTTGGAAGATGACTTACAAAGAAGTAACTTAAGTCGGCCAGAAGGCCTTATTTATACCCAAATCTTAATGAAACCTTACTTAACATGTTTTTAAATTGAATTCATATTAGCGCTAACAGTAATGTAAAGAAGACATACAGAAGAAAGAAGAAGTCATTTTACAAATACAAATTTCATTACAATAACAAATTTCCTATTACTCTCCTGTCGAAAACATCCTTTCCTGATTTTATTTCCTTAAAATTAAAATTGTCCTAAACACTTAATCGGTCGGTAATATAGAAACTGTCAAGTGTCGGATCTAGTTTGTGTATGGTCAAAGGTCACGCAGAATGTCAAACAAAAAAATATACAATATACAACATATTTACAGGACAACGGTTGATTACATTTAGATTTTATTACGGTAAGACACAAGACATAAACACAGATCATACGATATCGGTTGCTTTTCATTTCAGGAGTTTTCCAAAACCTAACCTTACTCCACCACATGTGAAATATATTAAACGGATTCAAAGCAGTTGATGACTGATGAACTAACGGTAAGCGGTGTTGTATGTTGAAGCAAAATTACAGAATTTAAAATTTACAGGGTGTGCAAGAAGTAAACAAATTTTGATGGGCTTAAAAGTTATTGACGGTAGCAGAAGGCTCTGGGATGTGCAACAGTGACGGATTTTGGGGCCTAACTCGTCACAAGGTTATATAGCAGGTTTTGTAGTTAAGAAGTTGTTAAATATAATAAAATGCTCTGAGTGTTTAGAAGGATGTAGGCAATCAGTTACTCCAACTACCTCAATCCCAAAAACTCAAATTTTTATGAAGGATTGGCTTTAATTGAGCAAAAAACTTGCGGTAACTTGATATTACCATCGGATAGTATAATAAGTATTTGTACTCTCACTGAATCTCTATTTAGGCAAGCTTGTGGTAGCAATGCGGATAGATCACCGATTGAAGTAAATTTTTCCGCCTTGCTAGCTCATCCGGTTTTGAAAAGATTAGTATTTTATAAAACAGAACTTTTCCAAGAACTTGCTCAACACTTTAGAGATAGCTTTGTTGTAGATAGTCTGACATATCACAGATATTTACCATTAAAATGTATTCCAATTCACTATATTAAAATCCGTATTCATTCATACACAAAAAATGTTTCGCTTCAAATCACGGGTTGAAAAATTCGACATTATTTATGGCGGCAAATTATTTGGGCGCATCAGTGGTCCTCAATTTCTCTGAACCAATTTTTATATATATATATATATATATATATATATATATATATATATATATATATATATATATATATATATATATATATATATATATATATATATATATATATTATATATATATATATATATATATATATATATATATATATATATATATATATATATATATATATATATATATATATATATATATATATATATATATATATATATATATATATTATATATATATATATATATATATATATATATATATATATATATATATATATATATATATATATATATATATATATATATATATATAGTGAGTTAAACTGAAACATCACAAAATTTAACTGTCGTGATATTCTAGTAAATATATTTATATTGGCGAAGTATTTTAAATTATATATTGTGTAAAAGTGAAGTAGAAGAAGTATCCTGTGTTTAAGTTTAGTACAGAAGCCCGGCTACTACAAAATATAAACATCATTCAACAAAAAGTATCAACTCCGCTTAGCAAGGTCAGTGACAACGCAGTACGTAGATCTATGAGCAAATTCGAAAAATTTTACTACCACTGTTCTCAACTGTATTGCACACAAAAAAGTTAACTTTGTACTTTCTTAAATACAAAAAGGAAAATGGCAACTATAGATGATATAAAGAAATTACTTTTACCCTTACAAAACCAAATCAAAAATATCGACATAAAAATGGATAAATTTCAAAACATGGCTTTAGAAAATGCTAATACGAGCAATCAAAACTCAGTTAAAATAAATAAGCTTGAAAACGAATTGAAAGAAAAAGACAAAATAATAAAATTTTTGGTGCAAAAAATCAGGGAAAGGAATTCAATATTCTATGGAGTACAAGAGAAAAATAATGAAAACCTAGAAAATGTCATTATAAACATAATTAGAGAAAATATAAAAATAAAAAATATTATAAGCAGTGATATAGAAGTAGTTAGAAGAATTGGAATGATTAAAGAAGATAGCACAAAAATTAGACCGATTTTTGTGGAGCTTGCTTCAAAGAAGTTTAAAAGGGAAATTTTCCAAAATATTCGTAATCTTAAAGGCACTTGAATTTTTGTAGAAGATGATTTCAATAAACAAACTCTTCAGGAAAGGCATATTTTAAAACCCCATTTAAGAAGTGCGAAGGAGAAAGACTATAAAGCTTATCTGAAGGGGAACAAATTGCACATAGATGGAACAATTTATACTGCAGAAGAACTGATAGAAAAGAATGAACTAGAAGTAAATGAGCAAAGCGACACTGATAATATATTCAGTAATAATGATACAGAAAAAAGATTATCTACTTCCGCACCGGCAACACCTCAGACAAATAACATAGTAGATGAATCTGAAGATTATGATATTCAGGAAGTAGAAAATCAGAGTGTGAAAATGTTGACAGAGAATAGACATAATAACAAATCCGTCCAAAATGTCGCAGCCAACGCATCAACACCAAAAATTAATGATCATGCTAACAGAAAGAAAGGAAAAAATATTGTGGGTCCTCTTGATAAACATGTTTTAACAAGGTCAAGAACTCAATCGAATCCAAAAAACTTAGAAGGAAAAAAGGAACTGAGCTCACAACGAACCTAGGAGACATACTATTCTGGAACATACAAGGCTTCAACAACTTATATAAGCTCAATAATGAAGAAGAAAATATAATATCTCAATCCAGTATTATTTGCTTATGTGAAACATGGTTAAACTACAAAATTACTTCAATACCAACATTTTTAAACGAATACGAACTAATCCAGTAGCCTGCCGTAAAAGACGCCAGTTTAGGAAGAGCTAGCGGCGGACTAATAATTTTACATAAACTGAATATCAATGGGAATAACATCAAATTAATTAATAACGAGCATCACTGGATTTTCTCTGAAATAAATACGCTCAATCAAAATATTATTTTAGGAAACATCTATTTCTCTCCAAAGTATGACACGGATACTCTACTAGAACTATTTGCAAGTACGCTACGAAATATTAAAGAATCATATCCATCACATGCTTTAATTATAGGAGGGGACTTCAATGGTAGGGTAGGCAATCTCAACCAAAGTGATGATCTAATCTTCTCTCACACAAATATGAGCAGTAATCGCATCTCGACTGACAAATTAATTAATAAAAAAGGCCGTCAACTTGTTGAAATAATGGAAAATGAAGATATGTATCTACTGAATGGCAGGACCAATTCAGATACTCCTGCTAATTATACTTATATAGTACCTACAGGGAATAGTACAATCGACTTAGTATGGGTAGACTCAAAATCGTTTAATTTAATTATCGACTCTTCTACCGACAACAGAATTGCCCTATCTGACCATTTGATGTACAAAATATCTGTTTCTTCAATATGCGATCTTAGATCGAAAAATGAGCAAACCATAGTTTATAACAAAATTGAGAAGTTACAATGGGATGTGAACAAAATGATGGATTACAACCAATTAGTAGAGCACCGCATATTCGAAATACCACAAACAGAACGTTTGTCAATTAGTTACGTTCAATTGAAATCTATAATACAAGATGTGTCAAGAGAATTGAATCTCTATTCAAAGATAACTGTAAGAAATCCTCCAAAACTGCGACAAAATAAACCATGGTATACAGCAAAATGCCATGAGAAGAAAAAAGAAATGAGAAGAGACCTAAGAATATGCAAGAAACATAATTTTGAAGAAGAATCCAAGAAAAAATTTCTCGCAAGTAAAAAAATGTATAAAACTACTATATCGTATGAAAAAACACAGTTTAAAGAAAAACTCAAAAATACCCTAGAAAATATAAAAGACCAACGAGAATTTTGGACAACGATCAAATCTTTCTAATCTAAATTATATAGAATTAAACAACTGGTCACAACACTTCGCAGAGTGGTATGGTAAGAAGATTCCCAATGATATGAAATTTTTTGATGCAAAACATCCGTATCTTGATGATGTCATAACTTTAAGTGAAATAAACTATGCTCTGAGGAACTTGAAAACTAACAAATCGGCTGGCTTTGACGGAATACGCAATGAGCAATTGAAAAGCCTTCCCGAAAATGCAAAAGAATTTCTTATGGACTTATTCAACAAGTTTATGAATGAAGAAAATCTCCCATGTGAACTTACCAAAATAAAACTGACTATGTTATATAAAAAAGGTGAAAGAACAAATACAAATAATTATAGACCCATCGCAGTCATAAACACTATCACAAAACTATTCACTTTTATTATCAACAGAAGAATTCAAACATTCATAGAAAGTTTCGATTTGCTACCTGAGGCCCAATCTGGATTTCGGAAAAACAGATCTTGTAGTGACAACTTATTCGTTTTCTCCACTATTATACAATCCAGAATACATACGACAAAGGAGGGCACATATATAATATTTGTAGACTTCGAGAAAGCCTTCGATTCGATTTCCCATAATATACTTTGGCAATAAAATTTTAACTTAGGAATAAGCGGAAAAATCGTCAGGCTGTTCAAAAATATTTATGATGATGCAATGGTACAAGTAAATGTAAACAACAATTTAACAGAACCAATTTCTGTAACAAAAGGAGTATTGCAAGGCGAATGCCCCTATTCTTTTCGCATTGTATATATCCGATTTGGAGACCTATTTTCAAGAGCAAAATCTAGAAGGGATGTATCTCAATCAGAAAACTGACATTCTTTCACTGCAATATGCGGACGACCTTGCTATCTTCGCTACCTCACCAATCGATGTCCAAAGAAAACTTAAAGCCCTAGAAAAATTCTGCGGCCAAATGAGTTTAAAAGTAAATGCCTGCAAAACTAAGGTAATGCATTGCCACTTAGGAAGACCTCGCAAACAAATTATAAAATACATTTGTCAAGGACATTACGTGAGTCAAACAATATGACTTTTCATAACGTATTCTGTACAAAATTTTATCTAATTCCGTCAGAATAATTTTAACTGTATTTTTCAATGAGAACATCTCTCACGTCACATCACCAAATTCAGATGACTGTGATTCCTGACCATCTATTGTTACTACAGAAACAAGAGTTCACTGAAATAAACAAATATCGAATTTTCACAAAACGTCAAAATAATTTTTTTAAATGTGCTCAAGCAGTAATATCCTGAGTGATATAGTACCCTTTGATATTAAAGACTCTGCCAATACTGCATACTGTGAATAATAAATCTTTCTTTTAATTGTACGCAGATAAGTTTAATTGATTAGCTCTGAAACATGGCCAGTTACGTAAAGTCATTACGTAACTACTTTATGCTACTTTACGCAACTGTTGCATTGCAGTTATGAAAAATAGGACGTTGCATAACGTCAGAAATTGATGTAAAGTTTGACTTTTCAAAACGGAATTAGATAAATATCTATTCTCAACCCATTTGTATCAGTTATCTGAAGCAAATATATATTATTATTATTATATATTATTATTATATATATATATATATATATATATATATATATATATATATATATATATATATATATATATATATATATATATATATATATATATATATATATATATATATATATATATATATACAGGGTGTAACAGATATAAGTACATTCATTTTAACCTGCAATAGATCTCTTCAAGCCTAACAATTTTTCTTGATAACTTTTTTCTGTAAGTCTCCTGGATATCGGGTGAAAATTCATCAAAGTTTGGTCAAAAATTTCATAGTGCGCCTATGGTTAGAACTGAATGTTTCTCATTTATTGGAAGAATAACAGCTGTCGATTTGAATGATTATTTTGAAACCTCAAACTATCATAGTCTCATCAATCATTCATTTGAAACTGAAATAATAACAGTATTTCAATAATACACTGATATTCGCTCACCTCGATAGTTCTATTTTTGTATATGTTGCAAGAAAGATCAATTTTATCTCTGAAACCAACAATTTGGCATATTGGTCGTATTTATATGTTATTGTTGAGGAATTTTATTTCTATTTAAGAGTTTCACGTATATTTTCAAATAGTTGATGCATTTCTTGAACATTAGATTGTCAGCACGAGTTCATTGCACTTGGATCAGCTGATTTGAATAGTCTGAATACAGCCTGTAACACAGTTAGAATATGGGTCAGATTGTGCTGCCATCTACGATCAACTTAAAAAGTGCTGCTGCTCTCGACTTACTTCATTACTGTTGGCTCTCAAACATAAAGAGAAAATCATTCAACGATTTATTTAAAGTGAACGGTGAAACATGAAATGGAATGCAGTTCTAAAATAATTAATTTAATGAATAATTCAACTGAAAATATTACCGCAAAAATTGTAAGAGCTTATTCTTGAAAAACAGAAAACCTAACCTACAAATGTATCACACTGAGTTTGGTAATTGATTTAAAATATTTTTCAAAATATAAGATACAATATTCTATTTGTTCAACAGATCAATTTACGAGGCATTCTTCATTGAAACGACCTGACTATGAAGTTTGTAATAATATGAGAAAAAACTAACTCACAGCTGCTTCATTTATAAATTAATGTATTTTATTCATTTCATCTGGTGTTTTACGTTCCAGGTAAACGATGAGTTCTCAATATCTCATAGTATTCTCATCATTATGTATAAGTGCACAATATTTTGACATCAAATACAGGAGCATAACCACAATAATTAGATTTTTAGTGAAAAATTACATTTCTGAAATCGTTCAAAATAAATTCGCCGAACTAATCCTTCACTGCCTGCGAAATCGCAGATAGAAGAGCTTGACATTTTCACAGGTTTTAACTACTGTGACAATAATAATTAGATGATTTTTTCCAAAATTTATTTGAAGGAATTGATAGCTCACATATGTCGAAATCAATTGTTTCGTTGTAACCAGGGTTGTAACTGCTACTGGATCCGATAATTATGCACCTGAACGACTCGTTAAATTATAGGGGTTAAAAAATGCTAAAAAAAGATGGGAATTCGAGAAAAAGTTATTGAGAAAAATTGTTATGCTTGACGGGTTCTATCACTGGTTAAAATTAATGTACTTTTCTCTGTTACACCTTGTATATATTTATATATATATATATATATATATATATATATATATATATATATATATATATATATATATATATATATATATATATATATATATATATATATATATATATATATATATATGAAAATATGATTTAATTTTCATTTTGAAGATAGCGGTACTGTTGTAAGTGATCAAATTCTCGTAGTTGAATTTTTCAGCACAATATCGTTTCTATGAATTAGTCTATCACTTGACGCGTGTAGTGTTTTGTCATTTGTTTTGTTCAGTATCGCTGCGCAGGCAGGGTCCATATTTAAAAATTTGAGTACCAGCTATCCATAGACATAAAGATCAATGCCTTAATGACTAGTAGCCCGTGCCGGCTTCGCACGGGTGGACATTCATTATTATTCAACACTTTCATTCGAATATGCAAAGCATAGTTTAATAATATAAGATGATTATTGAAAATAATATCACATTTATTTCTTGAATAACACAATTAAAACATAATCTCAATTGTCAAAATTTGTTAATAAGTGCGTAGATCTATGTATAGATAGCGTCTTCAGTATTTAATGGAACAAATTACGAGAGATGAAAGATTATATTGCAGCGCACGCTATATATGGAATTTCAGTGATCATTTCATTACATCTTGTGTTACATCACTGGAGAAACAACTATACAAAGTTTTAACTCAATCGGATGAACGATGCGCGTACAGACAAATACGACTCGTACGCCATTTGATGTATGTTGATTGTACAGTGATAAAAACCTTCATGAAAGGGCCAGCAACAATTATAGTATGTTTCAACTCAAGCAGATAAACGATACGCGAACAAACATATACGGCGCGTGCACCAGTTCATATATCTCAATGATACTATAACAAGTACCCTCGTGGTTACATTATTGAAGTTTTCGTAGACAACCCTTTTTTAAGTAGATTATAGTCCATGTTACTTAGTGATAATAGGTATAGGATTCTCTGGTGAATCGTTCCAAAATTTTCTGAGGTTATTCATCACAAACAAAAATACGTATCTTCTCAGTTTTTAATATTTGTAAGTATTAGAGGCCCCCAAACTTTTTTTTTCTCGTAGACCAATTTATAAATGTTATTGGTTCCATGAGCTCCAAATCCCTTTTCGCGGACCCCCACATACAGCTTGTGAGCCCCCAATTTTCCTTTCGCCCAAAGTAGACCAATAGACCCTCGTCGAGTCTCCTATGATCTCCAAGGGGATCCACGTGGACTACTTTGGAAATCACTGGTATAGATAATACTGTCAGGAACTTTCACGCAAAAGCCAGCAACAACTATAGAAACTTTCTATTCCTTTCTGGTTCAACGATGCTCGAACAAACAAATACCGTTACTATGTCAAAACCTTCATGCAAGTGCTAACAACAACTATATAAAATACCAATTCAACTGGATCAACGATGCGTGAGCAAATAAATACGACTCATGCGCCACTCAAGATATGTTGACGTCACAATAATAAGAACTTCTACGAAAGAGCCTACAACAACTAAAGTAAGTTTCAACTTATTCGAGTAAACGATGCGCGAACGAACAAATACGGCTCGTGCATCACGTTGATGATACTACTATAAGAACCTTCACGAAAGTGCCGACAACAGTTATATTAAGTTTCAACTTAATCGGATGAACGATGCACGAACGAATAAATACGGCTCTTGCGCCACTTATTGTATGTTGATGGTACTGTAATAAAAATCTTTGCGATCGTGCCACCAACAACTATAGAATATTTCAGCCCAATTGGATGAACGCACGCGCTAATTAACAAATACGGCTTGTGAACCACTCAATGTATGTTGATCATTTTTCATACAATCCACCCCTGTATTAAAGCGAACAGAATAAGAGAAAAAATATTCGGATCTGTCAAGCTGTTTTCAAGTTTCAGCGAGACTACCGAACAGCAATTCATTTTTATTATATAGAAAGATTTTTTAATACACTTATGGTCAGTTGCAGCGCTCTAGCTTAAATTTAAAGTTTCACTTGAACAAAAAATATCCAATCGGAATAATGACAGCAATATTTATGTCACATTCGACTTTTGAGACTTGATACATTATTCAATTGAGCGACACTTCAAATTTAAGGGACAGCGGTGCAACTGGCCATTAAAGTCAACAAAATGTCTTTCATATGCCCACGACCTTAAAAAAAAAATATATATATATATATATGAAATTTAATTATATTCACAGTTTAATGAAGTAGAAGTACAAGATCTTGATATTGTATGTAACTGTTGCAAGGACACTCATCTAAATTTCAATGTTCAAAAATGTAAAACAATAAGTCACAAGAAAGAAAACAGTTTATAAACATGATTATAAATAGTTATTTACATTACAAGATGCGAAAGTATACTTTTTTGTGTGAGGTGGTATTTGAATGGCCGAGGTGAAGCCGAAGCCGTTCAAAACCTCCGAACACATGAAAGGGCTTTTGCATCGTGTGATGTATTAATTTTTTTCTACTACTGTTCTATTTAAATATTAATATTTAATAATGATAATTATATTTGAAATAATATTATGGAGGCTGTTTTACCTGTCTAAAATTATCCATGGCAACGGTTTATTTACAATGTTATCTGTCATCAGCGCCTGTCACAGATTTTGAATTTCAATAATTTAGTGAAACATTGCATTTGACCGATTTAAAATGTTGCCAGAAAATGAAAATGGTATTCAAAAGACAGCTAACAATGCATGTGCCTCACTTCTTGCGGATAAATACAAAGAAAGGTACATTCAAACATACAGCATGTTTTCTAAATGGCTTGCTGATAAAAATGTTACTCGAATTGACGAAAATGTAAAGCTTCGGGTGCCGATATTTTGGATTCAAAGAGCGGATGGAAGTCTTCTTCGTAAAGTAATGAAATTGAAATTTCTAAAGAGGTATTACATGAAATTCTCATTAATATTTCCTCAAATAAAGAAACAGTGACAAATATGAATTTTGGCGTAATTCAAAATGACAAAAATCTTCCAATACAAAGTGAAGAAGTTAATAATTCAAATAATATTCCTACCATGACTTTTTCCAATTGTTCAAATTGCATAATTACTTAAAACCAATAAATAGATAAAATTAAATTAAATAGATTGTTTAAAATCATATTATTGTTATGGACTATTCATTTATTGGAATAAATATTGAAATTTCCAATATATTTGCATTTTTTCAAACTTTTACTTTTTGGTCCTGGCCCCTAAAGTATTACTTTCGTAGCTAGCAACGCATAGCAACGAGGTAACACGAAGGTTTGCTTTCGTTATCGTTCGAGTTTCCAGGGCTACAAAGCTACAGTAGCAGAAAAATAAATGATTCTCATTTAGATAGAGTAGGTATACGAAATCCATGATTTGGGTACTTTATTCCAAAAAAACTTCAAATTAGACGTAAACTGTCATAATATTGTTGCTAAGCTTAAGTTTCATTTCAAGAAATGGTGAGAACTTGACAATAGAAACACTTATTGTTTTGTTCAATTCCTTGGTTAGGTCAATATTGGAGTACGGATGAGTGATCTGGAATCTCAAGACTTCAATTTTGGAAAATCATATGGAAAAAGGGCAAAAAAGTTTATGAGATACTTATATCACAAACTCTTCAATATCTCGACAAAAATTGTATCTTATAAAGTACAAATGAATATATGGAATAATTAGTCTAAAAAACCGACGTAAAGTAATTGCCATCACGTTCATATGGAATATAATTTACTCCAATACTGACTTTTCAATTTTATCAGAAGCCTATCCTTCTCATGCTTCGGCTGCAGCTTTAAGCCCTAGACATAAAGTATTTCATATGAATAGTTATACATGTTCGACATTGACGAATGTTTTTATCTTGATCAATTAAATATGTATTACGAGTGAGAAGTTTGACATATTCTTTGCCGATAAAAAAGATATTCGTATACTAGTTTACTCTAATTTTTCTCTGTTCTGGAATAATTTTTTTATCCCATTTATTCATTCATGATTCTAGTGAGTCTGTAATTTGTTTTTGGATATGTTTCGCAGGTCCAGACTGGGACCTGAAACCAGTCCGGGCATTTTGGAGACGGTCGGCCCTCCACTCTCCAAGGAGAAGGAAAACTACGAGTGCAAATTTTGAATCATATATATTTTCATTTAACATTTACAGTTAGTTAGTGAATGACTTTCGAGGAAGCTCACTGCTTTCGACTACTTTATCAATTATGTCGTCACTTTCAATAGATCTTTTTCTACCGCCATTATCATTAGAGAATTCAAATTATCGGAGGATGAGGTACTCCGCATTCTATTACTGATCATTATAAGGGTAGAAAAGGATCTTTCACAAGCAACTTGACTAAACGATAACGTAAGCAGAAATTTGTACGCCAGTCCAATCAAATTGTAGGCACTGGTCAATAGATTAAATCTATGCAGAATTTTGAAGCAGCATGTGGCACAGTTTTTGCATGGACGGCGTATAATACATGGTACAAGCCTTTCTTCTTCTTGGTTTTGATTCTCTATTACTTCCAAACAGGCCCGGACTGGCCATAAGGCAAATCGGGCAGATGCCCGATGGGCCGGTGTGGACGTGTGGCCGATTGGTCGCAAATCTATTGGCTTCAAGTGGAACCACAGTGAACCGCTTCATTCCCATTCATTCCAGGAGCGGGCTCAGAAATTAACAATCGGTCGAACGACAGCAGTGTTGTTATTTTCTGGGTTTCGATCTAGTCTTTTCTTTGTCAAACTCGCAGCCTAGCTGATACATTCTAGATATTCTAGATGCTTTCTCTGGTTTCACATTTCCAGATTTTGATGGAAATATCCGTTTTGAGCATCCCTGAGCCCATTTTGATTATTTTTGGCTTGATGTCGGTCCGTATGTATATGCGTGTGTTCATATGTAACTCGCAAATCCCAAAACCCTTCGAACATATAATGTTCAAATTTTGTATTCAGAACTGGTCTGATTATGCACCTCGTATTATGATTGCAATCGTCTGTACTGGAAGTGCACTTTACTTATGACTTCTTTTGAATTTTTTGCATTAATTAAAACGGTTGAACGTGTTTAAGACGACTGTATTATTTAAGTACTCATATCCTATCTTAATTGGGATCGATTGAACCGAAAGTGCACTTTACGTGACAGTCTTTTCGAATCTTTCGCATAAATTCGAAACGATCGGCAGTAGAATATTGAAATTTTGTATTTGAGTCTTCTATAGCATCATAACAGTCGACTGGATAGGGAATGCATTTTTTTTCAATTTTGCACATAAATTCTTTGCTTGGAAATCAGTATTTAGGAATATTGTAGCATAAGAATGATGATCCTCTGTTTCCATAGCAACTGACAGGGCTAAAACGCACTTTACCTGACAGATTTTCAGGATATTTTGGATAAATCCGAAACGATTAGCCGTGGAAAGATGAGATTTTGTGTTTGATCATCGTACTATTACATGCAAAGAAAATTTTTAGTGATGTGCAAGTAAGTACGTCAGATTTTTTTCTGTAAATTACAACAAAGAAGAACAGTTTTCACTGTAAACGAAACATTGTTCTGTATGTATGCACTCAACGACTGGGTAAGGGAGTATCTATTATTAATATAATAATAGTGGGCTTATTGCATCTCTAACTATCATTTTATGAAATGTTGTAACTGTGTGTATGTATGTATCTATGTATGTACATATGTTTGTCCGCAAACAAATATTTCCGAGAATACTGAACTGATTTTGAATTATGAAAATCGGTCTTGGCAGTATGAAAGTTGTCGCAAATAAAGATTTTAATGTTCCTAGGACAGTGGAGGGCCGACGGTCCCTAAAATGCCCGAGCCGGCTTCAGGTCCCAGTCCGGGCCTGCTTCCAAAGGCATTTCTTCGTTACGTTCACTGACGTTCTCCTCCATGAATATTTTATAATCTTCCAATTCAGTGGTTTTTAGTTTATTCCAGTGCAATGCTAGATTTTTTAATTCAGTTCGCCAATTTTCACCTGTTGCTGTCTCATCAAATTTTAAAAAATGTCTACTCAACTCATCTAGTTCACCGGATTGAAGTTTATTATTGCTTATATCAGGAAAAAATTTTGGATCTAGGAACGAAAAATCAGCGTACAGTTGTTCATTTGCGAGAAAACGGCGATTAATACTCTGAATAACTGTGTCGAAAATAACGTTATGAACATTCACCTTGAATGCTCGGAGTACATCAGATATAATTTCATCCTGTGCCATCTCACCTGGCATCATTTTCCTTTTCGTTAGTCTTTTTCAGGAAATTTTGATTGAATTTCTATATCAGAGTCTTCAAATTTGCTGCACTCTTCATTGGCCCAAGAAATGAAATCATCCGTAGCTTTCTGTACTGTACCAAAATCTCTCACTATTTTTCTCAGTTCTGAACAGGTTTCTGATACCATATGATAAGCTTTCAATATATCTAAACCCGAGGTCTGCAGGTACTTTGAGAGAGGTGTAGTAACTTCAAATATTCTTGAAAAGGTTTTGGTTGTGACCACTGTTTCGTATTTGCACAATGATTCCAAGTATGCTTTCGCTTTCACACGGGCTTCCGGCGTGAATTTCAAACTTTGCTGTATTTTGGCCAAAGTTATTATAAGCGTTACATACAAACCCGAATCCATGTTTGAAAATTAACCAAAAATTTTTTTCAAAGCTGTATCTTTAGATCACCATTGTGTTACCTCAATAGTTGAGAGTCTTTTAATATTTCCGTCTTCTTTAGTTTGTTCTCAGATATCCATACGTTGGTAAGATTCGCGAATAAATACTGCCATGTCATTTAGTAAGCTAAGTAATGAAGCACTTTGGATTACAGCTTTTGTAGTATCTTCTAATACTAAATTCAATACATGTTCATAGCACCAGACATGAATTTGTCCAGGAGATTCTTTGGAAAGCCATGAAGAAAACCCTTTATACTGGCCTTGCATGTTTGCAGCTCCATCCGTTGAATTACAGATGCATCTTGTTATGTCTATATTAGAAGACTTTAAAACTAATTCAACTAAGGAAAACATATCCTTTCCGGTTGATGATTCACATTGTACAACAGCAAGAAGTCTTTCATTCACGCAATTATCTGTCACATAGCGAACAATAACTGGGCATTGATCTTTGCATGAAATATCTTGTGTTGTATCAACTTGTAAAGAAAATATACCAGCTGCTTTTACTTCCATACTAATATACCGTATTATGAGTTGACCGATCGCTTGGATAATTTTATTAATGGTTGATTTCGAGACAAATGTCAACGATGATCCTCTACCCTTACCGCTTTTTTGTGAGTCATGAAGTTTTCTACTATTCTCAATACAATCTTTTAAATGGTCTTTCAAATTAATGTCATATTTGCTGAGAAGGACAACGAGCTCCAAAAAGTTTCAATGGTCTACAGACACGTGTTCCAGGCTATATACAGCTTCTAGCTTATCGCCTCTATAGCTTAGGCCTCGTTTTCCAATAAATTCAACAATGTCTATTATTCGTTGTTAAATTTCTCTTCTTTTCCGTACTTGTGCTCGGTGTAACGATATTTGATTGTGAAAAAGTAGATTGTCAATATCCGCGTTGTTGGATCTTGAAAAGTAAGCTTCCGCACAAGCACGGTGCGTTTCAGTTTTTTCGTGTTCCTCGACTCTGCTGTGAATATGTCTTCTATCTTTCATTCCTCGTAAAAACGAACATGAACTGGTTTCAGAAGTTGCAGAAAATGCTAAGCACACTGAACAAAACAGAGCATTTTGTTCCTCACTATAAGTCAACCACTTGCGATTGGACCCGTCTTTACGATATATAGATTTTTGTAACATAGGATCCCTAATATTTTGCTTTGGATGATACTTGAAAAAAAGTCGAGCTGACTACTTTCAGGACGTATAAAATAGTTAAACGAAAGATCCAAATGATCATCATCTTGTTCGGTTAGTAGCTTGTTTGTAGCAGGATCAGAGACAGACGCTGGGACATGGGAATGATCACAGTGTGTCGTGTCCTGCTCTTGTTCAGTTTCAATAAAATCATCCATTTGTTGCCCAATACATAACAGTTCTTGGTCATCTTGAGAACGAGATGAGCTGTTAATGCTCATTATAACTTCAGTTGGCGTTTCCGTTGTCATCGCCACCACTGCATCAGATGTTGATGTAGACGAAGTCGAACAGTTGAAAATGTCTGTCAACTTGACACATTTTTGGCCACTGACTTCCAAAAGTTTCCGTTTCTTCAATCTGATTTTCCCTGCTCCTCCTTTGCGCTTTCCTTTGATATTCATTTTTTAGGTCACCAGGCACAAACGCAAGTACCTTTAATAAAACATATATATATATATATATATATATATATATATATATATATATATATATATATATTAATGTATTGGATAGAATTTTTCAGAGATGTAAAATATACCCAAATACTCACTTACCTAGTTATTGCGGATACAAACAAAAAGATGTTTCGTTTTATGCGAGAAAAAATGATTTCTTGTTGTAATTTACAGCAAAAAACCGAAGAAAGTACTCAGAATATCTAGAGTTTGTCAACTAGACTCGCTCGAAATTAAAACCATAACGACACTGCTACCGTTTGACTGCACTGATCTCTATGGTAGTTGATACTGTACTCCGTCATAGTCGCCTTTAGCGTCACGGTTACCGGGAAAGGAACTAAAATGACATTTTGGTGAAACACACTGATTGGATATATGAAAATATTATTCATAAAATCATGCACTCATAAAATAAATATTTTTTCAAAACATGAGTATTAGCTATATAGAGATCAGTGGTCGACTGGTCGACGCTTGATTGTTAATTTCTGAACGCGCTCCTGGAATAAATCCAAATGAAGTAGTTCACTGTGATTCCACTTGAAACCACAGAAGTATCGTATCGCGATACGAGCAATTGGCCATACCGGCCCATCGGGCATTTGCGTAGAATAGTTCGTTGAATTTCTAGTTCAATAATAATAGAATAAAATAAAATAAGTTAGAAATTTTGTACTACACAAACAAATAAAACCTCGTTTGTTTGTTTTTGAATTCTATTTTATTTTGTTTCTCATTGACATCTTTTGATTAAGTACTTCAAGAATTATTGAGTTATACATTTCTATTTTCTATAAATATATTTCTATTCAATTTTATTTTATGGCAACTATTTCACTCATGTTTATTATACTGACAAATTCGCATACTTACAATTACAATAATTATAGTAACAAATCGCTCGCAAACGGGAATTCACGTGTGTAAGTTCACAAGACCATTTTATCATGGTCAGTTTTAATATAAAGAAATTATCAGTTTTCGAAAATGTCAAAATTTAATCGTTTTTTAAATGCATTTTTCGCGGAGATTTGAAATTAAAGTGAAAACAAGAAGTTTGAAAATACAGAACAAAATGTCAAAACAGTATATGGAGATGATAATTTAGTGCATTTTGCAATGAAAAAGGTCAGTAATTGCAGCCAATATCATTTAATAAGTACTCATGATAGCAATTTCATACGAGAAATATTCTCTCAGAAGAGAACAGAAGAAGATATAATAATAGAAGAAATAAATCAAAACAAGTATGTAGGAGCAAGAAGAGATTATGCAATGGGAATGATTCAAGGATAATGGAATAAAAAGTCAAGAATAAGGAAGTTAATAATAACTTCTATCAAGACATGAAAAGAGTGAAAACAGTATACCAAAGAAATGCTACAGTCATTAAGAGTGAAGAAGTAAGTTTGCTAGAAAGCGATATGGAAAAAGCCGAAAGATAAATGAAATACTTCCAAGAACTCTTGAAAAGAACGGTGCAATAGAAAATGACGCAAAATATTTAGACAAATTCAACGTGAAACCACCGACAAAAAAAGAAGTATACAGAGTCTTATACACAGTAAAAAACCACAAAAGTCCGGGCGACAATGGTATTGAAACAGAGATGATATAGTCTGGAAGGGAAAAATTCCATGACAAAATATTTAACTTTATAAGTGATATATGGGAAGAAGAAAGGATGCCAGAAAGGTGGTCAAGAGCAGTAATAGAGCCAAGTCACAAAAAAGGAGACAGAACACTCTCCACTCTGCAACAATAATCGAGGAATAGCATTGCTAGACATAGCATACAAGATTTTTGCAACTCTCATCAGGAAGATACTGAATACCTCCACAAAGAAAATTATCGGAGAGTACCATTGCGGCTCAGAAACAATAGATCAGTTAAAGATCAAATATTTGTACAAAAACAAATCCAAGCAAACTTATTACTTTTTAATATTTAAGGGGGTTTTTAAATTTCAATGAAATATTCCAGGGTAGTAAACTATCAAATGTCAACTCAATGATATTTTTAGATGTTAATAGAGAGCAAATTACTGAAATTAATTAAATTCAAAACACTTCTGATCATAACAATCGACTGTTTATAGCAGATTGTTCATAACAATTAGAGTGTTTGAAACAAATTAATTGCTTGGATATATAAAAATAGTATCATTAGTAACAAAAGAGAAAGTGATATGAACTCTAAAGATATTCAGTGAAACTGAAAATTGTCCGTGAGACAGGGCATACATTTTTCGTTGATTACTGCTCACTTAAAACTTTGTGAGTGGCTTCATTGTGATGACTCCGACAACTTTTTCATTTGGCAAAATTCTAGATTTGATGGCGTTTCTCAGCAAGGGCCAATTAATTGAGAGAATATCACCGTCATATTGATCTTTATTTAAGTGGGTACTTGCAAAAAATTTTGGGGCCTGAATTCTAATCTTTACTAACCATTCCGTTATAAAGTTTATTTAGCTTCGAAATTCGAATAATAGCTAAATGTTCTAAAAGAAAACTATATCTATAAAATAATTTAAGAGTCAACTTTCATTCGATGGGTAAACTATACATCCCCAATAACCAATATAAACTCAAGTAAAATTTTATAGTTGACTTAAAGATGAGATGGGTAGCAACTTATCATTCATATTGTTGTTGTGTTTAATTTTTGCATCGTTCTTGAGTCCACACTTTAAAACAAGACCTTAGCCCGAAAATAATTAGGACATGTCAAACTGTGAAAATATCTTATTTTGTAGGAAAAAAATCAAGATATGAGATTTTTGTACTTGGCCGAGGCTTTTAGTTCATGAGACAGGGCATACATTTCTCGTTGATTATCGCTCACTTGAAACTTTTTGAGTGGCTTCGTTGTGATGAGTACGACATATTTTTCATTTGGCAAAATTCTAGATTTAGGGGCGTTTTTCAGCGAGGGCTGGTTTGAAAAAATACTATCGTCTTATTGATCTTTATACTAATCGAAAGATTCTTTGATTATAAAATGAAGAAGAAAATATTATCCGATATGAATATTGGGGCTAGCGGTGAGACCGATAAGCCGTACTTGTCATAAGTACCAACATACTTACCATAAGTATCAATATATTTATGACAAGTGCGGCTTGTCGGATCCACCGCTAGCCCCAATATTCATGTCGGACAATGTTTTTTTTTTTTTTATTTTATGATCAAAAAATCTTTCGATTAGTGTAAAGATCAATAAGACGATAGTATTTTTTCAAATCAGCCCTCGCTGAAAAACGCCCTTAAATCTAGAATTTGGCCAAATGAAAAATTTGTCGTACTCATCACAATGAAGCCATTCACAAAGTTTCAAGTGAGCGGTAGTCAACGAAAAATTTATGCCCTGTCTCATGGACTAAAAGCCTCGGCCAAGTACAAAAATCTCATATCTTGATTTTTTTTCTACAAAATAAGATATTTTCACAGTTTGACATGTCCTAATTATTTTCGGGCTAAGGTCTTGTTCTAAAGTGTGGACTCAAGAACGATGCAAAAATTAAACACAACAACAATAGGAATGATAAGTTGCGTTACTCATATTGTTGTGGTATTCAATTTATTAATTCGATGTGATCAATCCGTGACGTTACTGCAAATTTTCTTCCAGATAGAAAAAGATTACAAAATATATTTCCACGCTGACAGTAGCCAATATATAAACTTCAACGTTTGAGATTTAAATATTTGAAATAGCATTGTGCCTACCTTTTGTTGAAAAGATCGATTAGCTGAAAGATTGCTTTGTAAAGACAAATTGAGATTTGGGACAAAGAAGTAGAGAGCCAGGATCGAAAATGCAATGTTACTTAATATAAAATATAGTATAAGCACAAAGAATAAAAAGCGTAAAATGAGTGACCAGACAGATGTTGAATTGCCGGTTGCATAAAAATAATTAACAGGCTGTCAGTCAACACGCTGTTAACTAGATATTTTATTGACGTTTATCTGGAAAAAAATTGATCGCGTGAATATTTAACTTGTTTCTAACGTTTAAATTCAATTTATTGTGAAATTATACATGAGAATATCATAGCTTCTACAGAGCCGGAGCTAAGGCGTGGCAAAGGTGGCCCCTGCCATGGGCGCAGACTCCTAGAGGACGCAAAATTCTATAAGCCCCATTAAACAAATCTTTCAAATTCAAATTTAAGATATGTTTTATGACGAGATTTGGGTGAAAAAGCTCATACCGTTAAACTACCTGCTACCTATCTCATCTTTAAGTCAAATATAAAATTTTACTTGGGTTTATATTGGTTATTGGGGATGTATAGTCTACCCATCGAATGAAAGTTGGTTCTTAAATTATTTTATAGATGTAGTTTTCTTTCAGAACATTCAGCTATTATTCGAATTTCAAAGGTAAATAAACTTTATAACGGAATGGTTAGTAAAGATTAGAATTCAGGCCCCAAAAATTTTTGCAAGTACCCACTTAAATACTGGGCAAGAAGCTCCCAGAAATACATACATATAACTTGCTTGAAATAGATGGATGACTACAATATTTACAGGATAGTAGAAAACAAGACAGGGGTGCATTAAAAGTATTTTTTCATTATTTACTTTGATTCTAACAAAATATGTTGTATATGTTTACTAGAAATGGGTCAAAAGAAGATTCATTCTTATCGGAGTCCCCAGAAACCCACGGTTGCCACATTTCAAAAATTGTCACCTAACCTATCTATCTACCTGATACTTTGGTAATAAGATAAATGAGTCCTAATGCATCTCTTGAACACTGTTGCTATGATCATTTTCAATGTCTCTACTTCTCCAGTAATCCAGTGCTATTAAGAACATTCATGTTGATGTATTTTTAGGGATTTCTAGTCCAGTATTTCAGTGGGAACTTGTAAAGGTCAGCTTTATTTACAATTCTACTCCTCTAAACGTTTTTAAAGGAAACCACATCTATAGAATAATTTGGGACTCAACTTTCATTCGATGGTTAAGCTATACACTGCTCTATCAGCAAATAGTCAAGCTTCTGCATTTCGTGCATTATGTTAGGAATGCCGAGCCAGCCGAAACGCTTGATTTGCTAAAGAAAAATTTATTTTTACTTTTAACTTTCCATCTATTGTTTAGAATCAATTGATTCTGGTTTTAGACCCCACTTATATATATATATATATATATATATATATATATATATATATATATATATATATATATATATATATATATATATATATATATATATATATATATATATATATATATATATATATATATATATATATATATATATATATATATATATATATATTTGTATCATATATTTTTTGCCTAATATTTCTAAAACTAGGAGCGCAATTTCATGATTCGCCAAGGGGGACTAATACCCTAGTTCCGGCTCTAAGTTTCTATTTAGATGTCAAAAAAATCAGGTTAGAAACACGTGATCAAATATTTGACTATGCTTAAAGTTGACAATGCTTCATATAACTGGGCCCATAGCGTATACAATTCAAAACAACATAAATATGTATCGAACTTGATATCCAACAAAAACGATCTTATAGGCAAAAAACTAGCCCCGCCTCACACGACGCTTGTTTCATTGATGGTTTTTCTGCATGGAGTTGTGCTGGCTACTGGGCTTGTTTCTATGATAGAAAATGACAGTCACTGCTGGTTTTTGTACATGGTTTCCGTAATAGAACGTGTGCTATTTTTCATGCTTGTTTGTCTGATATTTAAACGGTGACCAATAGAAAGCTAGCTCCTAGTCATGTGAGCATAAAATGTGACGTTGACGTTTGATTTCAAGAAACTGTCACATTTACTCTTCGCTATTTTCAAAGAAAAGTGATCCTAGATGCATTAAATTACTGGTGAATTAACATCTGTTGGTTTTATTTGAAATTTGGCAGCTTGATTTCATTCTGAATAATAACGATAATTTCAGGCGCCGTACGCGTATCGAAAAGATCTGCTTATCCAACCTAGCATCGTGTGAAGCCAATATCGCATAGCACCCATCACAATGTCCAGCTTGGAACCCATCAGCGTAAACAAGCAAGAAATCCAGCAGTAAAAAAAGCGTCGTGTGACGTAGGCTTTATATGACATCAAATTACTGGATGTACAGCACTGATAGAACCACGCCTGTAGCAGCGGCGTGCAGTCCATATGTGCAGGGTGTGCACTGCACACCCTATGAAAATATTAGAAATTACGTAAATAAAATTAATATAATGGTTCATTGAATACTTCATTTTATTTCACAAATTTTCATTATAAAATCAGAGAAAGAGCCACTCTGCTATATATTTGAAACGAATGTCGACACTTGAGGTGCAGATTTCTCGCCTGCACGGCGAGCGAGGTCTGTTTAGGATAGTCAGTATAGAGAAAGTGAAGGAATAGAGTCTGACAGAGAATAAGCATACCGAAATTAGCGATCTCCTATCGCTCGTTCTTTCTCGCTGGGTGCAGGCAGACTTTCTGCACCTGGAGCTGAATATTCAACGTTTAGCTGAGCTCTTTTTCAAACGGCTTTTATTAGTTTGTTTTAAAATAGTTGAAATATTGTTATTCGTTATTTAAGACAACAATATCAGGTAAACACTTATTTTATACATTTCTTAAATTATTTATTTTTGTGAAATTATCATTTGTAGAATGACAACTGAAAATAGATCTATAATTTGTGATCTACTGGAAAATCCTTTTTCACGTCGTGATGTCGGAACAAAAAATGAAATTATGAAAACAAGACCAACGCCAGACATAAAATTCACTCAAAATATAAAAATTAAAGGCCAGCAGTCCGTGCGACATTTCCAAATTAAAATATATGAAAAATTTAAATGGATTGCTGGTTGTTGCGAGCAAAATAAGCTGTATTGTTGGCCATGTATATATCCCCTTCCTCACCACCGACTGTGCACATCTATCACAGAAAGTCACTGCACGCCACTGGCCTGTAGATAACTAGAATGCTCTTGTTTTGAACCGAGTCTGAGGACGGCAGTGTGACTGAACGCTGGAATTACATAATGACAGCCTGGGGTCTCGAGTCTCAGGAGGTGAAGTGATCTTTGTCAGAGATGAATCAGATAACTTTGACTTTCGGACGGTAGCGTTGACAAGATGTTGTGCTATAGTAAATGAATGTTGTTTTCGTTGAGGAGGCTCAAGCCAGTAACTGGTTCTAAGCAGTTGTAAGAGCTGAGAAAAAATAAAGAAAATATAAAGCCTATTATCAACAACAAACTCAAATGTTCATATTTACAAGTTGAATTATTTAATAAAAAGTGAATACTAAGCAATTTCGTGTCAATTAAGCAAATAATCAAATTTACAGAAGTAGGGATGAATGCATGTGGAAACGAACACAGTAAGATGCGAATGAATAACAAGACAGATGAGAATGAAATACGGAATGATGCAAATGTGATAAATGGCGTCGAAATGAAACTAAATTCGAAACTGTTGATAAAACGTGCTCAATCAAAGAAGCGACCTTCAATCAATATCAAAGTAATCAAAAATCCACAGTCAATTATTGGACCAAAAGAAAGAAATAGAATATATACAAAAATACTAAATTTTCCTGAATGAGACGTCAAAAGTGCATACGCGAAAGTCCTAAAATACTTGATAAAAAACGACGCGACGTTATACTTGCAACATTTACTCACACATTCACACTATAGGAAAGAAATTAGGGATCCAACCAAGGAGCCCGCGAACGGATACGTAGCAAGCTAAAAAAAATATATATATTGATACAGATAAAAACAGTAGCGTAGAATAAGGAACAGTCAAAAATAACTGAGGCAAAGGAGCTGCAGGTAATCACTCAGGAATTAAGTTAAGCAGGACAACAAAATTGATTTACATTAATGCGGACAATCTTAGTAAAAAAGTATACAAGTAATTGGTACAACAGGGCCAACAAGTAATTTGGAAAATTTGTTGTCCAAAATAATACAAAAAGTACGCCACTGCATGACATCAACTTTAATAAGAAAAAAACCCACACAGAAACTATTCTCCGGTATCAACAGTTTACCAATCGATTTTACATAATTGAATTCATTATTTCAAAATTAAATGATGTCTACTAAAAAACATAATGTCTAGTGAAATGTATAAATTAAATGAGTAAAAAAGATTCGTCCAATTTAGCAAGAAAAAATTTACATCAAATACTTGATATAGATATTAAAACAAATAACAGATAGAAACTACTTCACTTACCTTATAGACCGTCAGATAATCGTAGATTTCAGTGCCTCATTTTGCTTGTTCTGCCTTCAAGAGTATTGATAAGTAGGTATGTATATTTTGAGTAAAATAATGCTGAAATTGAAGCTGGACCGCGTGGCTATCAAAATGAAAATAAATTTTGAATTTTTTCATAAAAACATGTTCTGAAACAATTTTGTCGCTTCTGCCATGCTTACGAAATGAAATTATGGGGAAAAATCAGCGGAAAACGATGGACAGAAGTGTTCCACTTGCCCAAAGGTTTGGAATGAGGGCTCGATTGAGCAAAAAAATTATATACAGAGTGATCAAAAATGATTGTCCACGCCGCTTTGTTCTGATTTTTTCTTTGCCGCCTGCTTGAGATAGTGACCTTCAAGTGACAGATGACAGTTTCTCTGAAAACACTATCTAACCTAATAATTTGGAGGAATGATAATAAATTCTCAATAATCAGTCAATAATGCAGCTATTTACTCACTTTTTTGTTTATTGAATCAGATTATGGATGAATCCGTCATAAAATATGCAAAATATATGCCATTGTGTTCTTGAAATGTCGGTAAGGTAGTATTCAGAATGAATAAATTCATACTAACTTTATTCCATGAAGATAGTTTTGATCATAATGCGAACTTTTGCCTGTCACCTGTCAGACAATCATTATTGATCACTCTGTATATTGTTCACGTTCTTCTCGCTCCTGCCGTTCGGTCATATGAAAGTTGATATCAAATACGGATATTTCCATCAAAATTTCGATAGGTGAATTTGTCGGTTTCACAATACTTTCTTGCACTTAGTACAAGTAAGTAAAAATTGGTTGTGATTCTCAAACTCCAACAAAATGTGACAGGAGTTGATCAAAATTTGAGTAGAACCAATTGCTTGCAGTAAGTCGATAGAATGATCAATTGCGGCTGGTCAATTGCGTTACTAATCGCCGATAAATTTGTTGTTTGCAGTCAGCTGTTTATCCCTGGCTAATAAGCACGGTTAACCGATTACTTTTTTGACGGATTTTGAGTACAAGAAGAATTTCTTCTTACTTGGCTCAACATCTTCTGATTTCTGACTTTTTGGATTCAGATAAGTTGAGTGCTTCAAGGAAGTATGAGGGGAAGAGGATCGAGTACACAATTTTTGGAACGAATTTCTTCAAAAATAATCTAAAAAGAAACTTCGAGAAATAGTATGTATCTTTTATTGAGTATCCGATCATAATCTTGATATATAAAAATATTTTGTGAAAATACGATCATGAAACTCAGAATTATTATTATTTTTTCCACATAGCTATAATTTCATGATATAGATCATTATACAATGACACAAAAAATTTATGTCCGTGCTCAAAACATTCATATTCAGTTTTTATTGAGAAATATCTATGAAAGACTGATGTTTAACCAATTCTCGAAATTTTCCATTAGGTTTCGTAATCAGTTCTTCGTAAGCTCCAGTCTCGACAATCTTCCCATCTTGTAAAACAGCAATTATATTCGCCTTTCTTATAGTGGACAATCTATGTGCAATTGTTAAGACTGTCCGTCCTTCAGCCGCTCTCTCTAAAGCCTCTTGGACCAAATATTCTGATTTTGCATCTAATGCACTGGTAGCTTCATCAAGAAGTAGGATCTTTGGTCGCTTAATTAAAGCTCTAGCAATAGCAATTCTTTGTCTTTGTCCACCTGATAGAGTCAATCCTCGTTCTCCAACTATAGTATCAAGGCCATCGGGCAACTTTTCAACGAACTCCAATAAATTAGCTTCTATTATAACATCCTGAACCTGCCGTTCTGTTACTTGTACCACGCCGTAGAGTATATTTTCTCGAATTGTTCCTGAGAATAGAATTGGTTCTTGTGCAACAGCACCAATTTTTGTACGAAGCCATGATGGATCTAAAGATTTAACATTGACTCCATCTAATAAGATCGAACCAGAATCAGGTTCATACAGACGAAGCAACAATGCACCCAAAGTGCTTTTGCCTGAACCGCTAGGACCAACAATTGCTACAGTTTCTCCAGATTTTATGTCCAAAGTCACGGCTTCTAGCACCGGCAAATTCCTCTTATATCCAAATCTATATAATAGAAATAATAGTTAGTACATACTCATTCTCAGAAATCGAATTATCACTATCAATTAAAATACTGCAGACTTCTCGCAAAAGAGAAGCAGGATGTTATTTACAGATGTCAATTAATTTCTATGGACCAATATTTCAATCCTTTGTTGAATCAGACGTAGCCTGACTCTAATAGCGATGATTGTTAGATCAATCCTTACTACTGTAATACAGGATCAATAAGGAAAACCAGACTGAAATACTGATCATAAGGATCAAAACTCCAGAATAAACAGTTATCAAGTGTTGAGACTATGTCCGTGCGTCGTAATATATAACAAGTTTAGAGTTCACTTCCAAAAAATATAACATAAATAGTGAACTAGTCTATTGAACATAAAAATATTTCACGAGATTTTCCAGTACCTATATTAATTCTTGAAAGCCAATCACAATGAGACCGTACTGTATATTCCACTACCAATTCGATGCATTTATAGAAGATTTATAGTAGGAATTAGAGTGTTATCTTGTTGGTTGACAGATACGAGGCACACAAAAAATGATTGATGATGTTTTATCATTAATGGTTGAAATTCAGAAACACAAAAATGAGTGGATAAAATTTTCACATCGATTGGTAGTGGCATTGGCAGTATAACTTCATTGTGAATAGACCCTTTAAGTTCTAAATTCACAGAATAAAGTAAGGTTAACAACTGATAAAATACTTATTGATTGGTCACAATTTTCAGAATAACGCGTGATCAGATGTTTCACTTGAATATTATTTTTCCATTTTTTCTACATTGTGTCAAAGTTATCTTATAGGAAAAATAGTTTGCTAAGGTCTATGAAAGTTTTTATAATAGTGATATTGGTAAGGCACTAAATACATGAGTATTATCCAAGGACGTTAAAGAGGGGACGGGACATTCCTATGTTGGTAACACACAGACCAGCGTTATCGAAAGTAAGAGAGAGATAGATTTATGGCAGCTCCATTTTGTCTATCTGCCTCACTACTTTGTATCTTTTGCGCTTGCGCCTGTGACCACGTGATGAGCAAGAAGCGGAAGCTCTAACAAAACAACACGTGGTTAGTAACGAAACATTTGAATTGCATTTCATGTATAAGATATTTGGGAGATAGAAATTGCAAAAATATTTTAATAAGCATTAGAAATAGGGATGGGCTCAAATTAATGTCAATCTGTAGATGTGAAAAGAATTTGCTTACTAGTGGAGAGGGCGATCAGAGAAAACGATCATATGATTTTTACAAATAACATTTAATAAAAATTATCGTATTCCATAAAAAATTCAGGGAGCTATTTATCACTATGAAATAATATTCCATGTGAAATGAGTTAAGGTGGAGATCATCGATTCGAATTATCAGATCTCATTATCTCCTATTATTTAAATATAAGGTTGCATCACTTGGCAGAGAGCAAAACGCAAAATAAAATTAGCAGAAGGCAAAAATTCACGAAATAAATCTTATTCAATAATATGTAAGCATGTAAATATATTTTTCTATAACAGTGTATGTGGTTCATATAAAATTTTGGCATTCGAATTTTTTTGTGAACCTATCCGATTGTTATTGATATAAAATAATCAAAAATAAATATATCTACGCATGGAAGAAATAAGCAAAGAATTGTTTTATCTTTATTCAATTCAATGTTTCTTCGCATTCCAGTCGAAATCTTCATTTAAATCCAGCACAGAAATAAACAAAGAATTGTACTCTTTTAATTTTATTCAATGTTTTCTTGAATTTAGAACAAAATTTTTATTCAAAGCCATCACATTTTTATTTTACATGGAGTTACTTGCTCGTTAAACATCGTTCATCCGTTCAAACTACGCGCGTGTTTTACAAATGCTTTTTCAAAATGTCTTTCATAATCAATTTTAATTGATATAAATGTAAGCATAGTAAAATTTTTACTTGAATATAAATTATAGAAACACATTAGTAATCATTTTTCAACTGATATATTCGCACCATCAGGTATTCCAAATGAGATTAGTATATTTATATTGATAAGATTGTATGCTTGTTTGAGGGCTACTAGTACGGGAGGTAGCGTTGTGTTTGAACGAGTCATTTCATACCGACTGAAAATCATAATAATAATAGTTTTCCCCAACTACAGTTGAGTTATGAACGTCAGCTGCCGCACCCGCGGTGGAGCTTAAGGTAACAACATATGAAAGTGGTCAAAAAAAAAATCTGTTTTAGTGATTTCATACCGTGTCAAAGTTCATGATATGATTTTTCAGACGATTTCAAACTGAAAAATAGTAGTCAGCTGTTTTGAAAGAGGGGGGTTATATGTCAGTCGTGTGTATGAACTTATCCAAATTTTTTAGAAAAAAATTCATCTCATACTGTATAAATTTTTTACAGCTGAATCTTCATACTTCTTGAAAAATGAAAACCATCGTCCGCTGTATTATTACCGGGGGTAAGATCGTCAGTCGGCGTCATGAACACGCGGCGCGCTCAGCCCATCTAAGCGTTGCACGATTACTTTTGCAAATAAATTGACGATCTTTACATCAACATACATTGAGCCGACGATGATTTGTATTCTCATTACCAACGAAATTATATTATATTTCTATTTCAGGCAGTATAATGACAATTTATAATGAAAAATCAAGTTTTATGTGGTAACGTACAAGTTTTTATTAAATTTTCCCAATTTATCAAGTCACGACGATTTTAGATTATACATATATTTATTTATTGATTGAAATCGTTCAGGTCCTCTGTAGTGTCTTAATTAGATATATTTAAAAACATTTTGGAAAAAGCCAGACACGTTTTTCGGAGTTTAAGCAATAAAATGATTTTTTCACACCTTTCTCATTTGCGCAGTACCTGGCGTACCCAGATAGGTCAGGCAAACACTCAGTTACATATATATCTTACCTAAAGATACCATTGTACAAAATTTCTATCTGAATCAAACACCTCATGAAACATTGGTCATGGGCTCTTCGACTATTAGTATTCAGTTCGAGATTTTCACCAAAATAATTATTATTCTAGGATCACATAATTAGTATTCCAAAAGTACTTCAAACCAATATTTGCTCGGATAGTTGATAACAGTAACAGAATCGATAATCAATGGCTAATCTGTTTAGTTACCCTTACTTTTGATTCCTGCAAATCAAATCACATTTTTACCATAACTTTAACATACCAAGAAAACGATTTGCAGTACTTCATTTGATTATTTATCAGTTAAAAGAGAATCGCATCATAAAGGATCAACAGAGTTAGAAAAACTCATACGCACGGTTTTAAATAATTTTTTAGTCACTTATCGTCATTTTCAGCTTCTGCAAATTGAAATATGAGTTTTTTGTATTGTTATCTTGATATACACAAAGTTGCAGAACTATATTTTGGGTTGGCTGATTTCAACCTTTTCGATACCGCTTTATCGCTTCTGGGAGAAGTTAGTTTACCACTTACATTTCTGGGAACAAGATATGTAACTGTATACCAATTTGCAGAACTATATTCGATCATTCCTTTTTGAGGTAAAAATTGCACGTTTAACCATCTCCCCTCCTTGATTGCATTAAATATGACTTCTTCAAGTTGGCTTCTTGCTTAGTTGACGTCATAGGAATCTTATGAGAAGAAATCGCCAGTATATTCGATCAGTTCACATTTTTGTAGCCAGCTCTTCGTCTACTACAGAAGACCTGAACGATTTCGATCAATAAATAAATATATGTATAATCTAAAATCGTCGTGACTTGATAAATTGGGAAAATTTAATAAGAACTTGTACGTTACCACATAAAACTTGATTTTTTATTATAAATTGTCATAATACTGCCTGAAATAGAAATATAATATAACTTCATTGGTAATGAGAATACAAATCATCAGCTCAATGTATGTTGGTGTAAAGATCGTCAATTTATTTGCAAAAGTAATCGTGCAGCGCTTAGATGGGCTGAGCGCGCGGCATATTCATGACGCCGACTGACGGTCTTACCCCCGTTAATAATACAGCGGACGATTGTTCTTATTTTTCAAGAAGTATGAAGATTCAGCTGTGAAAAATTCATGCGGTATGAAATGAATTTTTTTCTAAAAAATTTGGATAAGTTCATACACACGACTGACATATAATCCCCCTCTTCAAAACAGCTGACTATTATTTTTCAGTTTGATATTGTCTGAGAAATTATATCATGAATTTTGGCACGGTATGAAATCACTAAAACAGATTTTTTTTTTGACCACTTTCATATGTTGTTACCTTGAGCTCCACCGCGGGTGCGGCAGCTGACGCTCATAACTCAGCTGTAGTAGAAGAAAACTATCATTATTATGATTTTCAGTCGGTATGAAATGACTCGTTCAAACACAACGCTACCTCCCGTACTATACTGCTTGCGCAAGCGCAAAAGATACAAAGTAAAGAGGCAGATAGACAAAACGGAGTACTTATAAGTTTATCCCTCTCTGACTTTCGATAACGCATCTAAGACCGCTTTGTCCCATCCCCTTTCTTAAACATCCTTAGTATTATCATCCGCCATTCTGTGTCCTTAGAAAGCGCTTTAGCATATATGAACAGTGCAGGAAACGCGATGATTGAGTCGAAATAGTTTGATCTTCAGGTAAAAAATGTGATAAAATAATATCGGAGTCTATCAGACTATTTATCTTTGGCATGGTATATTATTTGTAACCAAATTACATGCTTCAATTTAGAATTTTCAGTTATCAAATGTTGAATCAAATTATTCGGTTTCCAATCATATATAATTAGAGTAATATTAAATACTCAGAATATCATTATGGAATTTTAATTTTTACTGTGTAATACAATTTTTTGAAGACAATCTGACAAGTTTATTGCATTTTAGGATCTCTAAATATGTAAAACTCTATTGTTTATCTTCAACCTTTGTAATCTTGAACTTCCCTTGAAAAACTTTTATGCATATTTATTGGAAGATTCATTATTTTACTGCTCTGACCCAAGGGATAAAAAATATGGAAGTCTATTATCCGCAATTTTTTATATCGCATGTTTTCATAAAAAATTGTTAGTTCGTTATATTTTACTTATCAAAGAAATAATAATTGATTATTTATTATTTATACTTATAATATCTTTATATATGTAAATATATAATATATATTCTATATAATAAGTACCTATGTATTACATAAATATATTGATCAATTATTGCTTGAAATTGAGGTTAGATTCTATGACCGTGTCTTGAAATTTAGATAAAAATATATATTAAAATGAACTGAGATAACTTCAATCAAAATTTTAATCTGAACACAACTTTAAATGGAAATTTTGACTGAATATACATACTTTTATATGGAATACTTATAATTCGTCTATGAATCTCATAGGCACAATTGCCGCTAATAATGATGATAAATCATTCGGCACATTAATGAGTCACTCCGATACTATTTTCTTTAATTTTTCAAGTTATTATAACATTTTATCCTCGTCAAACAACGCATTTCCTGTAATGTTTACAATGGCTTACATATGCTTTCTTTTATTGACAGGACACCAAATGGCGGATGATAATACCTATGTTTTTAGTGCTCTACTTTAACGTCCTCCTGTGCATAAAACGTCTTAATTTCTTCTGATACGAATCAAGTCCTGTTGTCTGATACCACGGCATTTGGTAGTCCATGAGTTGCCAACATTTTTCGCAACTTGTTGATCATTTCAATAGAATATTTTTCAATCGTTCAACCTGCAGCCATTTACTATAACTGTCCACGACAATTAAAAAATATTTGCCGCCGTTACATGATCCTGCAATATCCACATGAATTCTGGACCTTGCATTTTTGGCTGATGCCCATTTTCCTGAGGTTTCTTTATTTGGCATAATTCGTACTTCTTGACAGATTTCACATCATCTCATCGCTGTTTCATTATTATCATTTAATTTCGGCCACCATACAGAGCTTCATGCACAAGCTTTCAATGCACTTATACCTGTGTGATTGGCATGAGATAGCTCCATCACTCAATCTCACAACTCTGCTGATAAAATGACTCTCTTTCCTCTCAGTAAGCATTCTCAAGTGGATTGAAAGTTCAGTTCGTCGTCTGCTATATGGTATCATATTTATACCTGTAACTTCATCAGATCACTCATTACGAACCCTGAAAAACACTTTCTGTAAAATACTGTCTTTAACTACATCTCCAGCGATCTATTTTGCCTGGAAAAGGCGGATTTTTCATTCCTTCTATCAATAATATTTCTAATGGCCTGGGAGTGCCAAGTCTCAGCTCAGATAACGGAGGTCTACTCAACATGTCCGCATTCTGATTGAATTTTTCTTGCCTATACTGTATTTTATAACTGTAGTTGGCTAGGATCAAACACGTATCATTCTACGTAGATAGCACATGTGAAATTAATTGATCTATACAAAACAAACCTAACAATAGCTTGTGATCAGTCATAAACGTAGACTGTCGACCATAGACATAAAAATGAAAGTATTTTACCGCAAAGATGATTTCTAGCCCTTCTTTCAGCCTTGGACATAGCGAATGCTATGGAAACTTCCACATCATCTCATTCATCGCTAATACCGCTCCCACGACAGTAGCCGAGGAGTCCAGGACAGAAGCAGTGGCAGCTCAGGGTCGTAGTGCGCCACCACCGCCTCTGACATCCGCAACTGTTTTGCCTGTTTGCACGCCACCATGTGCCTCGACGTCCATCTGAAGCTTCCAGTGGTATTGGCCAGCTCGTACAACGGCTCTAGCACCTGAGCCCTGTCCTTCAAAAAATAATCATAAAACCTAAACACCCCAATCAATGATAACAGTTCAGCTTTGTCCTTGAACTCTAAAGCATTGTGCATAGCGTGTACTTTGTCTTATGTCAACATTAGATACTTAGCTGCCGAAACCTACATTTTTCTAAAACCCCCATCAGTCTCTTAAGCACTGCTCGAAGACATAGATCATATTTCTGTTAATCTTTGCCACTAATGATGATTCATCAAGATACGTCTGAACTTCCGGAAGCCCTTGTAGAAGATTATCTATAAATTTTTTCAATATCAAAAAGTCCTTGCGTTGTATTGAGCGTCAATACAAAATAGACCAGGAGCCGGGTACAGATTTACGTCGGTCATTTCCTCCCGGCTGATAGCTTGTGAAATGCTTATCTGAGAGACGTTTCATATAGAATTATGACCGTCAGCTGCGGCACCATTGGTGAGTTAACTGATAAGCCTTCCACGCAGGTGGAAAAAATTTTTTTTTGTTGATTGAAATCCATCTGACAGAGACCGTCAGTTGTAATTCCCCGTGCCTCCAACCAATTTCTTCCCAAAAAACTAACGTCAGCGCCAGCTCTATCTAAAATCGGTAAATAATGCTGCTTTTTCCTGCATGCCACTTTTACTTCAACAGGAAGACTTTGTCACTAGTCATCTTCACATAGCAATAATTGTTGAACCGCACCTCACCATTATTGGTTTAATCCCTGTCTATTCATGATTCATTTCATATTATGATCCAGATCCTTCACCTTGTACGAAATATGCTGAATAATTTATTTAACCCTTTGCATTGAAGTTTTGCCTGGGTAACTTTTTCTTCTTCGCCAAGCACGCCTTTTCTTTGTGTCTTGCCTTACCTACATTTATCTTTGATAGTCTACCACTTGTCTGCACTATGGCTCCCTGTACATCTACAAAATGACTTGCTATTAGTCGACCACTGTGTATCTTTCTGTTTTTCCGTTTGCTTAGTCTGCCCCTGTAATTTTTGTATGCTGTAATTGAACTTTTTGACTGGGAGCTAGTGACAGGTGGGGGTTCTCCGATTTTATACCGCTTGTCTTTTTGAGGGTTGATAATTTACCTCTTGATTAGAAAGATAAAAATGTTATTGAGCGATGCACGCTTTCCGGTCATAGCTCAAATTCCAATTAAAGGTCTGAAAAAAAAATAGTTTTTTCCGTGATATCATATTGTATGCCTTTGTAATGTTAAATAATTGAAATTAATCTAAAACCAAGAACTGAAAAGCAAGCAATTCGCAACAGCCCAAGTGGCCAAAGGGTTGCATGAACTTGTGAAAAAAAAATATGAAAAGTGCCGTGTTTCCCAATTACATGCCAATGGAAAGAATTAAAGCTTTAGTCATAAAACCCTTGTAAAAAAATTGGCAAGCATTCCTCGTTGGCGCAAGGGTTTGAAATTTGAGGGTAATCTTGCATAAATTTTGAACCGATTAGCCGTGATTTGAAATTGCATGCCATTTCAACTATAGGTAACTATTTCGATGAATTGTTATTGCTAAAATTGGCATGCACCCCAGGATGTTCCAAAATGGAGGCATGCATTGAGGAAGTTGCAAAAAAAAAAGAAAAATTTCCGTCATTTTATTTTCATGCCATTGTGTATTTCGTTCAAAACTATTTTTTTTAGACGACACAAAGAATGGCAAGCGTGCTGCTCAAGCTCATCATTGATAAATTTTGGAAAAAGGGTTGAGAAAAAGTGCCCGTAAATTAATTCAGTAAAATAAATAGGAATTATTTCGTGAATTTATTTATTTAAATTTTTTGACTAATTTCAATCATTAATGGCCTAGGTGAGTCTCTTTCAAAATATTGCAGAGAGTTACAATTTGAATTATTCAACATATTTTCATAGCAACAATTCCAAAAATATTCAGTTGAAATCACCAGAAACATAAAATGTTCCCATTGATTTCAGTATTAGCTCTAACTGGGTATAACATTAAATTGCAACCAATAAGGCACTAGAATAATACTATATCAAAAAGTCCTAAAAAGGACGATTCACGTATGTACAGTTGACATCCCGACTTTTGAATTTGTGAAACAATCATAGGGATTCTGTAACCACGTCGAGCGTTAACGTGAACTTGACTTCCGTTTTGTCATTTTCGTATTCTGAACCAGAACGTTGATTCCAGTTCACGCCGATAGTCGACGTTAAGTCACGCTAGCCATTTGACAGCGTTAAGTGTTACGTTTTTAGGTTACTTATATAAGAATAGTAGAAATATCCAACTACTTCTATAAAATAAGTCAAAGAAACTACATTTAGCGATAAAGATTAGCAAAATCGACATTGGTCTCACATAACAAGATCAAACTTTCAAGAATTAAAAAATTTCCTCAGACTCAAGATTTGAATAGTTACTCCAAGACCAAATTTGCAAAATCAAGAAGTATTCAAAATTTTCAGTGCAACTTTGAAAGTAGCTCGATGTTTTAAAGTATCTATCACTTCTATTTGAATCGTGAACAAAGATCAGATCAGGCTTGGCTATACTGTACTGAGGAGTCCTAATAAGGACGAAACATATGTCTACAGTTGCATCCCCGATCTAAGATGATGGTGGCTTCAGCCCCGACTCTTAGATTCGAATTTTCTATGAAAAACAATTCTTTTTTAGAATTATTCATTTTTTGAATGTTCCATAGCACAAGCACCTCACATATTTCACAGTTTTTGTGTGAAATTTTTATTTATGTGATTTCTTCTTTATCTTGTCAGCCGTGAAATCGGCTTTGTGCCTGATAGATGGTGTTGTCTGTAGTTTTTGCTGTAGCGCACCTTTTATCGTAATGAGTTCATACACTCTTGGGATCCAAGTCTTGACGTCTTAGGCTTAGTTATACTGTACTGAGGAGTCCTAATAAGGACGAAACATATGTCTACAGTTGCATCCCCGATCTAAGATGATCGTGGCTTCAGCCCCGATTCTTAGATTCGAATTCTCTATGGAAAACAATTCTTTTTTAGAATTATTCATTTTTTGAATGTTCCATAGCACAAGCACCTCACATATTTCACAGTTTTTGTGTGAAATTTTTATTTATGTGATTTCTTCTTTATCTTGTCAGGCGTGAAATCGGCTTTGTGCCTGATAGATGGTGTTGTCTGTAGTTTTTGCTGTAGCGCACTTTTTATCGTAATGAGTTTATACACTCTTGGGATCCAAGTCTTGACATCTTAGGCTTGGCTATACTGTACTGAGGAGTCCTAATAAGGACGAAACATATGTCTACAGTTGCATCCCCGATCTAAGATGATTGTGGCTTCAGCCCCGATTCTTAGATTCGAATTTTCTATGGAAAACAATTCTTTTTTAGAATTATTCATTTTTTGAATGTTCCATAGCACAAGCACCTCACATATTTCACAGTTTTTGTGTGAAATTTTTATTTATGTGATTTCTTCTTGATCAGATAATTATATAAGTCTATCTTATAAATTGAACCGTATATATTCTAGGAAGACAACTAAATTTGTCAACGTGCAGATATGACTGAAGTCTCAATAAAATAAGAATGGAATCTTATTTTTCAATCAAGATATTTATTGATGTCATCAAAAGGTTGATTATTGAAATAAAAATTTCAAATGTAGATATCTCAACGTATATTTCTCACTCCGTTGATTCCAGTCTTTTTGTTATTATAATAAAATTTTGCTTTCCAATTAAGATATTAAGGGTTGTAATCAAGGGATTGATTATTGAAATAAAAATTCAAAATCTTCTAACTTTGATTTTTCTTCGCTCTGTTATGTTTCACTAAAATCAATTCTCCGCACATATACGTACATAGGTAATACTATTTCCATTAACAGCTTCATCAGGATGAAACGCTTTGTCTATTTCAAGTTAATTTTTATAATCGATGAACTCAACTTTCGTTGATCTAGTTTTCTAGTACAAACATTAAATCAAGATTTAGTTGAGTTTCTACTTGAACCATTACTGAAAAATCAGCAGACACTACTGCGTTCTTGATACATATCTTGCTTTTTTTCTTTACTATTTTCGTTCATGAAAAGATGCTGGATTATATGCTGCAAAATAAATGATTTACAGTTTAAAAGCTTGTATAGCATTTTATATAAATTGGAAATAGTTTTTTGATGCATTTATTAGTTGAATGAATATGTCAAATAATTTCCTTAATATTTACGTTACTAAATAACATTCCTTTCTCTCCTCTATTTTCTTCATAATAACCAGATCACACAGTACATTTTTCATCCAGAAGATTAAAAAGTATGAAATGTCTAAATGAAATATGACAGCAAACTGTTCAATTTCTTGTAATTTGATTGACTGAATTCCACGCATTTCATAGAATTCGGAATAAATTATTTAACGCTAGCGTTAATCTAACGTCAGTGTTCAACTTTCACGTTGACATTTCAGAATACCATCTTAACGTTAGGGCGTGAAAACTATTGACGTTAAGTAAAGCTGACGTGACTTAACGCTTGGTCCTAGAATCCCTATCTATATTTGATACTTAAAAAATACCTAATTTGTCTTTAAGTTTCGAGAAGACAGAGTTCAGATTTCTTTTTGCAAAAATTAAATGTTCTTCGTCGCTAAAAATGTTTGTCAGTCTATTTGTAAGGTTACTAATGTTAGGGATAGAATATCTACTTTTTTTTAATTACACTGATGTTTTCATTCATGTTGGTATTGTTTTGTTCATCGCTAGTCTCGATAGGAGTTCGTGAACTAAAAAGTAGTGTTCGTAATAATTTTATTGGATATGAGTTTTGTACCAGTACCTTTTCCAACCTTTTCAATGCTTGTAGCCGTAGAGTAGGATGGCATATTTTTCCTATTCTATTTTTCATTTCCAGGACTAGATTGATTTTTACTTGCGTTGTGTGATGAGAGAAGTAATGAATGTATCTACCAGAGTTCGATGGCTTTTGATATCAGTTCAAAATAATTGTTTGGTTTGGTGTTCTGATAACTTTTGTATCCAGAAATGGCACGCTGTTATCTTGCTCTGTTTCGATATGGTAAATTGTATATTTTTGTTGTAAGCATTGAATATATTCAGAATCTCTACTTGTTTGTCACTGGGGATTGCTGTGATTAGATCATCTACGTATTTTTTGATGAATGGTAGTTCAAATGAAAGGCTTGAAATGCACTGGTCCAACATCCAGTCCATCACGATACTACTCATCGGGTTACCGAAAATTTGTCTATAATATTGTTTGTTATAACACAAGATATTATTATTGAAAATAAATTGAATGATATGCAAAAATTCCTCTTTCGGTATGAGAGTATGTTGCGAGATGTCATCCCACTTTTCATTAAATACTTGTAGTACTAATTCTAGTGAAATGTTTGTGAACAGGCTTACTACATCTAGACTGACAAGCATGTAGCCTTCAGGAAGTTGGAAGTTTTGTATGAAGTCTGAAAACTTCCAACTTTTTAGTATCTGGTATTATTTCAACCAAAAACTTACTAGATTCAATTCACGCATTCAAAATTTACAATGACAGTTAACAGGGACAGACACTAGCCACAATATTGCAATAAATAACGCGCTTGATCACTTTGATGTGTCGAATTAGACCATCAACCGATCTATCGCTTAACGCATCCTATCGTTATTAACACCGTGAGTAAATTATCGCGCAAAGACGTGGCTACATCACCGTTTGATGTCAAATAACATGTTAATCAGTGGAGTTATACGTAAATGTGACCTCTGGTATATCTGTTGGTTCTTCGTAGCGTTCGAAAAATAGCACTTAACATGAAGAGTAATTCGAGTAATCATTGTAGTAATTCTAGAATTCATTAATCCATTGGCTTTAAAAATAGTTTTTGGCTATTATATTTGTGGTTTTGGAGATATGTCATGATTTTAGTTATAGTACAGAATCTGTTATAGGTGTCAAGTTGCACCGATCAAGTATTCGAATTAAATTAATTTTTTATGCAATAAAATATATTAACAAAAGTGGGTTACCTAGAGAAGTCTGCTTAAGGTTATGTCCAACCAAAACTTCAATATTTTTTTTTTCATATTTCCATCGATCTTTTAATCAAAAAAATTCAACTATGAAACTATGAAGCCCATAGAATATGCAAATAAAGGGTTGCTCTACTTTTTCTGTACAATTTCAGATTAATCTATTTAAACATGGCAACTATATAGTCTAGAACAGAAAAAGGTGAGCAAGCCTATGTTCGCATATTCTATAGGCTTTCTACTTTGAATTAGTGTTGGATTTTATTGGTTACAAGATTGATGGAAAAAACATAATTATTGAATATTTAATCAAACATATTCTTGGACAGATTTCTTCAGGCAACTCATCAACGTTACTTTTGTTAACATATTTTATTTCATAAAAATAAATTCCATTCGAATACTTGATTAGTGCAGGTCGACATCTATGAGGGATCTTATGCTCGGTCGCACAGCCTTTGATTTATCCTAAGCGTAGCTCAATAACCTTAGTAATAATTGTTTCAAAAATTGCTATCTAGGTAATTGAGCATCGCTTAGGATAAACTAAAAGCTGCAACTGGGCCTTGGATTAGATATATAAAATATATTGATTTGCTCAAGATCTCTCCGCTAGTTGAAGGCTTATTTCGATAACAGAAAATGAGAGAAGCACTAACTTGATATTCTCGAACTTGATTATACCAGTAGGAAGTTGATCTAGTTGCAGTCCTCCTCGAAATGGAATAGTTGGTTTTCGGTCAATCAGTTCCCACAGTCGAGTTGCAGCACCCATAGATCTATTCATTTCTGTATAAAACCTTGATAAACCTCCCACTGACACACCAATATATGCAGCATACATTAGAAACGCCGAAAGTGCTCCGATTGACATACTTTGCTGCTCTGTAATCATATTGCCACTATAATAAAGAACGCCAATTACCACAGAATTTCCTGCAAAGCCTGCAGCTCCGAAAAATCCAGCTCGAGCTAATGATTCTCTGTATCCGAGTTTCATCACATTATTAATTCTGTATCCGTAATTTTGTGCTTCACGTTCTTCTTGCGCAAATATTTTCACAGTGCGAATATTTGAAATTCGCTCTTCTGCTAAAGTTGTTGCCTTTGCCAATTCATCCTGAACATCACGTGTAATTTTTCGGACATATCTATAATAACGATAATAGCAATATTAGTTATTTATTGGAATGATTCACAAAGTCTTAAGGCTACTAATCTTCTGATTTTATTTTATGAAAATTTGAGTTCATCTGCAATAGCAATTTATCCCTTCCAGAGAAATAGACTGAGAGAAGTGAACAAAGAAAGCAGACTATATTTACGAAATCTTCTCTGGGCCTTAAAATTGCTTTCAAAATAATTTCAAAAAACATAATATATCACTAATTGATCTTTAGACTTTATGGGTGGATCAATAATAAATGTACACAGAGCAGTGAATTTTCAAGATATCGGCTTGGATATTTTGATACTTATTTGGAACCAAATACATAGCAGAAATCATAATTCATTATTTGAGAGCTCGTAGTTGGATGAATGAATAAAAGCTGCTGCTGTCAACATGAGTTCATAGAAAATTGAACTCATGTCGAACAATGTACAGCTACAACAAATGTAGTACTGAATAATATGTTCACACACTAAAAGTATACTTGAAGAGAAATAATGATTTTTGAATTGTAAAATCATCCTCATCAATTTGAACTCGCATATGTTTATAGTGTATTGTTATATTCACATAATACTAGGGATTCACCAAGCCAAGTAGCTTGGCTCAAAAATGAAAAGCTTGGCTTGGCTTGATTTTACAAGCTTTTGAATATTAACTACTTGGCGTGGCTTGGTATCGGAAAAAAAAAGCTTGACTTGGTTTCAAGCTTTTCGCAAGTAGCTTGGTCTTGTGCCAAGCTACTTGAAAGCTTGTTTATACATTCTGCACTCGATTGCGCTCATATACGTTCCACAGGCGTGCGTTAATCATTTTCACTATAAAGTACGGGGAAGTACAGGGTGTAATAGTTCAACATTAAGTAAAGGTGTTTCATATTAGTTTAGAACGCAGTATCACTAACATCTGACGCTTCGCATGAAATATACAGAATGAGTGATAATTCTGATAATCTTGAATCATATCAGGATAGTGGTTCAGAATATGTTCCAGGCACCGACGAATCATCTACAAATGTAAGATCTTATACAGAATCAAAAATTCCAAAGGCGGATCCTAAAAAAGTGACGGACTTTTTCAATATCGAGAAAACTGGACAAAAAGGAGATAAAATAGGTACATGGATTGTAGTATTCGTTACACTGTCCCCTTCTTAGGACTGTTTCGTCCCGAAACGGTTCTTCACGAATCCCTGGAGAGTCATGTCGGAATCTGCATTGGTCACCCTTGGTACATCGTTCTGTTCATCCGTTCAACCATGCCGTCGGACTGCGGATGTAATGCAGTGGTCCTGGTTTTACAAATGTTTTGGAAGACGGCCGACTCGAAATTTCTTCCCTGATCCGAATGAAGTTCTCGTGGTATTCCAAATCGACAGATACATTCTTTCACCAAAACTTCGGCGACATTTACTGAAGTAGTCCATCACAACGATTATGTATTTATTTCCGTTGTTAGTTTGTTTCTAGAAACGGTCCGGCCACATCGATTGCAATGCGCTCGAAAGGACTTCCCACATTGTACTGACGCATTGGAGCTCTTCTTTTTCTCTGTGGCCCGTTACTACTGGCGCAGACCACGCAATTCCTACACCATTCTTCAACATCCTCCTTACAATTCAGTCAGTAAAATCGCTGGCGTAATTTTTCCAATGTTTTACTGATTCCAAAGTGCCCTCCACCAGCTTCATCATAAATCTCACCCAGTACTTCCGGTACTCTGTTTCTAGGGATTATCAACTGCGTCCTGCTCTCATTTCCGTTCGTACTCTCTATGACGCGTTTCAGGAGGCCCTCTTCAACCACGATGGAGTTCCACTGCGCCCAATACGATTTTACATTCCGAGAGTGTGGTGCAACATCTTTCCAAGCTGGTCTAACATCATTAATTTTCCACTTTAGTATAATTTTCAAATCCGGATCATTCTCCTGGTCTTTGCGTAACTCTTCCGGTTGCCATCTCTTATCGACTACTGTTGTGCTCTTGACGGCAACAAGTTTTTCTTCTTCTGCTTCTTTGGCTTTGATTGCCGTCTTAATCTTCGGTTTCTTACGCAGCCTGTGCGGATGGCCCAATTCTCCACAGTTCCAGCAGCAAAGTTGTCTTTTCCCTGCTGTAATTTTGGACTCGATGATACGCCGCAACTTTTCTTCTAGACGAGTTTCCAAATCTCCAATTTCATCATGTTTGTCGGCACTCATTTGTCTAGCTCTGGACTGTCCAAGCGATGCTTGTTTTGCTGCTTCATGCTCTAACGCATACGATAATGCATCAACTAAAGACTTTGGACGATATATCCGTAGTGCCTGCTGTATTTCGCTATCTCGAACCCCAAAAATAAATGCTTTAGTGGCTAAGCCCTCCAAAACGCTATCGGAGGCGGTAGGGTGTGCGAGGTGAACTAAACGAGCAATGTCAGCTTCAAATTCTTGAAGAGTTTCTTGCGATTTCTGGCATCGGTTTCTCAGTTGCATCTGATACACCTGCTCGAGGTGCGCGTTGCCATAGCGCATCTTCAGCCGCTTGATCAGTTGGTCATAGTCACCTTGTTCGTCTTCTTTTAATATTTAAAGAACATTGATGGCTTCTCTCCGCAACGAAACGGTCAATGCTGTGGCCTTATCTGCAGAAGACCATCCATACGCCTTCGCAACAGCTTCGAATTGTTTAAGGTAGATCGGCCACGACGTCTTCTACTCAAATTCCGGTGTCTTTATGTTGATCTTTGCCTTATTCTTTTCTTTTATTATCCTTAGATTGCCTGCTTCACATGCAACAGATTCTGATATCAGTGATTAAGTCATCTTTGAGAAATTTTCTTCTAATTCCTGTATTTTCTTCTCATAATTTTCCCTTAAATTCTTCAAATCCTCTTCTGCTTTTCGAGAACTCTCTTCCAATTTTTCTTCCATTCTCTGTTCCAAGGTTCTGGAATTTTCTAGCAACTCTTCTTTCAGTGTTCTACAATTTTCTATCAACTTTTCTTCTGATTTTCTTGAGTTTTCCATTAACTTTTCTTCTGATTTTCTTGAATTTTCTGTCAATTTTTCTTCTAATTTTCTAGAATTTCACATTAACTTTTCTTCTGATTTTCTTAGATTTTCCAGCAGCTCTTCTTTCATTTTCCCGAAATCAAATATGCCAAACGGAATAAAGTCATTAGGATTCTCACCAGCATTTTCCAAAGCTTGCCGGAGACGTTATTGGAGGACGGTCTTGGTTCCTGTTGTCTCCAATTCTCGTTCTTCTAGCTCATTCTTAAGATCAACCAGTTTTAAATCACTCAATTTTACTGTCTACGACGCCATTCTATATATTCGAATTTAAAACCCCACACCCGAAACCAATTGTAACGTTATTTATTCTAATTTAGGGAGCAAAAGTTTCTCAACACTACTATTTATTTTTAGGATTCATTAAAATAATAAATTAGATAACTAACACTATTTTTTAATAACTAAATCTAATTTAAACTAAAGATTATTATACACTACACTATAACTTAACTTTAATTATTTATGTAATTGTTGATTTATTTTAAATAACACAATTTATTTCTATCACTAGCAATCCATAGTATGAAGTCATTGTGTTAAAAAATCAATAATGCTCCTCGCTTAGTCAGCGAATATATACTGTCGGTCTCTCCCCACTACATTTTTTCCGCAAACGTCCAGGCTATTCTAGAAAATACTAGAAGGTACCAGCAATTTTCTGAAAAACAAATATATTCGCTTCTATTTCATAATGTAAAATAGTTCCACAATAATTCTAAGCATCAGTAAAGCCGAAATGACTAATTTATAGACTTAAATCCGCTAAAATATTATACTCAGTTGATATATATATTTTTCAATGAGATCGTTTCTTAGAGGTTTGAATATGCGACATCTGTACAGTAGAGAGTAGATGATTTAGGGTATCCTCGAACGTGTTACATAACGTGCAGATTTCATCGCATTCAAATTCATATGATGATCCTTTCAAGTATAGTCGACAATGTTTTTGGTTCGCCAATCTCAACTGACTGATAGTTCTTGGAACATTCAGAGGTATTTGATGTGTGAAGTAGATTGTTGTGATGTGATAAAGTTTGTATGCTGTGTTATATGTTGATCTCGTTATTGTTGCAGAGTCTAACTCGTGAAGGTATTGTGAATAGGAACTTATGATGTTCATTGTTTCGTGTTTTATTAGTGAAGGGTCTTGTCTTCTCCATATCCAAGAGAAATTCGCACGCTCTAGTAGGATCCGTAGACATCTTACCCAATTATACCCTAATTGGTTTGTGTCGGTGAACTTCCTTGACGTTTTTTCATTTAACTTTACTAACATCTATCCTACAGTCAAGTATATATCTTTTATTTGGCCAATTTCCATTGACTGCAAACGCCCACGAAACTTCTGTTACCATATATATATATATATATATATATATATATATATATATATATATATATATATATATATATATATATATATATATATATATATATATATATATATATATATATATATATATATATATATATATATATATATATATATATATATATATATATATATATATATATATATATATATATATATATATATATATATATAAGTGTTCGCAGAATAGGATGAAACTTTTGTTAGTTGCGCTAGCATCCTGATTAGACTCTGCTCTTGTTGATAATGCTATAAATGTGACCTCTTCTTTGCTCGATTCTTTTGATTATTTTGTCAATGGCCTCGACTTCGACTTCTTCCTCGCCTTGAGTTGTATCCTTTTCCTCGTGCTTGTCCACGGTAGTTATTTTCTTCTTTTGGTTTTGGATAGTTTACAATTAAATATTGATTACTACTGCAGTAACACAATCTCTAATAACTGTTATTCCTGCTAAGTGAACAGTCATTGTTAGTTAGGTTTGTTAACTTCTTGCTATTTAAAATAAATATTATTATATTATTATTATATATTATTGCTTTTAAATTTTAACTTTGTGTCCAACAGTCTACTTTTCACTAGCTCTAGAGTAAGTGCTGTTGTTGATACTTCTAAAGCTGTTATTATCTCATATTTTTCCAGCATTGCTAAAACAAGTGACAAACTTTTTCATCTTCTAGAACTGCTCTCGTACTTTCAAGATCGGGAATAAGCCCATAAAATTTTATGGAATGATCTTGCTGTTCTGTTCCATCTTCACATTTCGTGCCATGAATTTTCTTCGTATATGAAGAATTTTGACAACATACTTTTTTGTTTAAAGATACTATTTAAGCATTTGATCATTCCGAAAGTGGTTTCTGCAACTCTAATGTATTCAGTATGATGATCTGTCACACACTGAATAATGATAGATTTTGCTTTTGCGCCACACGTCAAATATTCCTTTTTCCTTTTCTCAGTCATTGCATCTATTACTTGTTGAGTTTCTTCTTTCTCAATTACATCTTTATCTTTTACTTCTTTTTCATCTAATAGTCGACACGAAATTTCGAATCAAATGTGAAAAATATGTGATTGTCAGCTAAGATAGATTTTGTTGAGTCACTCGTGATTAAAGCTCTTTGGACCTATAACCTGCTGGCATAACTGGAAGTTTATTTCAGGTTACATCTTTGTCAATCGATAATTTCACACTTGTGTTGCCCTCTATAGGCTTACTTCAACAATAAGTAGATTTGTACTGTGTGAAGATTCAAATTTGCATCTATTCGTGAATATATTCTTGTTTTTATTTCTTGAGTTCATTTCCAGCCAGCTTGTTTTGAATCCTGTATTTAATGTGAGTAAATCGTGCTCGCATTTCGGCCAGTCGTCCATAAGAGTCCCTGGACTGTTCTAAATTGAAATGAACTATAGGCTGTCAGGTACAAAAATCCAGTAATGTAAAAAGTTATTTTAATATAATAAGGCAAAAAATAATAACAGTTCAAGAGAAGAGAGCGTTAATGATGCAAAAAAAGAAGAGACGTGTGCTATTATAATCCGGTGGATAGGGGATCCAACCTTGTATTCCAAATTACTGGGATGAAACTTAACGCGTGGTAAGTACATATGCGTACCTTACTTTCTATAAGTGGTGCCTAGATTGCACTATTTGCATGCTCAGGTATGGCGAGTTGTTTATTTTCTAGGAGTAAACTCAGGATTTTAGCTTACTGCATGTATTCTGAATGGAATTTAGATAAAATGACAGGACTGCAGAATATTCTTTCTAAAACGATCGACCTTCAATAAATCAGAAACGACAGAGACTGGAGAAAATTGATGAAACACGTCAGTTATATTTTCAAAGGAATGACGTGTGTGACTAAGCGAAGGCAGTGCCGCCTCGTGGTTATTTCGCGCCCTAGACAAAGATTATTGTGCGCCCCTTTGCCTTTCATAAATTGCTTTTTTTGTTGAATTGGAATAACACTTAAACAATAATTTGTATTCATATATTTATTTATACAAAAATATAACCCAGAAATTTCTCAAAATTGCCTTCTTCTTTGCAAAATTTTCAACTAGCTTCTTCAAATCTAGTGTCGAAGCTTAGTCACTCTGGATTGAAATTGTTGCTAATTCAACGAGTCTGTTTTGCGACATCGCTGAGCGCAAATAGGTTTTAATAAAGCTCGCCGCACACGATGCAATTTTTCAAGCAATTTTATTCACTTGGCGTCGCGCTGGGTGCCACGTTTGCTCCGATGCAAGAAATTTGGTGCGATGCATGCGGGGTACTAGACTTACCACGAGACTTGTTTTACAAGATAGGTGCTATTTTTCGCACTTGCTGCGCCGCTGACTGCTGTCCACAGCCAATCAAAGCAGACGACGAAATCACGTGATTACATCACTGAGCTGTATGTCGCATCAGAATGCTGTGCCTCATTAGTGCATTGTGTTTTGAGGTAATTCTAATTAATTCGCAAGCTATAACTGCAGCAAAGGCTCCTACTCTCCTCCGACGAGTATTTTCGGCAACATCCATATTTGTAATAAACAAGTCTACCAAGTCTACGTTCTAGAGTCAGAATGAGTGGTGCAGCTTGCATTGCCTAATGCGAAAATGAGTGTCACACTAAGTGCAGTTCAAAGCGGCCCAGTGCACAAGAAAGCTTGCTGCAAATTAAATGAACAAAATTGCATAGAAAATTGCCTCGTGTGCGGCGGGCTTCAGTTTCAATTTGGAGAAGCGGAGAATATATATTCATACGCCAGAGCTTCAGTTGTCCATACTTTAAAATTTCAAGCGATATTACTTCATTATATAACAAATAAGAGCTTATTTCTAAACAAATAAATATGTAATCCACTTATAAAAACGCAAGTCATCCCTTTGTAGCTATAGCTGACATGTCTAACCAATTTTCTCTATTTTTTGTCCTTATTGATTTTGAATTGAACTTCCATATATAATCATTGTCAACTGCATATTCTTGCTATTTCCGTCAAAATCTCATAGAAAATAATGTAGAAAATAGAAATTCAGAATTTATATCTGGAAGGTAAATAATCTGACACAGCCGAGCCCTGTAAGTATATATGAACCGCGTGTCAAGTTTTATTCCAGTAAGTAGAGAAGTAAGAAAATCATATATGAAATAATAGAATATTAATAGGTCTCGTTTTCTATTTAATAAGATATTTCAATATGTAGAAAATAAAATCATTCCTATATTTAATAAATATGCTCTATTTGGTAAAAAGTACTGTATAAATTATTAGAAACACAACGTTTTAACAGCAATGTGCTGCCTTTTTCAAGTATAAATATATAATATAATATATGATTCCTATATTTCATTATTAGAGTTATCTTGAAATAAATCGTACAAATAAAAGTTATCTACAATCAAGTGCGTTAAAGTAGTAGTACAGTGTGATCTGCGAAACGAGAATTCCTCATTAGCTAAAGAGCTGTAAAATATATAACTCACGAGACATGTGATAAATTTTTTGGTTGTTGTCGTGCTACATTATTGCCAAAGAGTAAAGTCTAGAGCTTACACAAAAAGCGCTTTGCAAATTGATATGGATGCTTGATTTTGTCAAAACTTTGTTCATAACACATCAATAGTTCAGGAAATAGATTTTTATAATAATATAATATATATATATATATATATATATATATATATATATATATATATATATATATATATATATATATATATATATATATATATATATATATATATATATATATATATATATATATATATATATATATATATATATATATATATATATATATATATATATATATATATATATATATATATATATATATATATATATATATATATATATATATATATATATATATATATATATAATAATATAATATATATATATATATATATATATATATATATATATATATATATTATATTATTATAAAAATCTATTTCCTGAACTATTGATGTGTTATGAACAAAGTTTTGACAAAATCAAGCATCCATATCAATTTGCAAAGCGCTTTTTGTGTAAGCTCTAGACTTTACTCTTTGGCAATAATGTAGCACGACAACAACCAAAAAATTTATCACATGTCTCGTGAGTTATATATTTTACAGCTCTTTAGCTAATGAGGAATTCTCGTTTCGCAGATCACACTGTACTACTACTTTAACGCACTTGATTGTAGATAACTTTTATTTGTACGATTTATTTCAAGATAACTCTAATAATGAAATATAGGAATCATATATTATATTATATATTTATACTTGAAAAAGGCAGCACATTGCTGTTAAAACGTTGTGTTTCTAATAATTTATACAGTACTTTTTACCAAATAGAGCATATTTATTAAATATAGGAATGATTTTATTTTCTACATATTGAAATATTTTATTAAATAGAAAACGAGACCTATTAATATTCTATTATTTCATATATGATTTTCTTACTTCTCTACTTACTGGAATAAAACTTGACACGCGGTTCATATATACTTACAGGGCTCGGCTGTGTCAGATTATTTACCTTCCAGATATAAATTCTGAATTTCTATTTTCTACATTATTTTCTATGAGATTTTGACGGAAATAGCAAGAATATGCAGTTGACAATGATTATATATGGAAGTTCAATTCAAAATCAATAAGGACAAAAAATAGAGAAAATTGGTTAGACATGTCAGCTATAGCTACAAAGGGATGACTTGCGTTTTTATAAGTGGATTACATATTTATTTGTTTAGAAATAAGCTCTTATTTGTTATATAATGAAGTAATATCGCTTGAAATTTTAAAGTATGGACAACTGAAGCTCTGGCGTATGAATATATATTCTCCGCTTCTCCAAATTGAAACTGAAGCCCGCCGCACACGAGGCAATTTTCTATGCAATTTTGTTCATTTAATTTGCAGCAAGCTTTCTTGTGCACTGGGCCGCTTTGAACTGCACTTAGTGTGACACTCATTTTCGCATTAGGCAATGCAAGCTGCACCACTCATTCTGACTCTAGAACGTAGACTTGGTAGACTTGTTTATTACAAATATGGATGTTGCCGAAAATACTCGTCGGAGGAGAGTAGGAGCCTTTGCTGCAGTTATAGCTTGCGAATTAATTAGAATTACCTCAAAACACAATGCACTAATGAGGCACAGCATTCTGATGCGACATACAGCTCAGTGATGTAATCACGTGATTTCGTCGTCTGCTTTGATTGGCTGTGGACAGCAGTCAGCGGCGCAGCAAGTGCGAAAAATAGCACCTATCTTGTAAAACAAGTCTCGTGGTAAGTCTAGTACCCCGCATGCATCGCACCAAATTTCTTGCATCGGAGCAAACGTGGCACCCAGCGCGACGCCAAGTGAATAAAATTGCTTGAAAAATTGCATCGTGTGCGGCGAGCTTTATTAAAACCTATTTGCGCTCAGCGATGTCGCAAAACAGACTCGTTGAATTAGCAACAATTTCAATCCAGAGTGACTAAGCTTCGACACTAGATTTGAAGAAGCTAGTTGAAAATTTTGCAAAGAAGAAGGCAATTTTGAGAAATTTCTGGGTTATATTTTTGTATAAATAAATATATGAATACAAATTATTGTTTAAGTGTTATTCCAATTCAACAAAAAAAGCAATTTATGAAAGGCAAAGGGGCGCACAATAATCTTTGTCTAGGGCGCGAAATAACCACGAGGCGGCACTGCCTTCGCTTAGTCACACACGTCATTCCTTTGAAAATATAACTGACGTGTTTCATCAATTTTCTCCAGTCTCTGTCGTTTCTGATTTATTGAAGGTCGATCGTTTTAGAAAGAATATTCTGCAGTCCTGTCATTTTATCTAAATTCCATTCAGAATACATGCAGTAAGCTAAAATCCTGAGTTTACTCCTAGAAAATAAACAACTCGCCATACCTGAGCATGCAAATAGTGCAATCTAGGCACCACTTATAGAAAGTAAGGTACGCATATGTACTTACCACGCGTTAAGTTTCATCCCAGTAATTTGGAATACAAGGTTGGATCCCCTATCCACCGGATTATAATAGCACACGTCTCTTCTTTTTTTGCATCATTAACGCTCTCTTCTCTTGAACTGTTATTATTTTTTGCCTTATTATATTAAAATAACTTTTTACATTACTGGATTTTTGTACCTGACAGCCTATAGTTCATTTCAATTTAGAACAGTCCAGGGACTCTTATGGACGACTGGCCGAAATGCGAGCACGATTTACTCACATTAAATACAGGATTCAAAACAAGCTGGCTGGAAATGAACTCAAGAAATAAAAACAAGAATATATTCACGAATAGATGCAAATTTGAATCTTCACACAGTACAAATCTACTTATTGTTGAAGTAAGCCTATAGAGGGCAACACAAGTGTGAAATTATCGATTGACAAAGATGTAACCTGAAATAAACTTCCAGTTATGCCAGCAGGTTATAGGTCCAAAGAGCTTTAATCACGAGTGACTCAACAAAATCTATCTTAGCTGACAATCACATATTTTTCACATTTGATTCGAAATTTCGTGTCGACTATTAGATGAAAAAGAAGTAAAAGATAAAGATGTAATTGAGAAAGAAGAAACTCAACAAGTAATAGATGCAATGACTGAGAAAAGGAAAAAGGAATATTTGACGTGTGGCGCAAAAGCAAAATCTATCATTATTCAGTGTGTGACAGATCATCATACTGAATACATTAGAGTTGCAGAAACCACTTTCGGAATGATCAAATGCTTAAATAGTATCTTTAAACAAAAAAGTATGTTGTCAAAATTCTTCATATACGAAGAAAATTCATGGCACGAAATGTGAAGATGGAACAGAACAGCAAGATCATTCCATAAAATTTTATGGGCTTATTCCCGATCTTGAAAGTACGAGAGCAGTTCTAGAAGATGAAAAAGTTTGTCACTTGTTTTAGCAATGCTGGAAAAATATGAGATAATAACAGCTTTAGAAGTATCAACAACAGCACTTACTCTAGAGCTAGTGAAAAGTAGACTGTTGGACACAAAGTTAAAATTTAAAAGCAATAATATATAATAATAATATAATAATATTTATTTTAAATAGCAAGAAGTTAACAAACCTAACTAACAATGACTGTTCACTTAGCAGGAATAACAGTTATTAGAGATTGTGTTACTGCAGTAGTAATCAATATTTAATTGTAAACTATCCAAAACCAAAAGAAGAAAATAACTACCGTGGACAAGCACGAGGAAAAGGATACAACTCAAGGCGAGGAAGAAGTCGAAGTCGAGGCCATTGACAAAATAATCAAAAGAATCGAGCAAAGAAGAGGTCACATTTATAGCATTATCAACAAGAGCAGAGTCTAATCAGGATGCTAGCGCAACTAACAAAAGTTTCATCCTATTCTGCGAACACTTAGTGAAATATATGATAAATTTGGAAGAACTGAATCAACCTGCGGTAATAATGATTGCAAATGGCGAAAAGTTAAAGGCAAAAAAGAAAAGATAACTGAAGGTACGTTATGGCAACAAAACAACTAACATAAATATGGAAGATTTAAGCTAGAGTCACATACAGCTACTTTTACTGCGTAGTTTTTTAATTGCTGCTACAAAAGTAGCAGGTCGGGTTCACACATAGACACAAAGTAGCGTGCAGCTAGCTGTTTTCTATGCTGCAGCCAGCTACAAAAGTTGCGAGTCTATAAAAAAGTTGCAGAGTTGTTCACACCGCACAGCTGCATTTACTGCAGGTTCAGTGCTTAATGCAGCGTACGCTGCAATTAATTTTCTACGTTGATCTGTATTGCGAGTTTTGTGTGGAATAAATTTGTCAGTTATATTTTTTTCATATCAGCTTCTATAGCTGCTGTATTGATTATTAGAGCAAAGAGACTCTGGTACCTTATGTCGTAATTGCAGATGACGTTTAAATCATACATGATCAAGACATATTCATTGAGAAATTAAAGTACAATGCCTGAATGTATTTTCAATTATCGTTTATCTCGTGCATGGCAAAAAATCGAAAATGTATTTAGAATCGCTTCTGCTTGTTTTCGACTGCTTGGGAGTTGAAAGTATCGTTTGTGGTGTATGTGTTTTATACAATTTTTGGACGATCTTTTGAATGTTGAGCGCGAAGAGTATGCAATTTTTTTTTAAATTTTATTAACTGGAATATCTACTTTACATGCGATTTCGATAAAAGCAGTTCGTCGTTAAGTTTGATTATGATAATCTTCGTGTTCAACAAATTCAAAGACAATTTCTTTCTTCCACCACTTAAATTAATTTCAAAGTATCTTCACGTTTCCATTTATACGGTGGCATTGTCTGGAATAATTATAAACTTGCATACTTTTCTTTTGAAATTTAAATACTTATATAACTTCACTTTGTGTACAAAACTGCACTTATAGTCGCAGCAAAAGTTTCACCTAAACAAATATTTTTTACTGCGACTGCAAATCTGAAATATAGCGTTCACACACCGCAGCTTTTGAAACTGCGCGCATCATTAAAATGCTGCATGCAACTATACTGCGATCGCTACTTTTCAGGTTGCAGTAGAGTTCACACGCTATGCAACTTTAGTTGCGAAGTTTTTAGATTGGTATTGCAGTAAAAGTAGCTGTGTGTGACTTTAGCTTAAGTGATAGAAAGTCTATTATATAATTTAATTTATGTACAAAAAATTAGTAGAGCAAGCCACAAAGTTATTTTCTGGAAAAATTATGTTGTACAATTCAAGATTATAAATAAAGTTATAGTTTAACAGCTGAAAAATATAAAGATATATGGCACTATGGACTTTGTCATATAAACCGCAGAGTATTACAGTTGCTAAATCTACCATATTCAGAAAACAAATTGATTCGTGCATAAAAGGTAAAGCAACAAGGCTACCACTCAAAAAAGTAATTAAACCAAGGTCGAGTCGTGTTGAAGAGCTGTTACATAGCGACATAGGTGGACCCATGAGTGTTCCAACTAAAAATCGTGGGAAATATTACATAACTATAACCGATGACTTTTCACGTTAGAGCAGTGTCTACCTGCTTAGAGCTAAATCAGAAGTAGAAGAAAACCCGATAAAAAATATGAAACAGTTAAATGCAAGGAAGAAAACTGTCAACAGAATAAGAACAGATTAAAGTGGCAAGTACACTACTAGAAATGTTGCACTTTTTTGTCAGATTAATGTGATAAGACAACCGTGGCAAAAAGATTAAATCAAAGTCTTGTAGATAAAGTACGAGTGATGTTCATTGATACACAATTACCTACATATTTATGGGATGAACCAGTGAGAACAGCCGCTTATCAACTCAGTCAGTCTTTAACTCGCAGCCCAAATGGTGAAATACCTGCACATATTTCTCATGGTAAGCTTGATTTAACAAAATTGAGAATTTTTGGTTGCAAAGCTTGGGCATGCAAACTACCAAAAGTAGACAAACTAGAGCCAAGAGGAAAAGAAGCAAGTATGGTTGAGTACAATGGTAGTGGTTACTGTTTATTTTATGGTACCAAAATACTGCAGAAATATTTTTATCACGAGATGTAAGATTCGAGGAAATAAATTTTAAGTGAGCAAGTGAACAAACGGAAAATCAAACAACAAAATTATATGGAGAAAGAAAAGAATCAGGAAAAGAAAGTAAAGAAAATAACGTAAATATTAAACAAGATAAAAGATTGCCTAAAACACCTAAGCATCTTCAAGATTACGAATTGTTTCAGATGTTTTGTCTTATTTTGGACGAATCCGACCCGAAAGATTACATAGTAGCTGTTATTCCAGGAGAGGGTTGGAAGAGAGCTATTCAAAATGAATTGAAGGCTCATCAAAAATCTAAAACATGGATATCAGTTGATCTGCCCGAGAGTGCTACGCCAATCGAGACAAGATGAGATGATATAATGAAATCCAGATTAGTCGCAAAAGGATATCAGGAAAACTCAATAGAAAACGTATACGCACAAATAGTACTGTCAGTGAGTTAAATTGACATTCTGAACTTGCAATAAAAAATTTTGAATTTTTCATATCGAACATAGCGCACACTAGAGCTTGATATTATTAAACGGCTATTTTTATAAGGATCCTGAACATCACTGTAAGTATAGAACAATTATTTCTAGTAGTAAATAAAGCAGGATTTAATAACGACTAAGCAGTAACGTATGACTGCACAAGCGTTACCAGCTGTGTTGAATTGAAAAAGATTCAATGGATTCAATTAAAGAATGAAATTACTCAGCTACAAGTAACATTGGACAGCTTTGGTAAAACAGCGGAGATTGGAGAAATTCCATGATGGTAAAATAGCATCTGTATTGCTGGAGTTATACTCGAAACGAATGAAGAGGGAAATATTGTCGAAGGCTAAAAATATAAAAGGAGTCAGAATTTAAATTGAAAAGACTACAAAAAAGAAAGATCTTGAAAAAAAAAACAAAACTAAGAGCTGAACTATGTCTATAAAATTAAGCAGAGGAGAGACGTATTTCACCTTAAAATAAATCACAATAAAATCGATTGTTTTCGCTTTGAATATGTCGAAATCGCTTTGAAGATGTTCTCATCGGATTCAACAAGTCTAGTTTATAAAAGTCAACGAGTTTCAGTTCTCAATTATTGTTGAGGAGAGAGTAATTGAGCAATGAATTTCAAATAGGTCTGGCCAGACCTCATTGGCCCTCCTAGGGTTAACAAATGAGGATATCCCGAAAGAATTGAAAACTGTAAAGCTGTCTTTAATACATACGAAAGGCGATATAAATTTCATGGAAAGAGGTATTATAGTACTTATAAAAAATTAGATAACCCTTTACTTTACTTTATCCTTTATGATTCAATAAGAAACTCATAATTTTTAATTTAAAACATGTTTTCTATCAAAATTAGTTCTTGCGTGAATTTTGGGACATTTCTATATCATAATTTCATATTCTCATTATGAATAATTTCACTAAAACTTATGTCTTTGAAAAATTATTGTGTATGCGAGCATTAATTTCAATAAATTTCTCTATAAAATGTTTTTCTTCTGAAATGTCAAATTTGAATTCTTGTGTATCCCGCCGTAATCACTGACCTTCCGTAAGCCTCACTTACTCCAAAACAAGATTAGACTAGACAGAGACAGCTAGTATTTTCGGGTGATATTTCACCTTAAAATAAATCACAATAAAATCGATTGTTTTCGCTTTGAATATGTCGAAATCGCTTTGAAGATGTTCTCATCGGATTCAACAAGTCTAGTTTATAAAAGTCAACGAGTTTCAGTTCTCAATTATTGTTGAGGAGAGAGTAATTGAGCAATGAATTTCAAATAGGTCTGGCCAGACCTCATTGGCCCTCCTAGGGTTAACAAATGAGGATATCCCGAAAGAATTGAAAACTGTAAAGCTGTCTTTAATACATACGAAAGGCGATATAAATTTCATGGAAAGAGGTATTATAGTACTTATAAAATTACAAAAATATTTACCGCCATCCTCAACGCAAGAATGGAAAAATGGGCCAAGAGCCACAGCAATTCGCCTGAAACTCAAACTGGATTCAGAAAAAATAGATATGTACAGACAACCTGTTTATTTTAGATTCCATTGCAAAAATATCATTTATAAAAAAGAGATGTAATAAATACGCTATATTTGTTGACTTAAGGAAAGCATTTGACACCATCCCTCACAGCAAGCTTTAGCAAAAAATCTTCCAACTCAGTATAAGCGAGAAGATAGAATTATGTAGAATAAATTATAAAGAGGCTAACTTACAAATAAATATTAATATCAAACTATCATAGCAAATAAACATAAATAAGGGAGTGATGCAAGGTGAGTGCACTAGCTCTTGGCTTTTTGCATTCTATATATCAGACCTTGAGATATTCTTCAGATCAAGAAACTCAGATTTCTATATCAACCATAAAATTGATACACTCACCTTGCAGTATACTGACGACTTAGTAATATTTGCAAATTACATCCAGTATAAGTTCACAGCTTCAGGTGACTTCTGTGACCAGCTTAAACTAGAAATTAAGCTCGAAAAACCTCAAATAATCTATTTTCACCGTGGAAGACCTCCAAAGAACAATAAGAAATACTTATGTCTCGAAAAATAAATTAAATTGACAAAAACTTATACATACCTGGGAATAATACTTCAAGCATCATGCGTACATAATGTAAATACGAGTAAAAATCTAATGAAAAGGAATATAATAACAGGAAAAATAAAAAATATTATGATAAAATCAGGATTTAAGATATATAAAACTATATGAATCCCTCTTAGCTCCTGTATAACTTTACGGTGAAAATTTGGAGCTCCTCTAACCAAGAGAATATCGAGAAAGGACAAGAGCAGTATTCAATAACATTCTACAGTTGCCAAAATCAACGCCAAAATATATTATCAGAATTGAAACTGGTCAATCAAAATTAGAATTTCTTATTCTGCAGAATATAAGAAATGGTGGCGAAGAATACTTATGATGCCTGAGAATCGATATCTGAGCCTATGCTACGAGAGATTATTCCAAATTAACTGAATTAATTAAATTGATCAAGAAACCCAGAGTAAATTTAACTTGGCAACTAACTTGGCAGTCCTTACAAAAGCTTATTACAAATGGATGTGGGGCAAACGAAGTTGTACTATTTTAAAAGAGGACTTTTGGAATATTCTATCGGCTTACAATAACGCTTTACACAGAAAAGATATTCAGTCTATTGAAAACTCGTCATATAGTCGCAACTTTAAATATTTCCACAATCACCAAAATTACTTTACCTTGTAAATTCCATATAATATTCTCACTCTCCTCAGTCGCATCTGTACGTCTGACCCAGAGCTACCATTCTTAAACGAAGGAGCATATCATGAATTCAACGGCACAGAAATTTGTGATATCTGCTATACATTTTCACCGAACAACCTATACCATGTCCTATTTGAATGTCCTATATATGATCCTCTTAGAAGGGTCTATATCTTTATCCTAAGACACGATTTGCAGGATGAGCGGAATACCGTTGACGTTACTCAAAATACAAGGATCCTCCTAGGATAACTAACCACGCAGAAGACATACGACATAACTATACAGGATGTTAGAGAAAAGGGGTAAAAAATATTTATGGCACATATATTTCGATGTGCTGATTCACAATCAAAAAGAATTTTTTCAAAATTCGCAAAATTATGAGTGCTTCAAGAAGAGTACATTTGTAGTGCCACTGGTCGACACAAAATTTTTAATGAAGCTAATAAATGAATATTTCAGCAACGTAAATAATGTTCAATTACAAATTAATTAATTTTATTCTGATGTTTTGTAATAATACATTCCAATATTGAATTGGCCGATATGATTTTTATGTACGGTCGTGCTAATGAAAACGCACTTCAAGCGCGATGTCTTCATGAAGAAGCCTATCCAAATCGCGCCTTGTCTTCATCCAGAAGTTTTTTTTTTAAGTTTACAACGACTGAGATTTACTGCATAAACGTTATGCCGATAGTGGACGGCCGAGGACAGTAGTTACAGAATAAAATTAATTAATTTGTTTTTCAAAATTAATTATGTGGTGAAAATACTCATTTATTGGCTTCATTAAAAATTTCATGTAGACCAGTGCCACTATAAATATACTCTTCTTGAAGCACCCCCATAATTTTGCTAATTTTGGAAAAATTCTTTTTGATTGTGAATCAGCACATCGAAATGTATATGCCATAAAAAAATTACCCTTTTTTTCTAACACACTGTATTAAAGCAGCACTTAGGCTGCGTGTATTTATTATAAATATGTGAGAATTATATCTGTATACATAATACTTGACTTGTAACTATATAAGTATATATCTTACTTTCAATGCAAACACTTTATTGCCTTTCCTTTTGTACAGAGATATTTGCTCTCTGAGTAGAATATATATATATATATATATATATATATATATATATATATATATATATATATATATATATATATATATATATATATATATATATACATATATATATATATATATATATATATATATATATATATATATATATATATATATATATATATATATATATATATATATATATATATATATATATATATATATATATATATATATATATATATATATATATATAATTACTATTATATTATACTTGTTAAGATATCAGGAGAACTCAATAAAAAACGTATACGCACCAGTAGCAGAAATGTCTACTATCAGAATGGCTCTACCCTATGCAGTACGAAATGATTGGGAAATCAGGCAAAAGGATATATCGACAGCATTTCTGGATGGAAATTTAGAAACGAATGTTTTTATAAAAGTACCAGATGAAATAGAATGTGAAACATATAAAGTTTTCAAGCTTATCAAAGTTCTTTATGGTTTGAAGGACCTCCACGATGTTGGAACAAATTCTTCAATAAATTTGCGAAACAACACACTCTAAAGAGCTCTAAAGGTGATGATTGTCTATATTCTGGAAAAAATATTTGGTTAGTTTATTTTTGTCGATGACACACTATTGTTTGGCGAGAAACAAAATGTCAAAAATCTTATAAAATTACTAAAAGAAGAGTTCAACGCAAAATATTTAGATGAGCTAAGCAGTTTTCTTGGAACTCAAATAAGTAGATCAGAGACTTATATGCAAGTGAGTCAAAATCAATATATTAATAAAATATTAAATAGAATTGGGATAAGTGACTGCAAGGGCACACAAACTCCTATGCAATATAATGTTCAAGCAGATACTAATGAACAATTAGCATTCGTACCTTACAGGAAACTTATACGTAGTCTGCTTTATCTGTCTCTTTGGATTGCTGGAAAACGAATACTACTATACATAAAATACACAACATATGAGTCTTATTTCTATTAAGAATCCTGAAAGTAAGGGCATTTTAGATTACACTGATTCAGATTGGAATGATGAAAAGTACGAAGTACGATCGCAAAAGCGGCAGCGAATTTGCAATATATTATCCTATAGAGTTCCTCAAAGAAACAACAAGCTGCTGCTCTTCCAACTGCAAAATCGGAGTACATAAATAACATCAGCTATACGTGCAGCCGAATAAATATATTGAAAAACATTACCATCAGACTTTTCTAAAAGTGAAAGTACTAATAGTCCAAGAGCCCGCTCGGAAATACTACCTTGAATCGTTAGACGATTCTTACGTATTCTAAACAATTCGTCGTGAAAAGATTAGCCTTAAAAGTCAACGGTACCATTTTTAATTCTGCCAGAAGCAATTAATATTGATTATTCATTATGTGAATTTAACGCACAAACTACCTTTTTATGTTAGACACTTGGAAATTACACTGGAACATGTATTTTTATGTGTAAAACAAGAAAAACTCACGGTGCCGAGTCTCATTCTACCACAACCCCCGGCACCGTGGCTTCAAAGTGGTTGAAAATATCGATAAGGTACCTTTTTCTATTAGACGAAAAAGTCCTATACAAAAACTGTAGCCAGAGACCTGACGAATTCAAAGAACCAACGGTGCCGACTCTCATGTTGCCAGAAGTCCTCGGCACCGTGGATCAAAGCGGTTGCTCGCGCACCCTATTTTCAGTCTGAATAAAATTTGCATACATTTATTTTTGATGCAACAGTACCTTAAAAGGGAGAGTGTAAGGTGTAGTATGGAATAATATTCGATATACTTCCATCCTATCATCTAAGAATGATTAAATCTAGAGTAACTAAGTTTTTAGAATAAATGTATACCGTTTCAATTCCGGTAAACTGATAAAAGCAATCAGAGAACATATATCATATAGTTTTTACTTTTGCAGTCCATCTATCCATATGAGTTTAAACACTTTGGGATCCAAGCCCTGACTATCTTGTTCTTGGCTAAATTGTACTGACGAGTCCTTGATAAGGACGAAACACGTGTATACAGTTGCTCCTCGATCTAAGGTGATGGTGTCAAAACCGATTCTTAGATTTGAAATGTTGTGGAACAAATAATGGAATGTTTCAGAATTTTTGATTGTTTTCAATTTATGTGGAAAATTCGGAGAGTCTGTTATATAGAGTGCACTTCCGGTTCAGTCGATTAGTACAATAATAAGAGATAACGAACCATTCAAATGCTACAGCAATTTTAAATACTGAATTTCAGTATCCCACGGCTAATCTTTCTGGATTAATACGAAAAATTAAAGAAAAGTTTCAAGTGAAGTGCAGTTCCGATACAGACGATTGCAACCACATTGCGAGGAGCACAACTAGATCCTAAGCCAGTCTAAAATAGAAAAATTCAACATTATACGAATATGTTCATCAAAATCTCGAAATGTGAATTTTGTCGGTTTCACAATACTTACTTGTACAAAGTACAAGTAAGTATGAAGCTCACTTAATTCAATTTTTTTATTGGTATGCCTCGATGATTGATTTCATTCTATTTATACATTTGTTCTCTGATTGCTTTTATCAGTTTACCGGAATTGAAACGGTATGCATTTATTCTAAAAACTTAGTTACTCTAGATTTAATCATTCTTAGATGATAGGATGGAAGTATATCGAATATTATTCCATACTACACCTTACACTCTCCCTTTTAAGGTACTGTTGCATCAAAAATAAATGTATGCAAATTTTATTCAGACTGAAAATAGACCGCGCGAGCAACCGCTTTGATCCACGATGCCGAGGACTTCTGGCAACATGAGAGTCGGCACCGTTGGTTCTTTGAATTCTTCAGGTGTCTGGCTATAATTTTTGTATAGGACTTTTTCGTCTAACAGAAAAAGGTACTTTATCGATATTTCCAGCCACTTTGAAGCCACGGTGCCGGGGGTTGTGGCAGAATGAAACTCGGCACTGTGAGTTTTTCTTGTTTTACTCATAAAAATACATGTTCCAGTGTAATTTCCAAATGTCTACATAAAAAGGTAGTTTGTGCGTTAAATTCACATAATGAATAATCAATATTAATTGCTTCTGGCAGAATTAAAAATGGCACCGTTGACTTTTAAGGCTAATGTTTTCACGACGAATCGTTTAGAATACGTAAGAATCGTCTAACGATTCAAGGTAGTATTTCCGAGCGGGCTCTTGGACTAAAGTGTTACATGTTAATAGATAACCAAAGTTCTTCACACATGTTGGAAAACCACGAAAATACACAACACAGTGAACATATATGTATATATTAAGGCACATTTTGTCAAGAATTTAGTTGAAAATAAACTGACAGAAGTGAACTATGTAGCAACAAATGGAAATATAGCAGACATATTCACTAGATCTTTCAATTATTCCTAATTTGGATACTTCCGTGAAAGATCATCAATTTTATGATATGTTTTTCTTGTTACTTTTGTATTTTTTTGTTTTTATGTAAAGTTGAAATCCTGGTTGAAATCAAAGGTGGGTGTTAAAGTAAGCCTTGTGTAAAATTATCGATCTCGTTATCGACTGAGAAAAATGTGAACTAAAATAAACTCTATTATTTTGTAGCCCCAAAAACGAGTCAGATATATTGTATTGCCAACTTTAAATAAAACAATTGCCAGTCATTTTAGCATTCATGAAAATTGATGAATGACTGACAAATGATGCAACTGACAGAAGTACGATTTTTGTGCTAATGTGCATTGGTTCACGTTCTTGCCAGTCAGAAGGCTTAAATCGTAGTCTCATAAGAGCCCTTGGACCATTCCTAACCGAAATGAAAAATAATTGATATAATATAAAATTGATAAGTATAATAGGTAATAGTATATTACATCTGAGGTGGAAAGTATTTCATTACAGCCGAGAGCTTATTATATGACTGAGAGGCGAATCCTCGAGGATCAGATATAGCTCGAGGCTGATATGAAATTCTCACCGAAGTATGTGTACTATTTTATTCACAATCATCCCTAGTTTTCCGAAAAATAATTGATCCAATTTCGTTCTTTTTTCTACAAATTAAATTGATGTAGTAGTCTATGAAAACAAGAATGTTTTAAAAAATTTAATTAATTTGACATTTTTTTGGATTTATGATTTATACATCAAGTTATCTATACGTGTATCCATTGAAATTGTGATAAGTGCAGATATCAATAAGTTATAAAAGTGAAATGGAGCTATACATTTATCCCGAATCGAACGAAAGTGCTACGAATGTAAGTTCATAGCGATTTTATTCATAATTTACAAATTGATGAATTTATAAAACATAGATTTACACAGAATTGCATCATAAATCCGCTTCTTTTCAATATTACTTGTTTTATTTGAATCATTGGATAATATGATCGGTATTTCTGACAGCACGGATTATTTTACTCCAACAAAGATTTATGACTGATGCTAGGCAACCCTGCATAAACATTTCCTACCCAAGAGATGGAAGTATCGCTTCCGACCCGTGAGATAGTCATTGCAGTTGGAAATTACATACTTCCCAACCTCCAAAATGTTAGGAATTGCCATATTACTATAATGATTGTGAATAAACTGTATTACATAGTCTGAAACATTTTGGAATGAAAGTCATTATTACTACGTCACAGTCAGGTTTCAATAATGTTTTTCTAAATACATACTGAACGAAACTTTTAAAATAAAATGCAAGAGGAAATGAAGATATTTAGTGAATAAAAACAAATAAGATTAAATATAACAATTACAAGTCCTACATTTGTTGTTTTGTACTATCAAAATAAATTTTAAGATTCAAAATTATCTTACACCGATGACATCAACTTACGATTCACGGCGTCCTACATTCCATGAGTTTTGAAGCTTAAAATCACGGAGTAAGGTAACACACCAAAACTCATGAAAATTATGTTCTTTATATCTACTTCCTGTCAGTTTAATTTCGATGCTTGTGTGCAGTAGTGAATAATAAAAATAAGGAAAGATAAAAATTACCGAAAAGCCATCAAGATTGTATTTTTTAGTTCTAAAATATTATTGAGATAAGCATTATTTCATGTGAAATCTGTCATATTATATTTAAATTATGATTCTGCTTCTTATGTTGTATTATTCTTGTGTACAATATTTAGATAGACGGTTGGCAACATTGGTCGTCAAACATGAACTGTCAGAATGTCATGTACCAGAGGAGGTAACGTTAAATATATTTACTCTTGATTATCGTAAAATAATACTTAAATAAAATAATAGTATATTATGCTACAAGGACCGAACGACTGTCATTTTTGTCCAGGATAAATTTGGCTGCATTCGGTGAAGACGAGGGCGAAGCACGAGGCGAAGAAGAGGGCAAAGCCCAAGGCGTAGCTCCGTGCAGCCAAATTTGTCCGTGACAATAATGACAGTCGTTCAGTGTCCGTGTTGCATACGATATTTTTTGTAACAAGTGCACAGAGGTACCCTCATTACTAAGCTTTTTAAATTATTTTGGGTGTATGGAAACTATCTTATCGATTTGACAAACAGATTTTTGAAAATGCAATCTCATTACAGAAAAATAATACTATGAAACATAACTTACATGATTTATTTTATTGATTAGTATTTTTCACATTTTCTGTGCTATCCCGTTCACAATAAATGCACATACTATAACGAAGTGCCAATTCACAATGTACGTAAACGTAAGGAGTACGTAAAAACATAAACATAAGAAATTATGTTTGTTCACAATGGTCGTAACGTAAAATATTAAAATAAAGTGTTTTTTTCATTTTACGTTGGTACAAATTAGGGTTATTGATGTATTGTGTTGGTTTCTCTGACTGTCATTTTCAAATATTCTGTTGATTTCTATTCTGTTTCGTGTTTACTGTTTTTCTTTGGTTTCACTTTTAACAATTTGGAGTTTAATTTGTTTTGTTTTATTGAATGATGTCTGATAAAGATCTTGCGATTGTTTCACTATTATTGAAACCAGATTGAAACTGCGTTATAAAAGTCGCCAACGAGAGAAATATTGAGACGAGGAAGAAATTGTTGGTTTTTTTATTAATAATTCTATGTCAATCATATTTGAAGCATGTTTCGATTCAGGGTGTTGTCAACATTCAGATGAAAACATGTGTTTAAAGTTGACGCATGCGCTATTAGTTGTTTCGTACGTATACATAAAATAAAGTTGAATTTATTCCAACTTCACGTTTTCATCACGTAGCTCTTATGTCAATACGTAAACCTAAGAAATACGTAAGAGCATTGTGAACACGGGTATTGAAATACAGTAGTTTAACTTTATGTTTATGTTTACGGTTACGTACTCCTTACGTTTACGTACATTGTGAATTGGCACGAACACATTCTATAATACAAATTTCTTTCAAATATCAATTTGACATATATCAATGAAATAAAAAAATCCAACGGCATCCATGATCCATGATCTACAATTTCATTTTTACCCAGCGGACTCTGCAGCAGATATCAATATCCATTAATTCCCAGTCAACAGAGAATTAATGAAAATTGTTACCATGGTTTGGAATTGAGAACTTTCGAAGCAGAAGTCAGCTCAGTAATAGGGTACTTTCGGTGTATGTGTTACAAAAATAACATTACAAAATCTACAAATTTTAAACATTCGCGCTTCCTCCTAAACCAATTTGCTGTGAAGGTTTCCTAAGTCTAGACCGCAGGACTACATAGCTCTCATCTGTAAGTTTGAATCAGTATGTAAAGCCCGCCTCACACGACGCTTGTTTCATTGATGGTTTTCCTGCATGGAGTTGTGCTGGCTACCGGGCTTGTTTCTGTGCTAAAAAGTGACAGTCACTGCTGGTTTTTGTACATGGTTTCCGTGATAGAACGTGTGCTATTTTTCATGCTTGTTTGTCTGATGGATTCAAACGGTGACCAATAGAAAGCTAGCTCCTAGTCACGTGAGTATAAAATGTGATGTTGACATTTAATTTCAAAAAAATGTCACATTTACTCTTCGTTGATTTACAAGAAAAGTGATCCTAGATGCATTAAACTTCTGGTGAATTGAAATCTGTTGATTCTATCTAAAATTGGGCAGCTACATCTCATTCTGAATAATAACGATAATTTCTGGCGCCGTACGCGTATCGAAAAGATCTGCTAATCCAACCTAGCATCGTGTGAAGCCAATATCGCATAGCACCTATCACAATGTCTAACGGCGCAACCAGCTAGGAACCCATCAGTGTAACCAAGCAAGAAATCCAGAATAAGTATTGTCTGCTTCAATTTGACAGATGTGATTCATAGTGTTACGGAAAAAAAAAGGCAGCACTTTGTCGTCGAAACGTTTTGTTTCTAATTAATTTATACAGAACTTATATACCCAATAAAACATATTTATTTAAACATGAGTTCTAAAAAGTGTTTTCCTTCATTGTGCAATTTTGTTATTTAAATGTGGCTTATATAAGAAAAAACAGAGATTTATATCAAGTCCGATATATTTATCAATAATCTTACTAAATATATCACCTATATTATACAGCAGTATAATTTTAATTCATTGAATTTTTATGATTGAAGTAAAATTATGTACATAATAAAAATTCAGAACTATCATTATCTTGCAGGATAATTTTAATCCATTGAATTTTTATGATTGAATATAAATTGAATTAAAATTATGTACATAATTCTAATTCAATCATAGAAATTCAATTGATTAAAATTATCGTGCAAGATAATAATAATTCTGAATTTCCATTATGTACATAATTTAAATTCAATCATAAAAATTCAATGTATTAAAATTATCTTGCAAAAAAATAATTAATCTGAATTTCCATTATGTACATAGTTTTAATTCAATCATAGAAATTCAATGAATTAAAATTATCCCGCTAGATAATAATAATTCTGAATTTCCATTATGTACATAATTTAAATTCAATCATAAAAATTCAATGTATTAAAATTATCTTGCAAAAAAATAATTATTCTGAATTTTCATTATGTACATAATTTTAATTCAATCATAAAAATTCAATGCATTAAAATTATCTTGCAAGAAAATAATAATTTTGAATTTTCATTATGTACATAACTTTAATTCAATCATAAAAATTCAACGATTCTGTCAGGAGTTATAAAGTAAGAGTTGCAGATTCCAGTTTTATAACGTAAACAGTTTTATGTTCGACTGCATCATAATCATGTAGTTTATGGTTGCATTTAGTGCCCATAATGTGCCACTTAATTGGACTAGGACTTTTACTTTATATAATTGGACGGAACTGTCATTGTCAAAAAATGTCACACGAATAGATTTTTTTAGTAACATAAAATAAATCCAAATAATTAAATCAACATATTATTTATTATGGTAATGAATACTTATAACACAATTGGTATTATCGCGAATATTCAGACCCGAAGATAAATTCTTATTATTACAAAAACATTTTTCTCTCAATGTTTATGATTCTTGCTGCCAACACTTCTACTCTTTCTGAAGTATCTATTTATTCTTTTCTATCGTATTTATTCTTTTCTACACTTTCTGAAGTATCCATTTATTGTTTTCTATCGTATTTAGTCTCTTCTACACTTTCTGAAGTATCTATTTCTTCTATTAAATTGTATTTGATATTTTTGACATCTGCAAACAAACAGTAAAAAACAATTGTAACAATAGCAACACTAGCAAAGCACACCAAGTTATATTTACCGAATTTTTATATAGGGAAATTGAGAAATATTTTTAGAAGATATCCTGCGTCTTTAGAGCAGTCGAACATAAAGCTTTGTATGTAATTCGTACATAAACAAACTTTATAGACTCGCCTTCCTTATTAGACTCGCTCGCGCTGCTCGCTCGTCCATAACCAGCGGCTCGTCCAATAAAGTTCTATATTATATACTAATTACATAAATAGCTATTATTATAACACTGAAATATCGGGATACAATAAGGAATACAAATAATATAATAAGTATAGCATACGATCCGTGTGCATAGAACTATGACTCAAGATTTTACCGAATTCAAGATCTTTTTACACCAGATTGACACTTGACACATACTACTTTCATTCTTTTCATAGCACCCTGGATATCACATTATAATTGCGCAATATTTTGCTCTCATGAACTTCGTATTTACAACAGATTCCGCATAATTTAGCAAGATAGTCTATGGCACGCCGTTTTGCTATTTGATAGCAAGAATTTATTCCACTTAAATTTAAATTATACATTTTTTTTATCCTGCAAGATAGTTTAATTCATTAAAATTTTTTGATTGAATTAAAATTATGTACATAATGGCAATTCAGAATTATTATTATCTTGCAAGATAATTTTAATACATTGAATGATTGATTTAAAATTATGTACATAATGATAATTCAGCATAGGGACTATCTAGCAGAATTATATGGAACCGTTGAATTTTTATAATTGAATTAAAATTATGTACATAATGAAAATTCAGAATTATTATTATCTTGTCAGATAGTTTTGATGCATTGAATTTTTATGATTGAATTAAAATTATGTACATAATAGGAATTCAGTATTCTCATTATCTTGCAAAATTATTTTGATTCATTGAATTTTTATGATTGGATTAAATACATAATAAATAGTCAGAATCATTATTATCTTGCAAGATAATCTTAATACATTGAATTTTTCTAATTGAATAAAAATTATGTACATAATGGAAATTAAGAATTCTTATTATCTTGCAGTATAATTTTAATTCATTGAATTTTTATGATTGAATTAAAATTATGTACATAATGGAAATTCAAAATTATTATTATCTTGCAAGATAATTTTAATCCATTCAATTTTTATGATTGAATATAAATTTAATTAAAATTATTTTCATAATTTTAATTCAATCATAGAAATTCAATTGACTAAAATTATCTTGCAAGGTGATAATAACTCTGAATTTCTATTATGTACATAATTTTAATTCTATCATAAAAATTCAATGAATCAAAATTATACTGCAAGATAATAAGAATACTGAATTTCCATTATGTACATAATTTTAATTCAATCATAAAAATTCAATGCATTAGAATTATCCTGCAAGAAAATAATTATTATGAATTTCCATTATGTACATGATTTTAATTCAATCATAAAAATTCAATGAATTAAAATTATCCTGCAAGATAATAAGAATACTGAATTTCTATTATGTATATAATTTTAATTCAATCATAAAAATTCAATGCATTAAAATTATCTTGCAAGATAATAATAATTCTGAATTTTCATTATGTCCATAATTTTAATTCAATCATAAAAATTCAACGGTTCCATATAATTCTGCTAGATAGTCCTTATGCTGAATTATCATTATGTACATAATTTTAATTCAATCATAAAAATTCAATGTATTATGTACATAATTTTAATTCAATCAAAAAAATTCACTGAATTAAAATTATCCTGCAAGATAATAAGAACTCCTAATTTCCATTATGTACATAATTTTAATTCAATCATAAAAATTCAATGCATTAAAATTATCTTGCAAGATAATAATTCTGAATTTCCGTTATGTACATAATTTTAATTCAATCAAAAAAATTCAATGATTTGAAATTATCTTGCAAGATAATAGTCTAAGAGCTGGCTACATAAAAAACCTTGTTATCGCTACATGGCTAATTCCTTTTGTGAAATAATCTTTTTGTGTAATCAAGTTCGAATCGTCTTGTCTGCCAGCTCGAACTCGTGGCTTTTGGACATTTTGAACTTGATATTTTTATTCAAATTGCCAAGAAATTTTCTGTCAGTTTTGACGAGAACAATGCCATTCACAATATCGTTTCCTTAGTTACCAACTACTACTGCCGTCAAACTGACATTCACAAAAGAAATATATTCATGAAAAAATTCACTGTACTTAACTGAAATTGGGACGATTGTAAAAGACGTGTTAAAATTCTCTAATGCACTCATGTGATCTTAATCTAAGAGCTGGCTACATAAAAAGCTTGTCATCGCTACATAAGCTGATTTCTATTATGAAAGAATTATTTTGTGTAGGCAAGTTCAAATCGTCTTGTCTGATAGCGGGATCCCGTGGCTTATAGTGGGGGTGACCGGTGAAATAAGTGAGATTACGATAATATTTTTTTTTAATAAAAATAACATGTATTATAATTATGAAAATAGCTCCTATTTATTCATAAGAAACAAGATAAATTGTTGGCTGTCTGCTTGTGTTTAAGGTTGTTAAGAAGAGAGTGGGGTCAAGTTGTGGTGGAAACCCTGCTCTATGCTGAATACATAGGATAAACATTCATTGCCAACTTCAAATAAACAAAATTTCAATGATCAAAACTAATGGAAATGTTTGTTTTCGGTTGAAAATACATGATTTTGGATAATTTGGTTCCTTATTCTATTCTTTTAAAGAGCTTCCATTTGTAGAAATATTCTTTTTTCATATTTTAACAAAGCTACAATATGAAATGTATAGTCCGCAACGCTGTAGACTTTCGGAAATATTTTTGACATCTGACATTTAGTAGTGATACTGCGTTTCATAACCAAACAAACTTATTGATGATAAATCTACATCAAAAAAATAATATCGATGGAAGAATAAATGGGTTACTCAATCAGTGTACCGTCAAGTCAAGGAAATGATAAAAAATCTTGTCTATTCTAATCACACACACTCTTCCCATTTCATCTCATGCGGCGACGTTGCCAAGCGTATGATAACTCACTAAATTTTAGTAGCTTTTGTACAATTTTTTTGGATAATAATTCAATTTTCTCTGAAACTATAAACAAGACTTTTTTGAAACTTGGTACACATGTTTATAAGACTTTCGTAGATATTTTGACGATTTTTTGTAATGTTGTCATTTCAGGTAGTCGAGATAATGACGTATAAATCAATGTGAAACACGTCGCGTGCATTAAAGCAATGTAATAACATGTCACCGAACAGCAACTTTGACATTTTTTATCTCGATAACTAGAAACAAGATTGAGCTCAAACTTTGCCAGAATATTCTTCACTAAACAAATAATATACTGTGAAAATTTGAATGAATTCTCATATACTTTGATTTTCTTCTCAACAACCTTAAAGTGCTGACAGTCAGCGCGAAATTGAAGTAAGATTTTAAATGAAAAAATTATCACATACATGCATGCCGATGTATTAAATGTTATATTTATATTTTAGGATAGCTATAAATGGCAAACATAAAAATTATGGCTAAAATCACGGCAGACAGTTATTGAAGGTGCGCTTGTGCTAGAACGTTTACACTCAAACACAGAACATTTTCTTTTTGAATGATTTCATTCTTTCCATGTTCACCAAATAAATATGATGTACAGAAGTGACGTCTGATAAGTTTGACATGCTACATCATAGATTTGAAAATTTTCTTTTCTAAATGTCAGTTTGATGGCAGTAGTCGTTGGTAACTAAGGAAACAATATTGTGAATGGCATTGTTCTCGTCAAAATTGACAGATTTCTTTTTTGGCAAATTGAATTAAAATATCAAGTTCAAAATATCCAAAAGCCACGGATTCGCGCTGGCAGACAAGACGATTCGAACTTGACTACACCAAAAGATCCTTTTACAAAAGGAATTAGCCATGTAGCGATAGCAATGTTTTTTATGTAGCCCGCTCTCCGTCTATAATAAAAATGTATAGTTTTAATTTAACTGGAATACATTGTTACTATTGAATAGCAAAACGGCGTGCCATACGGAGGCGAACCGTTTTTTTTATCTATCTATTCATGAAAATAATATAAAATTAAAGAGCTCCGTCGGAATTTGGAAAAAAAAATTTACGGTGAAATACGACGACAAAAAGAAGAGACCCTTCATGGGTTTAGCACACAGGCACTGTCTAAATGTCTATAGTCGGCGCGGTCCTGTTCTGGGCACATATTTCTAGAGAATTTGAACATCCCTCAAGGTACCGTGAGAAATATCATTTCACAATACAAAGAATCTAAGGATATAGATACAAGATTGAAAACTGGTTGTATCTCTCAAATCTTAGAACGAGACAAGTGTGCTCATTTAATAAGGCAAAATAGAAGAGCTTCTTGGCTAAAATTGGCTGTAAAATGATGAGATGTGATAGTTAGACTTATTTCGAGAGATACTTGTCAAGGTAAATTGAAATGAAAATATCAACTGATCCACTTCCAGGCTTAGGAGAAGCATCTTTCTTTGAAAAAAAAAAAGCGGCATCGAATCCAGCTGGAGATTTTGTAACAATCGTTACTGTCTTTTATAAATAAAATTCAGCAGCTATAAAAAAAATATATATTCCAACAGGATTGTGCGGCTTGTCTTACAGCCAAAATAATTACAAAATTATTAGACGAAAGCAATTTGCCTGTGCTAAAATGGTCTTCTAGCAGCCCAGACCTGTCTCCTACTGAGACTCTTTGGCAGCAAATGAATAAAACTCTTCGTACCATCCCAGTTCGCTCAGTTCTTGATCTAAAAAGCGAAATTACAGGAAAGGAGGAATTTTCAACTTGCCTATTGTAGCACACTAATTGAAATAATGCCAAAGCGAATTAATGCAATTTTAAAAGATTGCACACAATGATAATATCAGCTTTTTATTTGGAAAAAATCTCAATCATGTGCGTCAGCACGACTATTCCTTACTTAATTAAATATTGTTACTCTATTGCTTAGTACATAAAGTGTGAAATATAAGTGGTTGCTGAATATAAAGTTATGAAGTTTGAATATATTTCAACCAAGAAATGTAAAGATTTTTTCTTTGATCCAATACATATGCGTCGGGGCTAGCATCCATAATAAAGAAGTTCCTTCAATATGGCTCTACGTGATGGGAATGAACGTACAGTTCATTCCCATCGATTTAGGCTTTGTGTTAAGTTTTTAACTAACTGGCGCCCAAAAATTTTTATCCAGTAGTCGTTTCTTCTAGAAGATAATTTGGAAATACTCTCGTCTTCACTGATTAGTCGCGTTAAGCAGCTCTTTGCGCGTAATCCATTAAAATGCCTGGTTGCACCATATATATGCTTAAACGATATCTTAGTTAAACTTAATTTATCTTAAGGGGGTAACTCGAACATACTTGGTATAAGATTAAATTTTAAATTTTATAGCAAGTAACAACACATTTTCGACTCAAAAAAAATTTTGAGAACGTCTTATGGATCATTTAAATAAAGAATAATACTTTTAATAACGTTAAAATAACACAGTGTCTTATGGCAGATTGCAGCAAGATTATTTCAATGGAATATTAATAGAACTTAACGATTAGATACTGCAGAAAATCAACATCCTTCTTGTCCACTAATAATCAATGTTCAATTTTCACAAAATAAAAGCACACTTCACGGACATATTTTTTGAATTATAAGGAAAATAATATGAAAACATCCAAGTTACGATTTCCCAAGCATGGCCATCAAAGAAGCGACAACGTCGCTTGCCAAACGTCATTCATGACCTTAATATTGTTCTAGAGGTCACTTCTTCTATCGCGGAAAAATAAAAAATTTAAATTTTTTCATCTCAAAAATATAGATTTACAAGTGAAATTTGTATATTAAAATGATACAATAGTATGTGGCACACACACTATGTTTCTCCATTCATCACCAATATATTAGAGATATTATAAAATAATCAGGTTATGTTACACCATGCTCAAAACAAACTACAAAGAAAACAGCGTTGCCAGATCTGTTTTAACTATTTTCACAAAAATCAACTGAGCGACTAAATACAACATTCTCTTTAATTATTGTTGATATTCGTTTCAAAGAAACAGTCACATTCACTAATAAATAAAAACTGTATTTTTTTTTATTGTCAATATCCATTATAAATTGTTTTAACAAAAGTTTAAGTACTTATGGCTGGTACCACAAGCTCTGTTTTTGGCTATACTAGCAGTGTAATTTTAAGAAGCGTTTTAAGGCAATATAAATATTTCAAGCTATTTTGAAGGAGAATATTTAATCAAATTTTGTAGACACATGCGTTTTCCGTAATTTGTATCTGAAGATTATTTTCTAAAGTATTTAATTATATATTAACATAAAAACGAAAATTCGAAAAGATTTACAAAAATCCCAAATCATTATCAATCAATTCTAAAAGCCCCATTACAATCGGTTGTACAATCAAATCTATGACTTCCAGGTCATCATCTTCATCAAATATATCTACTTTCCAATCTTATAGAGCCACAAGATTATACATAAAAATGCGATATGTATCCAACCTCAAAATTTTTGTTAAGTCGTAGCTAAGCCACCAATTTTGAGAGCTTGAATTTAAACTCTACTTATACTATTCAAGCAGTACTTAGCAACCGGTGAAACAAATTTTAGCCAAGCTTAGAGTAAAGTATGACTTAAATAGATAAGCAACTGCGATGCAACTAGAGCGTAGCAACTTATCATAATTATTTTTGTTTGTCAAATATTTGTACTTAATCAAAATTAACAGTTTCGTTATAGATTTGAGTTGATAAAACATTTTGTAAGCAATGTTTGTTAAGATTTTGTCAAATATTTGTTACTAATTTTGATAGTTTGAAAAAGGCATTCTAATATTGTTTTTTTATATATCTACATATTTTGTGGAATAGAAATCCAGCCATATAACTAATATTTAGAATTGAATTAAAACATCTGATAATGAAAACGCCCATTCGAGCAAAAAATACATTTAAGATAATTATGTTTTATCATGTACAAAATTCAAAATTTGACCATTCCAAAATGGCGGCAATCAGAGCCTTTCTCCATCCGTTTCATGTCTAGAATGTTCATGCTTGAAAGCATAGCTTACGCTCTCTTCATTCATTCTCAGCTCTATGTCTGGACTTACGTTAATAGTGCTTCTATTTCCATTAGTCGCAACTCATGAAAAGCGGGATTTTATAAATCGTAAGTCGTTGTGTCATAAGTAGAGTTCGGATTATATGCATTTGCATATGTTGTACAGTTGTAAATATCAGTATTATCTCAACAAATGTGCACATCTCATACAATAATTTAATGTAATTATTAATTTAAATTTAGCACATTATGCATATTTATAGATTTTCCACATATATTATGTCTTACGTGCATATAATTGCATATTTTGAATTATATTTTATGACTGAAAAAATTATAAAATTTCTACTTGTAGTATCTCTTTAATATCCGAATTAAAATACGCACCAAATTACATCATGCGATATTGGAAGAAGTTTTTCAGTTTATAAGTGACCGAAGACAGAGATTTAAAACACAAAAATATGTGATTGTTTATTGTTTTGGTGAAGACAAGAATCATGATCATGATATTCATAATGTTACTGACAATGTTGGTGATTGAAAGGCTACTATATTTATGCAGAATGATCATAGTCAAGCTTATATCTACTGGAATAGGTAATATAGAAATATAATTTATCTAGAAATTAGCTGAAGGAGATCTCGTCTGAAAATAGTCCAGAAAAATAAACAATTCTATAATTTCAAATATGAGATTCTGTATAATTTGACAGAATCTAATTTCGTATTGATTGATTCTATGGAATATATTCAAAAATATATGCTTCTTCACACAACAATTATTAACTCTAATTGTTACCATTAATGAATCTACTCTTGAGTGAATATGTCCATATTCAAGACGTGATATGTTTTGTTTCTTGTGATATACTAGTGCAAAGTACAGGGTGGGGCAGAAAAACCTATCCGATTTCAAAACGATATAAAATTAAAACCAGTCAACTTGTCAAAAAAATTTTTTTTATTAACATATCGCAAATTTTATGCCATTTTTAAATTTAAGTTTTGAAAAGCACATCACTCAAATGTCGTCCTTGGGAGCGGATACACTGATTTAGGCGCTCGCGGTAGCTTTCCATGACTTTCACCGTCATTTCCACAGGAATTTCTTCAATTGCCCGAGCAATTTCCCTTCGTAAAGCAAGAAGGGTCCTTGGTCGATGCTGGTAAACCTTTGATTTGAGGTAACCCCAAAGGAAGAAGTCACATGGTGAGCGCGGCGGCCAGCCAAGATCACCTCTCAGGGAAATGAGGCGACCGGGAAACAGTTCCCTGAGAATGTCCATTGATCGTCGCGATGTGTGGGCGGTTGCACCATCCTGTTGAAACCACACATTTTCCACGCCATTTTCTTCCATTTTGGGTCTAAGAAAATTTTCCAGCATGAAACAATAGCGCTCGCTGTTGACCGTTACGGTTTGCCCATTTTCTTCAAAAAAGTAAGGCCCCCAGACGCCTAGGCGGGAAAGAGCACACCACACAGTCACTTTTGGGCTATGGAGGGGTTCCTGATGGATTTCTCGAGGATTTTCGTCACTCCAATATCGAAAATTCTGCCTGTTAACGGCACCACAAAGGTGAAAATGGGCTTCGTCCGTGAAGAGTCGTCTGGGAGTTCTCGGAGATCGCGACACAGGTTCGTACGGGTTTCAAAATCCTTTTCACTTAATTCCTGTGCAACAACCATTTTGTAGGGATGCATTTTGAGGTCCCGGTGCAAAATGCGCCGAATACTGCGGTTGGAAATCGCCAAAGCGAGCGAATGATAATTTTAGTTGCCAATACCGTGCTTTCATCTAAGCACAATGGACCGAATTCATCTCTCTTCACCACTTAGTAAAGCTTCACTAAAATATCATAAAGAGAAATGTATGTTAGAATAAATGAATAAGAAAGGGATGGGATAGAATATATTTCTATGGTAATTAGTGAAGCTTCTTTAGCTAATGAAGGGAACTGAATTCAGCCCAATATTCAATCGACAGAACATAACTATGTACCTTTCCATTATCGTTAGTAATTCATCCAGGGAATTTTTATTTGAAACTTACCTAAAGAGTACATCCCAAAGTTATGTCTGTCTATTGAGGGATCTTAATCTTTAAGTTTCAAATGTAAAAGTTGCCAGCATGCAAACATTAAAAATCAATTTCATTGTTAACATACCTGCCATATAGAACTGCTAATAACGCGATTGGGGGTACTACAGATAATCCAACCATAGCAAGCTCAGAAGATGTGTAAACCATCATTCCACTGCCAGCAAGAACAGCGAACGTTGATCTAAGTCCATCGGATAAGTTATTACTTAAAGCTTGACCAACAAGTAGTGTATCAGCAGACAATCTATTTGTTAGTTCTCCTGTAGATCTACGATCAAACCAACTTTGCTCTTGACACATTATCGCTGAAAACACTCGTTTACGCAGTGCTTGCGTAATTTTATAGCCTGCGTACAGAAATTCACAAATTTAAAGGAAATTATACTGAATAAGGTAATAAACTACTGTACCTGCACATGACAAAAGGTATACCCTTCCAAAATTACATACTGCACCCAATAAAAAAACACAAAGTAAAATGACAGATATTTTATTTAAATTGTTTGCAGATTTATTCGGATTTTCAGCACCAGAGTAAATAAGGTCTAAAATTTTCCCCAAACTGTACGGCACTGCCATAGTAACACCACTTGAGAAAAATAAAAGACATACAGCACCTGAAAATCACTGTTACTTTTATCTACCCGTGTTATCTACTCATCAATGAAATTTTTACCTACCAAAAATCTTCCACTTTTCTGGCTTGGCTAGTGAAAGTAATCTGAGAATTTCAGATCTATTTAAATTGTTTTGAGACTTTAATGAAGAAGTGAATCTTCTGATCAATAACACACTATTATGAGATGTTATGGCACTGTGGTTAAAATATGTTTTTCGAGTTCGGATGATACTTGAAAAACAGCATTTAGAATTTACTGAATGATAAAATTTGCTTGTTACGTTTCTTTCCATCGAAAACTTTGATCGAAAGTGATTAATACCCGACATTAATATAGATTTATTAACGCGATGATAATTATAACTCATATTGCTGATAAGTCGATCTACTATATTATAACAACAGTGCAAAATATAATCGGAACATTTCCAAAATTTTAGGTTAAGTTTCATAAAGCCTCAGCTACACTGTAAAAAGCAAAGTAAGGAAAGGAATAAATATGTATCATAAATATTATAACTAGAGTACTAAAAACATATATTTAGTGCCTTATTATAACTACTGATCTCTATATATGGATAGCTATCCATATCAATGATTATAACCATCAACCCATCAACGTAAACAGAACACATTATTTTGCAGAAATTGAACACTTAAACATTTAGTATGATAATAAGTGGATTTTCTGGATTGAATTCTGTATACTTATTTTTTGACGTTTCGACTTTCTATCTGAAAATCTTCACCAGAAACAATTGATACAAAAATAAAACAAGGCAAGTATCTAGTTAATTAAAAATTTGAAATTGAAAATATACAAATTACTAGATTTGAAAATAGAACTGTGTGCATTTGTAAAAATGGGACATCGTCCTTATGTGTTATATTAATTAAATCTTTCTTCACTATGATAATTGTCAAGACTCATATCATTGATTCCTGTGTTTGAGGTTTTTAGGTGGTCTTTCCTCAAACTTTGGATGAATGTCAGAGAAATTTTGTCCTTTTTGCACTAAATGTGGAACCTACGTTTTCACATCTAGTAATATGTATATTTTCAATTTTAATTTTTAATTATCTGGTATACTTGCCTTGCTTTATTTTTATATCAATTTTTTCTGATGAAGATTTTCGGATAGAAAGTCGAAATGATAAAAAATAAAAGTAAATATACAGAACTTAATGCAAAAAATCTATTTATTATGATATTGGCGAGTCTTGCTAAGCGATACTCTATCTGCTGGCACTTTGTAGAACTACCGGAAGTGTGATAAATTGTATAAGCATAAACGGGATTCGTGTTGTTTTATTTGAATTTAAACAAATTTAAGCATTAAATTTCATTTTGCACTATTTGTCGACATGAGTAATGTTCATTGTTTCGTGTATGGATGTTAATCCATACAAAACAAGGAGAGAAATTCAAGTTTTCACTCAAACAGAAAAAATAGATAAGTTAAAAGCTTGGAACATGAAATCAAAGAATGGAAAACCAGTCAGTAGGTTTATGAAAGTGTGTTCCCCTCATTTTGATGAGAATTACTACTTTTATAGAGGTTAGTTATTCCAGCATAATATAGGAATAGTAAGAGATAATACTTATATTTAAGAGTATAATCTGAGATAAATTTCTTAAAAACCTCCTTAAAATAAGTTTTGGATGAATAAATAAAATCCCTCAAACGGATTCTTATTATAATAAGGTCAAGTAATTTATTTCAACATATAGGCTATGTGCAAGGGGGCGGAGTTTGAACAAATATCGCTGCGAGCGCTCATTGTGAGCACTATTGTAACCATTGAACTCCATTTCTCAGAATACGTCAATGAGCTGTCATTGAGTATTGTAGTTTAAAAGTGAAAATAATTGCATATAAAACATGGGAAAACATTTGTTCTGTTTCAGGGTGTTGTGTTAAGGATGATTCGAGTGAAATATAGTTTCATAGATTTCTTGTACCCAGTTATAGCATCAAAAAACGAGTGAAGTGAATCAAGGCGGTAAATAGAGTATTGTCTGTCTTTCATTATTAATCTATATAACAAATATGTTTGTAATTCAATTGTGAAATTAATATTATTCATCATCGATTTGGGATTCATGAATTTACCTCTATCTCTAATTTGTAAGGTGTTTCAGTGATAGAAGTTTGTCAGATGCACTTCGCAATAATTTTGTTGTTAATATTGTCAGCAACATCTTCTTCAACATGCTTAAGATGGCAAAACTAATTTCACGCTTTTCTTCAATGCTTCTTCGGTAAAAGAGATACAGTGTTTGATAAATACAAACACGATCTGCAAGTTCACCGGCGTCATAATTTGAGGTTATCCTGTCAATTTGGACGAATTAAGACGTTTTCTCTATAATAGGTACGTTATCATTGAAGAAAAAAATACTCAAAATAAATAATTTCAACGTACCTTTTATGCTATGTAAGTAATATTATACGCACACAGCTGAATTAAATAATATTAGTACATTTAAAAAATAATAGGTATGAAACAATGATAAAATGGAGTTCAATCGTTCTCCATTGCCCGCTAGAGGCGCTAGTAGACTTCATGCACGTAGCCTATACCTGTCTATGTCTATGTCTATGTCTATACTATGTCTTGTACCGTGGCCTATACTCCAATTTTTTGTAGTCATTCTGTAGGCTCTTCTCAAGTAACAATGACTGACCGTCGACCAGAATGTGACGTCAGATTTTGGTCATAATGAAGTCATAATCTGACGGTCATATTTCGACTTCGTAAGACGTCGAATCGACGTCACATTTCAAGTCGAATTGAGGTCATAAATTGACGTCATTTTTTGACGCCATAAAACGTTGAACTGACGTCATAATTTGACGTTATGTTTCAGCATTTTGGGAAATCATACTTATGCTTTATATAATGATTCTTTAGATATATTTTTAGTCACTGTACTTTGCGCTTACGTTTTCAACTGATGGAGTTTTATTTTTTAGCTCAACGTCACTTTATGACGTAAGTTCGACGTCATTTTGTGACGTGTGTAACATTTTTATCCCAACATCCATTTTATGACTTAAATTCGACATTATGAGTATCAGTTATCTAGATATGAAGTTATAAATTATTATATAGAGATCAGTGTTCAATTATGAAAATTATGAACGAGTTAAGTTATGAAATATAAACTAGGTACGTTCGGCTTTTATATTCCAGTGTAGATAAAATCTTATTTATTCGTATAAATTTCTCTAAACAGTCTATCAATAAAAGTGAAGAGCCTGATTCTCTATTTATTTGGGTTACAAGCACTCAAAGGGTAACATAATTGATTTTTTGCTAGGAAGCCTCCTGTACCCATACCAGTAGTTTGACGCTTGATTTTCTCTCCATGCGCATGCCTGTGAAACTTGGAGGCCTCTCAAAATGTTTCTAAGCAGCATTCGAAAAATAAAAATGATACATATTTCAATTTTTCCGATACATTTCTAATAATTTATAAGTACATCAAATTGCAACGCGACAATATTTTTTCATGAATATGAATAAATCTTCTAGAAATGGGGTATTCCACTACTATCAAAATTCGAGAAACTTTCATGAAAATATCAAAGTATGGGATAAATAATAGGTATAAGTAATGAAAATTATATTAAATATTGCTCCGTTTTTATAAAAAGGCGATTTAATACTTAAATGACGTCATGATGACGTCTAAAAGTCTATTGTGGTCCTCAAACAGTGGATCTCATAGGTGTACAAATTCCCACAAGATTTGTTCATATTCATGAAAAAATATCATTGCGTTCTAATTTGATGTACTTATAAATTCATTGGAGCTGTATCGGAAAAGTTGAAATATGTATCAATCCTATTTTTCGAATGCTGTTTAGAAACATTTTGAGAGGCCTGCAAGTTTCACACGCATGCGCATGGAGAGAAAATTAAGCTTCAATCTACTGGTATTGTTTAGTCGAAAGAAACGTGATTTTCTCAAGTAAATTTGATAACTGTATAATTTAACTTGCTCATGATCTTACTGACAATAATAAAAATAATTAAGATGATGTTAAATAAGCAAGATACTAACGCCACCTATTCTACTTTACGTCAATATTCTCAAAATGTTTGATGATGAATAAGACCTACCGTTTGAGTAACACAATAGACTTTTGGACGTCACGGAAAATTTTCAAATTTAAAAAAAATATTTCTCACATACTACGAGGTTTTTTTGAATCGCATTTTGACTAATACTTTTATTTATTCATGTCCTATCAGAAAAGAGAATAAAAAAAAAACCAGTGGAATCCCCCATTTGTACACCTATGAAGTCCACTGTTTGAGGGCCACAATAGACTTTTAGACATCATCTTGACGTCATATAAGTATTAAATCGTCTTTTTATAAAAACGGAGCAATATTCAATATTATTTTCATTACTTATACCTATTATTTATCTCATATTTTCATGAAAGTTTCTTAAATTTTGATAGTAGTGGAATCAGAGTGGAATCTCACATTGCGCGCACTTTATTTTTTGAAATTTTAGTACCCTGTTTAGTACTTTATCCATGTTTACAGGTAGCGCCACATTTGCTGTTACAAGATTTAACATGGAGCTCTTTAGTCTCTCTTTAGATATATGGTCTGTATTGCTTGGTGTGATGTAGGTTTGGGATGATCGTAACCTAATCTAATTCAGAAATGTCAAATCTATATAATTCTTACAAAAATAAACAAAAATTTGAAATTAATTATAGAAAGAAGTTGAAAAGATTAAAAAAATATATAAAAGATTTAGTAATTGTAAGTATTCAGTTTAGCTTATTTTTTTGCTGGATCAATGAAAAAACTTTTAAGGAGAACGCAGCACTTTGTGATCAAGTAGCACAAGCTCAAGAAAATGTATTAATTAGAACAGAAGAACGTAGGTATCTTTTGAAAAAAGTTTACCAGTACGAACCTCATTCCGATTTAGAAACTCAAATAAATAAAAATTGCCTACCAGCCTCATCTTCAAATAGCGAACAAAAGAAAAATAAAAGACGGTCACATTCAGATAATCATGGTAACTATTTAATAAAAGTAGTAGTTGCAGAATTGAAAAATAATTGCTTATATTTCAGATCACAAACCGTCAAAGCCACGGAAATCAAATTCGAGAATGCGAAAAAAAATGGTCCAGCAAATTCCATTAGACTCTTCAGGCCGCCCAGTATTCCCTATCGAATTAGGTAGTTTAACAGTTCATTCTCTCGGAGAAGTGATAAGCGACAGAACAGAATTTCATACAGAAGAAGTTATTTATCCAGTTGGTTATGTTAGCACTCGTATTTATGGCAGTTTGAAAGATCCTCGAATCAAATGTGTGTATACATGTAAAATTTCCGATAATAACGGTACTCCGCGGTTTGATATAACTGCTGATAATGATTTAAAAGATCCTATTATTGGATCAAATCCTGATGTTTGTCATACACGTCTTTTAATGTATGTAAATGAAACACTTAATATGGAAGTAGTAAGCACTAAACCAAGAGGTAACGATTTTTTTGGTTTATCACATCCAACTATTTTGAATTTAATCCAAAGCTCTCCAGGTACAAGGAAATGTCTTAATTATAAGTGGAATAGATTTGAGGTTGGTAGAATTTTTGATCTAATTGATGAATGTGATTCTTCATTGAATTTCGATTCTTTACAACGTAGTATAAGTTATAATAATTATACAACAGTTCCTGAAATTAAAGAAGAACCTCCTGATGAGATAATGGATGATTCTACTGGAACTTTACGTGATTTGCTCATGTCTTGACAAAAAACAAAGCAAACACAAATAGTCTTGAAATGTAATATTTTTATGAAATAAACGCAAGTATGGTGCTACTGGCTGATACCACCAACTCTATTTTTAGCTTTTTTAGAACCATTGTTCTAAGGCAATAAACATGTTCCAAATTCTTCAAGTGAAATAATTTTAAACGAATATTGTAGACAATAATTTGTTGCAGTTTCTGTTGTTTGTATATACCTGAAAATTTTTCTTTGAATAATCTGGGAAATTTTTATTGCTTTGTTAATGGCCGATTTCAGGATCTCGAATTAAATTAATCAGGTTTAAATGGTTCATTTCCATGATAACAATATCAATTTTTCATTTTTTTTGTGTCATTTCTGGCCAATTAAAACAATGAAATAAATCGATTATCGGTTAACTCTCCATCACTTTAACCTAGGTTAATTTAGCTCCTGGTCTTGAAATCGGGCATTTATAATTCAAATTAAAGTTACAGCACATACATTTTTATTCCTTTGACATTTCCTTATGCATGTTTTTAAGAAGCCATAATAAAAGAATTTGTGAAATTCGTGTGGCACTAGCTTAATAAATTCATATGGAAACTTACCTACTATACAAATATGCATATAACTTTTTTTCAAAGTGGAGTATTATGAATAAAACCTCATTTTAAATTATTGGAGAATAGATAATTAGAATCGTCATTTGTATTCTACAAGTATAATAAAATCAAGAATTTTTTATTGTTTAATGTTTTTCTTTACAGTTTCTTCCATGTACATATATGAAACATTCCCATACTAAAAATAGAATGCTGTCACCTATCAATGATTACAAACACTATGACAAGAGTTTAGTTCATGAAGAATATATAATTATAGCGTCCAATCCATAAACTATAATTTTTATAATCAATAGTTTCGAAAGCTTCTACACGACTTATAACTTGCTGATTTACGCACTTACAAAGTTGAACCTAGCTGCATGTGAATGGTTGACAAAATTATTTTATGTTCAACTGTCTAACAAATACATATTTCTTGTCAGTGTCAGTAATGAAAACGCCTACTTTTTCGGCCTAGTACTATTTACTTTTCAGACAGTCACTGCAACAACCGAATCAAACTGTCATTTTTATTATATTGAAAATGTTGATAAAAATACAAATTCAATACATATCAGTACTGTAATTACAATAGTTATTATTACGCAGTTTTTATTATTACTTTACACAGTATACGATCAGTGCGTTGAATATCACTTGATATATTAAATTTTAACTATGGTGTTTTGAGAGTTTCTGAATAACAGTAACCACAGCTACAGAAATAAATGCTATATCACACACTGTGATATTTTTTTCAACGTCATGTGTCAAATATAAATAACATCTTTAGCAAAAAAAAAATAAAAAATAATCTAAAATTTAGTTGAACATATGTTTTGTATGCAGCTCGTACATAAACGGACTTTTCGATTCGTCTTATATATTAGCTTCGCTATCTCGCTCAGAAAGAGTTATAAATTATGTATTTGTATTCTTATAGTAAACAAATTTATTATCTATTATACGGCTGACGCTGTTGTATAATGAAAATTTTCTTCCTCTACTTTCGGCAAAATTTGCGGGTGAATTTTACGTTCAGAGATAGGACTCTTCATTCTTCATGGTTTAGTTGTTAAAATTTAACTATCCATCACACATATATAACCTATCTAAAAATTAGCTAACGACTCATTCAAATTGCGTACAAAAGCTTACATTATTAAAACAATATTTTCTATTAAAATGGCTTTATCACAAAGATTCTAAGCTTAAAACGGATTGTCTTGAAGACCGTTTATAAAAATAATATTTTCAGTCGATTAAATGTAAAAACGTTCACCATGTGGTCTTAGTTTTTATATTGACGATATCGGTCCAGGTAGAAAAGAGACAGAAGTAAAGATCATCTTCGAGAGTTGTTATTCTGCACAGGAGCGGGGCCTATCGTTTTGTTGAACATTGTGTTGGATATCGCTATTACAGGAGAGAATAGTTGCAGTGGATAATCGCTAAAAAATGAAAAAAATATATTATACATAGTCCTGATATAATATTTGGTCCTAATAATGTTTTAATTATAAGAGAAAATTGGACATTAGTAAATGGAATATCTTACTTTACATTTATCATAAAACTTTGAGAAATAAAATTATCTATTTTCATCACATCTAATTTCACAATAAATACTTCAAAGAGTTGAGGTATGAACTTCTTGATTGATGAAGATTAATTCTCAAAAGTAAAAGTTATCAATTCGTTCTAGCGTTTCTTCTCAAAAATTTGTTTTTGAAAAGTTCATGCAACAGCCCTTTGAACCACTGATAGTGAAATATTTTCAGAAAAAGATTTGCTCTAAATTTCGTATTTGATTTTTAAGGTATTGAAAGCAGTGGTGAAACCACATCGAATCGACATCGACATAATTCCATCTCGTCTTGATCCTTCATTACTTATCATCTTGATCTGGATCTTATTTTTACTATGGAAAGATAAACTGATTAGATTTCTTTCAAGTTCCTATGATAAATTCCAATCGGGGACATGTTCAGCTTCCATTGTAAATCGACTGAAATTATCAAGTCAATATCAATGTCAATTTGTTATGGTTACACCACAGATTTGCTGAACGTAGCAGCAGTGATAGCAAAATTGTTTGGAATGGATTGTATGACATAACATTTTGTTTGTGATAATTCATGGAATTCAAAAATTCGAACTATAGTTCTTAAATAAATGTCAATGGAAATAGAATTATCTTTTGCGAAAAACCTACTACCACTACCTATTACTATGTGAGTTACCAGGAGTCTTTAATCTGAATAATAATAAAATTGTATTATAAACTGTTGCTGACAAATTTTTTCGACAAGTTCAAAATCCAATCAGATTTGTCTATTCATGGTCACGTATACGAAACTGACGAATTAAATTAAGATTATACTGATTTTTTTTTCACGTATTCAGAATACAAGATCCGTCTATTTGTGGTCAATCGAAATTAATGTATCAAATCAACAATATATTGAGTAAAGCCTTGGTATGTGGTTACATTGAATGCGAGCGCGTGTGATTTTTTAGACTTATGCGGGCGTACGACGTTTCCCGTAAAAACAAACCTGTTGAAATAAGCAAGTATGGTTACACTGCAAACGATTTTGACTGACGCGCTCGTATGCTATCGCACGACTATCAGACTAAATAAACTGGTTTGATTTTTCTTGTGTTGTCGTGCGAATCTAGGCAATTTGAGTATTTTTTCAGTTTAGTATGGATTTTGTATAGTATATATTAATACTCAAAGAATTAATGTTGTTTCTCCATTTTTTTTTTTAATGTTTTATTTACTCTGCATTTTTATTTCTATTTAAATACGTATAATTCAATCACCCAATATTTTCTTTCTTGGTTTGTAATCGTTAATCTCAAAGCACTATTATTTTCGACTAGTAAATAATAATTAGGCAAATTTTGATCCATTTCACGAAACTGCTCGTTCAGTTCTTACGATATCGTACGTACACGGACATTCCAAAATCGCGCGCGCTGGCATTTAATGTAACTATACACTTATGGCCAGTTGCACCGCTGTCCCTTAAATTTTAAGTGTCGCTTAATAAAACAATATCGTATCAAGACTCCAAAGTCAAATGTGACATGAACGATATTTAAGCTGGAGCGGTGCAACTGGCCATTAGGGTTGTATTTATTGCTAAGTAATCAGGACGTCAAACGTTATGTGTCAACAATTTTCTTGACAAATATCCTCCGATCATTGATAAATACTTTGGATAGGTTCATATGGCTGTTAATGAATAATGTTCAGTGATTATTTTTTCATGTTTGGAATTTAAGAATTAGAAATTGTTGCTGGCATTCATACAAATTTTAACATTTAAGGTTTGACAAGTGTCAAAATAAGTTATAAAAAACTTTGACATGGAGACCGGATCATATGTATAGTTTTGTTCTTTATCACGAGAATAATTACCTACATTACATTTTGAAATATTCAATTGTAAAAACGCCAGTTAATCTCTTAATAAAAAAATTCCTAAACGTCAAACTATGTAGAGGTTTAATGTTCAAAAATTAATAGTGATGATGACAACTTGCTTTCACTCTTGAATATTAACACTCATTCCTAATTTTCATATGAACCCGCTCATATAAATGCATTATTTCAACATAAATTATTTAACACTGAACTTAATCATTGAACGTCTTATAAACCCACCTTTATAATTTCGAACTGTTAATCATCAATGACTAAGTAATGAAGATGTCAAGAATGTCTCATATGGCTGTTATCATTTGTACATCTAATGGTTTATTAATGAATAATCTTGACTACACTATTCATCAATAAAAAGACCAATATACTGTTCAATTTTGACTGGTTATGCTGTATTACATTGGATATTATTACGTTACTTATAGCCAGTTAAAAGACCAAGTAAATTTACTCCTAGAATAAATTTATTTTTTCTATTTGGGTGTCTTTAAAGTGTACTTTATGAAACTCGTTTGGATATCGTAAAGTGCCTCTTTATAGAACTTAAACCTAATTTTGATTAGGTAGGTAGCTACGTTGCTAGATTATCTAACTATGTCAGTTAGATAATCTAGCAACGTAGCTACCTATGTCAAAATACAATTTATTTTGAAGAAAACTCTCAAATTGTTCAGGCTTATATTTATTTATTTCTGAGAAGTAACAACATTCAAATCAACATATTTTGAAAAGTATTTTTGATTTACACAAATTACTTATCTGACAAGTCTCAGTGCACCAAAAGAGTCAAATGAAAAATTAAATATTCTTTATCAATATTTTCAAAATAGAAAATTTATTATTTTTTGATACATATGAACCCAAATAGAAAAAATTGTATAGGATACACGTTTCATAGGACATTTTAGGTCACTTCTCACTTGTTCATTAGAAAACTCGCCGCACGCGAGCCTGGTTTTCCAACGCGTGCCCTAAAATCATGTCTTATGAAACTTATGTCTCAATATACTATTATTTGACCATTTCTAATCAGTTTGAGTTTCTTTATGACAACGAATCATTGCTGTCAAATAATCGACTGCCATCTAATAGAGTAAATTTTATTTACTCCGGAAGTAAATTTCTCTCCCCTTTATAAAACCGGACATTAGTTATGTTTCATGAAACATTACCAGTTGTTTCACTAACAAACGAATGTATCGGAGCCATGCACATAGATAAATAGATAAATATAAAAATACATTTATAAATCTTTGGTTGTGTAAATTACAAATATATTATCGAATTGAAGCAGTGCAAACATATCTTAGCGAATATCCCTAGATCATTCTTGACAAATATTCATAGTTTTGTGTCCTTCAGAATGTTATTTTGAGATTAACCGCCCTCTAGTATTGGACTTTAACCAAGTAACGTGTTTTTGAAAAATGATTTCGTGATTAACATTGACATATCGTTATTATACATGAAAACAAAATTTCAAGTTTGATACGATATTTTCAATTTCAACTTATTTGAATGGATAAAGGCGATTTACCGCCTATATTTGTTGTATCATATGCAAAGAATTTGAATATACATATTTCTACTTTACCAAAACTGCGTCGTCTCAATGAAACCAGCGGCGTAGTATAGATTTTTAACTAGCTTTAGTACTGACTGCGCTGCGATACTGGTTTTTCATTTATTTTGATGATTTAAGTAACACTATAAGTATCCACCACACCCATATCGGATAAATTGATATTAATTTATTCTTTATTCATTTAAATCATGAGAATATAATGTCACAAATATGAAGTTTGTTACTGTAACTACGATCCAAGTTACTACTCGAAAACAATTTAGATAATGTTCAATTGTCAGACATCTGAATGCTAGTTTATTGTTGCGGGATATTCGGTCGTCGGACATTTGCATGCTAGCACATTATTGCTCAACTGCCAGACATTTGAATGCTAATTCATTGTTGGAAAAGAGTATATAAGGCCCGCGGTGGGCTGGTGAGAATAATATTCAATCAATAATAGTAACGGTCATCGATTTTCTTATTGTGCGACGAATTTATTTATTTATTCACAATAAAATTTGTGATAATAAAATTAAACTAGGAGTTTATTTTTGTTATTTGAAATAAACAAGCTCATCTCTTCGAGTCCTTTAAATTGATACCAAACTAGGCATCATTTAATTGACTTAAATTTCCTATTTTGAAAAAACAAAAACGTTTGCATATGATGTCCAAATATGAGTAATAATAATTCTAAATTCACATGATTCTCAGTATTTCTTTGCTTCAGAAAAATACATATAACAAATGAATCGCTGATTATTTAGAAAAATGTTTTAAATGAATATTGTGCCAAATTATTCAAGGATCAATGTTAATTATTTATATTTTATGATAAATACTACCGTTTATAAAATAAACGCAAAAAATTAAAAAGTTCCATCAATAAAGTTTTGGTACCACTGGTTGAAAAAAGTTGATTTACGGACTGGAGCCTAGCGTGTGAATAAAACATTTGAATATAGAATTTCAGTCGAAAATTCGTACGTGACAATTTATCAAAATCACGATTACAATAAATACCCTATTATATACAGTTCGGAGAAATAAAAACGTAAGCCGATAAAACATTTTTTACAAATAAAGAAATCTTTTTGCCAAGTGGCTAACAATAGAGAGTTTTTGCAAGCCATCGCTAATGAAACGTTAACGCTAACGTCAAAAACGATTTTCTTTGCGCATTCGTACTGAAATTGGCAAATAAATTCATTGTAACGTTATTGATGTCTGCTAGTCCTTGAAGTTTCTTGTGAGTACATTGTAATTCAGGCTAGCATTATTGAGCAAGCATTCCCTAAAAGAATAGTTTGTTACTTAGCGTTATCGTACCAATAGCGGAGGCTTGCAAAAACTCTCTATTAAAATAATAAATATAAACGCAGCAATATACAGGTGACTGAAGCTTGTTTTATTGTTTCGAATTGCGTTGCGAGATTTCTGATACCCTATTATATACAGTTCGGAGAAGTGAAAAAGTAAGCCGATAAAACACTTTTTACAAATAATGAAATCTTTCTGCCAAGTGGATAACAATAAAATAATATATATAAACGCAGCAGTACACAGGTGACTGAAGCCTGTTTTATTTTTTCGAATTGCGTTGCGATATTTCTGATACAAGGTACATCGACCATAAGACCACTTAATATTCAGTATATCAAAAATTATTTAAAAAAATTAAACTGTAGAAAAATACAGACACATTAAGACAGATTAAGAAGTAACATTTGAAATAAATGGCTGACACAATAAAATTATCTCGAAGCATATTTTTTATTGCATTTTCAATTGTCTGTCAATTAAAAACTCAGCAAAGCCTTGATGACTGAAACAGTTTTTCTGACTTTTTATTATTGTCTCAACACTTTTCAATCTGTGTGTCAAAAAATAAACTATTTATGACGTTTTAAGAGAGGTGTTGGATAAAAGTTTATATTGGACTTAATTAATTACTCAGATATCACATCCCAAACTACTACAATAAATTACTATTCTTTACACTCACCATGTATCCGTAACTGGATTTGCCTCATTTCCACTGATTATAAAGAGTGGAAAAAGTACAGAAAAAATGCAGCCACTGAAAAAAATAATTATTAAATCTGGTCTGGATAACAATCAATAAAAAATTACCTTACAACCCAATTTGTAGTCATTTGAGTTAAAACTGCTAATGGTAAGCCAAACCCTATGAAATAAGGCCAATTGCACTCAATGAAAGTCAATCGTTTATGCAATTCCCAACCCATATTAAACCATTTGTACTCAAAGGCATACAAAGAATACAACATACACATGTGTATAAGGCATAATATATCTCCTAACATTACTAATGGTATCCAGTTTACGATTAATGCTTGAAGAAGAAACAAAGCTTGCACTAATATACTGAATAGTGAATCTGCAATTAGTTTACTCAAGCTTTGCATAAACTGTGGTCTGCCTCGACTATATCTATAGGCTGAATCAGCAATATCCTGGAATTTAATATTTTAAATCTGAATATAAGGTAGCATGAATTATACATAAATTATTTATTTATCATTGTGATTTCATTTTGAAATGAACTTAGACTGAAGTCCACATAAATAATATGGCATACCTGAAACCATAAGCTGTTTACAACTTTACTGAGTAAAAATAGAGGTAAAACCCATACGGCTTCAAAAACTAGAGACAAAACAGGTCTCATCCACGACCAAATGAATTTTCCCATAACAGAATCATCACCAAATATAAGTACCAGCAAAATCTTTAAACTTGGTAATAATAAATAATAAAAGAGCATTATACTGCTAAGAAAAACTCCTCCATTCAATGCACAGCATTGAAATACCCGTTTAAGAACTTTAGACTCTCTGAAAAAAGAGTATACTGATTACTGTCACTTTTGTTATATTAAAATTATTACGACTTTACTCATGTTCCTTAAGGATCCGTACAGGTGTGTTTTCACTATTTTCACTTTTTCTTCGAGGAGTTCCATGTGATTTTGTAGGTGACAATCTGGATCTAGCTCTTTCATTTATTTCTTTATCCAAATAAAATAAAGTATAAGTACCTCTTAGACTATCTATCAATCCTCGATACATAGCATAACCGATACTCTGTAACAATATTAATATTAGTTCATTCGTTATTAATATAATTGAAATATCAACAAACCAGTGGAAAAGATATATCTTTGTTATTAAGTCTAGTCATTTCACAAAATTTTGATAAAAACGATAAAAAAATAAGGGTATTAGCAGAAAAAAAAACCGTCAATTAGAGATAACGCATAAATCATGCATTGATAAAATGTCATATACTCAACTCACTTTTAAATTTTCCATAATAATGCAAGAATTAAACTATTTTTAATTCACCAACCACAGAATTTCATTTATAAGATGGGTCTATTCAGTTGTTAGCAACTGTCATGTCATTTTGCCAAACATATTACGAAATTATTTCCAGAAATAACTATTTCTCTTACGTAAAGAAAACTATTTGTATTATTTAAGAAAGATATTTATATGCACTAGTTGGATAAAGAATAAGGAATCATTTAAATTTATACACTTACAAAGAAGGTTAACTGAACGAAGTTTCCGCATGTCAAAATCTAAAATCAGCTTCTGATCAGCTTTGTTTTTTTGTAGACGTATAACATTAATAATTGATTGCTATGGTTATTTATGGAGTTTACATAGTTTCAAAATCTGGAGGACTAATTTTCAATCATGATCATAATTCTCCAAAAATAGAAAATGAGAAAACCTTCAGTCATCCATTAGATATTAGGTTAAAGTTTGAAAACAAGCGAATTGTTGTCGAATTTGGGCAAAGAGATGGAATACACGGTACAATTTTATTACTGAAATTATATCAAGTACAGATATTTCACAAAAATAATGTTACAGTTGGCCATGTGTTACTAGCAATAAATGGTATAGCAGTAACAGGAAAACAAATGGATGATGGTAGAGATGCTTTAGAAATAATTGAGAACAAAGAAAACTATCCATTGAATCTAAAATTTGGCAGAGCTAAAATGACAACAAATGAAAAGATATTTTTAGCAAGTATGTTTTACCCACTGTTCGCTATTGCGAGTCAGCTGAGCCCTGAACCCAAATGTTCCGGTATAGAGATCTTAGAAGCAGATACTTTCAAATTGCACTGCTTTCAAACATTAACAGGTAAACAATTAATTGAAGATACGGCAAACAAGAGCAACAGAATTTATTTCCATATTAAATTAAATATAATCAAACAAGTCCCAATCAGTTTGCATTTCTTTATAATAAAATCTCTACGAACAAATAATCCATCTGTCCATATAATCGAGCATTAGATGCATATCTGAAAATGATTTACTTTTTTTCGTAGGTGTTAAACTTATGGTAGTAGCGGAACCAACTCAAGCTGGCATGGATATATTATTAAAAAGAATTTACGAATTATATGCAGACTACGCTCTGAAAAATCCCTTTTATTCTCTTGAAATGCCCATAAGATGTGAATTATTTGATACACATCTGCAAACATTGCTAGATCAAGTAGAAAAAAGCGGCATTTCCAATGTTTGAACTGAAATATAGTTACTAATTTTGAATGAAAGTTTTTCTTATATTTTATGAGTAAAATAAGTGTCAAATAAGCTCTTTAGAAAGAGTTGGTATAGAAGAAATCTAAGTGTATGATAGATAGCCACCTATGAGACAGTTGTCATATTTTTTTCCGAGATAAGAACCTGACAATTAAACCTTGAAATTTAAATCGTGCGTAATTCTAAATTTTGGTAAATTCAGTTTTGGCTGTATCATATGGACATATTTGGATTCACCATAAATTAATATAGTAATAAATATTATAACAATTTAACAAATCGTCAACCTGGTTAGCCATCTAAAAAAAAATATTTCATAAATATTAAATTTAAAATATCTATTACATTTTAAATTTTTAAACTAAATATATAAATTGTTTACATTGTCCTCCGAATTATTAAAGATAGTAATAAATGTCTTTTTTAGACGATCAAAGCAAAAAAGGTGTTCCTATAGCCCCTTTTGCTGCCGTGAAGTTCCACTTCTCTGTACACATTTCTCAGATTTTACTTTTTGAGATTGATCTATCAAATATTACTCTTTTGGGACTGATATATCAAAGACTTCATAATCACTATATCTACCTATCTATATGGGCAGCTTGATGAACTCTTTAAGAAACAGTTTCCGCCAAGATAAATATTATATTTTTCCGCCAACCTCTATAATTCTTGTAATTCGAGACAAAAATACGCATGTTTTACCAATGTTATTTTGATAGAAGACAATAAAATAAAACAAATTCAACGGCAGCTAAGATTTTCAATTGCAGTATTTTAGAATTGAATAATAGTTATTTATGTTATTAGTGGGGTAGATGCATTATTACTGTACTCGAGTGTGGAGAATTGCAGAACGAGGTCGTAAACTGAGTTACATAACCACACGAGTGCTGTTATAATGCTACCCCACGTATGACATACAAAATTTTATCCACGCCAGAAAAATAATTAGATTTATTTATATACAGAAATGAAAAGAGCAGAGTAGTCTGAATTTGTTTATTGTTTACTTCTGGTTTACCTATTGTTTACTAATTCTGAAATAATATAGATATCAAACATTATCAAGTGAATAGCAACAATAATATTGTAAAATGATCTACTCACCCAGATTTAATCAAATTTGATCCCCTTTTACTGCTTTTCATGCGTGCAAATAATTTTGGGTACTCACTAACCATTAAGATAAAATTATAGAAATATAATTGAAATTACAAAATTTCCTTCATAAACTAGACATTATATATGCTAACAGTATTACAACAATCACCTCAATTCTAAAAATCAACCAATCACAAGAAGGAAAATATTGGAGGAGTGATTTACAAAACTATAGGTATCAGAAAAATTGAATCATGTTACAGTAATGAGCTAATGTACAAACAAAAGACGATTATCTAACGGAGAAAGGTCAAAATTCAAAAGGTGTTGAAGTTTAAAGTTGGATTGTTACATAAAATCTCTAATAATTTGCAAACTGAATATCTGAGTTTTCTCCTGCTCTTTGAATCTATTTTTAGACAGCTATAAAAAAGATTTTCGTTGAACAATTTGACAAATTCTGATTTTCCATTTTTTTTTATCAACAATGGTAGTCTTCGAAAAATAAAAGGTCGAATAAATTATTTAGTTGGTATTCAAAATTTTCTTTTTGAAAATATAGTTAGTGTTACAATATGGAGTTTCATTCAAACGATACAAGAAAAAAGTATTTTCATGTAGGTAGTATGTAACATTAAATTAATTAATCGAGTTACGTGAAGAACACTTTAATAATAACTAGCAAATATATCTTTTCTTCACAAATTTATTTAAACAACTTGATAACTATTTCGATAGAGAACAATCTATACTTTCCACAGGTATCTATGCGATAGAGTGTAATAATTGTGATAAAAAATATTTAGCGCAGACAAAACAGAAAATCTCTTATTATATCAAATGTTTGAAAAATATAGTAATTAAAATTTAAACATGTTAGAAGCTATAGAAATGAAGAAACGGCTGTATCCGAGTTGGGCATTGTACCTGAGATAATCCCTTACAACCGAAAGAGTAGGCGTGATAAGCTCTTCCAGTTGGGTATTTCTCCACCTGCATTTTCTGTAATTATAAGATAGTGAGTTCGAACTGCTTTTACTTATATTCCGTCAGATTTCAATTATCATACGAGACTCTAAAGTTATGATACTATCAATTTCTTTCAAACACCAAACGAATCAACTTGAATGGTGTTTTGGTAAGGTCGGAGACTGCATTTTTTCGACAATGTTACTTAGCGCCTGCCGTTCTATGTTTAATTCTTCATGATTATGAACCAAGTCACAGTTCATTATTTTAAACTCGCGATTTGTATATATTTTAGCGGTACATCGATAATTTTTATTGTACATCATTTCATTCTGTCGTTTGTTGTCGAAGATGAGCAAAATTTAAAATTGTTAATAACTAGCAATTCCTTTCCCTTTCCACTAACTATGCGATTTATTTCCATGATCACTGAATATTAAATGACTGATGATATGCAAATCTAATATTTTCTCCACTTATATAATGTATATAAAGTATAATTTGCGTACAAGTTTACCGTCCGGAAAAATCTGCGAAAAATAGTACTCATCCCGCATTCGTATTAGAGAATAATATCTGCAACTCGTGCGGTGTTGTCAGTTGCCAACTTGCGCTCAACTTCATTCTCGTGGGCAATAGATAACTTGCCGCACTTGTTGCACAATATACTATTATTTGATTTTTTTAATAAATTCCATTTTTAATAGAGAAATGGAAAATCTGAATATTCCAATTTTTCCAACAGGAATTTTTTTATAGCTTCCTAAAAAAAATCCAAAGAGTGGAGAAAATCTCAAATATTCAGTTTCCTAATAGTATCTGAATTTATTTGTTTCTTAATATTCACATTTAATAGTTGAAAAAAAATTATTTTGTTTCACTGTGCGATCCGCCAAGCTCGCGCGATAACGATTCCACCCGTTTTTAGTCCTAGTTTTATATGCAAATTAAAATTATAAATATTGATGGTAGAGTTTCAGGAGATGGAACTATATTTAGAGAATTCGGTATTCTTTAAGATTCTTTTTTTTGATTTCCTAAATCTGCAATAGTTTTTGAGATACTTGCGATAAACAAAACCCCCTCTTCTTTTTCAATAAATTGTTATAACTTTTATAATTTTTTTATGCGGAACTTCAACTGTTTGAAAAACTTTCTAGATGAAATTAGGAAACAAATGACACCTTGGTCATAATTTTCCAAGAAGGCGAAGTGAAATTTCATAAAATGACACATGTGAACTAGACCAAATAGAAATAAATGAATCACGTCTTGTACCTGATGGTTGACTATAGTTCATCTATTCGCCGCTAAATCTACTGACATAGAATATTTTATGGCAGAAATACGTGTCGCAATTGTTATAATTACGAATATCTCTTATATGAAACACAAAACGGTACACAAATTTATAGGGAAAACATAGAAATGTGTGCAGTATATATTACCGATTACGTTTCAAAAAATAATCTCCACACACTCGTAAAAATAAATAAAACTGAATATTTTATTTTTTTTAACTATGTTCTCGAAGTTCATTTTCTGATTTTTTTATATATGTGATGTACAATAAGAGTCTCCATAACATATCAAAGTTTTGCGGAGAAAACACGTCCTTAATAGGAGAAAAACGATAAAATGTATGAAAAAAATAGGTTTTTTGCATTTTAAAAATAGTCCCCGAAGTTAACATTTCTTTATTTCCATACATATTATAGGCAATATTGTTGTTAATATTCACTGAGAATTTGAAAAAGAAAACACGTCTAGTACTAGAGTTACATTCAAAATACTGCATAAATGAATATGAATATTATTAATAGAATATTTTTCCATTACACAGTAGCATCTTCTTATTTATATGTACATAGATAACTTGTTACATAGAACAGTATTCAATAAAAGAATCAAATACTGTATATTGATTTCGAATTGATTTTGAACTTCGCGCGTAGGGGTATCATTTAACCTCAAGGGTGCGCTTCCAAAACAGCGACCTGAAGTGATTGTGGCTAAAGTTACAACTACTAGTGAATCTTCAAGTAACTGCCACTAGATGGCTAAGAATTGGTTTGTATCTGAGATATGAAAAAAAATCTATCTATGGAAACTACCTGAAAACATGTTCACGTGTGATCATATAAATGTATGCACGATGGAGTAAATGGTCTTTTACTCCTTCAAAAACGCTGGAGTCAATTTTCGCATTGAAATTTCGAATCAAACCGATGGTTTAGCCACCTGTCTGAAAAAGACTGAACTATTTTGGTTCGAGTCTATGGTAAAATCTTCTAAAATGACTCGAAATTTATTTCGACAATTTTGGAGAAACTATTGATATAATTAAAAATTTTCTTAATTATTCATGAATTATTCTTCATTGCGGAGGGCAATGGACCAATATAATTCAATTTTGGTATGTTTTAATGGGAGAACTGAATTATATTTCTTCAGTTGAGAATATTTAGTGTATAAAAAATAGCTATTGTCCTCGGGAAAAAAATATACCTTCCTTTTTCATGTACTTTTTCCTCATATAATCTATCATCTATTAGAAATTGTCGAATTGAATTGCAATAATTTGATATGCAACACGCAACACATGAACGCCCCCATAAGCCCTGTTCAGACGTGGACTCACAGTGGACTCACAGAGGACTCACTTCAGAAGCAACTTTGAAGCAACAAAATATTTTTGAGTCTTGGCCGTTCACACGTGTAAATTGTTTGTTGCGCCGTTGTTGCGTCAAAATGTATCTCTTCTTCCACTTTTAAAATAAAATCCTTTAAAAATTGATTTATTCCATTGGTACTGTTGTACTAGATTATTCAAAAAGAATTCATATTGAATTATTGAGAAGATTATTTTGTTTATAATATGATGAAAAACTGTTTCTGAATGATTAGAGTTTGAATACTACTAATAAAATTCTCAAAAAATTCTTAAAAGACTGTAAATATTCTGTTCTTAATTATTTTATAGTAAATAAAGACTCTCTCTACATATCCTTTATTTTTTAACCCAGTTTTTTTTTGTATAGTTCTCAAAATCGTATCCAAATCTGCAATAATCAAAGAAAGAAATGTATTTGCTATACTTTACTGCCTTTTGCACATTCCAAATACGATAAAAAGAATTAAATGATTCAAAAAACAATAAAAGTCAGACATAGATTACCATGAAGTTATCAATGAGATGAGGAAACGACAACGCCCACTTTGCAAGACTCAAAATAGCGGCGCCTGTATTTGACAAGCGACTCAAATTTTTTCTCTTCTTCTTAAGACTCAAATTCTGAAGTGAGTCCTCTGTGAGTCCACTGTGAGTCGACGTCTGAACAGGGCTTTAAGGTGAAACATCACCTTATGCCGTGTTCACACCATATGTATATTTGTTGTACGTGTTGTACGCATAAGATCATAAATAATATCTAGATGAAAGAAACTGCGAACGGTTACGACGGAAAGAGATGGCAGATATATTGTAAGTAAGCTGGAGAAATGAACTGCGCAAGCGTGACAATAATCAAATTTCGGTTTGTCAAGCCCGGAAAATGACAAACACTTGATGCAATAAGTTCTTATTTCTGTAAAAAATATTTATATTCATTCGCCATTTTCTATTTGCAAAGTACATTTTCTTAACATTACTTTTATAAACGGCAGATGAAATTCGATAGACATGCGCAGTTCGTTTCACTTCATTTTACTTTCATTATATTTTATTTCCTTGTCCCCCTAACGTAACCTATATTTGCTTCTCTTTCTGGCATAACCGTTCGCAAGAATGTATTTTGTGATATAGGACTCCTTCCATCTAGATATTATTTATGATCTAAGAACATCACCCAGAAATACTAGCTATCTCTGTCTAGTCTAATCTTGTTTTGGAGTAAGTGAGGCTTATGGAAGGTCAGTGATGACGGCGGGATACACAAGAATTCAAATTTGACATTTCAGAAGAAAAACATTTTATAGAGAAATTTACTGAAATTAATGCTCGCATACAAAATAATTTTTCAAAGACATAAGTTTTAATGAAATTATTCATAATGAGACTATGAAATTATGATATAAAAATGTCCCAAAATTCACGCAAGAACTAATTTTGATAGTAACATGTTTTAAATAAAAAATTATGGCTAGTACCACGAGCTCTGTTTTTGGCGCTACTAAGAGCGTTGTGTCAAGATGTGTTTTAACGCAACTAAAAATACTTAAGAAAAGAATCTTCAAATACAAATTACAGAAAACTCATATGTCTACAAAATTTATTTGAATATTTCCCATCAAAATAGCTTAAATATTTATATTGCCATAAACTCTTTTTGAAATAACACTGCCAGTATAGCCAAAACAAAGCTTGTGGTACCAGCCAATGAGTTTTTTATTGAATCATAAAGGATAAGGTAAAGTGAAGGGTTATCTAATTTTGATAGAAAACTGGTTTTAAATTGAAAATTATGATTTTTTTATTGAACCGTAAAGTATACAGTTCAAGGATTATGTATGGAATATTATATAGAGCAAATGATCTCCACGACTTTGTTGGCACGTACAGACTCCTGATCAAGGCCGTTTCAACATGCTAGAGCGCCCTTGGGCTGAAAAATTTTGGCGCCCTAGTCAAATTATTTGAAAAATAGGCAAATTAAATGGATGAAAAATCATTGCAAAAATTTTTATTTCAAAGCATACATTAAACGCCCGGCAGGCAGTTTTTGCTTACAGACTAGACCAAAATTTGAAGCTGTTAGTCTATGTTTTCTTTAAAGTATTTACCCTTGATGTATTCACTAAGAAATTAGTATTTGTAATTTATTTGAAGGTGAATATCTCGGGCCTTAGAGCAATGCAGATTCGGATCAAGTAATATTATTTGTAGAATGACAGATCCCAATAATAATTGATGGACATAACTAAAATATTTTGTCGCTTTATACCACTTGAGAAATATGATATTGATAACTTGAAATTCTCATCTGTACACTTCCAGCTATAGTAGTATTTAGAAATCTAAAAGAGATAAGTTTTACAAAATTAGATTTGAAGATTGATTTTTAATGTATTTATCCAATAAACTTACTGTAAACTGTAACATTGTAAGTCAGATTTGTCAAATATCCTGGAGTCCGAACCATTTTTCTTATTAGTGTGACAAGATCGGTAAAACTAAGGCTCTAAATACATGAGTATTATCATCCGCCATTCTGTGTCCTTAGAAAGCGCTTTAGCATATGTTAACAGTGCATGAAACGCGATGATTGAGTCGAAATAGTTTAATCTTTAGGTAAAAAACGTGATAAAATAATATCGGAGTCTATCAAACTACTTATTTTTGGCATGGTGTACTATTTATAATCAAATTACATGCTTCAATTTAGAATTTTCAGTTTTCAAATGTTGAATCAATTCATTCGGTTTTCAATCATATATAATTAGAGTAATATTGAATACACAGAATATCATTATGGAATTTCAATTTATATTCTGTAATACAATTTTTGAAAACAATCGTGACAAATTTATTGCATTTCGAGATCTCTAAATATGTAAAACACTATTATTGATTTTCAAACTTTGTAATCTGTAACTTACCTAGTAAAACTTTTATGCATATTTATTGGAAGATTCATCATTTTATTGCTCTCACCCAAGGGATAAAAAACATAGAGGTCTACTATTTGCAATTTTTTATATCGCATATCTTGATCAAAAATTGTGAGTTCGTAATATTTTACTTATCAAAGAAATAATTGATTATATATTATTCATACTTATAATATATTTATATATGTATATATGTAAATATAAAATATATATTTCATACAATAGGTACCTATATGTATAATACATAAATATATTAATCAATTATTGTTTGAAATTGAGGTTAGATTCTATGATCGTGTCTAAAAATTTAGATAAAAATATATATTAAAATGAACTGACATAACTTCAATCAAAATTTTAATCTGATCATAACTTTAAATGGAAATTTTGACTGAATATACGTACTTTTATATGAAATACTTATAATTCGTCTGTGAATCTCACAGCCAAAATTGCCGCTAATAATGATGGTAAATCATTCGGCACATTAATGAGTCACTCTGATACTATTTTCTTTAGTTTTTCAAGTTATTATAACATATTATTCTCGTCAAACAACGCATTTCCTGTAATGTTTACATTGGTTTATATATGCTTTCTTTTATTGACAGGACACAGAATGGCGGATGATAATACCTATGTTTTTAGTGCTCTAGTAAAACTACACACACAGCCAGAAGCAGATATTCAAAATGGGGTAAGAGTGACTAATAGGTCCCTATGACAATTTCGCACAATTTTAAAGAGATAGCGATACTGACGTCTCTGCAGTAAAAACAAATTTTGTCAGTGGCACTAAAACAGTGTTCATGTGTAACAATGGTTGTAGGTTAGCTCGCTACGCTCGCGGCTTTAACAAACATCCCTGAATATTACCGCACTTGCGCTGTGCGCGCCTGTGGGACTGAACTTGAGAGGAAACCACCTCGAAGGGTGAACCAAATTTCTCCATGTTGGACCGAAATAATGAAATTTTCACATGTCATGTTTGAGGACTACTGCTTAGCTACCACTTATTCTGTACACATGTATTTCGAGCGCAAGCGCATAACATAGTGATCTATCATTCACTTTATCCCAAAATGGTTTTTGTTACTAAAATCAGCCAAAGGCTATTTATTCTCTAATGAATAAACACATGATAAAATTAATCTTTGACACTTGTCATGTAATACAAAATTTGAATACTAGATAGCGCCATAGAATAAATCAACTAGTAAAAGGCCATATTCACACTACTCAAATAAGTAGAAAAGAAATTGAAGAATATTTTCCTAAATTATTATTTTGAAGTATACAGCCACTGAAACTCTGGAAAATATTGTAAAAAATTGCTCATAATTTTTAGATATAATAAATATATTTTTTTTTGTTCATTTGACGTTTCTTCATAACAAAATCTATGATTTGAACAAAAAAAAATTAATTTCTCGAAAACTTGGAGTCTCACGACTCTCAAAAAAATATATTATCTCCAAGAAATATTTGGCCATGGAATATAATTACTTTTGTCTTAATTAATCTTGCAGGGAATAAAAAAAGTGTAATGGACATCAGAGAAGTACCCAAAATATCGAGAATTTTGAGCCCAAAATCCAGTGGCCGATGTCAAAAAAAAATAAATTATTCAGATATATATAATTTTTGAATACAAGACTTTGATTTTCCTTCAATTTTCAATATGAATATTATATTGGATAAAATGGTTGACGCTGACTGGATATGTAAATAATGTAAGATATATATTCTATATTTTAATTTTATTTCTTTTCTGCTTTACAGTTTCGGCTGCACCTCAGCCATCCTCAAAAGCGAAATGAATTATTGTTTAAAAAAATTGAAGTTATACATATGTTAAAATTGATATTAATATTAATAAGCGGAAAAAAGAGAAATTTTCTCTTGTCCTTTGCCACACCCGACATCTATGGAAGGCGTTGGCTAACTGAGTTATTTCGCGTCAAATGAAACACGCGTTTCATACTTGACTTAACCTCATGCCGGTGAAACGCTATGCTATCTCCCTATACTAGCTGTGTCTCAATATCTTATCGCGTTAGAGAGAGAGGTTAAATGTGTGAGATGGAAGATAGAAGGCATGTTTCTCAATGCATTTAGCATTTGCCACCATTGAGTTTGCAGTAAGTTTTGTGATTTGAAGCTTGGAATTTTTAATTATGTAACTTTAGAATGAGGAGTAAGTGTTTTATTTCCAATTGCAATAGTGGGTACCAAAGTTGTAAGGAGAAAATATCTATTTTTAGTGCTCCGAAGGACAAAAAGACAATAATGAAGTGGAGACGTGTAATACCGCGAAAAGATTGTTATTTTCATTATTTTTTTTTTATATATTTGATTATTATTATTGTTATCTTCAGTATTTATTTGTGAATAGTAAAAGGAATTCTGTATTTATCTGAAGTAAATCCATGATTTTTATCTTGAAAATTCGCAGAACAAATCATCATAAAAAATCATTTGATTTGAAAAAAATTACAACCTGATCAATAATAAATAATACATGCCTACTATCTTCCATCTCTTTTTTCGTTCGGTGATAAGAATCTGTGCCATGTATAGTACAGGTCAATTTATTTTAGCATGACTTTACTTGCTAATAGCATGGTAAACCGCGGCACAGCATGAGGTCTGTTTACCTGTGAAAAAGGATGGTATTAAGAATATTTTTCTTTTAATTAAATTTCTGTATTTTTCCTAGAACATAATATTTAGAAGTAGGAAAAAAGTATTTGGTAATTATTTTATATATATTTCAATTTCAAAATTTGAATTAATACTTAAACTGTGACTTATTTTAAATTCAAGCTAATATTAAAATAAAAATCAAAATAACCTTAGTACAATCCAGGAAAAAGAAAATTTATTGCCTGCCTATAGCCCCCTTACTGTGAAGATCTCCTAAAGCCATGCTAAAATAATTTGACCTGTACTATACAAGCGCTTCGTTTCAACTCATATATATATTATACTTCGTGCTTAACCTAAAGAAAGACAAACATTGCATACATAATCTTAGTGTTGACAAAGTATTAATATAATTTTATATACAGTTGCCATTAGTATATTAATTTTTTGTCATCTCTACTATCACACTTTCTCTCTAATCACACTTTTTGAAGTTACATCAGAAATTATAAGTTGGTAGTTCTGATTTTTCTTGACTAAAATTTGTATCGTGTAATATGGTACAAAATATTTTTGAGCTCGACAATAAATATTGTTGAAAACTTGGTCAATTTATTGATCGATAAATTGTATCGGGTAATACGGGCATAACGATTTTTGCTATGAAATCTGCGTGAAATGAATCAACATCAAATTTAAAGGAATATATTAGTTACTTATAATGGTTATTTGAAAAATTGGTTTAATAATAAAATTGAGGTTAGTTCATTATTTGCTTGTCCTAAACTTTTTATTCTGACTCTGGATACTAGAAACATCTGAAGAATTTTTTATAAAATTCTAAATTGGAGCCAAACACTTTATTAACGAAAGAACAACTAAAATTATAAGGCTTTAATTTCGAGCATTGTGGACGCTGTTTTTAGAACTCAAAGTATAAACACTAACCACTAACCATAACTACTTTCAAACTAACTATTAATTTCGTATTGTGAACGAGGCTTTATTGCTGTAAAAAATATTTATATTTATTCACCGGTTTCTAGTTGCAAAGTACATCTTTTTAACATTTCATTATATTTAATTGCACTGATCTCTATATATAACTGGATAGAGGATCCATATGGCGAAAAATTGAAAAAGTATCTCTTATTGAAGCATACATTAGCGCCACTAAATGAGTGACTAATAACTAAATACAGCAAATGAGCGCTTGCGCGACTGAAGCGGTAGGGTAGCAAATCATGGGCGCATCTATGGTCACTGAACAAATGACCGAATGGTCAGTGAACAGTTCACGTTCAGGCTGAATGCATTTTATGTATTTTGGTTCATTTTAGAATTGTCTTTTTTCTGTGATTTTATAAAACTGTGGAACATTTTTAATATAACATTTGTCAATCGTTATTTGTAGGAACCATGAGATATTTTATTAGAATACTTTCATTAAACAAAATAAACAAGTACAATATCGCATATTGAAGCGAACGAATTCAACAATTTTACTCATTTTGCCACTTTTTTAAGCGATCATTCATTCACAGATTCACCCTTATTTGAAATCTAACTAAAGAAAAACAAAATCTTGACAGTTACAAATAAGTCAAAATTTAAAATTGAAAATTACCGCGCAACCAAGAGAAGTGACCACATAAATTTTGTGGTCGGTTGGTCAGTGAACACAAAACGAACCGGTTACATTAAACAGAGCATTCAGCAGAAAATAGCTGACCATGTTCACTGACCAGAAGTCGGCTGAATGCGCTCAATGATCTCTATATAACTAGATAGAGCATTCTATTAGGGGTAGTAAAGTACGCTTAGTAAATTCCACAGTAAAAATATAAAATATTTACTCATAAACAAAAATTAATTCATTGTATGCACCAATCAAATGATGATATTTAAAAATACTGCATTTTTTTTAAATTTACGCTATATGGATTCTCTATCCACTTATTTAGAGATCAGTGGAGTTGAGTTCTAGGCACTTATTTCGTGGCGCCAGCGTTTGTTTCAAATTCTTTCATTTCTCAACTACAGAATGCTCTATCCAGTTATATAATAGAGATCAGTGATTGTGTGATATAGGACTCCTTTCATTTAGATACTATCACGCCTATGCAATTCCCTATCTTAATTGTGTTGCAAAAGTGAAGCCAAAATGTAATATTGTTAGAAAGAGAAAGTAACTGCGAGATAGCTAGAGGCGGGCCCATGTTTATAGGCTATGTGCAAGGGGGCGGAGTTTGAACAAATATCGATGCGAGCGCTTATGGTGAGCACCATTGTAACCATTGAACTTCATTTCTCAGAATACGTCAATGAGCTGTCATTGAGCATTGTAGTTTAAAAGTGAAAATAATTGCATATAAAACATGGGAAAACGTTTGTTCTGTGCCAGGCTGTTGTGTTAAGGATGATTCAAGTGAAATATAGTTTCATAGATTTCATGTACGCAGTTATAACATAAAAAAACGAGTGAAGTGAATCAAAGCGGTAAATAGAGTATTGTATGTCTTTCATTATTAATCTATATAACAAATATGTTTGTAATTCAATTGTGAAATTAGAAATATTCATCATCGATTTGGGATTCATGAATTTACCTCTATCTCTAATTTGTAAGATGCCTCAGTGATAGAAGTTTGTCAGATGCACTTTGCAATAATTTTGTTGTTAATATTGTCAGCAACATATTCTTCAACATGTTTAATATGGCAAGACTAATTTCACGCTTTTCTTCAATGCTTCCTCGGTAAAAGGGATACAGTGTTTGATAAATACAAACCCGATCTGCAAGATCATCGGCGTCATAATTTGAGGTTATCCTGTCAATTTGGACGAATTAAGACGTTATCTCTATAATAGGTACGTTATAATTGAAGAAAAAAATACTCAAAATAGATAATTTCAAACGTACCTTTTATGCTATGCAAGTTATATTATACGCACAAAGCTGAATTAAATAATATTAGTACATTTAAAAAATTATAGGTATGAAAAAATGATAAAAAGGAATTCACGTAGTCTATATGGAGGTAAATGACAAGTTTCCCTTTATTTAGTATTTTCATGTGGAAATATATTGTAAAATAGGAAGAAAATGTTTTGTGCCAAATTGTTATAGTGGGTACAGCACATGTAAACACATTTTTTTTTCTGTACACTAAAATGATGTTTTATTGAATTCTTTATATTCAAAATTAATATTTTATCAATTAATTTGAACCTAATATGAATATAATTGTCATCCTAGCCTAGTTCTGCTTTATTACCACCTTGGGGACGAGCATGGCATTTTAATCATTGTCATAATTGTATGAAGTTATGAACTTGAATGGACTGATAACACACTATCAATAATTCTTTCATTTGATTGAACTAGTAATAATGATAATGATCGTTGTGGCCCAGCCATATTTATATAAAGTGCCCGAAACTTTCACATTGCCGCCTTTTAGAATAGCGGACACGCATGCGTATAACTAGTCGTGAAATGGTCTATTATATGTATAATTAATAATATAATGATGTTTCCCCTATATTTTTCAATTCACAATATAATATAATGTGTTTTCAATTCATTATTCAATTTTTTGATGGAAAAAATATATTACTGCAGAATCCAAAGAAAACATTTTGAGAGCCGCATTAGAAAGAGATAGCCTTTCTCCATTTGTGCGTGGTTGCATACCTTCATTTTGGAGCCACGCGTACTCGCCTGCTTTGCGGTCCATATATGATTAGAGGTCACTGGGTTAGAGTCACAACTAATATTAATATGATGGTTACAGGAGACGAGATGTCACGTGACATAAATCATATGGTTGGTTCCTACTAACTTCACTCGAAGCTTTGCAGCTAATATCTCTTTCAAATAGAACTGTCACTCTGAGAAGGGCGGGAACTCAAAATGTATTAAAAAAATGTATATTTCATAATTTGAAATATACGGTCTTTTCAGTTACATGAATTATATCTGCTATCAACCTATAAAAAATTCAGAAAATTAAAATGGAATTACAAGCAAATATGGTGGAATTATATTTTTTACATGAATTTTTTTTTTTTTTCAAGTAATTTAAGATCGCTATAATATTTATATTTTCTTCTACTATTAAATACCACAATGAACTGTACCTTTTGTATTTTCTGTTTTACTTATATGATTTTTTTTATTACGATGAATATTCCTAACATGATCTCATGTATATCTGGTTTTCCAAATACATGATCTTGCATTAAAACTAAAGTACGATGCAAAAATACTTCACACAAAGACAATCTTTTCCAAAACAAATTGCATATTTATAACAGTAAAATTTTTGTAACTGTTCACTGTTGTGTACAGATATGTATTCGCTGAAAGAAGGATTATACCTACATGAATAATACAAAATCAAGTACCTACATATTTGAGAGTTTTTTAAGCGGATTTCTGAACAGAAGTAATCACAGTCGAAATTACGATAAATTTAAAAAGTGTTTGAGCCAAAACATTTTCCCTAACTAATTTGGTTCATTTGTGATTTTTGCGAAATAAACATGTCTAAATATTTTGAATCTTCAAGGAGTGACGTGAGAGCTCGTTATTTGAATAAAATTAATCAATTTGAAGATGACGATCCTTATAATAGTGATTTATCCAGTTTTTCACGGCAACTGGAACAAATATTACACGATAAAAATTTTTAATATTTAGATCTAAGTTTCTATACACATCAAGAATTTAGAGTTTTCAAGATTTTAGAAGTCTATAAATATGTGTCATGCGGATAGGTGCGAGATTTATTGGTGAAAAAGTTTAAAGAAAATATCTTGATTTTTGGAAAGGTAAGTTGTGTGCACTGAATATTTATTATTAATATTTATATAACAAAAAATTTTACGCATAAAATCTTGAAATATTATTGAAAAGGATATATTCTCAAATTCTTTATAGCTTCAATTAAAACGATATGCACAGCAAATAAAAATAAAGCAGTAACACACGTTATGCGACTAAAATGGTCACTCAAATTTATTCAAATATAACTATGAATTAATACGTAAAGAATTAATATTTTTGTACATACTAATTTTTAAACAATTTGTATCTTAGGTGATGCATTCTCAACGATTCAATGAAAAACCTCTACAGCCTTGGATTATAGCTCGGCCAGAAGGAGAAATTCTTTGTAGTCATTGTAGATGCGATGCAGGTCTTGGTGAGGCTTGTAGACATTTTGCTGCTATTTTGTTCGCTGTAGAAGATGAGAAATTACAAAAAGAAAAAGTATCCGTAACGGGAGTAAAGCCTGCGTGGAAAGTTTCCCAAGGCAAAATGGGAAGAAATTAATGGACATATGAGAATTATTAAATCTTACAAAATATCTACGCCGAACGAGGAAGACATATTTCTGCTACTATCGGCAACTAGAGATGCGGGTAGATAATTCCTTTTTGCACAGAAATAATAACTAATTTTCATAATATATTCAAAAGAATAAATATAATATATACTCACTTAAACCGTGCCAATAACTCTTCAATTGAAATAGATGCTGTTTAAAACAGTTCATGGTAATAATATTATCTGAAAATTTGCCTCGCTAGAGCGCACTGTTACTTATTGATTTATATTTCATATTGCTATTTTCTGTGGCCGTATATTTCTGAACTTCCCCAGCTGAAACAAAGTAAACAGTGGTTGGCTTTGAAAAATTAATATCTAATACCTTGTAAAACAAATAATTAATAAAATTCAACTCGTATATGGAAGAATTTACAATCATTGATTGATACATCTTCAATGTTATAGTAATATGCATTTTTTTAAATGTTAATGGCAATAAATCCATATTTATACTTCTTCTCTCTCTCAATTTTTCCGCATGTTGTCAAAAAGATTTTTTGATGGCACCCAGACTGGATGATCTTTATCATCAACTGCATTATCTGTTTGGCAAACAAAAAACCAAAAGGCATTAACTTAGAGCTTCGTTAAATTAAATAATAAAATGTAGCCGAACACGAGTATCATTTTCAATTGCTTCTAACCATCAGCGACGTCTCTCAACTCTCTCGTATCCAACCACCCTGCACACATATAAATAATTATTGTTACTTGCTTAAATATAATTTATTTACAAATATCACCTTTCCAATATGCCTCCGCAGGTATCATCTGAAAATAAAAACACTGACAAATACCACAAAACACTTTCTGTACGACAGCTCAACGATCACAAAATAATTTTTCTACAATGAATAATTTTTCAAATTTTCCGCTCTTCTCGAAATGACAGTTCTAGTAGAAAGAGATACTAGATGCAAGACTTACGAGTGAAGTTAGTAGGAACCAGCCATATGATTTATGTCACGTGACATCTCGTCTCCTACAATAAAAATAAATATTTTTATTTATTTGCAGTTCAATGTTATTATTTTATTGTGGAAAAATACCAGGTGCATATAAAGCCAAAATGACAGATTTATGTTTGACAACTAGACAACTTCACGAATAAAAAAACTCACTAAAAACAGTGGCACAAAGTTCTTTTTGTATACGTGAAATAGGAAAATTAATTTGTAATATTGTTTATTCACAACCATTATAGTAATACGGCAATTCCTAACCTTTTGGAGGTTGGAAAGTATGTAATTTTCAACTGCAATGACTATCTCACGGGTCGGAAGCGATACTTCCATCTCTTGGGTAGGAAATGTTTATGCAGGGTTGCCTAGCATCAGTGATAAGTCTTTGTTGAAGTAAAATAATCCGTGCCGTCAGAAATACCGATCATATTATCCAATGATTCAAATAAAACAAGTAATGCAAATAATATTGAAAATAAACGGATTTATGTTGCAATTCTGTGTGAATCTATGTTTTATAAATTTATCAATTTGTAAATTATGAACAAAATCGCTATGAACTTACATCCATAGCACTTTCGTTCGATTCGGGGTAAGTGTATAGCTCCATTTCACTTTTATAACTTATTGATATCTACACTTATCGCAATTTCAATGGATACACGTATAAATAACTTAATGTTTAAATCATAAATCCAACAAATGTCAAATTAATTAAATTTTTCAAAACATTCTTGTTTTCATAGACTACAACATCAATTTAATTTGTTGAAAAAGAACGAAATTGGATCAATTATTTCTCGGAAAACTAGGGATGATTGTGAATAAAATAGTATACATACTTCGGTGAGAATTTCATATCAGCCTCGAGCTATATCTGATCCTCGAGGCTTCGCCTCTCGGTCATATAGGCTCTTTGCGCAAACGTTGGAGAGCGACACTAGCGCTCAGAGTGTTTCATTTTGAAAGTAGCTGCAGGAAAAAATTTGAACTGTCATTACGTGGAATAAGTGAATAAATGTTAAAAAGTTTATATTGAAGCTTGAAATAAGTTTAAAAACACAAGTGAATGATGACTAATGGAGTTATAATAGGAACAGGATTCCAATTCATATAACCTGGTTGTATCCGGAGTACAATATTAGAAAGAGGAAAATTAGTGCAAGCAGTAAGCATGTGTTTAATGCTGAAGAAGAACTGTTTTTGGATAAGAGTTGATTTCCGCGCTTGTTGTAGAGCAAATTTCGATTAACTCTTGTCCGTTTAAAGTTTTTATCGAAGTAAGATATGTTATTTTGAAGTAATTAATTATAGGCTGCTATATGTCTGTCAAACGAATCAAAACATGTCACATGAAAGTATATTTTTCACATTGCCTTAGGTTAATGAAACGCGAGATATTTTGCATGAATTTCCGAAAACTTATCCGATACATAAAAATAATACATACAAAATTGCTATAGCTTACAATGGTTTAACCTAACTTCTTATATAAATTTTCTTGTTTCATCAAGTAATTTCTACATTTAATACATATTCTATAATTATTATTGACTTCTTTTTACTTTTTTTACTCGTTTAATAGCCTGAATCCATTTTTTCCCATTCCTATTTCATGTTCTCTGGATGGAAATTTGTAGAAATGTTTATGTTTTTTTTTGTGTTTCCGTAACTGTTTTACAGTTTGAAACGCAACAATTTGTATAACCAACACGTAATATTTCAATTTACTGTTAAACTGGCTTATAAATTGCTTTATAATTTAAATTTGGTACATATATTCTGAAATCATGTACAATGATAACGTTTTGTTTTCCTGCTAGTACTGTCAAAATTAACCACTACTGGCACTGCAATCTATTCGCAAAGAGCCTATAATAAGCTCTCGGCTGTAATGAAATACTTTCCACCTCAGATGTAATATACTATTATTTGTTACTATGCTTTTATTTAGCAGTTGTCAAACCCGTTACTACGTTTTTGCAAGAACATAACCTTGATTAGTATTTTTGTAGAATAGTAAATTATGCTATAAGGATCGAACGACTGTCATTTTTGTCCAGGATAAATTTGGCTGCATTCGGTGAAGACGAGGGCAAAGCCCAAGACGTAGCTCAGTGCAGTTAAATTTATCCGTGACAATAATGACAGTCGTTCAGTGTCCGTGTTGCATACGATACTTTTTGTAACAAGTGCAGCAAAGTACCCCCATTACTGAGCTTTTTAAATGAATTTGGATGTATTTGAACTATCTTATCGATTTGACAAACAGATTTTTGCAAATGCAATCACATTACAGTAAACTAATACAATGAAACATAACTTACATGATTTAATTTATTAATTAATATTTTTCACATTTTCTGTGCTATTCCGTTCACAATAAATGCACATACTATAACGAACACATTCTATAATACAAATTTCTTTTAAATATCAATTTGACATATATCAATGAAATAAAAAAATCCAACGGCATCCTGATCCATAGCACAGAAAGTGTGAAAAATATCAATGAATAAAATAAATCATGTAAGTTATTTTTCATTGTACTGTAATGTGATTGCATTTGCAAAAATCTGTTTGTCAAATCGATAAGATAGTTTTGTTACATCCAAATTAATTTAAAAAGCTTAATAATGGGGGTCCTTCGGTGCACTTGTTACAAAAAGTATCGTATGCAACACGGACTCTGAACGACTGTCATTATTGTCATGGATAAATTTGGCTGCACGGAGCTACGCCTTTGGGCCTTGCCCTCGTCTTCGCCTCGTGCTTCACCCTCGCTTTCGTCTCGTACGCCCTCGCCTCTGCCTCGGGCTTTGCCTTCGTCTTCACCGAATGCAGCCAAATTTATCCTGGACAAAAATGACACTCGTTCGATCCTTGTAGCATAATATACTATTCTATTCTTGGCGTCTTCCACTCAAATTATTCTATCAAGTATAACAAAACTCGAAAATTTAATTTTTCAAACATTATTGCACTATCCACTAACGGCTGATAAACGAGTGGTTATTTCCTTCAAAGGGGACATCAGTTTACACATATATTTTCTAACCCTTGGCTTCTCATAATGCATTTTTCATACTGTTTTACACACAATATATTTCTTTCAAAATAAAAAAAAATTAAATTAAAAAAAAAGAGCTATAGCTCATTCGATTCGGAGTAACATTCAGAAGAAGATGTTCTCAAAGTACCCTAGTTTTTTTGTGAAAACTCAAAAACTATTAAACATTAAAATTATGCAAGACGTAGCACATGAAATTGGTAGTAAGGGTATTTGTAAGTTATGACATTTGAACGACACAAGAATTGAACGGGGTGGGATTTGTAAATGATAGGATTGTACGGCGCGGAATGCTTCGACTAAAATATTAAAGTTTTACTGTTATCAAGTCGAAACAAAAAACCACTGTGTGATTCATCAGAGATCTGGATCTAATCAAAGTGATGGAACAAGAACGACAGAAGATAAAAATTTTTTATTACATATTTGATATCAGTTTTTCCCTACGTTTCTAAAACAATTTTTGAGGTTGCTACAGCATTATGAGAACGCCGATTTTCAAAACGCTTCCATGACCTTGGAGACAGTGCTAGACATTACGACTATTGGGTCTCTCTTCTCAGTAGCTGCAACAGGCAGCGAGCACGCATTGTTGCTATTGCGGAAATTGTTTATTGTTAGCGCAACTATTAATATTCATGCTGTAATTTTCAAAATACCGACTCCAAGAATGAGTTACCGTTGGTGTTATGTGTCTGGTTGTGAGAACACAACAAGATAAACAATGGAACAACAATTATTTTGCATATCCTTAGGAGGAAAAGAAATTGGTTTCATGTTACTCGTCGCGACTACATACCAACAAAGCACAATTGTTTCGCTGCAAGGATAATTTCATTTTAAAGGATAACATGGAAAATTAGATACATTATCCATTAAGAAGTACTGCAAAAAAAAAAACTAAAAAGACTTTTTGTCCCACATTTTGAGTGGTCAAAATAACAGAGAAATTGCAAAAAATTTTCGTCCCATTTCGAACAAAACTCGTCAAGTGCGGAAATATTGGAAGAGCCAGTTGCTACACATCCTGAGTTCTCAAATACAGAAGATGTTATTGAAAATGACATACTAAACGACACATGGAGAGAATAAATAATAATCGTTAGAATATACATATGTGAATAACATATATTATATGATATTATCATCATCATCTCTGGCGCTACAACCCATCACAGGTCTTGGCCTCCTCTAGAATTTGTCGCCATTCCTCTCTCTTCCGTGCTTTTACTCTCCAGTTCGTAATCTTAAGCTTTTTAAGGTCGTTTTGGATTTGGTCAATGTATTTCGTGCTTGGTCTTCCGATCGCTTTCTTTCCGAAAATTCTTTGACGCATTATCTTTTTTGTTGGAGCTGAATCCTCCATTCGTTCAACATGTCCAATCCACCTCAGTCTATTTATTTTGATCGTTTTTATCACATCGATATCCTCGTACAGTTCGTAAAGCTCGTAATTATATCGCCTTCTCCACACACCTCCTTCCTGTATTTCTTTGTATATGTGTCTTAGTATTCTTCTTTCGAATGTCCCTAACATCCTTTCATCATTCTGGCTCAAAGTCCATGTTTCCGAACCATATAGTCTGGTCTTATTAATGTTTTGTACAATTTACACTTAGTTTTTCTTGATATGTGATTTGATCGCAGGTGACGTGACAGACCAAAAAAAGCTTTGTTTGCTAAATGTATCCTGCGTTTGATTTCTTGTGATATGTTGTTCGTATTAGTTACTTGCGAACCTAGGTAGGTAAACTCGGATACGGCTTCAAAATTCTATTCGTTTATCTTCAGGTTGGTTAGGGTTCCTGGTAACTGCTTTTTGGATTTCTTCCCTACGTGTAGATATTTAGTCTTATTTTCGTTGATACTAAAACCTATGTTTTTTGCAGCTTTTTTAGAGCGGTGAAGGCTTCGATCAGGTTTCTTTTGGAGCTAGTTATTATATCGATGTCGTCTGCAAAAGCGAGTAATTGTACCGACTTGTTTATTATCGTGCCTGTTGTGTCTATTTTTGATTCTCGTATGGCTCTCTCGAGTGCCAAGTTGAAAAGTATGCATGAGAGTGCATCTCCTTGGCGCAGGCCTATATTTGCCTTAAAGCTTCTCGAAGTTTTTCCTTGTATTTTTACCCTGCTTTCTGCATCGTCCAGTGTTTCCTTTATTAGGCGTTGGAGGTGCTCTGGTATATTGAACATCCTCAGTGCCTGGTAGAGTGCCTGGTGTCTAATGGTATCGTAGGCTCCTTTAAAATCAATGAATAGATGGTGAGTTTCTATATCGTGTTCTCTGGTCTTTTCTAGTATTTGTCGCAGCGTATGTATCTGGTCTGCAGTGGACTTTCCTTCTCGGAAACCGCACTGGTAGCTCCCTATTGTTTCTTCCGCATATGGTTTCAAGCGTTGGTATATGATACTAGAGAGGATTTTATAGCCTACATTTAATAATGTAATACCCCTGTAGCTTTCGCATTCTAGCGGGTTACCTTTTTTGTGTAGTGGTATTATGACACCAGAATGCCATTCTTTAGGTATTTGTACACTCTCCCAAATTGATGTAATTACTTCGTGCATAAGACGGTGCAGTTCCTCCCCTCTTTGTTTGAATTGTTCTGCAGGGATGTTATCTGTTCCTGGGGATTTGTTGTTTTTCAGTTTTTGGATTACTTCTTTGACCTCTTCGTATGTGGGTACGTTCTTTTCTCGGTCGTCCTGCTCTACTACTTCCTCTTGCCGTTCGCTTGGTTGACTGTTTTGGAATAATGTGTATGGATATGGATTCAATTTCTCTTCGAAGCGTTCTGCTCATCTGTTTAGTATTTCCTCTTTGTCACTTAAGATGTTGCCTTCTTTGTTTTTGCACATAGTTATTCTTGGCTTAAATTCTCTCCAGCTAATGTTGACTTCGTTGTAAAATTTTCTACTTTCTTGTTGACTGTTTAGTACCTCTAGCTCTTGCAAGTGTTTCTCCAGGTATTCTTTCTTTTTCTTTTTGTGTATTTTCTTTTCTTCTCTTCTGAGCATTTTATACAGCTCTTCTTGCCTTCTTGTGCGGTGTGATTGCTGCATCTTTATGTGTGCTTTGTTCTTCTCTTTTGTTATCTCCGCACATTCCTCATCGAACCAATCGTTGTTAATGCGATAATGTTGCTCACTGCCCAACACTTTTAACGTTCTTTCTGTGATCGCTTGTTTTCCGCTTTCCCATTGAGCATCAGCTTTTTCTGGGTTCTTTAATTCTTCTGTATCGATTTTCTTTTCTCTCTTGCCTCTTATCTTTTTCATGTTTGATATTCTTGCGCGTAACGTCGTTTCCACGAGAAAATGGTCCGAATCTATGTTCGCTCCTCTTCTGCTTTTTACATCTATTACGTCAAAGAAGTGTCTGGCATCAATTAACATGTGGTCGATTTGATTTTGAGTTCGTCGATCTAGGAGATCCACGTACATTTATGAATTTTCTTATGTGGAAAATAGGTACTTGCGATTACCATGTGTAGTGAAGCTGCACAATGGATTAGCCTCATTCCATTGTCATTAGTTTCTTCATGTGGACTAAACCTTCCAATTGTGGGCCTGTAAAGGTCTTCTCGTCCTATTTTAGCGTTAAGGTCTCCAATGATGATTTTGATATCGTTCGCCGGGCTTTGATTATACGTTGCCTCCAGTTCTTCATAAAACTCTTCTTTGTCGTCCTCATCGCTGTCTTCTGTGGGCGCGTAGGCATTTATAATGGTGTAATTGAAGAATTTTCCTTTGATTCTTAATTTGCATAGTCGTGCATTTATTGCATTGAAGCCTATCACCAGATTTTTAATTTTGTTATTTACTATGAAGCCCGTTCCTTGTATGTGCTTGTTTTCGTGGCAGCTGTAGAAGACTGTGATATTATAGCAATAATATTATCAACGACGTGATGATTTTGTTATATACATAATATATAATAATATAATATTGAATATTATATTATTATATATTTTCTATATTCAATATTATTTCCTTACTATTATGATTATTATTCACTAATATTATCAAGACAAGCTGGATTGATGTAAAAATTCGATAGTGAGTAATTTGTCCAGGATTTCGAAATAGTTGTGCTCGAATATGCTATAGCTTTCTTAATCCTCGAACTTTCGTTCAAAGTTCAACCGTTCGCATTTTTTCATCCTTCGAAGTTTTTTAAATTTAGAAGCTCGACGATTCAATTCTTTTAAACCAACAATTTCAAATTTCGGAGATTCAAAGATGGTATGTTACAGTTTTTTAATCATTTAAATTCCAAAAATCTACGTACTACGTTATTCAAGTTCATTATTAGTTATTTTTATTATTAGATATTGTTATTTTAGGATATTTTGACCATCTATCGACTAGCGACTGCCGAGCGCAAGCTAATGAATATGGCCGTTCCGACTCACACTTAGATCATACCAATGACGTATTAACAGTAGACCCAGCAAGCGGCTTTTGTTTTGATGCCGGAGTAAACAGTGGGGTGAGGAGGGTAAACATCGTTGTATCGCAGGTTGCGTACTTACATATTTTCATTTGAAAGAATATCGATTGTGAGATGATGGAATTTTGAATCAATTAATATATTATTACTTCTATTTTAACAAATATTTATATACAATACAGAATAAAGGCGCGCACTTCTCAAACATAAATAAAAGCAGGCAAACCGCATAACCAGCATGTTTACTCCCTTCGCTTCTCAGAACCCCTCACCATGTAAGTGCCAACATCACAACAAACTGTGGACTGCCATAGGACGCGCTGGGTCTACTTTAATAATACGTCATTGGATCATACATATTACATAGTATCCACGAAGGAGAATAATAGAGGAGCGGACACTCAATTGAAAAACGTGAAGCCTGAAATGTAATGCGGCAGGTGTGAGAGAGATAGCGAGAGCGGGCCCAGCTTTGCGTGCTTCGTATGCTGAAATAAGATTATATTTCGATTATTTTCAATGAAATACAATTTCCAGATCGATTTCTTATTTTTTAATACGTTAAATACTACATTATTTATTAAAAGAAAGGCAAAAGTAAAGGAAAGTTAGCATTTCTATTCATTAAAACCTGTAATTAATTAGTACATTATGAAACATGTTTTATAAATGTTTATTTGAACATGAGTTTTCTGATTATGAATTATAATAGACACATAAATAATTTGATGAATATAATTCTAATATGCCACAAGGCTAACAAAAACATTTGCTTCGCTCACTTTTGATAATTGTATTCTCAATAACTTTTATATATTGATGAAAAGTGGAGAAATTAATGTCGCATTTCTATGAGAATCTGTAAGTCTTAGGAATTAATAAATTTATTGATAAGAATTTTTCTCGAAGCTAAATTTTTCACTAAAGGTTTAGGTTAGATACGTTCAATAATTTGAAACATTGATACAACCTTTCAATTTATAACAACAGAATCGTCAGTAGATCTGCTATCATAATTTCAAAATAATTTCTATTCTCTTTACGACCATTCTTTTATAATATCGTCCTCTCTTAAATGTTTTTCACGAACGTAATCTGTAATGTTCTGTTCTGTCATGATATGTTCTTGCGCCACTTATTTAATAAATATCATTTTTAAGTACAGAAGAAAGAAAATATTTCTCTTTACATGTTCTGTATTCACTATTACAATTTGGAATAAAATATTTTCTTCCTATTTTACAATATATCCACATGAAAATTCTAAATAGAGCGAAACTCGCCATTTACCTCCATTCAAACATCGACCCGTCTCTACCTCAGTTACCTTTCCTCTCTGACAATATTACATTTTTGGCTTCACTTTTTCAACACAGTTAAGATAGGGAATTGCATAGGCGTGATTCTATCATTGTTGTCTCTTTCCCTTGCCCTGGAGACACAGTCTGCAATGCTACGAGAATTAAGATGACACATCCCCTCCCTTAAACGTCCTTGGTGTGATAGTAGAGATGATGAAAAATTAATATACTGAAGACAACTGTACATAAAATTATATTAATACCTTGTCAACCCTAAGATTATGTTTGCAATGTTTGTCTTTCTTTAGGTCAAGTCAAGTATGAAACGGGTGTTTCATTTGACTCGAAATAACTAATATGAGTAATGTTGGCAACGACAAATCAGACAAAAATCTCCCTAGAATACCCCAGAATATTGGCGAAAAATAGAGCCAGTTCTATTTCAAAAATAACTTGATCAATTATTGGTCAAGAAAAAATTGTGGAAATTGTATTACACACATCAATAAATTGAAGATCAAATTTTAGAAATTATTGACCAATAAATTGTATCCTGTAATAATAATAATAATAATAATAATAATAATAATAATAATAATTTATTGCCCAACAGATTGTCCATTTACAGGGCAAGATTACATCAAGTAAATAACTATAATATAGTGTTAAATACAGCACAAAAAAAAAACTACATTTTAAGCATAAATGCAGGAAAGAAAATAGTATAGAAATGTATGAAAAAAATAATGAATAATTACATGAGGAATAATAATAATAATAACATAATTAAATTAATTAAATATATCATTTATATGGATATCAGCGTTGCGGCACATCACAAAAATTGGAGAACGCTGAAGTACATTGGTACGAAAGGCTGGTAAATAGAATGTCCTGGCAAATCTAGCAGCGGATCTAGGAACATGAAAAAATATTCTGGACAGCAAAAAAGGCGCATCGATTTTATTATGTAATATCTGCCACAATATTTTCGCAGTGCTAATCTCTCGCCGAGATGTTAGGGAGTCCATAGAATGGCGACGAAGAAGAGAATTTTGGTCAATACCTTGTCGAGGATAAATACCATCATTTTTGAATGAGAGGTATTTCAAAAATCGGCGATGAATTCGATCAAGCAGCAGGCATTGATACGTATAGAATGGATACCATATTATCACAGCATATTCGAGTCTACTCAAGACATAAGCGAAAAATAAAGACTTTATTGCATTGACATCCTTAAATATTTTGGAAATTCTCATAATGAACCCCAAAGTTTTACAGGCCGACTTGAAGACATTAAGGGGCTTCGACCCTAGTCCTAGAATTGTGTTATTTTGCATGACTTTGAAACAGTTTTTCTCATTAATGAACAGTTTGTTTCATACAAAAAAAAATATGTATATTAATGAGTATTTTATAAACAAAATGTCAAGCTTAGAATTTTGAATAATGTAGTTTTTGATTAGATACCGGCACTGCCGTGAAAAGTGTAAAGATGTTCATATTTTTTGTAATAATTTTTTTATTCCGAATTGCTCTTTGACATTATATAGCTTTGGAAATTTCATGCTCAAAAATGAAATTATAAGGCAATCAAGCGCACCGTTCTTGAAAAAAATGGGAAAATGTAATGAACAAATCACAACTTTTCAAATGAATTTCTTTCGAATTTTCGCTCTTTACGCCAGTATTTAGGCAACTTATTTCACATCTTATTTTCTACACACAGTATCCAGAACTTCTAAGAAAGCAATAAACACAGTGGGGGGTTGGGTTGGGTTCAGGTAGAAAGAGATTTGTATGACATAGATCCATATAATCGTGTAATAACAAGAAGAAATCCAAACTTCATTAGATAAGTACGTGTCATATTTAAATTGTAATAGATTCATAATTATAAAAAATTTGGAGTAATTATTCATTGAATTATTCAACTCGATAAACTAGATATTAAATTTGCATCCATACCAATATAGCGAATTAAATACAGTATAAAAAATTTGATCTGTAAGTTTAAAAAAAACTATTGAGATTTTTATAATTAAAAAACACATATGATCTATCATGAGTACAACAAAAAACAGAGTTGGAATTTTGTAAATGAAATGAGAATCAACACGTTATTCATCATTAATTTATATTTTTGATAATTTTGAATAATAGAAATATAGATATAATTTGGCGAAACAAGTACATAAAAAAATAGACAACATATTATATTCATTATTTCCAATCAATTAGAGTTACCAGTATATTATTATTTCATTATTTATTTCATAAGAACAAAAAATTAATATGCTTCGCGGGGCGGTAAATCTCGTACATATCTGGAATCTATTCATTCCGGCAGCATTCCATCGTGATAGAATTTCTTCAATTGCTCCTCCATTTTTTCTTGCCAAAATAAATCATCCCGATTTATTATTTGAACAAACATGTCGTAAGGAGACCATACAACAAAGAAGCACAATTTTCTTTTAGCTATATGAAGCTGACCCTGAATTTGAAACATATAATTGTGATTTTCCTTCAGCATTAACTCTCCGTTATATATTCTCAGAAAGTTTTTTTCATTTTGCTCGACTGCACTTTTTATTGTTAGAGCTTTTATTTTTGCTGGACATTTAATTTCAATCAATTTATCAAGATCAATCAAACCATCTGGAGAAGCAGCCAGAAATGGTAATTTTTCGTCTATCAATAGTCCGCTTGGTTCAACTTTCATCTGAAACTTGTTTTCAAAAGTACTTATGGCATTTTTTTCATTTTGTATGCCATACATTGTACTTGCATTCCCTCTAAAATTGCTATACAGCAAACTAAATACTTTTTCTCCCATCGGAGTCGTGGCTTTCTTCTTACAAATACTTCCAAAGTTTGAAGCAGTACATCTTTTTCTTCTTTCTTCATGCCAAATATCAGAATGCCGTTGCTCTACGGTTTTTTCGAAAATTTCGTTTCTATTAATTTTTATTAGAGACTGGAGGTACGTATTTTTTTCTTTTTCTAATTGTTCATGAGTCATGTCTTCAGTTGGATTTGCTGCATCTGGCCCATATTCCAAGTCGGCATCCCCGCCGCGGTTTATTTTTCTCCTTTTGTTGGATGCTCTAGAGGTTTTGTTTCTTTTAATTTTCTGAATTTTACTTGCATATTTCTTTGTATGTACGCCCATGTTTTTGTTGCCTAAATAAGTTTGTATACTTTCATGAAAGTTAGCAGAATTATGGGAAATTACAGCTGCATCACATCGCGTATTGTATCCATTTCTAAGAGAAAAATTAATTCTTTTGCCTCCAACAAATTTAGCAACAATACTATTAAATGATTCAGCAGAATTGTTATTTTGACTTTCTATTAAACTTTCTGCATTTTTTGCTAGTCTTTCAACTGCAATCATTATTTTTTCAAAAATATCTTTTTTATCCAGAGCATTAAACATTTGGAGTTCATTTGTTTTTGTACAGAAATAATTTCTTGCAGCACAGTTGTTGTGGTCTCCAAATATATGAGATGGACCATTTAGAATATCCTTCCTTAGTTCGCTAATTTTTCCAGTTATTGGAACTGGGGTGTTTCGCCTGTATTCGACTGCCTTAGTTACAGCTGTTCGAAATCGTAAGAAATTTTCCGCTACAAACTTTCGCACGTTAATATTTGTTCGAGGTGCTTTACTGATTTCTTTCAGCTTGTTCATGTAGCACCGTAGAAGATGATTAGTACATTCAATTTTTTTAACTTTTGAATTTTGGCCATAAGGTGCACAATCCCTTATTTTTCGATAAACACTGCTGTCTCCGTCAGCAATAATACATCCATATTTGATATTATGCATCTCAAGGCTCTTCCTAAAACCTTCCAATGTTATTTCTGCTTCCATACCTGTTGACGAACCTTTCCAATTCATGTAGCACTTGTGATCGTTTTTTTGTGCCTCTTTTTTAAAAACTCTTCGTGCGCAAACGGAACAATATTTGTTTTTAACGCCTATAAACAATACTTTTTTAGTTCGTAGCCCTATTATACATGCCACTCCAGATAACGCATTATAATTTGATCTGTAACTTCGCTTGCTCCACGCTCCGTCTGCAATAACTGATATAATGGGTACACCATCGACGTCAACTTCACCAGCTTCTTCTGCAAGTCTAGCCTCTTCTTCTCCGGCTTTCTGCATTTCCTCCCAAGCCGCATGTTGTAGACACGAGGACACAATATCGTGGTGTTTTGAGTATGTTTTCTGTGTCATTGAAGGAATGTCCATTGTAGCATTCATTTCTTGGTATTGGCTGTACCCTCCCCCTGTTATCAAAATTGCAGTTACAGCCAAAGTATTCAAGTCGATGTCTGAATTTGGATCTTCAGAATGCACCATTTCTTCTTTATTGCACATCAAACATTTGAAGCGAAATATGCTTTCTGCTCCCATTCGTTTTTCCGACACAAGATTTACATCAAAAAATGAACAACCAAAACCATCATGTTTCAAAGATTTCAGTGAAGAAATAAAATAATTTATGTCCAGAATTCTTCTACCGGTGACAACTGATGATTCAAAATCATTTTGTTGGATTACTGGCTCTATATGTAATTCATATTCCTCAGTAGAAGATATCGATGTATCACTGATAATCAGATCGATGTCACTTTCACGACTGCTATTGCTATCTACGCCTGTTTGAAAATGTTTCCGAATAAGATGGATTCGGTTCTTCTATTCGGAGAGCATCTTCGGGCGCAGTTGAAACGGAAAGATTTTGATCAGAGCTGTAATAAATGAAAAATCATATACAAATGTACTACTCTATTTGTGATTGTCGTGAGAAGAGTAGTATATTATGCAACAAGGGCGATAAGTTGTCGATTACCCACTTCGTTCGTGCGCTCATTCGCTCTAATGGGCAATTGACACCGCACGACTTGCAGATATTATTTTTTTTATCACGAATGCGGGATAAGTATTATTTTGATCTTGTTTTTCCGGGCGGTAAATGGCTTGCGTGTGACAAGTTTACGCAAATTATACTTGGCGCATGCAAAAGGCAAAGAGCCATTTACCGCCCGAAAAAACGTGCGCAAAATAGTACTTATCCCGCATTCGTGATAAAAAAGAGTGATTACTTTTAAATTTCGTTACCTTTTTATACACTCCTTTTTTTCTCGCAGTTTTTGCATACGGCTTCGACATGATTTTGTTTTAACCATGTTTACTTTTCACAACACTTATATAATACAACTATAGTAAATATAAAAGAAACAATGTTCGCAAAAATTATAATCAATATTACTTCACACCAACAAAACAAGTGATAGAATGACAAAAGAATACTTAATCTTGAGGAAAGTTTGTTTGAAAATATTGAATGCTTCAATTATACCTGGAGGCTGGAGGGATTAAGCTGTAAATTTTTATGATTCATGACCCTTCACAGAAAAGCATGCAGATTGTGTTTTTCTGGTTGTATAATGTAAAGGCGCTTATTGAAAATCAGATGTGGAATTTTAGTTTAGTATTGAACAGCCTTAAGTAGATGCTCCAAAAAATCAAAATTGAACGTGAAAGTAACACCTAGATCTTTAATTGACATTTGTTGAATAAGTGATATACTTTGCATATTATAAGGGAATGTAAATTTATTATGGCTACGTGTAAAAGAGATATAACAGCATTTATTGATATTTAATTTTAGCTTGTTTTCATCACACCAAGTAGTCATCACATCAATATTCCTTTGCAAATTAACAGCATCATCATACCCTGATATTCTAGTGAATAGTTTGATATCATCTGCATATGCAAGAACATGGCAATCAAAGGATTCAATCTGATCATTTATAAAGAGGTTGAACAATAATGGCCCCAAGTTAGAGCCTTGGGGAACTCCAGATGTCAGCATAAATTCGGAAGAAGAATAACCATTGTAAAAAACATAATAAGTTCTATTATGCAGATAAGAACGTAAAAGTTCAAGTAAACAAGAAGCTGCACCAAAGAAATGAATTTTATTCAGTAGTAATTCATGATTAATTGTGTCAAATGCACGAGAAAAGTCAGTGTAAATGACATCAACTTGGCCACGAGTATCAAGAATCTCAGACACAATTTGCGAAAAAATTGCTAGGTTTGTAACAGTTGAGCGCCCCTGCATGAAACCATGTTGATCTGCTGATATCAAGTTACATGTATTATTATAGACACATTTATAAATAACAATTTCAAAGATCTTTGCAAAATTATTTAGTATGGAAATAGGTCGATAATTGTTAATATCTGTTTTATTGTCTTTTTTGTATACAGGTGTTATTCTTGTTGTCTTCCACCTCTCTGGAAAAGTAGACGTTTTAATTGCCAAGTTGATTATTACTGAGAGAGGTTTTGCTAAAATAAATCTAGAGTCTTTGACTACAAAGCTGGGAATATGATCTTCACCTGCAGTGATCTTATTGGAAAGCGACGCCATTATAGAAATTAAATCATTCTCAGTAACAGAACTGATTGTAAACGATGAATTGTAAAAGAAATTTGTCGAAGAATGATTACTTGGAGAACTAGTATCAAAAGATCGAGAAAATATTTTAGCAAAGGCATTGACAATAGCTTGGGGAGATTCATAAATCAGATTACCATCAGTAAGCTTTCCAGGAATACGAGTAGTACCCTGTTTAGAGTTGACGTATTTCCAAATATCACTAGGATTAGTTTTAATATTGTTTTCCACAGAATGAACATAAGACTTATAGGCTTCTTCAATTTGCTGTTTACATAAGTGACGCATTCGCTTGAATTCAAAATAATAGAGATTTTTTGTCATGTTCCACTTTTTTCGAAGTCGTTCTTTAGTTTTCAAGTTATATTTTATCACAGAAGTGAACCATTGTGGATAAGTATGTTTCGAATTAGAATATTTATATTTAGATATTGAATTATCGAATATTTCGTACAGAAGTGCATAAAATTTGTGGAGAGCATGATTGGCATCATTGCATTCATCCAGGCTGGACCAGTCACATTTGCATATATCATTATAGAGTTTGTTAAAATCAGCTTTACGGAAATTATAACGTTCAGTATTTGACGATGGAAAGTTTTTGGATGAATTGTGAGATGAAATCTCGAGACAAAAATTTAGAGCAGGATGATAGTTATCCTCAGGAACAAGAGGATTATCAGACCTCAAGACTGACAGAGTAGAGACAAAGTTAGAAAATATTAAATCTAGTTGATTATTGTTCATATTTCGGATATTATTATATTGCCCAAGATTCAATATGTTGCACAGACTACGGACAGAAGTAGTCTTAGGACAAGTGACTGATAAATTATTAAAGTTTGGAAGATTGAAATCTCCAACTAATAGAAGTAGTTCATTTATAAACAAAGTTTCTAAGGCTTCAAGGAATATTGAAATGTCAGCACTATTTAAGTTTGGTGGAATATAGAGGACACAAAGAACAAAGTTGATCTTATCAAAATAGCACTTACACGCAACAAGATCAATTAATGGCACCAGACTTCTTAGAGTAGAAGTATCCATATGATTATAAGATATATGATCAGCTAAAGCAATAAGTACACCACCCCCTCGACTGCGACCAACCGCAGAAAAATCTCTGTCACATCGCAAGACATTGTAAGTATCAGGAAATAATTCCGTACTATTGACTGAAGTATTAAGCCAAGTTTCAGATATTAATATAAAATCATAGGAAGACGAACAGCAAGAAACATAAAATTCATTACATTTAGTATTTAAACCCCGAGTATTTTGATAATATAAATTTAAAATTGGACAATTGTTGGGCTGAACTAGTTTAAAGACTTAACTATAGTTGGTGTATTTCTAATGTATTTAATAACAAGATCAGATTCACCTTTGGATACACGAGTGTTCAATTCAGTTCTTAAAGCTTTATAATATTCAGTTTGTTGACGAGTCTTATCACTAGAAATAGAAATATTTGCCCATTTATCTGTTTTTCTTAGCTCCCTGAATTTTTTAAAAATATTTAAGACATCAGTCGAAGTCGGGAGCTGTAACTTTATGGGACGCGGACGAGTAGATGTAGCATCAAAACGACCCATACGAATAGGTTTGATAACTTGTGGAGGATTAACACCAGCATCCGATAGCAACTCATTAATTAACTTAGTGTCCTGTTCAGTAATACAAGCATTACAGTGTAGGCACAAAATACTTGATAATTATGTCGCGATAACGAGCATCATCAAATGTTTTTGCCTGATCAGCTGTTTCTTTGAAGAAAAATAGTCCGATGATGCCTCCAGCCCAAAATTACATCAAACAGTGACACGTGTAGGTATGTATATAAAATAATTTAATAAAGTGTTGATATTAATTTAATATACTCGTGAAAAACGTCTTTAAGGGTGCGTTTCCAAAAGAGCGACCTGAAGTGATAGTGGCTAAAGTTACAACTACTAGTGAATTTTCAAGTTACTGCCAGTAGGTGGCTAGGAATTGGTTTGTAGCTGAGATCTAAAGAAGAATCTATTAATAGAGACTACCTGGAAACATGTGTCCAACTAATCTTCTTAACTCATAGAAAGCTAGAATTTATTTTGTCAGGATATTATCAAATCTCAGGATTGGAAATGGAATACCAAATTCAATACAATGAGCTCCCGATCCCGTGGTTGAAAGTGTATATAAATTATAATTCGAAATTTTCTTTTTTCTATCCATTTCTTCAGTATTAAGCAAATATGCAATATTAATTGATTTTATACTCAATTATGTGGTATATTCATCTATTTCAGTAATTATCTATAAAGATTTCGTTTTGCTCCTATAGTTTCCATCTAGGAATAACCTTCACAAATTATGATTTATAAGATTTCATCATATTGTAACGTTATTTATTTTAATTTAGGGAGCAAAAGTTACTAAACACCACTATTTATTATTATGATTTATTAATATAATAAATTAGATAACCAACACTATTTTTAATAACTAAATCTAATTTAAACTAAAGATTATTATACACTACACTATAACTTAACTTTAATTATTTATGTGAATGTTGATTTATTTTCAATAACACAATTTATTTCTATCACTAGCAATCCATAGTATAAGGTCACTGTGCTAAAAACTCAATGATGCTCCTCGCTTAATCAGCGAATATATACCGTCGGTCTCTCCCCACTACATTCTTCCCGCAAACGTCCAGGCTCTTCTAGAAGAACGCTAGAAGGTGCCAACAATTTTCTGGAAAACAAATATATTCGCTTCTATTTCTTCATGTAAAATATTTCCACAATAATTCTAAGCACCAGTAAAGCCGAAATGACTAATTTATAGACCTAAATTCATTACAATATTTTCACGAATTTTATACATAACAATAAATATACACATCTTGTAACTTTTTATATCTTCGTGCAATTATTCAAGATGAAACAATTACAATTTGTTATGAACAATCAATCGTTAATAAACCATTTATTATAAACAATAATAACATTAAAAATTAACAAAAAAGTAAAACGTCAAAGTTACAAATAAAATATACAGAATTTAAAATCGAAAGTAGTTTTTATAAAAATAAAGTGATATAAACTCAAAAGACATTCATTGAAACTGAAAAGTCTCGATCTCAGTCAAATACTAAAATCTCATATCTTGATTGTTTTTCTACAAACAGAGATCTTTCCATAAAATGATATGTCCTAATTATTTTCGGGTTATAATGTCCTGAGTGATATATATATATATATATAGAGATCTTTCCATAAAATGATATGTCCTAATTATTTTCGGGTTATAATGTCCTGAGTGATATATATCAAAAATTATGATAATTATATTCGTACAGTCGGATGTGTTTTTGTTAGTCGGTGATTTTTTCAAAATTTTGTGAGTTTTTTAACTGTGTTTTAATCATGAAATATACCAATGGATTCGTCTCAATGAGTGTTATAAGGTGATTTTCTCAGTTTTAATATATACTTTTGCATACGTGAGTTACTGTCTTTTCAAAAACTTTTCATCTAAGTCACTTTTATTGGCCTTGGCTTAAGTCAGGTTCCAAATTGAACACGATTAATTAAGTACAGTGAACGACCAACTCCAACTTTCCAGTGACTCTCAAACAGTTTCATGTTATTTTTGGTGATGATTTTTATCTAAGGTTCTTTCGCTATGTCCGAGTGCGGAAAGTGCAAGCGTCGGAAATCTGACAATTTTGTTGGATGTGAAGGCACCTGCAATAAGTGGTACCATACTTCATGCATAGGGATCACCGAGGAAGAATATAAATTACTTGAAAAAAGTAGGTACTTGTTTTTCTGGTGCCCAGCATGTAAAATAAACTGCACTATTATTGATAAATCAAAATCCATAAATATAGAGAAGATGATTAGCAATTGCGATTCAAATGTTTCTAATTTATGTGATTCTTTACAATTCGAAAACCTAAAAAGCGAATTCTCAAAATTATTATCTGAGAGCTTTACGACATTAAAAACTGAACTAACTTCCTCAATTGATGACAAATTTAATAATCTTGCGAAAACGGTGTTCTCGCTACCTGAATCCACACCCTCATACTCTGGTGCTGTTAAAAAGTCAACGCCTTCTGTTCTAATTAAGCCCAAGAACACATCACAATCGACCTCAAAAACTAAACAAGAAATTCTTCAATCTATTGATCCCGTCTCCTCTAACATCGCCCTTTCCAATGTCAAAGATGGCAGCAATGGATCAGTCATCATAACTTGTGATAGCTCCGATGCTCCTAATAATTTAAAAAATCTGATTGATTCTAATTTAGGTAAACATTATGAAGTAAGAGAATTACCTGTACTAAATCCCCGAATCAGAATTGTAGGCATGACCGAAAATCTATCAATTGATCAGTTCAAAAATTATTTGATTAACCAAAATAAATCCTGTTTTGATGGCGACTATAAATGCGATGTTCTTAAATTTATACCTATAAAGAAAAAGAACAATATTTATCAAGCCCTTGTTCAAGTTGACCGATCTACTTACCATAAAATCATTGAATTCAGCAAATTATTTATTGGATACGATTACTGTCCTGTATATGACGGTATTGAGTTACGTAAATGTTATAAGTGTTGCGGATTCCATCATTATGCCAATCAATGCACCAAACAAACAGTGTGCTCAAATTGTAGTGAAGATCATCAAGCCAAAGATTGTAAGACCCTTGACTTAAAATGTGCTAATTGCACTAGATCTAAAGTAATATTTAAAACTGAGCTTGATGTTCATCATAATGCCTGGGATCCGAAATGCCCGACTTATATCGAGTCACTAAAAAAACTCAAATGTAACATTCTAGGTAAATAGCAATTACAGAATAATAGTCTGCCTTCCATTTCTTATAACTTGAAATTTTACTACCAGAATATTCAGAGTATTGTAAACAAGATTGATAAATTCTATTCTGTCTCTCCGTCCCTCGATTATGACGTAATTGCTTTTTCGGAAACATGGTTGAATGGGAGTATATCTGATTCTGAGCTTTGCAACAATTTTTTCAACATTTACAGATCAGATCGCGATTTTAGCGCATGCAAAGTTTCTCGTGGCGGTGGTGTTGTTCTTTTTGTAAACAAAAATATTTCGTCCTGTTCAGTAGATCTAAGTAACTATACAAGCATACTTCCTGTTAATGTGGATATTGCCTGTGCTAAAGTCAATCTTAAAAATAAACATTTGTACGTTTTTGTTCTGTACATTCCACCAGCAACTTCCACATCAAATTTTGGTGTTATATTTGACTTCTTTGATAGTCTTCCTTTCTTGCTGCACAACAACTTTGTTATCTTGGGCGATTTCAATCTTCCAGAATTAAAGTCCAGTCCTGACAGTCCCAAGTCTGACCTTTTCAACAATTTTCTGGATTTCTTTGGCGCTAAACAATACAATTCGATTGTGAACAAAAATAATTCTATTTTAGATCTTATTATCTCTAACTTAGTTATCCCTGTTTGTCGATCCAATGACTTAATTCTGGAGATTGAATATGACCCACACCCTGCTCTTTGTTTTGAGTTAAATGTATGCACACAACGCTCCACCAAAAATATTAACAAAATTAATGATTCCTCATACAATTTTAAAAAAGGAGACTACATACGTTTGTATGATCTAATTGGCAATTTTGATTGGGGAGTCCTTAATGAATTTGTCGATGTCAACTTAGCTTGCGATTTCTTCTACAATATTATGTATTCATTTCTTGACGAATGCGTCCCTTTAAAAAAAGCCTACAAAATCAAATATCCACCATGGTTCACACAAGATATTAGATCTAATATTAAACGAAAAGAACGTTTTCGCAAGTTAAGTAACAGACATAAAAATAATATGTACTACGACGAAAATTACAAATTCTTTCGTAGTCAGTTGAAAAAAGATATCAAAGAAGCTTACACCAACTATGTATCAGATTGTGAAAATAATATTAAAAATGATCCTAGAAAATTTTGGAATTTTGTTAATTCCAAAAGAAAAACATCAGCATTCCCGGAAACACTCAAATATGATGATCGTGAGTTCTCAACTCCCAAGGATATTGCGGACGGTTTCGCTGCTTTTTTCAAATCTGTTTACACGAATCCTTCTAACAATAATACCTATAATAGTTCCTCCTGTTGGGGTGACTCAATTTCCCTGAATTATATCACTAGAGAGGATATAGAAACTTCAATAAGTAAACTCAAATCCAGCTACTCCTGCGGTCCGGACAACATACCCAGTTTCCTGATTAGGAACTGTGCTTATCCTCTGTCGAATGCGCTTCATTATATCATCAACCTGTCCATCAGAACTAACTGTTTCCCTGATCTATGGAAAACCACCAGAGTAACTCCTATTTTTAAAAGCGGCGATACTAGTTCTATTTTGAATTATCGTCCTATCGCTAACCTATCTAATTTCAGTAAAATATTTGAGAAAATACTTTATTCCACAATCTATCCTAGAATTAAGAATAAAATTAGTCTTGCTCAGTCAGGTTTCATGGAAAAAAGATCCACTACAAATAATCTCATGCATTTTACTCACTTTGTTTCGAATGCTCTGGATAATAAAGGACAAGTTGATTGTATTTACACTGATTTTTCGAAGGCATTCGACAGAATTGACCACAGTATCCTGATCAGTAAACTCCATTCTTTCTCTTTTTCATCATCTCTAATATCCTTGCTCTCCTCCTACCTTAGTAATCGTAAACTTTATGTACAATTCCTTGGTTATAAATCCGATCCATTTACCGCAACATCTGGAGTCCCGCAAGGATCAAATTTGGGCCCTCTCTTATTCATTTTATTCATAAATGACGTAACTGAAATCTTAAAATGTAATTACTTATTATTTGCTGATGACTTGAAAATTTTCAATACCATTTCATCTCAAAATGACTGTATCATACTTCAAAATGATCTGATCAGCCTTTGGAATTGGTGCTTCATCAACAATTTATCCTTAAACATAAACAAATGCCATGTTATGTCTTATTCACGCTGCACTTCTCCTGTCACTTGTAATTATACACTTAACCACACACTTTTAACGCGTTGTGAGACAATTAAAGATCTTGGTGTCATCTTTGACTCCAAACTAACTTTTATCCATCATATTGTCTATATATGTAATGCTGCCATGAAGATGCTTGGTTTTATCATCCGAAGTACTAGGGCCTTTCAAGATGTTGCACCTATCTTTACCCTTTACTTCTCCTTCGTCCGATCCAAGCTGGATTATTGTTGTATTATTTGGAATCCTCTCTATGAAACTCATCAGGCCCGTATCGACAATATACAGAAAAAATTTCTTAAATTTATTTACTTTAGAGTTAATGGCCGCTATCCAGACAACTCGGTGTCGTATAATCAATTACTTGAGATATTTGATTTACGGAGTCTCAATGCGAATCGAGAAATCATCGCGGTTCGCTATTTGAATAAATTAATTCACGGGGAAATTGATGATCCTCATTGTCTAAGTCTAATTCCTTTTTACTCCCCTTCCATCAACACTCGCAGTACCCGTACTTTCTATTTACCTACTCCACGCACAAATATTTTTTCTTCTTCTCCCATCCACCGAATGTGTGACACATTTGAAAAAAGATTTTCCGATGTTGATGTTTTTCTTTTGGAACCAAAGGACTTTGCCAAAAAAATTATTTTATGTGTTCAGTAATTTATTATTTATTTATTTTGTAAATTTTTAATTCTGTTCAATTACTTATTATTTATTTATTTTGTATGTTTTTTATTCTCTGACATGTACCACTTTATTGTTTTTTTAATGTGTTTCTCCTGTCCGTTCATTGGGTATTACCTGTAGGGCAGTGTATGTTAATAATAATAATAATAATAATAATAATAATATATATATATATATTTTTCTGTAACAGTATAATTTATTTCAGCTGGAGTTAACAAACGGCTGATAAATTCGACTGGCCGTTCTTCGTTACAATTTCCTTGTAGGAGTACAGCACCTAGTGCATATTGACTTGCATCTGTTCTAATGATATAGTTCAGTCGATCATCGGCTTGACGAAGGACTGGTGCTGTAGTGAGTAATCGTTTCAACTCGCCAAATGAAGTATCCTGGCTCTCCCCCCACTTCCAAATACTCTTTTTCTTCAGAAGGTTGGTCAATGGCCTGGCGACTTCCGCAAACTTCGGTATAAATTTCCGAAACCATGAGCATAGTTGCACGAACGATTTCAGTTCCTTCACATTCGCGGGTGGTTCCATGGCTAAAACGGCACGAACTTTCTCGGGATTCGTTTCAATACCATCTGGGGTTATTACATGCCCCAAATAACGAACACTTTCGCAAGCAAATCGACACTTCTTACGATTCAATTTCAATTTAAAATGTTCAAGTCTTTCAAATACTTCTTAATATGATGTTCCGCAAATGTTGTGCTCGTGCTTGTTGTCTGAAACACCTCCCTATATTTGCTCAAGAGAACGTTCAAATCTTCCTTCTGTTCTGCTGTTAGCAGCGTTCCCTCATCATCACGCAGCTCATGTGTTTTATCAACAACACCGATGTTATTCACCTCAAACGGTGGATAAACTTGTTTTTCAAAAAAATAATGTTTATCATCTTCATCGGTAAACATCCAAGTTCCCTCTCCTGGATTGAGTGCAATTTTTGCTTTCTTGAGGAATCCGATTCCTAAAAGAGTGACATTATTCTCAAGTCTCGGAATTGCAATACAGTTAATTGTGATAAGTTTGTGCATAATCTTTATTTGCAATACGGTTTTCTTAATTGCTTCGGACCTCATAATGCCATCAGCATAATATGACAACTGAATGATGTCATCGGTGAACTCGTGGCCATCATATCGCAACAACTCATAGAGCCTATGACCGACTATACTAATTTGCGCACCTGAATCTGCTATTGCGATACCTCTCCTGCCATTGACTTCTATTCCCAAAATTGGTTTTAGCTCATTCTCAGCTAGAAGGTGTGAATCAGTCTGTATCATATTGAATTCTACTGATTTTGTGGTTGGCTGTGTAATCTTATTTAATGACCCAGAAAGCTTACTACATTTCGGGCATTTTGATCGGATAACTCGTGGTGCACCGCATCCATAGCACGCAAGAGTTTTTCGGGATAAGACTTCTTCTCGTGAATTATCTTGATTTTGTGCAACCAATTCCTTCTTTTCATTCTTCTTTCGCACAGCCTTGCAATCAGATATAGAATGTCCGTAGTTTTTGCAATAACTACATCTCATTTTCTTCTGATTTGTTTTCTCTCCTTCTCCGGATTTTCTTTCTGCACGCTGCTCGTCTTCGCATAAAATTTCTTCTATTGCTCGAGCTTTATCCAGAAGCTGAGAGAATGTGTCTATTTCATTTCGTGGTATTCTCTTCCGGATGCGTCGGTTCAATCTTCCATAAACCATATCGAGTTGTACCTTCTCGCTTAATTTGTCTGGAATTCCAGCTAGAATAGCACGAGCTCGACACAAGAAAATATCTGTTGCTAAATCATCACCTTGTTCTAGGGCAAAAAGATCATTATATAACTGATACGCAGGTTTTTTCTTACCAAACGCCTTGCGTAACAAGAGCAAAGCTTCATTCCATGTTTCGACCTCAGCTTTGACTCCCAGCCACCACGTAGCTGCTAAATCAGTCAACAATATCGGAAGCCCCTTCAAAGCATTTTCATCTGATATGTTAGCGCAGTCCTTGTACGTTTCCACGGCACTGATGAAAGCCTCGACATCTGAGTCTCTGGATGCGCTAAAACGGCTAGTACATTTGACAAAGTTACCTGATTGTACGTAGGGAACTAAAGATGGAATTTGTTGTCTTTCATCACTTGCAGTTCTTTGGATTTGTGTCAACAGTTCACAAAATTGTTCATGTGTTAATGTAACCGATGCCATGTCCGCGGTTTGTGTCGTCTTTCGTGTTCTCGATTTTGACGCACTTTTTTGCATAACACACGTTAAAGTCAACCCACTGTTGAAGTGTATTACGAAACAGTTCACTTGTAAGTAACCAAACACAAAATTCAGTGTTCACTACAATAATAATGAGTAGAAAAAGTCACACACTGACAACTCAGAAGTCTTGTAGAAGTAAGAACCATTCAGTTATCCTCCACAACTGAAGAATTTCGCGCGGTATACACAATAAACACAGTTATTATATTTTACTTGTTCACAAAGGCCATACGTTGGGCCGCCAATCTTTTATGTAACAAACGCTTTATTTTCCTGTTATATTACATTAATTATAATTTGTATGACTTTTATGAAACAGAGGTAAAAATTAACTCCTTGTTTTTCTACTTGTCATTCAAAAAGCCCCTGCTCTCCCTGATCTTCGTTTTAGTCCAGTTCCCGGCTGTCTTTAATTTGAATTTTACCACATATATATATATATATATATATATATATATATATATATATATATATATATATATATATATATATATATATATATATATATATATATATATATATATATATATATATATATATATATATATATATATATATATATATATATATATATATATATATATATATATATATATATATATATATATATATATATATATATATATATATATATATATATATATATATATATATATATATATATATATATATATATATATATATATATATAAAACTTGTGCACGTTAAAACTCAAAATGATGTTTTAGTCTTTATTGTTTATTTTTGGCAATTCATGAAAGCTTGTTATTTCAAAAATTTCTCAAGTTACTATCTTCTACAATCTCTGAGCTTGAAATCAAGCAGTTTGGGCACACTCACGAAACAGTAGCTTTCATTTAGAATCAGTTTCAAGTCTGTAAGTGCTGTAATTCCTGAGAACTCAGCGTCATATTAGATAGTCAGGCAGCCAAAGTGAATATATTAGCGTATTATCCTCCGAAAATGCGCTGTCAACCACAAAATAATAAATACTGATTGATGGGAGGTTATATAATTTATTAGTATTTTTTCATGCTCATTAATTCGTATTACGATTCATCTGAAAAGTACGATAAGCTGCAATTACACTACACTTGTTAATTTATAATGTTATCATTGTTCCTAATAAATGGTTTATTAAAAATTGATTGCTTATAACAAATTGTTATGTTGATAACAATAATGGCTGGTACTACGAGCTCTGTTTTTGGCGCTACTAAGAGCGTTGTGTCAAGATGTGTCTTAACGCAATTAAAATTTTCTCAAATACTTTAAAAAAGAATCTTCAGATACAAATTACAGAAAACTCATATGTCTACAAAATTTATTTAAATATTTTCCATTAAAATAGCTTGAATTATTTATATTGCCATAAACTCTTCTTAAAATAACACTGCTAGTATAGCCAAAAACAGAGCTTGTGGTACCAGCCAATATGTTTATAACAAATTTGTTGTAAACAATCAATTGTTAATAACAAATTCGTATTTTAATATTAATAGCAATTCTTTTTAGCATTGTCGAAGTAGATAATTTTCATTCTATCGCTTATAAATGCTGCGCAATTCTGAAATTCTATCATAAAAATTATATGCACTAAGGAGTGGATGGCCTTTTACTCCTTCAAAATCGCTGGAGTCAATTTTCGCATTAGAATTTCTGAGAATTTCAAACCAGACTGATGGTTCAGCCACCTGTCAGAAAAAGACAGTACTATTTTGGTTCGAGTCTATGATAAAATCTTTTAAAATGACTCGAAATTTATTTCGACAATTTTGGAGAAATTATTGATATAACTAAAATTTTTCTCAATTATTTGTGAATTATTCTTCATTGTGGAGGGCAATGGACCAATATAATCCAATTTTGGTATCTTTTAATAGAAGAAATGAATTATATTTCTTCAGTTCAGAATATTTAGTGAATCAGAAATAGCTATTGCCCTCGGAAAAAAAATATACTTTTCGTTTTTATATACGTCCTCCTCATATAATCTATCATCTATTAGAAATTGTTGAATTACTTTGTATTAATTTGATTATGCAACACGCAGCACATGAACGCCACCTTAATAAAATGTTTACGTGTCTGACATCTAGTGAGACAGTACTGGAGTAGATGAAACATATCTCTATCCTTGTACCACTTCTTCTGTCCTGCCAGCTTCAAAACAAATAACCACTTGCTTTGTCTAGCTAGAGTATATGTTGTCCTTCGAAGTGACATTTCCATCTCGTGAGTGAATAATGTTTCCAGATGATAATTTGATAAAGGAGGACTAAAGAGTCTGAAAAAGAGAATTTTCTTCAAAAAAGGACATTTTTAATTAAACGAGATTTTTTAAATATATTTCACTTCATTCTAATAATATCTCGCTGAATTGCTTATTTTTGAAAAAAGCTTTTGATTTTTCGTTAAATAATTATTAAAATCTTCATAAGACATATGTTTAAAGTCATATATTGAAATAAGTTCAAAGATTACACCAACTCGACACTGTTTCTTTCCTTATTCCACTGATTATTAATCAATGAGAACATTCTTTCCATATTCGCGTTATGTGAACTTATGAAAAAATTGAACTCACATATCTTAAGCAGTTCTGGGAAGCATTCAAATTTTTACCATTTTTCAAGTAAATTTTCTACTGCTCGTGTAACTTGAAATCCTAATATTCATCGACAGGATCACCATCTGATCTCGTTTTAAGAAATGAAATAAGTTTACAAAACTGATCATGTAGTATAACATCGTAAATCTCTACATCTCTGGCGCTCAAGAATTCAGTGCAGGCAATTAAATATTTATATTTTAGATTATTTTCGTTCTCTTTTGACAACATCATCCACTCATAACATTAAAAACCTCCCATTGACTCAATCCATTCCATCAAATAATCTTCACAAGCCTTGTAAACATTAGAAAATTGGCGTCTTCAAAACCGCGAAGCAGCTGACGCTTAGTGGCAAGAAATTGTGTTTTTTTCGATTTAAAGATGTATTAACTTGGCAATGCAGCAAAAAGTCACGTGCTCGTCACCTTGCTATAGCAGTGCAATATTGCTGTGTCAATTCTTTGCGAGTAAAAATTTATTCAATCAAGTAATTTGAATTTCATTTCAATTTTTCTCTTCAGGATGAACGGATACATACCGTTTTTAAAATATTGACGGAACACTGCAATATTAATCTTTCTTATGTATAGTTTTTTTTATTCTACGCAAAGTTAAACATACTGATATCTATTTATTTATAAGCTCAATCATCCATTTCTCCATAAAAGCAAAGCAATGTATTTTGTGTCAATTTTTAACAATTTATTACTTCAAAATATGAACGGTGACCTACCCTGAAATTTTAACAGTAAATTCTTTGGATAGAAAACTAATAATAAATAAATTTTGAGGCTTGGAATCAAAAATTTGTCACGCTCATAGATCCTTAAATATACTTCTGAAGTCGTGCTTTCGAAATATATCTTTATTGTGTGTGCTATATAGTTCTTTAGCTTACGAAATATTCTTTTGACGCTCCCTGCATCAACCTTATGTCAAAAGGAGAACACATAGTAGGTTAGGGAGGACATGTCCTTCTTTTGGGTACCATCTGGCATCCCTAGTCATGAATCTTTATTGGAGTGAAATAATTCATTCGTGCTGTCAGAATTATGGATTATTTGTACCTAAGATTGCAATGGAACAAAATAATATTGAAAATAAGCGAATTTATGTTGTACTTTAGTGTAAATCTATAAGTCTTATAAATTAATAAATCAATACATTGTTACACCCTAAATTGGCTATAACGAAGAATTGATGGGTTCTTGCTGGATGGAGGATAAAGGTTATTGCAAATATAAAGAATGCCAAATTTGTAAAATAAATAGATATATTAAAGAGTAAATAACAAAGATAATAGTTGACAGACAAATGAATGAATAAAGCATAATGCTGGCTTTACACGTGCATGTTTCTAGTGGCGCCAGCATGCACGCCAGTGATACTTGCATGCCAGTAAACGTTTACACGTAGTCCCACTTTAATGTCGCCATTTCATTTTCTGTTGCGTTACACTACTGTTACCATCAATTAAATTCTATTTAATAAATAATTTAAAATGTGTATTGAGAAAGAAAAATCATTTCCGACGAGCATTAAAAATAGTCACCAAACTATTTATTGATGATATTCAATTTTTTACTTCTATTTATTTTTGTTAATTCTAAAGTATATGCAATTCTTAGAGACCGTATCTTCGCTTTGACTTCTTCCTTCCCGAATCCTTCGATATCCATTGCTTTTGCAATGTTTAAATATGCCTCTTTTTTAGCGTTCCTATCTTCATACGTTGTTGAAAAGATGCTGTTCATAAACCTCGAAAAATTTTATAATGATATCATCATTCCTCTCTTTTAATTTAGCAGCCATTTCAAAAACAAATTTTACAAGAACACCACAAAATTCTTTGTTTTCAAAATGATGAAACATGCACTGGCGCGCCAATAAGTTGGAGATTTCCAACTTTTGGAATCAATGCATGCTATCATAGGCGTGTTTCTTCGACAATCATACTGTGAATCTCAGGATCATATTCGCTGTATATGAATCATGATTATTTTTTGAAACCAGAAAACAACTAACTACGAATCATGGGTCATATTTTGATTTGAGAATATTTATTTATTCATTTTTGAAAATATATTCTATAACTATGATTTTTGGCGATTTTTTCTCTTGTAATTGGTTAGAATATCAGAATTTTTCAGTATTGAATTTTATTATAATTCATTAAATAGTTTGTTTTCCAAGAATTATTTATTATTGCATGATTATTCGTAGATTCATCCCTTCATATTAGATGCGGGATGTGCATTTATTGTTTTACCAACGATTTTCTTGTTGTGTTCTATCCGCCATATTTCAAATTTACACAGATTTTGTTATTGCAATCATTGTGAACATGCAAAAAGTCCGATTCAGAAGGGTAAGGGAATTATCACTTTGTGATCACAAAGTGAAGAAGTGGGGATAACGAATAACGACCAAAGAAACATGATTCACTTAATCATGAAGACTTAGATCACTTAGATTGCCCGAAGAAACACGCCTCATATCACTTACTCGCCAGTACATGTTTACACATGCAAGCTCATGCTTAGTGGCGCGCCTGTTATGACTGGCGCCATTAGAAACATGCACGTGTAAACCCAGCTAATCGGCTAGGTGCGGGTGGAGCTATCAATTTCCTTACATTGTGATACTTCTTGACTTCTACCTCTTCACTATCTTTATTCTACTGCCTTACTCTATATATATCAAATAAGTGCTGATTCGTGACAATATCAATCTCACCTTGAAAGTGTTGCAAATATTATGTTTATTATTAATACAAATACAAATAACGTAATTTGGAATACTTACATCCGTAGCACTTTCGTTCGATTCGGGGCGAGTATGCGCCGATGAGTGCGTACCGCATGTCGAAAACCCATGTCGTCGAATGTCCGCTACGTCGAAAGTCCATAGCGTCGAATACCCACTGCGGCGAATTTACTCTCACTACCGCTTTGTCTGACTGTCCGTTGAGAAGAAATGACTATACTAGCGATTTGATAAGCATTGAGCATGGCACATCGCGTTGTAGAACGTGAGTTCGGAGAAATGAAGAACTCATGCTTGAAATAATTATTTATTCACTTTCCGTAATTATCAGAGTACTAGAAAATCTGATATCTTGTTTAGATAATGAAACAATAAATTCCAATAGAATGAAGTAAGCTAAAAATATTCACTAGATTATTTCATGCTGTATAGCTCAATATTTTATTCACTTTCCACTTTATATATTCCTCAGCTGATTGATTCCGATTTGCATCTTGATTATATCATGTACAGTAGCTTCAATAATTTAAAATTTGAATATCATAGTCAAAGGACCACACTCATTTATTTACACAGTATTCAAATTAATTGTGGATTTCTGTGAAGAAAAGATCTGACGTGGACATCACGTGACTTACTTGTACATCATTGGATATATATATATATATATATATATATATATATATATATATATATATATATATATATATATATATATATATATATATATATATATATATATATATATATATATGTGATCAAACACAACATCTCATCATTCCACGGCTAGTCAGTTGCTATGGAAACAGTATGTCATCATTCTTATGCTACAACATTCCTAGATACTGATTTCCAGGATTCTACGGCTAACAGCTCCGAATTTATGCGCAAAATTCCAAGATCATCAAGTATAGTGCATTTTCGATTCAGTCGATCTCAATGAAAATAGGATATGAGCATCTAGACAGTACTATCATCTTGAATACTGTATAATATAATTTAGTAAAATAATTGCAAATGACGGGAAGTTCTTGGCTCAGTTGTATTATTCATTCAAGATACGGGTTCTGATTTTACAGATGAGTAATTTTTATTTCTCAATACATCATTTGAATGTGGAGAAATATATTCCGAGTTCCTTAACCTCAATTTAAATTTCGAGTTTAACTATTCGATTGTAAGAGGCTGAATGCATTATTCAGAGTAAATGTCAGCATTACTGCAAAAATATTTGTCCTTCAGTAATATTCTTAACGATTTGCTACTAAATTGTCATAATTTCCCGAAGTTTTGCAATATTGCAAATTATTTGTTAGAGCACTACACTGTTGTGAGAGGTTTGGGAATTAGGAATTTTGAAATTTCAAACAAAAATGAAACCACCAGCTACAATTTCAAATGAGGTAACAAAAAAAATACAAGGAGCAAGTAATTGTGTTTCACTCGATTTGAACTGTTTTTTGAATTTTTATTGTATTTTCTATGATTACCTTAAGTGCTTATTATTATTTATTATGCAACCTGCTTTGACCAAAGCCGATATTTAGGTACTTACCTAGGTACCTATTTGTTTAAATCATTATACTACCTACTTTAACTTCATGATTTGAATACTGAACATTTGCAGATTTTGTGTAGAAAATTAATGCAAGCAGATAAATTTCTTAAAGAACAAGATGCACAACTGCCTGCTATTTTAATTTTGTTATTATTCATCTGGAAACCTACATAATTAACTCAGAATCATAAAAATAAGGATATTAAACGTTTCACAGATTTGTCAGTGGGCTCCAAGATGGCGGATGAGTCAGCTAAAAGACTCCTATGACGTCATCTAAACAAGAGGCTATCTTGCAGAAGTCATATTTGCTACCTTATATGTAATACTCCTATATTGCTAGTTGGTTACGCGGAACCGGCGAAAACATTACGGTTCAGACAATTATACGTCTATCTCTTTTTACTCTACCACGAACCTTGTGAGTATGCCTGAGAATTGAGCAACTTTGTGCAATTGGTGCAAGCGTCATCCATCTTTGGAAACAACCTTTCAAATATCGATCGAAGCCGCGACGCTTGCGCACAACGAGTCAATTAAGGATTTGCTGTCGCACTTCCTCCGTGATACCTCCACTTATGGGGACTAGCAATATAGGAGTATTACATGTATGTTTGCTGCAATCAAGGGAGGGAGAGCGTTAAACGTGCAATTTTTACCACAAAAAAAAATGATCGAATATAGTTCTGCAAATTGGTATACAGTTTTATTCCCTGCTAATATACTTTTAAAAAAAATTTCCAGAAATGTAGAGGGTAATAGTCCGTGAGACAGCGCCTAGATTTTTTGTTGATTACCGCTCATTTGAAACTTAGTGAGTGGCTTCATTGTGATGAGTCCGACAACTTTTTCATTTCGCAAAATTCTAGATTTGGGGGCGTTTTCCAGCGAGGGCTAATTAATTGAAAGAATATTGCTGTAATACTGATCTGTACACTAATCGGAAGATTTTTTGATAATAAAATGAAGGAAAAATATTGTCCGACATGAATATTGAGGCTACCGGTGAATCCGACAAGCCGCACTTGTCATAAGTATGTTGATACTAATGGTAAGTATGTTGGTACTTATGACAAGTCGGACTCACCGGTAGCCTCAATATTCATGTCGGACAATATTTTTCCTTCATTTTATTATCAAAAAATCTTTCGATTAGTGTAAAGAGCAGTATCACGGTAATATTCTTTCAATTAATTAGCCCTCGCGGGTAAACGCCCCCAAATCTAGAATTTTGCCAAATGAAAAAGTTGTCGGACTCATCACAATGAAGCCACTCACAAAGTTTCAAGTGAGCGGTAATCAACAAAAAATTTATGCGCTGTCTCACGGACTATAAAGTAACTTTTCCCATAAGCGATAAAGCGGTATCGAAAGGGTCGAAATCGACCAACCTAAAATTTAGTTCTGTAACCTTCTGTACATCAAGATAACAATACAAAAAACTTATATATCAATTTGCAGAAGCCAAAAATAATAAGTGACTAAAAAAATCATTTAAAACCGTGCGTACGAATTTTTCTGACTCTGTTGATTCTTAATAATGCGAATCTTTTTTAACTAATGAATGATCAAATATAGCTCTGCAAATTGTTTTCTCTGTATATTAAATTTATAGTTAAAGTGTAATTTAATTTGCAGAAATCAAAAGTAAAGATAATTGAACAGATTAGCCATTGATTATCAGTTTTGTTACTTTTATTAACTGCAAATATCGGTTTTAAGTGCCTTTGGAATATTAATTATGTGATGCTAGAGTAATAATTAATTTGAAAAGAATCTGAATCTAAGTACTAAATGTATCCTCCTAAAATAGTTTTCATCAAAATATTGTTTCAAAGTCAATACATATTAGTGCCAATTCACAATGTGCGTAAACGTAAGGAGTACATAAGATCATAATCGTAAGAAATTATGTATGTTCACAGTGGTCGTAACGTAAAATATTAAAATAAAGTGTTTTTTTCATTTTACGTTGGTACAAATTAGGGTTATTGATGTATTGTGTTGGTTTCTCTGACTGTCATTTTCAAATATTCTGTTGATTTCGATTCTGTTTCGTGTTTAATGTTTTTCTTTGGTTTCACTTTTATTAGTTTAGAGTTTAGTTTGTTTTGTTTTATTGTCTGATGTCTGAAAAAGATCTTGCGATTGTTTCATTATTATTTAAACTGCGTTATAAAAGTCGCCAACGAGAGAAATATTAAGACGAGGAAGAAATTCTTGTTTTTTTTTTATTAATAATTCTATGTCAATCATATTTGAAGCATGTTTCGATCCAAGGTGTTGTTCTGTCAGATGAAAACATGTGTTTAAAGTGTGTCAGTTGTTTCATACGTAAACTTAACATAAAGTTGAATTTATCTCAACTTTACGTTTTCGTTACGTATCTCTTATGTCAATACATAGACGTAAGAAATACGTAAGAGCATTGTGAACACGGGCATTGAAATACAGTAGCTCAACTTTATGTTTATGTTTACGGTTACGCACTCCTTACGTTTACGTACATTGTGAATTGGCACTTACACATCAATATTTACTTCTGTTAATATCTGTGGGATATTCCCGACTAAAATTATCTCGACGACATCTTGCGGTGGAATTGCGAACTATTAAGTGACGTATTGGGTAGTTATAAACATAAGCGCGTGTATTATTTTGTCCAGCTGTTTTTGGTATGTTATAAGCTTTATTGACTTTTTCCTAATTCATATTATCCTTTCATATTTCACCATATATTTAAAATGAGAAAATATTGTTATTCATTAATATTGTTCCTTGTTCATCTATTTTATTCCTGACCTCTTATGTGATTCTTTTCTATTCTTTCCATACTACAGTGTATATTATATTGAGAAAAATGAATATTTTTGAAGACGTTTTCAATTTGATCTATAAATACCTAATTTTGATAATTATTGTTTCTTCATCTTCGTATTAAAAAGGTTCCTGGTACTTTCAAAATTTATATCACAAATTGTTGGGTTTACGATTGTCATTCTGAAAGAAGTAAGAATCCTAATTTAAATTTCCATACATTTTCGAAAAATGGTCAAAAAAAGTTATAATTATCGAAGAATATAGGAATTAGTGAATAGAAGAAAAGCCTGGATTTTGAAAATATGCACTGGCAAACAAAAAATTGTAAAGAAAATCATAAAAAACAGATAAAAAAGCCACTCATTTCCTTCAATGGAAAAATATAAACTATTATAGAACCTCGATAAAAAAAATTTGAACAGCAGCAATACATTGGCGTTTGCCACCTTCTCCAGCCTTGCAGGTACATTGAAAATTATCTATATCCATGCAATCACTGGCTGGTACCACGAGCTCTGTTTCTGGCGCTACTAAGAGCGTTGTTTCAAGATGTGTTTTAACGCAATTAGAATTTTCCCAAATACTTTAGAAAATAATCTTTAGATACAAATTACGGAAAACACATATTTCTACAAAGGTTATTTGAATATTTTCCTTTAAAATAGCTTGAAATATTTATATTGCCTTAAAACGCTTCTTAAAATAACGCTGCTAGTATAGCCAAAAACAGAATTTGTGGTACCAGCCACTGTCTTTAAATATTATTTGACCTGTAATTTCTTGTGGCTGGGCCATCAAAGCACTCATTTGCAAACAAAGAGCAAATACATCATATTTGTGATGCCATATGAAACTAACAAGTCGTTATTTTTTTCTCGATGATAAATGCATCTATCGTTCCAAGAACATGGACATGATTATTTGTAAATTAAAATATTTTAAAACATTTGACACACAAAATTGAATTCATAAAATAAAAATCTGATTTACAAATTTACTAATGCAACCAAGAAAAATGCAATGAATCTTTTCAAAAAATGTAATAAAAATTGCTCAGATACCATATAATCAAATAACCGACAGACTGAGAGTACGTCACATTCAACGATACTGAAGTAAGAAGATAGGAATCAGCAATGTTATAGCTTGATACACGATTAGCAGCTCCAGCTCGTATTTTTGATCGAACTAATATGAGCTGCGCGGGAAGTTTGAATGAGTAAAACTGAATTTTCTACTCACTGAATATGGTTTTCAAAATTAAATTTTTAAAACCATATTCAGGAAGTTGAAAATTCAGTATTACTCAGTATTTAGCAGAAGTTTAAGATTTATTCAATTAAGTAAGTGAATAATTGAGATATGGAGACAGAAAAAATTTTATTGTTCAGATCTATGATAAAAATAATTGGTTCTACTCTTATATTGTTAGCAAAATATGCAATAATAATAGCATTCATCATTCGAAAGACTTATTTTCAGGAATATATGATCTTGATTTGAAAATGGTACCTTTTTTTTTTAATTGTATTATTCTGCTTACAATATTTACATATAGAATACAAAATGGAATATATTATAAATATAATTGGCATCTACAAATGAATTTAATATAGAACTGAGAAAATCTATACCGTTAGTAAAAAAGTTAGAACTGTTTGTTCATTTTGTTAATACAAAAAGTACTTCTTTCATAGTAGAAGATTTTTGAACATAAAATTTAAAGAAATATAGATATGTTAACATAGAAGCAGTCACAAATAATAGAACATTGCTATAACTTGCACTGGATAAGTCTTAATTCATATTCCAGAAATGAAGAATAATAAATTCAACTGGCAGTAGTACTATTGGTGATGGAACAATAATTCTGGGATAAGCTCTATAGGGGCAGCTTTCATGAAAACTTGCTGCATATGTGAAGACTTTTCGTAGCAACTGCTCTATAATAAAGTGAGTACCATATTTGATGTATTGGTTCTTCAAAAGCACTTGGCAAAGCTAGCTTTATATACGGAGACTTTTTCCTGGCTATTCACGGGTGAAGCGAAAGGTGTTCGTCTTTTGAAAAATTTTGGAGCTGGAAATGAATGAACAATTAGGATTATTCAATTGTGTTTAAAATTATGATGTACATACTATACCATCACGATATTTGATCATTTATAAGTTGAAAAAGAATCGCATTATTAAGAATCAAAAGAGTTAGAAAAACTCGTGCTCACGTTTTTAAATATTTTTTTAATCACTTATCGTCATTTTTTGTTTCTGTAAATTGACATATAAATTTTTTGTAAATATTGTTATCTTGATATACAGAAATTTGCAGAACTATATTAAATGTTGGCCGACTTCGACCCTTTTGATACCGCTTTGTCGCTTCTGGTAGAAGTTAGTTTACCACCTACATTTCTGGGAGCATTTTTTCAAATTATATTGTCAGGAAATAAAACTATATACCAATTTGCAGAACTATATTTGATAAATTTTTTTTTGTGATAAGAATTGCACGTTTAATTCTTTCCTCCTCTTGATTGCAGCAAATATGACTTCTGCGAGGTGGCCTCTTGCTTAGATGACGTCATAGGAATCTTATGAGAAAGAATCGCCACTATATTCGATCAGTTCACATTTTTGTAGCCAGCTCTTGGACTATTACTGATTTATGAATTTATATGTCTTATAGATCCACATAGAATTGCAACATTGATTTCTTCACTTTTTAAGAAATATATAAAAGTTATTGAGAATACAATTATCAAAAGGCGAGCAGAGCACAAGTGTTTTTGTTACTCTGTGGCATATAAGAATAGTTTCTCCTGTGCAACTTCCGGCAAATTAAAATTTAAAAATCATGTTCAAAATATTGATGTTCTTACTGATACATTAAAATCAAGAAATACATTTTTATTGCGCAGTTTGTTATAGTAGCTTTTTTTTTGCACCAGAAATTATGTCAAAAACTGTCACTTTTCGTGAAATTATAGATGTATATTATATTTTTGTTGAGTTTTTCGTTAGTATTTAACAAAACAAAAAGTTTTTATGGAGCAGCATTTTCTCTTTCTACCTTTCTTCTAATGAATAAGAAACTGTTTGTATTCATTTTTTCAATTTTATTACGCCTATTGTAATACAAAATATTCATGAATTGTTTATGTGTCTATTATAATTCATAATTAGAAAACTCGTGTCCAAAGAAATGTTAAAAAACATGTTTCATAATTGCAGGTTTTAGTGATTAGAAATGCTAATTCTCTTTTACTTTTGTAATTCATTGGACAAATAATGAAGTATTTAGCGTAATGAAAATAATAAATATATCTGGCAATAGCATTTTATTGTTATATAAATAAATAATCTCATTTTTGCATATGCAACACGCAAAGCTGTGCCTACCCTCTCTATCTCTCTCACACCTGCCGCATTATATTTTAGGCTTCATGTTTTCCAACTGAAGTTCCGCTCCTCTATTAATTTCTTTCGTGGTTCCAAGGTTGGAACTGGTTTTATAATAAGTAGCATTACGTAAGCATTGTATAAGCATTTGAATGATTACTCTACAATTATTATTTTAGAATATGCTTTTAAAGTGAGATATATTTTCGTTACATCATATAAGCCACAATTAGACAGGGCATTCGAAACAGGTTTTTTTTTCTAGGTTTCTCTTTATGGAAAGTGGCCGACTGATGGTCAGATTTTGGCCGAAGCAGAAACAGATTGTTCGCTTCTAGCTGCAACCTTCGGCCGAATGTTCATTTTTAAAAGAAAATTCTATGATACTGGCTAGAAACCATTTTATTAATGCAAATTGGATAAGAACTATTTAGTATTATGCGTGATAATAGTGATAAAAGTACTCAATAAGATTCATATAAAAGATTTCCCAATAGCTGTTACATGTTTTCTAAATGTCACGGCGGCCATGTTTGTCACAAAAAAAATGCTATTTCTCAAACGTTGTGTTAATCACAGTGTAGCATTTCATCGTGGTGGAATATATTGTTACAAATTTCATTGTACATAATTTATTTACACAGGTTACAGTGCCAATATTTACTTTATACACTTATATGATCACTATTTCGCTTACAGTTACTTGTACTGAATGACTCACTGAATGAACTCCTTTGCTAGCTCACGCTCTTATATACCTAAGCCAACAATGGGCAACATTCAATTGCCTAACAGTTGATGCCTGGCAACCACCGAACATCCAGTAACGGTAGGCTGTCAATCATGTCCGACAATTGAATATTGATTTGGTTAATGCTAACTAGGCTTACAGTTACAGTGAATTCAAATAAATAATTATGTGAGCTAACTATTTAAAATATTTCACATTTGTGACAATATGTATAGTCTAATACGTTAACTCTTCATGATGAAATGACGAAATGCAAGAATCAAGATAACATTGCTGATGTGAGAGTAAGTGTTACCAGTAAAAACTGAAAGTTATCGAACAATGATAAGGGATTTTCTGTGGCCTCAGTTATAATATATGGATTTGAATGGTAAATTCCTCCAACAGGACGCTTCTTGCAAGGTTATCCGGTTTCGGCGGCAAATAGAAAACTTCGGCGTCGGCCAAACCGGTTGCTGATTTTTGGCTAGAGCTGAATGTGTGGCCGAAGGTGATTTTTCTGACCGAATATTATAATAGAGAAGATACTTACAGCTGTAAGCTTAAGATATTTGCATTTAAAAATCCTCGCTAGGTATTAATGCATATTGAAAAATCTGCTGAGGCCACAACAGTATCTACTTCGCCGACCATAAATTTCGTGCGGCCAGTTTCATCCCTGTTGCATACATTTGGAGTGTTGTATCAAATGATTGCATATTTCAAATTTTTTTTTCTTGCCGTTGTTGCATTTTCTTGCTAATCTCCAAGTAATTGAAGATAAAAACTGTACATATAAATTTACATCAGTTATAATCTGGGGACATGGCAGTGCCCCCGTCAAGACGAGCTACCTACCTTTTCTCGAAGAGCTTCGTTTCTATTTTAAACCCTCATAACTTTGGTTTGGATTATACCAAATAAAAAGAAATTTCGGGATATGATGTTAATAGTGAAATTACCAACTTTGTGACGTTTCGATTACATAACTCTTACACTTTAGATTTTATTGATATCTAACAAACCACGATTTCGTCACTGACTCACTCACTGATGATCATCAAAATGTTCAGGGTACTTCCTGAAGTCTTAGAAAGCTGAAATTTGGTATGTGAGCTAGTATTAGTACACAAACAATAAAAAAATTCTAAAACTTGGAACTTTTATTTCTCAACCCCTTAAACTAAGGGAGGAAAATTTGTATAAGATCTTCGCAAATTTTAATGCTAGAGGTCTGAAAATTGATATACGGACTTGTTATAGATAATAGTAAGACAAACCCAAAAAAATATTGTTATAATCAACTTACAAAAAGAAGTGAAATCTCACTAAGAATATTTTCATGTAAAATGTTGCCAAGACGAGACCATATTGCTCGCACTGTCAAAAAGTTATCAGATCTCATGTAGAGCCAAGCTTCTAACACTACACGCCCTAACTTCGCAAACTCTACACCTTAGTCAAAATTAAATTAAAATGTTTCAACTCTTCCCAAATGAAAAAAACTATACAAGAAGGATAGGGAAGTTTATAAAATAAAATCTAGTCCTCAATAACTTCTTTTTTCTTATTGTATTGATTGAAATCTGAAAATACTGAAATAAATTGAAACTCATCAGTTACTTCTAAACAAATAATAAATTCATTATTGAACCAGTGGCCCCACAGAAACGAAACTTTGAATTGATATTACGAAAGAATGATAGTGACCACAAAATAAAAATGAAGTATCAATACATCAGTGGCGTGCAGTCCATATGTGCAGGGTGTGCAGTGCATACCCTATGAAAATATTAAAAATCATTCAAATAAAATTAATACAATGATTTAGTGAGTACTTCATTTTGTTTCACAAATTTTTATTTTAAAATTAAAGAAAAAGCTCATTCTATTTATTTATGCAACCAGAAATACAGACGCGCTTCGCGGACCGCCCTACTATAAGATCGAAACGAATGCTGACGCCAACGTAAAGATTTCTCGTTGCACAGGTCTGTTCAGCATAGCCAGCATTGGGAAAGTGAAGAAATGGAGTCTGACAGAGTAAGAGCATACCGAATATTAGTAGATCCCATATACCTATAAATATATATACTGCTGATCTATCTTAACAAGAAAGCGTCTCCGTACGGTTTCTTTTATCTCTTTTCTTCTGCAAGTCTAAACTGCGCATGGTCACAGTCTTGAATTTCATTGGCTGATGCTTGAAAGATTGTGTTCGGGATGATTCGGAATCAAATTTATTTTCTAAATTAAGACTTTTTTCAAAGTGCGACCATGCGCAGTTTAGACTTGCAGAAGAAAAGAGATAAAAGACCCCGTACGCTGTCAGGTTCAAGTCGTTGGTATTGGGAGCGTGCGAAGCCATGGAAGGGGAAGTGAAATCGTCGCTAACGCTAGCAGTGGAGGATTCAGGCACTTCGGGAGGCTCTTTTGTATGTTTCTAATATAAGAAATGCACGTATTGACTGCAGTTCTTCAAGAAAACAAATAAAATGAGCAATCATTGTTGCATTATTGTGAATTGCAAAAATACTGGAAAAAACAACGAATGTAAATTTTATTAATTTCCCGTTGCAAAATGGAAAGTAAATCAAAGAAATAAATGGATAGCTGCAGTGAGAAGGAGAAGATACGTACTGCCATAGTCTTTATTTCTGTGATAAAAATTACATTGAAAATAGCAGACTTCAGAGAGGTCACAGGTGCTTATGGACCATTAATTATTATTCTCAAAAGTAATTGAAAAAAAGGCATTTTTTGGCGCTAAACATTTTCTCATATATATTTTTTCCAATTTTTCTTCTTTAGACTTTGGGATTATTGTTTTAATACCAAAAAATTGTCTCATATCTGTATATCATTAAATAATAGAATCAAGCATGAGTCTAGTTCAAGAAAATTTATTAATGATTTTTTATTAAGTGTAAATGGATCGCTTTGGTATCCTAAATCACATGATTATATTTGAGTGATCATTCATTGGAGGCAAAAAATCTGAGGAGGAGTCATGTTCTACCTATGTTTCTACAATATTCCTTTCAGATTACAAAACTTCAAAAGTTAGTGAAAATTCAACTTTAAGCAGGAGAATGAATATATGCAAATAATATAATATTATTATTCAATTGTCCATCAGTAACAATGGCATGAGGTGTTATAATCAACGACAAATAATTTAGCATTGATTAAGGAGAAAAATATACCTCGAAATGAACAAAATCTACCAAGTGAAAGCAATAGTAATCATATAAGTCCATCAGTAGGATTTATTAGTATTTTAAACATCTCGAGGATATTTTGAAGCCCACCTACAATACTTTAATCAATTTTGGACATTTTAAATTTGTCAATTTGATTTCACAAATATACAACAATTCATATTGCAATTCTGTGAGAATTCATTAATTCTATAGATCTATAAATCCATAAAAAATGGTTAAAAACGCATCGATTCATGAGGATGACAAACCCATTGCGATTTTGTTCATAATTTATAAATCTACGAGTTTTACTGATTTATAACTTGACAAAGAACTGCAACATTAGTTAAGGAATGACTATTTTATTCATTCTATACGTTTTCATTCCATGTTATTATTTTATGATCGTTTTTATACATTATGCCATTACTCAACCAAACTTTCATTGAGTTTCAATCTATCTTTTTATTGATCATACTTACTTTAATGTCAGCCGAACTTATAAGGAGCGTATAATAATAATGAATAAAACTTTTCACTTGCTTAGAATATCCGTATATACTTTTATTGATACCAAAATATAACATTTTATCTTGTTAGATCACAATGTACATATACGCCAAATATCCTCCTTTAGTTCATACATCAAATGGCGCTGCTGTCGCGCACTGAGCGAATATATATTTATAGGTATATGGTAGATCCCCTATGGCTCGCTCTCTCTCGCTCGCATGCAGGCAGATTTCTGCACCGAGGGCTAAACATTCAACGGTTGGCTGTGTTCTTCTTTCAAACGCTTTTTATAAATGCGTTAAAATAGTTGGAATATTGTTATTTAAGACACTAATATTGGGTAAACACTCATATTCTACGTTTTTTGAATTATTTATTTTCCTAAAACTCTATCATCTATAGAATGGCAACTGATAATAAATCTATTATCTGTGATTTACTGAAAAATTCTTTTTGTGAAAACAAGACAAACGTCAGAAATTGGACTGATCTATCAAAATTAAAGGCCAGCAGTCAGTTTGTACGACATTTTCAAATCAAAATATATAAAAAAAATTTGATGGGTTTCTGGTTGTTGCCAGAAAAAGAAGCTATATTGGTGGTCATGCTCACTCTTTGTTGTGAATGAAATAGATAAGAATATTGAGGGAGTTCAAGGGTTTAATTGAAAATAATTCTTATATATAATATATCTATCCTCTTTTCCACCATCGACTGTGCATACCTATCACAGAAAGTCATCGCACGCCACTGCAATACATTCATGTTCATGAGTTATCAATTTGGAATCTGAAAACCCCAACTGGAAATTTAAGTCGCACTGCCTAATTCGAAACAAAACAAAATTTTATTACAAAACCAGTGATCCTATAGTTATGAAACTTTGTATAAATATTAAGAAAGAATAGCGGTTAGTGTGAAATAATATTTAGTTTTCAATAAATTTTTGTTAATGAATTATAGACACAGAATCTGGAAATATCAGTAGACTTATGAGTCGAATTGGCTCTTTCGGAACAAATTAGTTTTTTTGAAATCATTGTGAAATCAAATTTATCTGAAAAACTAATTTTGTTCAAGAGTTATTGATCTAATACCAAATATAAATGTGAAAATGGGAGCCAAGCTCAATATTTAGAATATGCGTGATTGTCGACTTCGCCGAAAAATGAATTGATACCTAAATGGGTGCCAAGTTCTGTAGATAATCCTAAAATTTATTTATTTAAGCTTTTAGCAATGCAATCGAAAAGGTTTCATGAAAATCCATTCAGTGGAACCGGGCTCCGAGATTTTAACATTTTTATGTCTAACGTTACTCCACTAATGCTGGGGCCACATTTACGCCTAATGCCATTAATTAAGGCGCTGTTTAATAATAAACACATTGTCAATGACAATATATCAATTGTCACATAATGCCGTTATAAATGACATTAGATGTAAGTGTGGCCCCTGCATAATAGTAAAACAATACATATTAGACCATCAGATATATCCCATTTTGCCATAGTACAATGGAAATGGAAATATTCTGTACATATATTTAAGGGGCTCTGAAGCTAGGAAAGGAGAAGAATAAATTAATTGACTGAATTTCTTGATTCCCATACTTACATTCACTATTCCAGTCATCTTAAACAATAATATCCAATATACTGTGATTAATAAAGTGATATGTTTGCTCAGCATTCAAGAGACTGTTGTATAAATAATTGATAGCTTCAAATTTTTGATCCCGTGTTTCCAACTTCATTTCATGTAGATGTAATTACGATATTTTCATGTATAATAGCATAATAAATTCAATTTGAAATTTCGTTCCAATATTGGAACATGGTAAATAATCCTTATATTATAAATACTACGCAATGTGATAATTACTTATTTTAAATGGATTGGTCAAGCTGGTGGGAAGAATGAATCCAAGCTACTTGAAAGAATGATTAATTGCCTAGATTCAGGCGCAAGAATATTAACATATGTGAATATATCTCGTATTCAGTGTCCACACTGTTACTCTGAACAGAGTGGATTATTCAGCTATGGTCTTTATGAAGCTGAAAAGATCTGCTGGATTCAATAAATATTCACAATTAAAGACGTAGACTATAAATTTTAACAGCATAAAAGCCCCGCCTATTATAATCTTATATCCAATAAGATTCCGGCGGGTTATTTTGAAAGGGATCACCGTTTTTTTGTGGCACGTTGTGACCAATTGGCACTATCAAACTCATTTCATTCATGCCGCTAGTATCAAAATATATAATAAGATTTTAGTTCGTTTGAATACACCGTGTGTGCGTCGTACCAGATGAATCATTACTAATGGCTTGTGAGTAACAACTCTCTTACAAGTGAATCATTATTTCAACTCACAATCCATTTCAAATTTCAGTATGTATAAACTCTTTCTCCGAATTTCAATCAATCTAGAGAAATCGAAAATGAGATCGGAATAACTTTTATAATTATAATAAGTGATTCATGAATAATTTGGATTCGACTATTCAATAATTCTCTTGGAAAGTTACGTAGAAGCAATTGAATCCTCATGTTTAAATAAAGAATATAAGTGTAAAATCTTGTCTCAAACCGGAAGAAGCTATAACTGTATTACCAAGAATTTAAAATGTGGGTTTTTCCTTAGTCTCACATCTGTAGCAATTTTATAAGTTAATCATGATTCTGCGAAACATTTGAATGAGCGTCTGAAGTTTTACCGGGTGAATCAGCTACAGAAATTATCATGAAATCTTCTGATTCATTCACAAAATCATTTTCTAGTGATCAGTCGAAGAGATATTGAGTACATCAGAGCTTCTTAAACGATTATTAAACAATAGAGCTTGTAATTCAAGTATCGAAAAGAAAAGTGAAAGACGAGTAATAAGAAAAAATAATCAGATTGGAAAGTTGAAAAATGATGATTCATTCATCAAAGTGAGTCAAATAGAAATTGAGACAAAGTTTTCTAATAACCAAGTGAATCAAAATCATTTGTGTATAAGAACAAGTGAGCATAAATCGAACGTTAATCGTTCCGACGGAGTTTTGGAGCTAGTGAACAGCAATGGGAGTATGCGCAACGCAGTGTCAAGCGAAAATGAAGAATCTCGTAACGAAGAACTTCCACATATTCCTCAAGAACTTCTTCACAATCGAACAATGGACTTTTTTTTGGCGGAAGCAGGAAGATCTCTCTGTATACAGTCACCAACTGATAGTACTCAAACAAATGATTCGACAGATTTGGAGTACACACAGCTTGAGACCTGTGCGATATTTTCACCAAATGCTAGGTTACCAATTGAGTTGGAAAAAGCAAAATGTAGTTACGCAATGGTGGAGAGAGGAACATCCATTGATAGCGGTTATCAGACATTTTCTTCTGAAGGATCTAACTTGAAAAGCCCTGGAATTGGAAACTGTGAAATCATAGCCTGTGAAGAAGAAGAGAACGAGGAAGGTGATCCTATGGTGCTTGTACCCTGCAGTAAGAGTTATAATTTAATATTGAATATTAGAATATACAGTTTAAGATTTCAACATATAAAATAGTATTTTCGTTTCCAAGAAATAGTTGCAAATCCTCTTCTTAGAGCATGCATGCTTCAATCAATTGACAAAGATTGCGCCCTGTGCCTCTATGATTTCTTAAAATGCTTCACAAGAATGCAATAAAATTTAAATGTATATTCTTGAGAATAGATGCTGGTAGCTTCTGGATTTTCGAAATAAGCATCAATTTTTATCAGGTGTCAAAATTTTGATCATATCAGGCAAGGCATTATTTTTTTTTCTTGCTATTGCAAACTTAATCCGTTGATACACGTATTTAAATACATGCGATAATATATAAAAGTCTCATATACCACGTCTTTATTTGAATTCTGAATTTTTCTAATTACTTGAACTGTTTGATGATAATAAGAGCAATTCTGTAGCGCAATCGATCGATCATTTCATATGTAGCACTGGTGATGTTTTGAAGAACGGGCGGTAGCAATAGTTTTTGTTTACCAAAAACTCTATCAATCTGTAGTAAATTCGTGATCATATTATAGAATAGGCGAAATTTTTTAGGATACTTCTTATAATTTCAAATGATAATAAATTATCTATCAATGCGTAGCGATAGGAAATTTATAATTCTCGTCTAATTCAACAAAATTTATAATAACCCACATTAGGCGAAGAAAATTTAAATAGAAACTCATCTCTAGGAGTAGGTATCCGTAGACCTGACTTTTTGTGCGAACTATCTTCTTGTTATTAAATTAATTTGTATTTGATCACGTGCAATATATTCTGGACTTATGGGGATATGCTCAACTAAATAATTATGGGACATGATATTTTTTGAAAAAGTTTCATACTTTCGATTGGATTCCAATATTTTTTTTTACTATCGGAGTTAAAAACTTGAAACGTAGCTATCTCATATATGAAAGCCCCAAAATTACATAATAACATATATTTTTATGAGAATGTGTGTCAGGCTGAAATTTTTCGTAAATTTTTTGAATTCTAATTGCAAACCACATTTATCCTTAGTTTTCGGAACACTATATTTTGATCCTTAATATGATGATATATGAAATCTAAATGAGATATAATAGAATGGTGGATAATAATTTACCATCGATTTTCGCGAAAATATTACCTATGTCAAAAACATAGATCATATAAAATAAGCGGTATCAATAGAAATCTGAAAGAAATTTGAATAATACAAAGTATTTGAGCAGTTATTCTCCAATTTTTTAATTTTTTAAATATTTAAGTCATTGATTCATCTAAATATCCGCTCCATATCGTTGTTAATACAAGAGAATTATACAAGATATATATTTTTAGTTTTATAGAGACAATTAACTCAAGTATTGCAAATATCTGCATTGATTTAATTTCAGAAACGATGTCTCACGATATTTGAATCTTAAACAAGAGTTTACATGGTGTTTTGATAATTTTCAAATAATTTTTGTCAATGAGAATGATATAATTTTTTCTGCATTATTAGCTGATTACATTTTCTGAAATATCACCATAATTTGGAGATCTAAGAACATGAAATTCACATATTGCATGCGCAAATAGAAAAAAATTGAATATATATATTCATCATTTGCTTTCAGTTATGTGTGAGAGTATTTATTTACTCTCATATTCAACTGAGTGTACTTCTTTCTCCGATAGTAGTTAACCATATTTATTCATTAATAATTTCGAAACAAATTCAAAGTCTATATTTTCTATATTCTTAGAATTTGGTTTGATTTAGAAAAAATAGTCTTGATGATTTAAAAAAAAAAATTATTCCATATTGCCCAGTTTACATTCGAAAAAGAATGAAAAAATAACCAACCGATTTCAGACACATAAGTTATTGGAAACAACAATTAGTTAGAATTTGATATATTTAGAAAAGATACGAACTCTGACGGGTTTATAACTATGGATTCAAATCATCATTGGCAGCACAAAATAGCGAGTTTTGATTTTCCTATAAATATAATAATTAGCCATTAGCTCAAAATATATTCCAAACTGTATTAGAATACATCAAAAACATTGCTATATCATAACGCGTTTTCGGCAGATTTGATTGTGAAATTATTAAATAAAACTAAAGGTAAAATGGATTTGAAAAACTATTCCACTCTTTCCACACTTGCAGAATCTGGAAGTTAATATGTTTCATTACTATATGATGGAAAATCTAGTGGTTTACACAAAATTGTTAGAATTTCAACATCAACATTGCATACAAATTTCAAAATATTGAAACATTACTTGATAATCCAATAGATAAAACTATTAGTGGTAGATCAGGTATTTGTAAAATTTCTTGGAATCGACCGAGAGCTGACTGCAAAAAAACCTTGCTGATCGAGAAGTAGAATAATAGTTATTTATGCAACAAGAGTGTAAAATTGAGCATTATGACAGGAGGCCAAGTATTTGGTAATGAGGATTGCCGATTCACTAAGATTGTTGGCCGAATGTCATAATACTTGTTTACTCTTGAATTGCATATAATATTTTTCCCATGGTCTAACGGCGTACAAGAATTTGAAACTGTTAGGATAAATACAAATTCATAATTGAATTGTGTATTTATCAACTATGTAGTGAATTGTCCCAATATTACAATTATGGAAATGAATTTCAATTCGTTTTATAATTGATTCAAGATTTTCTTCTGTTTTTCGACATATTGTTCAATATTCATAATTTGTTTTCTTCAATGCGCGATTTGAAATTATTAGTGCCAGCACTTGGATTTGAAAGAATTCTCGTTGGTGTGCTAATTTTATTAAATATTGAGTCTTCTACATACCCTTCTACCACATTGAAGGCTTTCTCTCCCCAATATATCTTTATCTTTATATCTGAAAAATTGGTTCATTTGTTAGCTAAAAGTGTTACTGAGGAACGTCAAGAAACCGTGGCCAATGTATAGACGCGGATCTGTCAAATTATAATAATTATTGGCAACTGGCAGTAAATTGTGGAATGTTTCCAAGAATATTTATTCCAACAACTGCAGGTTTATTTGCACGTAAGGCTGGGTATTTGAAGTAAAACTCGAGGTAATCACTGTCAGACTCATTATTGAGGACAGTAAAAGCTCTTGGTCGTTGGGTCTTAGTTTCAGTAATAGTTATTATGAGAATATTATTTGATTCAACTCTATCCTCTGAAGTTATAAAGCTAGTGGCATCGACAAGCACCACAAATATCATATATAAGTGCAACCTGATAATAGAAATAAATGCAAAATTTGTGATTAAGAAAGCAGAAATGCACCTTTATCATGAGAAATTTGTCATCTGGGGCTTGCTTCAGGAGTTTCGTAGTTTCTTCATGACTGAAAATTTTTTTTGGTTAATAACCAGCGTTTTTTATTTTCAAAAAAGCAATTAGTTTATTGAAGTGTTTGATTTCCACATTATTTTTCACTGGCAAAGTAGCTTTGAGCATAGAAAATGATGACCGGAGTGAAGGAACTTGTAATGTTTTTGCTTGCTCCGAAAAATATGCTAGCAATATATTTTCGGAGTATTTCTTAACCTTATATGATGCATACCATTGAATAAATTTTCCATATCGTTTCTCGTACAATGATCTTGATTTTTTTTGTGATAGCTCCAAGTTGATCCATCTGCAGTCTTAAAAATTAGATCTGGTGGTATGCTTTCAATATTTTTTCAAACTTCGTATTTTGATAGAACTTAACAAACAAAACTACTTGAAAATTGACATCTGTTACAGTCGAGTTACAGTACTATCACTCTAAAATAATAGAACAAGTAATCTTAGGTTACGGAACTAAGCAGTCGCACATGTATTCTGTACTTACCTATCGAAAAACAGCTTCACACCACAACCAAATCAAAGTTCAAACATTCTTCTATTAGAAGAAACATAATTATGTGCCCCGTTGAATTTTATGCTAATGCCTTCGCATAAAATTTTCTCTACTTCAGTCTTATGATACTACTGCTAATGCAATCTATTACAGGATGTATGACCCTCTATCGTCATTGCGATTTCCTCAAGGAAAGAGTCGAAAATGTTTTGAAATATCTGAAAATTATTGAATATTCGATAGATGTATATATTTCAAAACATATAAATCTCCAGTTATTTGTAGATATTAAATTGCAATGGGTGTAAATATTAGAAAAATGAATAGTTTATTGTTAATCGTACATATGTAGTTTAATAATTGTACTCACATTTTTAGGCTGTAGTAACATTTCATATTTCTCGTCATATTTTTCTTTCGATACAATAAATTACCTGAAACATTCGAGATGATATCCAGCATCGCTTCTCAATGTAAGCCAAATAATATCGTGGTATTCAAATTGTTTTTTTTTTTATCACGAAACATTCTCACTCTTTCCTTTTTTTCGAAACTAGCTTCATTGAATTCTATTATAGTCTCTATGACCAAACAAAATACACACTTTCTTTCTTATAATTTCGTTGCACTTTTCGATGGAAAATAAAATACTGACTAATCAAAGAATTAGGATGCTCTAACCTATTGTTTCTTAAACTGTGTTCCGCTGAGCTCTGAAGCTCCGCGAATAGCTTGTAGGGGTTCAGGGGTGTCCTGGAAAAACTATTCAAGATTCTTCAATAATAACGAATAACAGTCGGAATTTTTTTTTCTTGTCTTTTTACTCTATTTTAGTGGGTATCTACTTTTTCAAAAAAATTAATACTCCTTGTAAAGAACGTATGAACTGAACTAAAAATAATTTGTAACTTCTGTAATCGCTTCACAACACTGTTTGACGTTTATGAGAGAATGGAATCTATCAAGAATAAATCCTGTTCACCTTATTCTGATCTGAGTTTAATTCCAGATTCCAAATTGTATGGTTTGTTCAGTTAATCACTGTTGCATAACGATCTTCAGTACAAAAGGAGATTTTCTTAGGTTTAGGTTGCGTTTTATCATTGACCCTGGTCATTGATTTTATAATATATTTATATTGAAAAATCAATGCTCTGGTGGAGAGCATACCTTCAGGGAAACTCCTCAGCCTACGTGATACAGAGCATATCTCCACAGGAAAACTGTAACCTGCGGTTGATGTATTTCACTAAATTAGTTCTTGAAATAAGTATTCAGCTTCTTAAAACTTATTTGAGGTTAAAGTTATTTCATACTTTTCTACAGTACTTTACTTTGAGACTCATATTATTTAACGGATAGTTCATTCTTGAATGTATTTACTCATTCAAAAAATAGAGCCTATTCTTGCCAATGTCTGGAAAACATCACAGTGCATATAAATATAATACAGGAAAGAAACTTTAACATGCTATTTATTTGAAGTACGTATGTAGTTCTACCGTTGGAGGAAAGTTTGAGAACAATTTTAAAAACTCATCATAGTCTTTTTTATTCTATTATGTGGTTATGAAAAATCTGAAGATGAATTATCGATGGTTTTTATTTTGAGTGGGATCAATTCAAAATCAACCCTTAACCATCAACTCATACAGCAAAACGATCTATACAAAACATAATTTATATTAGTGATTATTGTAGAGAGACGATTGTAATCATGATGCGAGGTGCGCAACTAGATGTTACAGAAATGCTTAATACAAAATTTCAATATTCTACGATCGACTGTTTTGAATTCATGCGGAAAATTCGAAAAGTCAGTTACACAAAGTGCACTTTCGACTCAGCTTATTGGTACAAAAATAGATAATAACTGTATAAGATGCCATAACAATTTCACATACTGAATTTCCGTATCCTATGGCTGATTATTATTTATGCGGAAAATTCGAAAATAGTTTCAAGTAAAGTGCACTTCCGATACAGACGATTGCAACCATAATGCGAGGTGCATAGATCAGTCTTAAATACAAAATTTCAACATTATACGTTTGACGGGTTTTGAGATTTGCGAGTTACAAACACACATATACATATTTACATATACGTACCGACATAAGTCAAAATTGATTCAGGCTCAGAGATGCTCAAAACGAATATATCTATCAAAATTTTGTCAGTTTCACAATACTTGTAGTTTGTACTTTCAAAAATAAGTATGATTTTGATTGAACCTCTTCACAAAAAGTAAGAGTACCACTTGCTTGACAAATGGTAGGCTCACCCCACAGTCTAGGAAATGTTATTCACTTTACAAATGAGCACTAAAATAGTATCCGACACACCTATATTGGGTGGAAGAGGTTGATATGTATTTATTTAATTTCATTTCTGATTTTATTCGATTGAACATAATGACACAAAGATTCTTACTAGAAAATAATATAGACATACGGGAAAATTAGTTCTTTTCATCTACGTAGCTCAATTTCCATAGTAAGTAATGATTGTTAGAACACCTTCAGAACGTTATTATCATGCAAATTATTCTAATAATTTTATGATGTTTTTATTGATTTATTGGGAGAACTTTTTGATCTTACTCTCGTTTCGCAGTGAACCAAGAAGAGATGAATGAATTATTATTCTGAAACCAATGGGCAATGAGACGCAATTATAATTAAATTATTAGTTTCTGATAGATTTTTGTGCAAAATTTATATTAACAACTTGATTCAAGACAAGACAAGACCAGCATTATAGTTTTTCAAGAGAGTCTTGAAGTCTTGACAAGATTCATGTGTTCAACTACTGAGTATTTGTTTTATTATTTATCTGATAGCACATCCTTAAAGTGTATTTTGTAGCAATGTTCGATAAAAAATGATTGGATAGAATTGTACCGAACTATATACAATTAAATATGGTTACATACAATTATATATGGAATTCTTATATGCTGCTATATAATTTGATATAGTTATACAAAATTGTATCCAAGCAGATATAGCACATTGTATAGAACCTAATACAATAATATACACCAGTATATGAATATATACAATGAGACAGAGTACTGTACAATTTTTTTAAACTCTGCATACGATTATATGCAATCATATACGGTTATATACAATTATATACAGTTTTGTACTATGATATACAAAAATATATAATATCTCTTATCGAAATCTATAGAATGATACATATTTGTACAAAGTTATAAAGTTATATCTCCATTAATTCGGGAAGCTTTATTCAATTCTATATCATCATATACAATTATATAGTACTGTGTAAAGTTTTATACAGTACAGTTCTTTCATTTTAACTGCTGCATGAGATTATATATAGCTTCATACAATCATATATAACTATATAAAGTTGTGTGAAACGATTTTCTTGAATTTCAACTCTGCGGTTCAAGATATTATACAATTATATACAATCAGATATATTTGTATATTATTGTATAATATAAGTATATAAAATCATATTTCCATTTGTTCGAGCAGCTATATCTGATTCTACACAATTCTTCATCATTATACACAGTTATATAATGGTATATAAAATTATATACAGCACATTATTCTTAATTCAACTGTTGTATGAGGTTATATATTGTTATATACAACCATACACAGATATCTGTATATCATGGGCTGAAGTTGTATATGTGTTTATACTCATATATCATCTTCTTTTCTTCCTATCGGTATACGCACTCAGGAGTCTGAAATTAAAATTGTCAATTACAATCCGTACAACTGATGTTTAACAAATGAATTTATAAAACCAACTGGAATAAAAAATTGTACCATGATATTAGAGTCGCCCATGTCAATGATGGGCGATTGTTACTTTCATTGGAAGACAGAATGAAGCCTAATTTAGATGAAAGCGCAATAGTCTAATATTGTCACATAAATGACTCATAAGGTATTTAAATAGTATAATAAATAATACTATTCCACTGGGTATTCGTTTGCTATGCATTATTTTTAAATTTACATAAAAAAGAAGGTCATAAATATATAATATATTCAACATTTTTACTTACTTGTACAAGGAAGTATTGTGAAACCGACTGAATTCACCTATCAAGATTTTTATGGAAATATCTGTTTTGAGCATTTCTGAATCCATTTTGACTATTTTCGGCTTGATGTCGGTACGTATGTGCGTTCGTGCGTTCGTTCGTAGCTCGCAAATCTCAAAACTGGTTTAACGTATAATGTTCAAATTTTGTATTTAGGACTGGTATAGGGTCTAGTTGTGCTCATCGCACTATGGTTCCAATCGTCTGTACCGGAAGTGCACTTTACTTAAATCTTTTTTCGAATTTTCCTAATAAATCCAGAATGATCAACCGTAAGATGTTGAAATTCAGTATTTAAACTTGATGTTGTATCAGATTGGTTATCTGCTATTTTTGTAAGAATCGACCAAGCCAGAAGTGCACTTTACTTGAAACTTTTTTTGAATTTCTTTCATAAATCTAGAATGATTAGCCATAGCATATTAAAATTTCGTATTAAGCACTACTATAACATTTTATTATACATGTTTGCGATCGGCTAAACCGGAAGTGCACTTTACTTGAGGCTTTTCTCTAATTTTCCGCATATATCCAGAATGATCGGGAGTAGGATACTGGAATTTGGCATTTGAAATTGCTGTAGCATCTAAATGGTCCTCTTATATTTTTGTATCAATCGGCTGTACCGGAAGTGCACTTTATATGTCGGATTTTTTGAATTTTCCGCTTTAATCCAAAACTATTGAATGTAGATTGTTAGAATTGAGTATTTAGGAAGATTATACCTTCATATCCTATTTTTATTGAGATCCACCGAGCCGGAAGTGCACTTTACTTAACAGTCTTTTGGAATTTTTCGCATAAATTTGAAACGATCAGGTGTAGAATATTGAAATTTGATATCTCGTCTGCTGTAGCATCTGAATGATTGCCCACTATTTTCATAACAATAGACTGAACCGGAAGTGCACTTCAGTAGGAATTTATTTTTTAATGGTAGTCGTAGAATTTTGGAAATCAGTATTTAGGAATGTTGAAATATAAGATGGCCTACTGTTTCCATAACAACCGACTTGGCTGAAAGAGCATTTTACTTGACCGATGTTTAGAATCCCTTGGGTAAATCCAAAACGAATAACTGTGGAACGATGAGATTTTGTATTTGATTATACATATCCAATGATATATACGATCAAAGACAAAATCACATCGTATTATATATATTATATATATATCCAATGATGTACAAGTAAGTCACGTGATGTTCATGTTAGATTTTCGTTATAATTTAGTGAATATGAATATCTTCAGAATTTCTATCAAAGAAGAAATTACATATATATGGTTATACATAATTACGAATAACCATATAAAGAAATAAATGAGTTGACGTCAGCTTTTTGAATAATACATTAAAAATGATATTTTATTAAATATGTGGCGCAAGAACATACCACGACAGGACAGAACATTGGAAATTACAGATTATGTTTGTAAAAAACATTTCAGAGAGGGGGATATTATAAAAAAATGGTCGTCTAGAGATGTGAAAGTGAATATGAAATATTTTAAAATTATAATAGTAGATCTACTGACAATTCTATGTTACAAATTGAGAGGTTATATCAATGTTTCAAATTATTAAACGTATCTAACCTAAACTTTTAGTGAAAAATTCAACTTCGAGGAAACTTCTCAGCGATAAATTTATAATTTCATAAGACTTATAGATTTACACAGAATTACAACACTTTTTATCAAGATATAAAACTTATTGAGAATACAATTGTTGAATGTGAGCGAAGCAAGTGTTCTTGTTAGCCCTGTGACGTGTTAGAATAGTTTTTTTTTTATTTCTCCTGTGCTGCTTCTGAAAAATTTATATTTGAAAAACACCGCACGAGTTGCAGATATTATTTCTTATTAGGAATGCGGGTAAATACTATTTTGCGCTTGCTTTTTCCGGGCGGTAAATTATACTTGGCGCACGCAAAAGCCAAAAAGCCATTTACCGCCCAGAGAAATATGTGCAAAATAGTACTTATTTTGCATGAGTAGTAAAAACTATATTCAAAGTGTTGATATTCTTACTGATAGAATAGAGTCAAGTGATAAAACTTTTATAGCGCAGTTTAATTAATTTTTTTTTTTTTTACACAAGAAATTATGTCAAAAACTGTTACTTTCTGTGAGATTGTAGATGTATATTATATTTTTGTTGAAGTTTTCGTTGATGGTCAACGAACAAAAAACTTCTGCGAAGCATAATTTTTTATTTCTACCTTTCTTCTAGTGAATAAGAAATTGTTTGTGCATATCTTTTCAATTTTATTATGCCCATTGCAATATAAAATATTCATCATATTATTTATGTGGCTATTATAATTCATAATTAGAAAACTCGTGTGTTAAGAAGCATTTATAAAACATGTTTCATAATGTACTGATTCATTGCATGTCTTAATGAATAGAAATATTAATTTTCTTCTACTTTTGCATTTCATTTAATAAATAATGTAGTATTAACCGTGATAAAAATAAGAAATCTAACTGGCAATTGTATCTTATTGGGAATATTTCAAATATAATCTTATTTCTGCATATGAAGCACGTAAAGCGGCAAAGCTGGGCTCTGGTTCCACTACCAGCATCATATTCTTCCAAATCTAGACAATTTCTGTTGTTCAAACGACATGTTCATGTCACAATCAACAGTGCAATTGATACGACAATCTATACAAATATGATCCTCTTTGATGCACTGCCAGCATCTAATTCTTCTGCTCACTCTCGGAGATGTTGGTTTACATACAGAGAGAAGAAGTCTGTTCTCGTCATCGACTTCCTATAGTCATGATCATCTTCAACTTGAGCTCTTCCTCGTCTTTAAATTCCAACCACTTACCCTGTCTTACTGCTACATATTCCTGTGTTGAGCCAAGATAATTGGCAGAAGCTTTCCGAGCAAGACTTTGCATAGCATATGCCATTGTAATCAGATCTTCTTTGTGTAGTTGCGTACGGTTTCGTAGCTGTTCTTGCAGCAATTTTTTCATGTACTTCTTAGATTTCCATAATGAAAGCGTTTTTGTTCGTTTAGTCTTGAGAGGACTGTTAAAGCTGTCTCACGGAGCATTCCAGTAAGTACGCTTGCTCTTTTCTCCAGTCATTATTCTTCGAAATTAGCTCAAATTGGACCAAATATTCATTCCAAGCAGTTTTACATCATATGGCGTCGGGTTTAGAGTGAAATTAGCAGTTACTTCTCTCTACATTTATTCTTATTGAATGATTCCTCTTCGGCTAGCTCACGCGCTTCATATACTCTACTCTAACAATGGGCCAACATTCAAATGTATAACAGTTGAACAACAATGAGCTAGCATCCAAATGTCCAACAACCGAACATCTAGCAACACTGGACTAGCATTCACATTTCTGAAAATGGAACATTATCTAAATTGTTAGTGAACGTCAACTGGGATTCATAATTGTAATTACATGAAAATTAATGAATGAACTAAGAATCCAGCTGAATATTAGTGTGAACCAATAATTTGAGATTCTTAACATTTGTGATAGTACTTTCATATGTACGAGGGTACGCTTACTAGTGCTCGATATTTAGAGTTAATGAAAAATATGCTGGATGATATGTGTCATGATCTATGCTTATTAACTTTGAGAAATGTATACTTTCAGCAAGATGGAGTACCAGCTCACAATTCTCGTCAGGTTATTGAATATTTAAACCGAAAATTTCTCAATCAATGGATTGGTACTAATGGTCCTATTTCGTGATCAGCTAGATGGGCGGATTTAAGCCCATTAGATTTTTTCATGTGACTACGCACAGGATAAAGTGTACAGCACTGTGCATCTTGACGTGGAAGAATTGAAAAACAACATTAAAGAAGTAATATCTCATATCGACGGTAGAACATCACGAAATGTTGGAAACAATTCAATTGAAAGGGTTCAATTGTTATTTATCAAAAGGGAGAAGATTTCAACAATTTTTAGAAACAAAATTGGAGTAGTCTTATTCAAAGTAGATACTACTATTAGTATTTGATGTTAGTTTGCAGTTTTAATTGCTTATTTTGAATAGATTTCATGAGTACAATTGTCCCATATGTTTATTTTCAATTGTTTCCTATTCAAAGCACTCTTAATAACAACTACATACTGATAAAAATATTATAGATTTAAAATGCATATGATTTTTATGTATGGTCGTGCTAATGGAAGCGCACTTTAAATATTGTATACCTTATGTCATGATATGACATGTGTATATCGTTGAATTAGAAAAAAATCTATTAAATAGCATTATAAAAAATATACATTTCCATTTGAAATATGAGAATTGCACTCCATACTTTGAGAGACACTGGTTAAATAAAATATTTTTTATGCTCATTGAAATAGGAATTGCTTGCTAATAACCGATTTTGTAGCTGTTATAGTTCTCGAAATAGCAACGGTGGCTCACTTAAATTGAACATTTTGTATATTATATTAAAAATGGCAACAAAGTAGAATAATGTAAATTTAAAACTGCAAAATTGATAGATTGATAAAAGTGGAATAACTGATAGAATGTAGAACAATATGGTGGCAGTTCTCGTCCCTAACGCAGACTTCAGCAAGTCTTAACTGAATAATTGTAATCGGAACAAATACCTACTCCGGCAAAAGTACAAAAAAATTGAAATTTAGGCCCGAGATCAATCAACCTGGTTCACAGCAGAACGATGAAAGTAATTTATTCGTCCAACATTGTACACTAATCAATGAACAAAAAAAAAAAGATAGTCATGAATTATACAATCGTGTAGAATATATATATATATATATATATATATATATATATATATATATATATATATATATATATATATATATATATATATATATATATATATATATATATATATATATATATATATATATATATTAACAGGGTGTTAAAGAAGAAGGGTAAAAAAAATTTAAGGCATATATATTTCGATATGCAGATTCACAATCAAAAAGAATCCAAATTATGGGGGTGCTTCAAGAAGAGTACATTTCTAGTGCCACTGGTCGAAACAAAATTTTTAATGAAGCTAATAAATGAGTTTCTTAACCACGTGATTAATGTTGAATTAAAAATCAATTCATTATTTTATTCTGGTGTTTTGTAATAATTCATTCCTTTATTGAAATGGCCGATATGATTTTTATGTATGGTCGTGCTAATGGAAACGCACTTCAAGCGCGATCTCTTTGAGAAGAAGCCTATACAAATCGCGCATTGTCTTCATCCAGAAAGTTTTCAAAAAGTTTCCAATGGCTGAGAGTTACTCGTTCACTATATAAACGTTATGCCGATACTAGACGGCCGAGGACAGTAGTTACAGAATAAAATTTATTAATTTGTTATTCAAAATTAATTACGTGGTAAAAATACTCATTCATTAGCTTCATTGAAAATTTCGTGCAGTCCAGTGGCACTATAAATGTACTCTTCTTGAAGCACCGTTATAACTTTGTGAAGAAATTCTTTTTGATTGTGAATCAGAACATCGAAATGTATATGCCATAAAAAATTTTCATCCTTTTCTTCTAATAGCCTGTATATACAACTATATAATGATGTACATAATCTTTTTCAATAGATTTCATGTAATAGTAAATATGTCGAGTATATCAGCTTTATTTTTTAAATCAGAGTACATAATATAAATTGGTGATTTTACCAATATATCAGTTCTAGCGTCAGGGTATATTGATTTGTATATATTGTAATTAATTGGGACAGTCGACAATAAATATTTTACTAGTTTCGATGAAAAGATTATTGATTGATTTTCGCGTCTAAGTTGAATAGACTGGAAATTAAATCTGTTTTGAAAAGTTTGTAAGATGTATTTTGATCAGGATAAATTCCGTCATATTTGTAAATTATAAACTTCACAAATCGTTTTTTGTACTTTCTCAATTCATAATATGTAACTTTATTAATATGGTACCATATAACTGCATAATATTCAAGTTTCGAACGTGCTAGGATATTACATAATATAATTAATGTGTTGCGTTCGAGAAAACTCTTATAGTTTCTGATAAATAAAACCAAGAACTTTAAATTCAGATTTTACCATCTTCAGTTAGATCAGATATCCCTAGAGTGTGATTTTCTATGTAGTATAAACGCAATACTGGATTTTTTGCTCTATGCTTCACATTTTCTTGCATTTCTTGTTAACTTAATCTAAATATACTAGTCAATGATTTTATCTAATTGATTTTGCCATGTATCACATCATGAGGCGCCTAACTAAGAAAATTATAGTCCATGAGCTAGTAATATTATTTGGTATGTGATCGTTCCTATGGACTGTACCCACATGCAACAAAAGTTCATGATTGTCTAAAAACTAAATGTATAGGTTGCCTCGATTTTTAATATCCAAAAGTTGTTTAATAAATTATTAATTTTGAACATCATCAATGAATGAAGGCTACCAAAAAATTGTACATCGTCGTGAAGAAGGTAACTATCATATGCAATTGGCATAGGGTTGCCACCCCACTCGTGGTCGAAACCCTTTGGTGCTCGGACGTAAGCAACGTCTATTTTTTCGTTATCAACATGTTATCGTTCCTGGAGGTGAAAATTTGAATAGTATATTCTACAATAAGTATTGGAATGGCCTATATTCTGAACGAGCGAAAAGTTTGTAAACCGAGCCGAAGGCGAGGATTACGGTTCGCGAGTGTGGAATACGCCATTCCAAACATGTTGTAGACTATACTTTCTCTAACAAGGTTTTGGAAACTCACCAATATTTCAAAGGAAACTTAAAAAATTATTAAATGTCAAACGTCAAATCTAGATATGAATACTTGAATTGTTAGGAAGTAACCATGGTAGTAGCCAAACAAACAGCTTCTGATTCGTCGAAATGATTCAAAAGGCTTACGGAATCATTCTGAACGGCATACGGAATCATTCTAAACGATTTTTTGGAATGTCATTCGTTCCAACTTAATTTTTGGTTATGGAATATGCAAATTCCAAAACAGTGTTGGAGAAAATATATTCTTGAATACGTCACCTGACGAGATACATACGGTTGCCTTAATTTTGATTGCCAGAAATCAAAAGATGATCGCGCGCGACACTTTTTATAAATCACACACGAGCCATTTTCAGCGCGATTCGAACGATTTACTATTCTTTCTATCCGAAAAAAATCAAATGTGAATGCAGTTACCAGTAACAACAAGTCAATGAGTTACATTCTAAATGAATGAATTTTTGTAAGTGAATTCAAATTTGAATAGTATTTTTGTCTGGTTCTATAGGTTTTTGTTTCGTGAATCAATTATTACTCAGATGGTACTGCAGTATACTATTACTTCACGTTTCAGCACGTTCGACTTGACCCGAGAAAAATTAAACGTAAATGTTGTTACTATTATTATTATTACCATTATTATTATATATTATCGCCATAAGATTTACAAAAAAAATACAATTGGCTTGTCAATTAATAGTAGTAGTAGTAGTATAAATGTAAAATATTCATGTGAATCCAAAATAATTTGAATTTCTGTTGAACTATTATTTCTGATATACTATCATTTCACCTTTCAGGGCGTTTGACTTGTACCGATTTTTTTGCATGCGACTAAAAACGTGCACTCACCTTTTTGTGCATCATAGTGAGTCCGCCTTGAAAATTGTCGTAAATAAGGATTCTCAATAAACTTTGGTAGTATAAACTTGTGGATTAATAAAGACGTACAGAAACATTTTTATTACTCTCACCTTACAGTTAGAGTTACAAATAGTAGAAACGTTACGGCAACAATAACGCTGAGTTAAAATTGAAATGTGACAACTAAGGCATAACGAATATTTCATATTTTCTTTGTGAATTTTCTTAGACAAATAGTCACTAATTCAGTTCATCCCTTAATTCTGCTTCAAATTAAAAGCCGAGAATAAAAAAGCCTAAAACTAGATTCCCGGCAATCAAAATTTAGGCAACCTATCCATTTGGTTTATAGACAATTATAAACTTTTGTTTTATGTGGGTACGGTTCATAGGAACGATCACACAAAAATCTAAGTAGCAAGAGAGAGCAAAACTGATATAATCAGCTAGCGATGTCGTTGGAGACCCTGATTGACCTATCTGCCTGGCGTCTGGATCTTGGGCTTCAGATCTAACAGGACTAGATTCCAGGTGGTCAGGAAATCCAAGGTGGAAGTCAGGTACTTTGTGCCTTGATTTTGGACGACGTATTATTGCAGGTGGTAAGTGATACGAAATAATAACCACTCACAATTTAAACTAGTCCGCAAACGTGGACTGCTTCGCCGAATAACATAAATGACCAGACCACCCCAATATATTCGGCCGAAGCAAAGCTTATTCCAAAAAATACCCCAAACTTGAACTTGCACATGCAAAAAAACTTTGGAATGAACTACAGAATCGTAATGGTAAGTGGAGAAAAAGAAATGTACGCCCGTCCGGAACGAGGACGTAAGGCTGACTCCGGACTCAAATTTCATTAGCTGTAGCACACGCATTGCAACAGCGACAATTTTAAACAAATATTCCGTACTACGAGTTAATTATTGAAAGTGAACACACCTGGATTCTACCCGAGACAAACTGAGCTTGAGGAGATAAAATAAATTGTCTTGAAATAAGGAATGAAAACTGATAAATTGAAGCCCAAAAATATCTGTTACTAAAAGTCAGTAATGAATTGAATGAAATTAAACCCAAATTGTTTAGAACTGAATTCTGAAGTTTAGCCCGAACAAAAAATGACCGAAAGCCAAATTGGCACGTAACACTTTATCAGCCCAAAAAGCAGTTTTATGTATGTTTAACCATCCAATGAAAGTTGACTCCTAGATTATTTTATAGATGTGGTTTTCTTTCAAAACGTTTAGCTATGACTAGAATTGTAAAGAAAACTGACCTTTACTATTACCCACTAAAATACTGGACTAGGAATTCCCAGAAATACACCAACATAAATATTCTTGATACCATTGGAGCCATTGAAAATGATCTTAGCAACAGGGTTCAAGGGATGTATTAGGATTCATTTGTCTCATTACCAAAGTATCAGGCAGATAGATAACTCAGGTGACAATTTTTAAAATATGGCAACCGTGGGTTTCTGTTGATTCTGATAAAAATGAATTTTCTTTTAAACCATATCTAGAAAATATACACAATATAGTTTGTTGGAATCGAAATGAATAATGAAAAATATTCTTGATGCATTCCTGTCTTGTTCTCTACTATCCTGAAAAAATCGTAGTCATCCATCCATTTCAAGCAAGTTATACTAATGTATTTCGAGGAATTCCTAATTCAGTATTTGAGTGGGTACTTGTAAAAGTTCCCGAGGCCTGAATTCCAATCTTTGCTAACCATTCCGTTATAAAGTTTAGTTTCCTTTGAAATTCGAACGATAGCTGAATGTTCTGAAAGAAAATCACATCTATAAAATAATTTAAGAGTCAAATTTCATTCGATGGTTAGACTATACGTCTTTGGTATCTATTTCAATTTTGTGGAATCCACTTGCCATGTTGTGTCGTAAAATAATTTGATGTTCCAAGCTTATTCAAAATTTCAGAAATATCAGGCATAAAACGGTCTCTCACAGTTTTTTCGTTTAGCCTTTTAAAATTGACAACGCGATTTTTTTTAATCCCAGAAACATCTGACTTTTTTCAATCACCCGAGTCAGAATATTTCATGGTAAATTGAATAATTCCGTGTTTTAATAATCTATCCATTTCTAAGTTTACTAGTTCTTTATAAATCTTAGGAAATTTTTAGTTTTCTGTGGAAATAGGAATATCATCAGCTCTTGATATTATATGTTCAATTTTAGATATGAAGTTTGATTTTTCATTCTTTGAGATTCATTCAAAATTCAAGCTCCTTCAATTTCTCTGCGTTCGGATGTTCATGTCTTATATTCAAATCTTTTATAATTTCTGTATTCTAATTTGGATCTTCATTGAAATAATTGAATTTATATGTATTGTTCAATAATTTTATTTTGTCTTTATGCAAATTCATTCATGTTTGTGATAAGTTTGGAGTTGAAACCTGATGAAATATGAAATGACTTGTGAAAATTGTGCTAGTAACATCTAATATTTCTACCCTTATAATTTATGAAGATATATTCGGAATCTTCCGATTTTCCATTCCTAATCTGAATTTTGAACTGCTCTTCAAAAATTTCGAATTGATTTCTATTTCTATGAACATAATCTCTGTTGATAAAATTTTGTGATGATCCTGTATCAATCAATATGAACAAATTCTGAATTTCTATATAGGGTGATTTAGATATTATACTTATGGCTAAGGATTAGGATCTAGGTGAGGGCTTATGAGAAAATACTTAATAGTCGAAGCGACTATTGAATATTTTGAAGCATATGATTCATCAATCATTTCAATTTCAACATTTTAGAAGCACTTCTCTGTATTTCCTGATTTTCTGAGAGAATCTTTCCATCATTATTCTCTATATTATTAGTTCTCCAAGAATTAGATTTGGTCTTTCATTTGATTTGAAATAATTAATTAGAGTCTAGTTTAGCCATGCGAGTGGAGATAGACATGGGTGTAGGTTGAGATGATTGCGAGGTTCGAATCAATTTCATAAGTTAGTAGGAAAATTTCGATGAATCGGGTTGAGGCTGTTGATACTGACTTGGCCTGTTATTAAAGTATTGAGGTTGTTTATATTAAATCGGCTTATTCTATGAGAATTGATAATTTGTCGTATTAAAATGAGATTGGTTTGGTTTGAATTTATCGTGAATTATTGGAAGTCATTTATTAATAGATCATCACTTAGCTCGACGTTATTCAGTCTACTTATCAGTGATATGGAAGACTTAATTAGATAGATATCTAAACTTCTGTTATAATTTGCTTCTTACAACAATGTCAAATACAAATGGAAGCAATCACAACAGTTTCTTCTCTTGAACATGTTCATCTCTTTCTACAATGCGCTAGGAACTGCATCCATAATATTTTCCCAAATTTTTGGGATCGACATCTAGAATATATGTAGATTGTAGAATTAATAAGAAACAATTAGTTAAACTTCTTTTCTTTTCTTAATTCTAATGCTTGGTTTTAAGATCGCAGTTTGAATTAATTTGGGTTATGATGATCCTTTGCTTGGTAACATTATCAATTTTCTCATATTTTGTGTCTTGTTTGATAAAAAAAATCGATCAGATAAACCTAATTAGGTATAGTCCTTTATCATTCCAATTTAGATCAATTCAAGTTCTGATCATAAAACCGGACATGGGGGGTACTGAACAAAAAGTTGTTGCCATTTTATGCGAAAGTAGCGAATCTACATACACCTAGTTTAGCATGCAATCTTCTCAAATGACATTCATAACTTGGTCCTGATAAATCTGATTGAATTTTTTTCTAGATCCAGAAGAATGGAATAAATCTCACATAACATCTTGGTTACGTTGGTCGTCAAAAAAATTCTCTTTGGAATGTATTCCAAACTCAGATCGCTTTCCTACTTCAGGGGCAGAGCTTTGTTCGCTTTCACTGCAGGATTTTCAATCTTTTACGGAAAATTCAAGAGCAGGGAGGCTTTTGCATACACATCTAGAACATCTTCGCCATAGTTCAACAGGGAAACCGCTTCAAGTCGTTGCCGAGTCTGAGGAAGAAAGTGAAGGTGAGTACCTATAGCTTGATTTTCTCAACTATTTGGATCAAAATCTGAAAAGATCAAAAACAACGAGCGAAGGTTGCCCCTATGTTTATCTGCAAACTCAAAAAAAAAATCTAAATATAGAGATAAAGGTCAAAGAACACATCAAAAATAGAGAATAAAATTGTAAACTTGGTTGAAAACAAAACTTCAAGTCGAAATCTATCAGAATAAATAGAGATAAGAAGTATAATCTGTTGTATGAAAATCTTGTCGCTCTTGTATTTTTCAAGACATGTTACGCAAATATTGCTCCAGATTTCATATGTGAAGGACTTTGTGTATGCATTACACTGTAATTTATACTATGAATGTTTATATTCCTAGTGAAAATGATGGAAATATCGTCAAGATATTTTTCTTTGAAATACATATTTTCTACTCAATAGAATGTGAGACTTCATTTTTACGAAAAACTTCCACCTCTTTAACAAAAATAAATAATAGCAGTGAACAAATTAACATAAGATAGACTAAAAGCTCGTGAGCCCTACTGGCAATGGTTCTCCTATAAGGCTAGAAATTTGTGGAGTGATGAATTATAGCATGCTTATACCATGTCTTGACAGGTCTTAGCCCTGCATTAATAAAAGTTAAAAAAAACTTAGCGCTGTGAGCTTGAAATTTCACTGCGGCTTAGCGTCTTGACTATAAAGTAAAGAAAAAAATTGCCAGGCGATTTTGTGGGCACTAGTACCGGACAGATGGGTCAAAAGGTGTGTAGTATTCATGGTCTGTAATAAACTTTGTATTGTGAAGTTGAAATTTTTAATTTTTTTCTTGAAGATCGTGTTCCGATGCGATGATATGTATAGATATTTAGTGTTTCAGTCAGATCCCCTACGGCTTGGTCAGGGGTGTCTGCCGAGATTGGCTTTTCTCTAACCCTTTCCAAAAAATGTACTTGGAACTGGAAAGGCTGCTTTTTTCTAAGAAACAGTTGTAAACATCTGTAACTAACTCTCACATATATTGCATTATTTCTTCAATATTTCAACATCATCTATTCTTCATTTCAGTAACATTTCTTCAGATTCAATTCAGTATTCATGAAATATTTTGCTCTTATTGATGGCGAAACAATAGCTGTATCAATATGAAATATTTGGAATCTAAGTTATGATATGCTTGTAATTCTTATAAAAGTTGCTTCAATATTCAAAACTATGATTTATGATGCTGGGTAATTTGTTGAGAAAACCCAATAATTGATAACTCTTTTATCATAATATCCAGAAATGGGCATCTAAAATATGTCACGTGAAGAACCTTTTTTTAGGACTCCATACCCAAAGGGTATCAAACTGACCCTATTACTAGAGCTCCGCTGTCTGTCCGTCCGTCTATCCGTACCGTAATAGGTAGACTCTTGAGATTCCACCGAATGTGTATTACTATGACCGCTATGGCAACAAATAATAAAAATAAGGTTAATATATGGACTCCCTATACAGATATTTACGAATAACAATATATTGCTTGAGCACTTCTCTTCCTTTTATCAACTAGTAGATGATTTTGAAAAAAATGAGTGGTATAAATATTGTTCGGTGGTACAGAATTCTCCGCGTGCTAGTATATATTATAATATAATTCTAACGTGGAATATGTAACATGCTCAAAAAAAAGCTAGAGAAAACTTTTTCTATGATGTTTTTACAATCTTTTTGAATTCAGATATGAGGAATTCATTTTTTGGACATATATCAAAATCAAAATTTCACGCGTAAATGCCGGACTAGGTCCTGCAAGACTTGCTCAAGACCAAGACAAGACTCAACTCAAGTTTTGTCTGGTCTTGTCTTGTGGCAACACTATAGATATTGAAAAGGAAAAATCGCAATGTTCCAAAATTAAACCAATTCGAAAGCCACTGACATTCAGATATATTTTATATTATTTTCTAAGCTATTGTAAAATTCTGCAAGTTTCTCGTTGATATTCACCCATCTCCAATCAGACCTGTTGTATCGTTTGTAGATTCGGCTACCTACAATTTGGCCAGGCATCTTAATATCATTTTGAACACGTATTTCAATATAAAATCTAAACACTCACTTAAAAATACTGCAGATCTGATCGATAATCTAAAAAATATAATTGACGTTGACAATGGCATACAAGTATCTTTGGATGTTATCATAATCTGTTCACAAATGTCCCTATTGGAGAAACAGTCAGTTTTGTGAATGATATTTTATTTGAATTACATTATAGTGATGGAATGGATTACAGTTTCATTTAATTACTGCAAATCTGTTTAAAACAGATTTTTTTAGTTTCAATAACAATTTTTACAAACAAGTGGATGGTTTGGCTATGGGTTCACCCCTTTCAGGCAGCATGTCAGAGATCTTGATGAAAAACTTTGAGGCCAGAGTGTTTCAGGAAATCACTGAATTTGAGCCTCACATCAAGTTCTGGTATCGTTACGTTGACGATATTTTGGTCCTGAGGGAAGGCTCTGTGGAACTTTTGCATAGCTTCCATAAGAACTCAACGCGCTACACAGTAAACATGAGATTCAGCATTGAAATTGAATACAACAACGCGTTAAATCTCCTAGACATAAAAATCACAAGAGGTAACAATTTTACTTATAAAATTTTTAGAAAACCCATTCAGACTGCTGATTCTATTCATAATAATTCCAACCACTGCTTACAACACAAAATAGTAGTCTTCAACTCCCACTTTCACAGAATGCTCTCTTACGGCTTGGACACTGTCAACATTGATTTGGAAACAAAGACTCTTAAACAGATCGCCTTGTCCAATTATTTCAATCCTAATATTATCGATAGAATGATAACAAGAAGAAAATATAAACTTCAACTGAAAGAAGCTTATAACAGCGCATTACACATCGAAAAAAACAACTTAAGATTTAGTTTATCTTTTATTGGTGATATTGGCTCAAAAGTTAGGAATTTGTTTAGTAGATACAATGTTGACATTGCTTTCAAGCCTTTGACATGTTTGGAAAAAGAGATGTGTCAAAAAGTGGACAAACTAAATTGAAATGCGACAGGTGTGAATGTTTCTACATTGGCAAGACTGGTCGGAAGCTTACAACAATATTTAAAGAACATGCGCGCGCACTAAAATTTCGAAACATCCAATCAAGCTTCACTGATCATTGCATAGAGAGCGGACACGATTTTGATATTTCCAAAATCTTTGAAATTTTACATACTCGCAAAAATGGCAGGATCCTGGGTTTCCTGAAAAACTTAGAGATCGAGAAGTCTTTAAAAAACCATGTCGATTTTAGTTTGAATGACCGAACAAACCTTAGACACATCCCACTTTTAAATCTTTCAATTTAATCCGCGGTTTACATAACTAGTTCTCACAATATTTTTTGGATATTTTTTTCATTTTTTCAGCTGTATTTTGGATCTTGGTGAACAGACTGAGATATATCTTTTCATATCATTTTTTTTATTGCTTTACTATCGCTGTTTTACACATTTTTTTCACCTAACATGACACTAGTAGGCTACTTGACGCCGTTTTCTTTTGTGAAGTTTCTGTAATTTCATTGTGTGAGTTACCATTGTATAATTTTATTGATTGCTACCATTCCAAGACAGGATCTTTTCCTGAAATTTTTTTCTTGTTCTAAGATTTTTGTGTAATTGAATTCCATGATATGTTTATTTGTACATCAATGTATTGCAAGGGCACATGCATCTGGCTTGTGTTTTATACGACTTTTATGTGATGTGATTCTATCTCTTAAGTTTCTTGATGTTTGATGTTTGGTCAACGTAGCATTTATCACAGTCATTACATATTATTTTATAAATCACGTTCGATTTTTGCAGTTCTGGTATGGGATCTTTTAATTAAAAAAAAATGTTTTTGGCAGTTTTGTCGCTCTTTTGGGCTATTTTTATGTAATCATCATGAAGTACGATTATTAGTTTGGGTGTTATTCTTTCGTTAAATGGTAATGATACGTATCTTATGTTCTCACTTTGTTGTAGTTCGGTATTATTATCATTAATTTGTTCAATAATTGTTGGAATGGGCGTATTGAATATTATACTATTGAGATGCTTTTCTGGGTAACCTTTCTTTCTGAGGATTACTCTAAGCTCGCGAAGTTTTTTTTGGTGAAACGTTGGATGTGCAATTCGAAGAATTTCTTGTTTCAATCCTGTTATCACGCTGATTTTCAATTTAAGTGATTGTTGAGATAAGAAATGTATATATCTACCGGACGCCATTGGTTTTTGATACCAGTGCTTTACTATTGCTATTACTGTTGCTATCTCGAGAGCTACAAGTAATGCGAAATTGGTCAAATTAGTAAAAAATTTCATGAGCGAGACAAAAATTTTTGTTAACCACAGTGATTATCAAAATATGGCATCCAACTTTTCATATTTATATTATAACTTACCTTTTTTATTAGCTCATTCGATTCAGTATTTTTTTCTGAATACAACGATATAACACACTTATAGTCTTATTTGTTGATAATTTTGAGAAAAATGCTAGATAAAATTGTCATGTTTCAATTTGAAATTGATACAAATGGGAGTGCTATGGCAGAAACAATTAGAAATTTTGTATCCTATGGAATGTTGTTGAATGTAAAAGGTGGATTTCTATGTATTTCCTACGTGAAAAAATTGGATTTCATTCATTATGTCTTCAAAAATACCTTAGATGCGGCAATTATGTAGAGAGAATGATTTCCTAATCGGCAAAAATCTCACACTCATCATTTTTAAAACTCAAATAGCGTGCTAACACGGATGTGTTTGTTGAAAAGCGTGTTAGAAATGAAAATCAGGACGCAAAAACAAATATTCTAGCCTATCCAAGGGCTTTAATATGAATGGCTGCTGAATGCAAATCTGTCACCGATTCACTACTTTCAAACATCAAAACTTCACATTTATCAACATTCAAAATAAGATTCATTTTCTTTCCAACTTCATATATTATATCAATCATTCTTTTTTGTTACTCTTCATTTTCACTCAAAAAAACAACATTACCTGCATGTGCTAACTTACGTAGGTACTACACTTCCACTAACATGTACCCATCTGAGCCATTTAAAGCCTTTCGTAATAGCACATCCATATACAAATTGAATAACCACTTAAAGTAGACATACCACAACTCTGTTTCATACCGATATCAATACTAAACCAATCACTCAATCCACCATCCACTCGAACAGCAGCTACACTTCCTTCATACAACGCACGAATTGTACCATTTATACCATACTCAACAGGCACATTCCACAATTTCTCTCGAAGAATACTATCATACGCTTTTCTGAGATCGAGAAAGCCACAGAAACTCTTTTTGTTTTTCTTAAGTGACTTTTCGGCGTTGGTCGACTAGCGCGCAAAGCCGCTTAAAGCCGCTAGGGTATAGTACGAGTAGCGCGCGAGCTACCTGCGGTATACCTGCACATGCGACCTTTTTTATGAGCTCAGAAAAAAAATTTAAAATGCACTTGGTTTTGCAAATATTTTTAAATTTTGATTTATCAAATAACAACAAAAAAAGAATTTAAGCCTTTTTTGAATTTTTATTCTAGCTTGAACCAAACTCATAGAATACATTGGTATACAATATAAGCATAGGTATATGGTACGGCGGATTGATTCTCTTGCAACATTTTTGTTTGTGTTTTTTAGAGAATTGATTAAATAATTATAATCGTCATGAGATGTTACGCAATCAATTACTATTTGTACTTATTCTCTTACAAGGGGGTGGCTAATTAACCTGATTGATATAAATATCACGTGCAATCTTGTTTTCTACTCATTATTAATGTTGATCATAAATTGAGTATATAAGTCTCAATAATTCGTCGATTGCATAAAATATCATACCTATGCGGCCGTACCATATAGCTATGTATATTATGAGTTTGGATTAAGTTAGAAAAAAAATTCAAAAAAGGCTGAAATCCTCCTTTTCTCTATTATTTGATAAATTGAGAAATAAAATGATTTGCAGTACAAAGCGCATTTTTATTTTTTGTTTGAGTGTATATAAGATCGCGAGTGCAGGTATATCGCAGGTAGCTCGCGCGCTAAACGCACACTGACTTTGCGCGCTAGTGGTACAAAAAAGGGATTATTTTTATAAGCTGCGCGCTACTGGCACATGCCCGACTTTTCGACAATCAAACGATGAGAAAATAATAATTGATCATTATATCCTCCCTCAGGTAGAAACCCACTTATTTTAGGAAGTGATAAGACTCGCACCTCACGGATTAAAATTTCCCCTAACAATTCGCCTACTTCACTCAGCAAAATTATCGTTCGAAAATCAGAGCATTCGTTCAAACTGCCTGTGCTTTTGAATTAAAGACAAATAACAGCCTTTTACCAATCAACGGGAGCCATACAACGTTTCAAACAGAATCTAAACAAATAAACTAACCATTCAGACAACCTTTCACCTCTATACTTTAACATTCATTCTTTAAACCATCCAATCCAGATGCCTTTCCATTCTTTAAACGCATCAATTCATACGTAACATCACTCTCATCAATATCACACACAGTTTTACTTGTATTCAGTACATTTTTACTCACAATTGCTTCCCAAGCATTACAACTATTTATGCTACCACTATATAAGCTTCTGAAATATTCACGCCATCTCTTCCTTACATCAGATCTATTCCATAGCAATTCGCCAGTCGCACTCTTAATAGCTTTCACTCTACTAATATTCCCACCTTTCAATCTTCTGACACTCAATCAAAACAGTCTCCTGTTCGTACAAAAATTCATTCGTCAACTTTTCACCCACTGATTCATCAAAACGCTTATTGCTTTCTCTAACTACTCTCTTAATACATTTATTCACCTTCCTGTATTCCATCAAACATTCATCAAGTATACTACCAGACAGATACTTAATAATTAAAAATTTTAAGTATGGTTTCTTTTTCTCTGCAATTGCTTCATTCCAACATGCATTCTTCAGTCGGCAGTCTAATCTACATTCACCACAAATATTTTTTGCACATTCAAGAACAGTGTCCTTGAATATCATCCAAACATCATTTATATTGCAATCAAAATTAGGCTCACATTCTGGCAGAGATTCATTCAGCTTTTCAACGAAAGATTCTCTAACATTATTATTTAAAAGTAGATTGGACTTCACACGAAACAATTTACCAGATCCTTTCTCTCTCATTCGTCAACATTTACTCAGACATACACGGAATATAGTCAAATAATGATCATTCGTATCGAGATTCGCACCACACTTCACTCTCGTATGAACAACTATACAATTTAATCTTGTATCATACACATGACAGAGTATTCTATTATAAGAATTGGAATGGCCCTTATTCCAAACGAGCTAAAAGTTCGCGAGTGTAGAATACGCCATTCCAAACATGTTGTAGACTATACTTTCTGCAACAAGATTTTGGAAACTCACCAATATTTCAGAAGAAACTTCAAAAATTATGAAACGTTAAAAGTAGAACCAGAATAAATACCTGAATTGTTAGGAAGTAACCATGGTGTCAGATGAACGGGTAGTAAATTTGACAGCTGAATATAATACATACCTAGATGATAAACTCAATCGTTTTTTTTTACGTCGTGTTTCAAATTGGTGCTTCACCAATGGCGGCGCTAGGCTCTGAAATCTAGGGGGGGGGGGCAGTAAGGACCAGAAAGAAAATTAGGGGGACATATATTTTTTATCATTTTGATAATAAATAACAATGTTGTCAATATCAAATTCATTTGGTACCAAACAATTATAAATATAATATAGAGTAGAGTCTCTTATAGCATGTTTTCTTACAACACCCTAACTAAATTAACGAATCATATCAGTGTATTACAACACGCCAAAAATCTCACATATAACACGTGAAATAGCACAAAATCGGCGATTCTCACTGTAACGTGCTATAATATAGTCGAGCGTCTCCTACTGCATGAATCTTTTATAACACGGAACGAGTTAGCGCGTGCAATAATAATCATGGTTGAATGCAGATAGAGATTTTTAGATACACGTGCAAAAAAATTATGCTGTATAACAATATTTTTTTTATGTTTCTCTTTCTTTCAGTTTTTTTCTGTCTTTTTCAAATGTGAAAAACACTATAACTGGCAAAAATAGTTGGGAAGATCAACCAGGGAGCTAATGAAAATTTTAGAAGAGTTAGCGCCGCCACTGTGCTTTACGCATCGGTCAATGCGTGAAGTAAGTGTTATTCGTGTACCAGTTTTACCATTATTTAAACGCTTAGTAATTGCATTTCAGTAAATTCATGTTTTCAAGTCACTCTCACTGATCCATTAGTTCGGATATTTATTGAATCTAAATGTCAACTTGTGCTCTGAATCCAGTGGCGTAACGTGGGTGTCAGCCGCCCGGGGCGGAAGAAAATTTTGCCGCCCTTTTATTTAGGTATTCCAATTTGAGATCTTAATATACAGTAATTCCGAAGAATTTTTTGGCAAGAACAGTTACATTATTGTATATTGTACAGTTTACAAATGGAAAGTTATATATATATATATATATATATATATATATATATATATATATATATATATATATATATATATATATATATATATATATATATATATATATATATATATATATACACGTATGCCAATTACATTGATAAAATAGGTATGACACACTTATTATTATATCTCATCGATTGACAAGATCAAGTTATCAGCGAATTGAATAAAAAACGCAAATCGACTTCCAATTAGAAATATAACGATACTGTTCATATTTATATTTTCATTGAAGAATAATTTATGACCTGTTTTCGTTTTTTAGAAATTCTTGCTGATTCTAGAATCTATTTTGAAAATATCGAATGATATTATTATTATTCATTGTGAAATTTTGCCGCCCCCGTCACGCTACGCCACTGTCTGGATCTTCTTGTTGTGAGCTCAATAATTGTTAAAATATAGAAGTTAAGTGAAGAGAAAATTTTGCGTGCAATACGAGTTCAAATGAGCATGATGATCTTCACCCAATAATTCTGAAGACTCGACAACCCTCGTGATCAAATACTTGACCTCATGTCATAATGTTCAGATTAACACTCTTTTTGTATAAATTACTATTATTCCCAGTTCATCAACGTTGTTTGTATATCTCTTATTTTATACCCTTCATCTTCAATATATTTTATCAGTCCTGAATAACTCTTATTCAATTCAATACAGATACAATTTATTACATTGAATTAAGGGTGACTTGAAAAGAACAATAATAGAAATCACTGATTCTCACATTCCATTTTGAGATAAGTTTCAGGGAGCGTACTTTCCCAACTTATGTGTAGAACGGAATCTAGTACGATTTGGTAAACTGACCGGAACCAGTCATAGACCTCTAGGGATTAGGGGTATTTTCCGGCAATCATTCGTTAATATCCGGGCTGTAAGGGTGATATACTGGCATTACGCACAAGTATAGATACTTTTGATATTTTTAATGATATCTATGCTAGTGATTTAGTGGGAATATTTTATTCCCTCAACGTTTGAGGCCTTTTTTTATTGGAAGTAATTATTTTCAGTGAATTAACATTACTCCGTACTTCGTGCTTCAGAAATTGACATCACTCAGCATAAAGTTAGTCTTGCAAAAATTTATTCAATAGTACATATAAGCGTGGATTGTTGATGTATTCACTCGTAAAGTTATAATTACTCCAGAAAACTACTCTCGGCAAAAAGCTGACCTTTTAATGTGAGTTTAATTATTTTTGGAGTCCTGAGAACATACCATACGATAAAAAGATCATTTACGAACATTCTACAATTCTATTTATAGGTTAGCAGAAGACAATTGCAACAACTAGAGTCTTGATCTATGACACTAACATATGTAATTCGAAAAATAAGAACTGTTTCCGTAAATTCTATTGAAATTTGTAATGAATATAATACAGATACCAATTTTCTTGGCAGAATGTTGTTCTGAAAATTTTCAGTCTTAGGACTACGATCGTTCCTATTGTATGATATTTTGATTTTAATGGAGAGAAGTGGAAGAAATTGATCAAATTTCACAACGTCGGTGATATAATTCTTTCATTCGATCTCAAAAAGGACTCAGTTTGCTGAGAACCATTGAAACCACATTAGTAATTCAGAGAGACAATTATTCACTTCGATTTTTTTTTCTTAAAATAAGAAAGTATTCTAAGCAACTACATGAAATAGAGCTGTGAATGATTAGAAGATGGAAAAGTAATGGTAAAAGGTAGGAGAAAGCTTAGTGTTTATCGCAGAAAAGAAACGATCATATTGCTCACTTCCGTCCGCCATTCCGTTTCCCAGATGTTTTCTTCCGTTTGTAATCATTGCAATGTGATTTCCAACTCTACTCGGACTTTCAGACTTTTACGCTGGAATCTATTTTATTTTCTCCCAGTAGCGCAACTGATATGAAATCAATTTAGAGGCATCTTTTCAAAGTACGAAAATTTGATCATAGGAGTAAATAATATGTAATTTCAACACGAGCACACATTGCAAGTTTATTATACTCCAGAGACCTTCAGATTATGACGACTGGTAATTACCAAGAAATTTATTGTTTGATGGATACCTACAGAACTTGGAACAAAGAATAATAATTGTATTCTGTGAGATGTCTTAAAATATATTTAATATTTATCTTATTCTATCTATTCTACATACGTGTTTTCAGTGGGTCAAGTCTAAGATAGTCATCAAATAGCTGATACTAGCCAATTTTTAGAATAATATAGAGAAAACTATTGATTATAGCTGATATTACAGTCACGGCTTGATTCTAACCTTTGAGTGATAGCTATAACAATAATTGCTGTTAATTGCCCAGGGTTCAGTTATCAGTCGTCAAGCTACGGGGACTCTTAGTTTTTGTAAGCGCACCTTACGGCTGGAAAAATATCAATTAATCTACTATAAGTGTCTGTCACACTCCTAGCGGGTGAAAGGTGTGATTGTTAAATATTTTTTTGATTGACAGAGTGCGAAATACATGGTGGGGCTAATTAAATCGACTGCAGCATGAGTAGTAGACAAAATGAGCATTATTATGGGCTCTTTTATTGGATTATTTTATTATTCAGTACTTCATATTACTCACTTTTTCTAGGCATCATATAATCTACTTACTTTCAGAAGTTTTAAAATTAATCTTTGTCATTATGTTTTTCTTATTCCCATCCTTTTTGACATCCTGGGTAACCTAACCTCAACAAATGCAAAATGATGTATACATCTTGCCTAAATACTTTTTATACCCACTTCATTCATAACAATAGAAGTTCTTTTTACCAACTCTTCAATTTTAATGTCTCTCAAAATTTATTGAGTTCTCAACTCTTTTTCTTCATTTATATTCACAATTATCAATTATATTACATACATATTTGGAAAAAAGTGCATTATAGATGACTTAGTCATCGCGCACCCAGCCAGTAGAAGATTATTTTATTCATTCACATTCTGCATGAATAAAATTTAGATAAAAACCTTCTAATCAAAAATGTATTTCGAAAAAATGTTTACATTATGGAATAATTGTTGTGAATTGTACGTAGAGTAATTGCTGCTGTATTATTATGATTCATAAATTTGTATCAAACTTTAGATGCAATACTAGCCTGTAGACATTTTTAAAGCTTTTTTTTTTGTAAATAGCATTTAATTTCTAAATTATATTTCTTGTAAACTTATTTATCTAAAATTGGTTCCTATCCATCTCAAATAAAATTGATGTGATTCATAAATGACGGACAGAATGAAGTTATTATTATAGAAACTGCAGTCCCTCATTTGATTTATTCTTTGAAGGATCTAAATACTGCGAAAAAATGAAAATTCTGATTCAAAGAAGGGAAAGAATCTTTCAGAACACATACTGAATAAAAAGATTCACCTGATTGATATTCTTCCTTTTCTTTATCAATGATCTCTTCTGTTGATAGACGTCGAAATTTTGATCGGTATTACCAAGCCACAGTGTAGCATCGCCGTACTGTCGATCTGAAACATACCATTGCTACATATTTTAAAGTGAATAGATAGGCAACTTATAGCATCTTAAGTTGATGATGCAAGTAGCTGCATTTATGTATTTCATCGACAAATCACTCATTGTCGGTCGATGGACTCGAATTTGTGACCTCTTAGCTGGATAACGTCACAGCGGCTGGTACTGCAAGCTCTGTTTTTGGCTATACTAAAGAGTCTCAAGGCAATATAAATATTACAAGCTATTTTAATGGAGAATATTGAAATAAATTTTGTGGACATATGTATTTTCTGTAATTTGTATCTGAAGATTGTTTTCTAAAGTACCTATATAAGAAAATTTTGATTGCCTTGAAACATTTATTGACACAGCACTCCTAGCATAGCCAGAAACATAGTTTATGGTACCAGTCAGCATGTTTAGATAGAATAATGCGCTCAGCCACTGCAACGGCTGCTTGATGTTTTGTATAGGTTATTCTCACGACTCTTGCAGCTTTGGGACAGATGGTGAAATATTTTACCAAGATAATAAGTTTTAGACATTGCATTCCAATTTATCTAGATAAAAATAAGAGACAATGAAATAGTTATCTATGGATGAAGATAATAGTTAGTAAATCAGTTATCTAGACAAATATTTTCGGATCAGAGTGTTTGCTAAAATTTTACTTACTTCTGATGAGACTTCACTTCAAATTTTGTTACAAGATGAGTAACTTTGGAGTAGTTTTTATGGAATGATACAAAACATGACCATTCAAAAACCATATTCATAAAATGGAATATAATACCTAAAAATAGTGGTATCTACATGAGGTTTCATATACTTTTAACTAGATAATCCCAATACTTACTGGTTACGTTCTGCTTTCATCAATATCAGAAACTTCACGACAAAATAATTCTAATGAAAATACTTTGTAACAGTCAGAGTATAAAATATTGCAAGAAAAAAAAAATGGAGACTCTCCAAATTCTAATATATATATATATATATACATGAAACTTGAAAAAATATATATATATATATATATATATATATATATATATATATATATATATATATATATATATATAGAAGAAGTAATCGTAACCGCAATTAAGTAGAAATTGAATATTATAAATACCCAATAAATATTCAATTTCTATATATATATATATATATATATATATATATATATATATATATATATGAACTATATCCGGCAGAAAATTTTTTCAAGCGACGCTCATGTTCATTGGTAGTGGCGTAGCACTGCTTATCAGTTAATCTCTCTGCTCTTTTATTTCTACTCGTTACTCGTTTCCTTCCTTTCTTCCTTCCTTATTTGACCAGACTTTTGTTTCTTACAAAAGAAAGTGAACAATCGTTTAAGATCAGATAACAATACCATCGATTTATTTTTCTGGCAGGATTTTTCACAAGAATTGGAATTAATTTTTATTAATAATCTATACATTTCCTAAAAAAAATCCTTTGTCAAAGAATCGAAACATCAAAGCTTCAAATGAATATACAGAATTTAAAATTGAAAGTCGTTTTTAATTTTTAATCTTTATTACTTATAAGTAGGAAAAAATTCAAGTTTTCAACTGAATACTTTTGTGAATAGGCGTTGTGAGAAATCAAAAGTTTTATGAAACAGAAATAGGTTCATTGTGTGACTTTAGCTCGATCATAAATTACGATCCACATTTCATTTTCTAAGAAGCACTTCAAGCGAACAAATGTCAAGTGATTAATTGAATAATTTGTTTTTCCTTCTGCAGCCACAATAGTGTCGAAATTTCTATTGTCAACTATGTAGATAAATCCTGATCTAATTGTATAAATACTTTCGATAAAAAGCATATTAGTCCCAAAATATAACTTTTCTTGATAAATATGATTATCAATGACGCTTTTTGAACTCAAATCGCTTCTTATAAACCAGGATTATTCTGAATGAGAATTGGACAACTATACTGTTTTTTCGTTCAACAGAGCGAAAGAATCAACGTAAGTTGAGTTTCGGTTTATTAAAAGATGCCGTCCAACAAAACTGAAGGCCCAGTGCAATATCTCAATCAATCTAATTATCAGTTTTTTCTCGAATTGGTACTCTGTTTTCTTAATCCACTCACCACATATGACTAGCATCCATTTGTTATCCGAGAAAGAAGTTATACTTTCGATGAAAGAGTTTTATGTTATATCAAGTTCAATTATACAAAATGTTTCTAATCTCACCAAGCGATAAATTATCTGGTAATTTTCAAGAAATAATGGTTCAGTAAAATATATGAACAGTGTTGTGATAGTTCATTCGGCAAAAAATCTAGATCAAGATCAGGATCATCACATGATAAGTAATTACATCGGATGAAAGATAAATTTTTGTGATACTATTTTGTCAGATAAGATCAGGAATTAGCGATCTTTTTTTTAGATCATAAGAAAGATCAAGAAAGCTACTCCGAATTTTGTTTTGTCTACCTTTTGTGTTGTCGTTGTTGTTTTTGCGTTGCACCAATAATAATTGTATCAATATAGTACATTTAACAAAAGAAGAGGAATAGGAAATTGTACAAATTACCTGATGCAATTGACACTGATTCTTGAGCTATTTATGTAAATAGTATATAATATAGAACTTTATTGGACGAGCCGCTGGTTATGGACGAGCGAGCAGCGCGAGCGAGTCTAATAAGGAAGGCGAGTCTATAAAGTTTGTTTATGTACGAATTACATACAAAGCTTTATGTTCGACTGCTCTAAAGACGCAGGATATCTTCTGAAAATATTTCTTGATTTTCCTATTCAAAAATTTGGTAAGTATAACTTGCTGTGCTTTGCTAGTGTTGCTATTGTTACAATTGTTTTTACTGTTTGTTTGCAGATGTCAAAAATATTAAATACAGTTTAATAGAAGAGATTAATACTTCAGAAAGTGTGGAAGAGATTTAATTCGAAAAAAAAAGGATAAATGGATACTTTAGAAAGAGTAGAAAAGAATAAATATAATAGAAAAGAATAAATGGATACTTCAGAATGCGTAGAAGTGTTGGCTGCAAGTGCCAAAGAATCACAAATATTGAGAGAAAATTGTTTTTGTAACAAGAAAAATTTATATTCGGGTCTGAATATTCGCGGCAATACCAATTGTGTTATAAATATTCATCACAATAATAAATGATATGTTGATTTAATTGTTTGAATTTATTTCATGTCAATAAAAAAATATATTGTGACATTTTTTTGACAGTGACAGTTCCGTCCAATTATATAAAGTAAAAGTCCTAGTCCAATTAGGTGGCACATTATGGGCACTAAATGCAACCATAAACTGCATGATTATGATGCAGTCGAACATAAAAAATTATTTGATATTTTCAAAATCATACAACTAACTTATTTGATAGATTAAGATAAAGATCTGAGAATATTGAATGATTTAAGTCAGATCAAATATCAGTCAAAGAGTTTTAGATCAATGATCTAGATCAGTCCCAACACTGCTATATAATATATTTTTATATTATACTCGATGCTAAGTACTTTATAAACAACTTTTTCTTATTTATTATGTGACCGTGAAAGATATTGCAGCCTCTTAACATGCCTGATCTACTGAAATTGGTCCTTCGTAGCTAATATTGCTCATCACTGCTATAGATGTATAAGAATACACTTCTGAAATCACTATAGTATCTACTAAAGTAATTGACAATCACTTTTATTTGTATCATATCCAATTCTCCATTATAAGAGTCAAGCAATAGATCCATGGCCATTAGTTACATATAATATCAAATAAAAATATATGTTTCACAGCTATTTGCCCTAACTCAGTTTAATTCATTTGATCTATTTTGAAGTACCTAACAACACATATTCTGTTTTTCTACTAAATGGAATAGGTCACTGTTACAGACATAGATTGATGCTCAGTATTTCAGGTCCAGTTTAATTTATAGATTATTCAAGGAATGCTTAATCATTATTGATACAATTATTTTCACAATCGTTGCTACATACAATAATGAACAGTTTCAGTAATCCAAACACTGAAATACTTGGACTCATTTTAATTCAAGTTTTCTTTATGAAAACTTTTTTGTCGGAAAAAGTTCCGCTAAGAGAGCTTCCATTGTGCAATTATTATTTTTTTGATTTCTCGATGAATGAAGCTATTTTATTACTACAATTCTATATTAAACATAATTTAAGCAAATAATATTCATCATAAGGGTGACCCACCCCAAACATTTATATGTTAGGCAGCTATAATCCTGAGCTTATTTAGCAGATATTGAAGTTTCTCTGTAATCCCTTCGTCAACAACCCTCTATCTCAACTAGATAATAGCCCTTAATCCATAGACGAATTTGGAGTCACTTGATTAAATGCATATCCAGCGGAATTCGATCATTCATTGGGCAAATACAAATATATTATCGATTATTTTTTCTTGAGTGCTAATGAATACTTCTCAACTTGAAGACGTATGTAGGTACCTACGTATGAAATATTTAATATAAATTATACAGCAAGTGCGTAAACCTGAACAATATAACATAAGCCGGTTCATGGAATCTGTTATCCGAATATAATAATGCTTACTTACGCATTTGCTATACATTTTTTTATAACCATATGAACAACTTCAAAAATATTTAAGTATATATAGCAAGGGATCACAAAGGACAAGTTAATCTTTGGATTCTGTGAATAGACTAATAAATAATTCATAAGAATATGACAGATTATCTGCCACATATATCTATAGAGATAGAAAAATTGCAGTGTGTGTCTGTAATATAAATAATGCACAAATCTTACTGAGAACTGCTATTTAAACGATGTCCAATCATGAATGAACGTTTTCAGAGTTTTGTCTGTCTGTAAGTTTGTTTCGGATAGGCTCCGAAATAACTCAACAGGTTTTAATAAAAATTCCAGGCATTGTAACAGGAGTTTTAACTTTTCAGGTATGTTTCATTCCAATATTTTACTGGGCTCAAAAGATATGAATAGAAATATTTAGAAATTCAAATAAAATTGAAGTGCCTGTCTGTGATTTCGAAATAAATTATTTTTTTTAATTTCAAATGTCTATTTGCTGGATACCAGAACTAAAACACGCGTTTTCAAATTTTATCTGCCTGCCTAGCTGTTTGTTTGTTCGAAGCTAGTCCTCGAAGCGGCTAAATCGATTGGAATGAAACTTTCTACAGTTGCTGTTGGTACTTGCATACAAATTTCTGACACAGCATTATCAACTTATGATAAGTGGCGCACGAGTCGTATTCGTCTGCTCGCGCATCGACCATCTGATTGAGTTGAAACTATTTCCACTTTTTGATAGCACTTGCTTGAAGATTTTTGACGGAGAAATATTAATGTATAATGAGTGGCGTGCGAGTCGTGTCGGATAGCTGTTTGCGCGTCGTATATCTGATTAGGCTGAAACTTTGAACAGTTGTTGTTGGCACTTGCGTGGAAATTCCTGACATAGTACCATCAAAGTACGACTCGCGCTGTAGTGTGAGTGTTAATGAGTAGCTTAGTGAATTCATAGCTAATTTTTTCAGTTCTTCATGTAGTTCTGAATACGTTAATTCAAATGATCCATATTTGGAAGACCGTGCACAGACCCAAGGGATGGATCTGAAGTTTGGAGATTTTGACCCTGCATTCCTATAATGACATGGAGAACCATTTATGAGAGATTTCTCGAAATTTTATCCCTAAGGCCCGATTTCATGACTGGGAGTTGAATTAACCTGAGTTAACCTATAAACTACGTCTTGATTTATTCAATTCATACTATCAGTTAGTGATGACATAAGGAATGCGGAAATTGATATTGTTACCAAAGAGATAAGCCATTTGAACCAGATTAATTTAACTGAAGTTCCTGGAATCGGCCATTGAAGGGACACTACAAGTTTGTTCTGCGATTACTCTATTTTTTTTATGAGAAAATCGATCTGATCGATTAACATTTGAATGCTGTAATCAATTATTATATTTCGAAAATGAAGTCAATGTGGATTGATTAACCGTAAAATAAAACAGCATAAGATATCGAGAGCATAGGGCTATCAGGCGGTGTCCGCAGTTAGCTCAGGTGCTGCAGTGATTCATTATGTAGTTTTTCATTGATTTCTAAAAGTACATCCATATGTAGGTGAGGCCACAAGTGGCAGCAATAATAATAATGAATGAAATTAAGCACCTGTGTATAAATTTTTTCTCATATTATTACAAACTTTACATTCTGGTCGTTTCAATAATATATGCCCCGTGAATTAATCTGCTAAACAAATGAAACGTATGTAATATTGCATCTAAAATAAAATAAAACATCTAATATAACTTACACACTTTAGCTAAAGTTACATTTGTAGGCTATGTTTTCTGTTCTTTAAGTATAGATACCTTAAGAATTATGGAAATCAATTGATTATTTTAGTATTAAATTCCATTTGTTATTCTTATTTTTTTTTGAATAAATGGTGGATTGATATTTCTCTTTTGTTGGAGAATAACAGCTACCACAACAACTACTTTTTGGGCCGCTCATAAATGGCAGCACAGACTGCATAGACTTTGACTGCATTCAGAATGTTCAAAATTCAAATCAGCTGATCAGCCAGGGAAAGTGCAATGAACTTGTGCAAACAATCTAATTTTCAAGAAGTGTATTATCTGAAAAAATACAAGAAATCTCTAAATAGAAATCAATCCACTTGACAATGAGATATAAATATGACTAATAGACCAAATTGTTTATCTCAAAAATAATTTAAGTCTACTTTACAACACATGCAAAAATAGAGTCACGGAGGCAGGCGAAGTTTAATGTATTTCCAAAATACAAATATTCTTCTAACTGAAATGAGTGATTGACATGACTACGATAACTCAAAATTACAAAATACTTTTTTTAATCGACATCTGTCATTCTTCCAACAAATGAGAAACATTCTGTCTAAGCCATAGGAGCACTGTGAAATTTTTGACAAATCTTCGATGAATTTTCACTTGTTATCCAGAGGGATTACAGAAGAAAAATTATTGAGACAAATTGTTATACTTGACGAGTTCTATTACTTATCAAAACAAATTTTCTTATTTCTGTCACATTCTGTATATACGCATACATCCATTAATATAAGAGAAGCCTTAATTTCCCTCCTCTGCCTATTGTATATATTCCAAGACAATCATTTTTAAGGAATAAACTCCAATCGCGCATCGGAGCTGACACGCATATTCTTTTCTTACAAGTTATTCACATGCTGCTTAGTTTGGTATCAATTTAGAGTTCTCGAGAAGATATGCTAAGTAAAAGTCTGAAAAAGATGATTTTTCAGAGTGCTATTTGTTTTTTTCTTTTTACAATTCAACCACATTATGCTATTTTGAATAAACTGAAGTAATAAGATATAAAATTTATGGCCATTGTAAAATGAAATAGCATTTTTATATAATCACCATCTGTCACTTTGACAATGACAGCTGTCACTTCGAAATATGCATTTAATTGCTGCAATCCTCTAAATTTATGAGACAGTAATGAAACTAGTCATATAATTCATGGTCGGGAAAATAATGTGTTGATCACATTTTCAATGTTTAACATAGTTTTCATCATCGAATAGTGCGACTATAATGTAGAACTCTTCGATTTAGATTTATTTGTTAGTTCCAAGAAAATACAAGCATTATATTTCCAGAATGAATCTTGATGCATCTATCATCGTATTACCTAATTAATCTGATATACAGATCAGTTGTATAGTTGTAAATTTTCCAGTGTGGAAACGCTGAATATATCTGTCAAATTATAAGGAAAGTCATATTCATATGATTTTCAAGAATGCCTACGATAGTCAAAGAGCATATAATTACGATGTAACTGAGGTCGCTAAATAATGTTGAGTCTTCAGGAATTTATTGAATGATATGGATTATGGAGGCTGCGGAAAATCAGTGTGGGAACGTTATTCCCACTCTATTACACTACTGATACATATACAGATTCATAAAGATTGCTCGACTTCGTTATCATCAAATTGTTTTGAACTTTCTTGACAATTTTCGCAGCCCCGGGTAGGATACAATCTAATTTTGTGTCCGATGTAATATAATTTGCAACAAATTCAATTCTAGAAATAAATATTATCAAAAATTACGAGAATAAAGATTGGTTTATACTGGATTTAATTTAGGAATTTACATTCAGAAATTTTGATTCTTAATTCGTTAATCTTGTTCTAGATTATGATGAATTTGTCTTTTCTTGGTGTAGCCAATCACATACTATTCGCACGTGAAATATTTAACATCATATATTTTCCAAATTAAGAATGAAAATAAGGTAAGTGAATTTCATGTTACTGTCAGTATGGATTAATTTTATTCTTCTACGATTGATGATCCATCTATTATATCTGACAAGTGACAGTTTGACACTTTCACTGTGACAATCGATATTTATTTGTGATTTGTTGAATTTGAGATTTAGATTTGAAAATTAGGTCCATCATAAACCAGCACATATGTTAATATGTATTCTATATTTCTGAATCTAAATTTCTAAATGTAAACTTCCGAATTGAATTCATCATAAATCTGCTTTATTGCTCACATAGCAACCTGCATTGACAATCATCAACCAATTTTGACAATTTTATAATTGGAGTATTTTTATTAATGAAAGATAGTTTCAATCTAGCTCAAACGTTTGAAGAATAAATAGGAAATTTTATATGGAGCAAAAATGTCTCTCTATGGCTTGTCTGTTATTACAGATGCACCATAAAAAGTATTATTTTAACATCATATGAAATGAAATACAATTGTTTGAGCAAAATTAAGCTTCAAATGTTCAATTGATTGCAAAAATGGAGTGATTTCTTTGTAACGAAGAAGGTATTTGCCTGAAAAAAGTTTACATTATTAACAAAAGTAGAAGCTTCGTCAAACAATGGAATATTACATGATTAAATAGTATTATAGAAATGATACTGTGCTTTGCTTTATTTTCAGTTGAAAACATTTTCGAAATGGGTTAGAAGACTTTTGCTTTGTAAAAAGTGACTTTAAGAAGAATCTTGATTGGTTCAATTGATAGATAAATGAAGATTAATAACAGTGAGATCGATTGAAACAAGTGCAAGGCCATTCTAGATATGAAATGTGAGGGATAAATTTTCAGTTGACATGCACTTCCGGATATTCGAAAGCATCCCTTATCTTAATGAGGATATAATAAACTTTTGTTTGGCAACCCATTCGCACAGTTACTTAGATTATGCACACTTTCTATAGACATCACCCTTTTCGCTTTATTCTAATTGTCGAAGGGACGATTATTATTAATGAATTCTGGATTGATACACATACTTATACAAACATAGTTTTAGAATTCAGCTCAAAATTCAGAAGATGCAGTACGAAAATTGATATAAGAAAAATTTCAACTTTAGTACAAGTCTTGACATTATTCAACATCAAGGCAAGAGTCATATATCAGAGATAGCTTTGAGGTGTCAAGGGTCGGCAGACGTCCCGCAGCGTTGCATATCTGAAAGTCAAATGTCGCGCCCTGCTTCCAGCTGAGGCCGACGCAAGGATCATTCAGGGAACACACAATAACACACCAATGATAAATTGAGCCAGGGATCATTTTGAAGTAGATAATGAAAACATTATTTGTAATAGACAGTAACTTGAAGCTATTATTGTGGTGAAAATAATTTTCTCCAACACTGTTATAGAATTGGCATATTCCATAATAAAAAATAATGTTGAACAAGTGATATTCTAAAATGTCGCTTGGAATGATTCCGTATGACGTGACGTTCGGAATCGTTCAATAATAATTTTCGACGAATCAGAAGCTGTAAGTTTGATTACCATGGTTATTTCCTAAAAATTCGGGTATTCATTTCTGGCTTTTCATTTGACATTTCATGATTTTCAATGTTTCTTCTGGAATACTGGTTAGGAGAAAGTATAGTCTACAATATGTTTGAGATAGCGTATTCCAATACTTGTTGTAGAATATACTATTATGGATGGAAAACAAACAGGAAATCTAATCTGAGAAGCAACTTTCGCATCAATGACAAAAATTATTATTCCGAAATTTTCCCTTACTATTTTGTTTGGTACATAGTACTTATCATAAAAGTGCATGGTGCCACAAAGTAACCTATACTTGGAGTCAATAATCAGATTCTTAAACTCGAATAACCAGTTTGAAACTTTTCAATATCATTTTTAGTGTCCACTCTGTGTAACACTCTGGGCCAAACTCAAACTCAATACTGTGTGGCTGCAGCAGATTTTATTTGATAAGATTGTGCAACAGGCCAAATCCCAATACTAGCACAGCACATTTAATTTGAAAAAAAAAATTATTCACATAATGAAGGAAAATATGATCATACTATAATTGATTTTCATTGGAATACATTTCATAAATCGACTCCTATAATATTCCTGGCTATATTCCTGTAGACTATTTCATCCAAAATTATATCAGATTAGGCTGGACTGGGCCATAGGAAGAGAAAATCAATACTATTCTTTCATGGATTTTTAGTAATTTGAACCATATTGCTCGTTATTCACAGTCAATAATATAATCTCATTTGAAACTTTGATTCTTCTTCATCAACCTCTGAATTTGGTAGTTTACACATCGCAATCAATGCGTAAACTGAGCATGTAGGCATCCCAGATCTATCACCAATTCATATGGACGCTTTCCTAATCTGAATTTAGTTTATATGAAATTATATTGAGAATCGTAGAAGAAATATCGTGTGGCGCGACTCTCGACTTGAAATATGTAGCCCTGAACTCGTAATATTGCTTAAGTTTACACATTTGTTGCACAAAACTATTAACTTCTCATTATCTCGAATTCTTGTGGCTCCAGGGGTCTTACTCTAATTCATAGAGATAGTTTGGAGACAGATCGCAGTATCTTTGTTGATGTTTTTATATTATACTTACAATTATAGGGACTTGGAACATGTATGTTGGCACAAACAATATGATCGACAATTTCATGCTAGCAGTTAGTTGAGAACGATGTTTGAAATCAGTTTTAATTCATGTTTAATCATTTTCCTGATTTATTATCAATTATAATAATAAAATTTTATTCTATTTTTACTGCTTTTGACATACGATTGTCAAATCTGTCATCGAGCTGAGGAAACTGACTTGAGCTTTTCTCTTACTTCTGGAAGACTGCTTTTAACGATGATGACATTAAATCATTTCTTTAATTGTCTGATAGGTGGTACACGTTCCAAAAATCTATGGAATGACGCCAGAAGACAGTTTTTACGAATAAGAACTAAGCCCCAGAGCGACTGTTTGGAAAATTGGAACCTTGACTCTATCAGTGATAGCTCAGAAATATTAATTTGTATTTGTATTTTATTTCATGATACTATTATTATTTTTAGTATTTTATTTCATGATATTAACAAAAAGAATTCTGTCTAGAATAGTCCTGATTTCGTGAGCAATCATACTCGAGAATATGAGTATCTATTAACACCAAACCATAATTCCTCCCCCCAGCATAGAATCTTTTCTAATATTCTGATTGATAACTTTTAAATTTAACTTTTAATTGATCGTTTAAATTTATTTGATTATAAGCAATACTAGATGTTGATAACGGACCATAATGAATAATTGGAAAATCACTTCATAAGTACAGGATGAAAAAAGGAAATTGTGCAATATACGTACATGTAGCATTATATTCCTGTTCTACTCTTTCTATCTGTATCAATCAGTTCTAAAATCTTTTTTTGCATTCATATTGATACCTTATTACTCAACAGTATCATCAGCAATTCTACATGTAGGCTCCTGTGTATATGTATGTATGGGTCTTTATCCTATGGGATCTTCGCTCCGGAGTTAACTCTAGTTAATCCGGTCAGCGCTGTCTGATTATGCGGCACTGCAGGACGTCTGTGATATTGTTTTCTTGATTACGCTGCCGTGTGACACATCAGGCTTTAAACTGTGATTTCGTACCCACCGCCTCCTGACATGACCTGACTTTTAAATCAACAGAAAATGTTCAGATGATGTTGATGACCGTCTTGCGAGATTCTGTACTGAACAAATGTAGATACCTACGTCACACTTAATTAAAGTGTAGGATTTTGTATCGAAGAATATAGAACAATATAGTTTCTATGTTACTTACCCTTGCGTATATGTAGTACATTAGATATATATATATATATATATATATATATATATATATATATATATATATATATATATATATATATATATGTATATATATATATATACAATGGAATACAGTGGAAAATAATTTCAAATTCACAAATAGATACAAACAACCAAATACTAGGCAAAAGAATAAACGCCTGAACTGTCGTATCAACCCAAATACAATCAATTAAGTTTATAATTCTATAATTTGTCCATGTCAAACTTACATCCAAGTTCAATGGACACTTTTAAACATTTATTATAACACATAAAATAAATATATTCAATATTTTCATTGTTTCTTACTCTGTTTAAATTTCAAATTTGCTGCTATTAATAAAAATTTGATCTCTTGTATCTTGGTAGCCCATATACTTGAATTGACGGTCTAAGCTTTTATTGCATTGATTTTATTATTAAAATTTGAAAGATTGTGGGAAGTTGATACATAATTTATCGGAATAATGAGCCTGAAAAATTATATTGACTTGTAACTTTATATTGCTGTTATTTTCTTGAAAGATGCATCAAATCCTTGATATTAATCATTTTCCGCATAAAATAATGAAGAGAATATATTTTATTCACAATAATTACAGTGATATGGCAGTTCCTGACCTTTTAAAGGTCGGGAAGTATGTAATTTCTAACTGCAATCACTATCTCACGGGTCAGAAGCGATACTTCCATCTTTCAGATGGGAAATGTTTTTGCAGAGTTGCCCAGCATCAGTTATAAATCCTTGTTGCAGGCAATAATTGGTGCTCTCAAAAATATGGATCATATCATCTAATATTGAAGAGAACTGGATTTACGTTTCAATCTTGTATAATTTCATATTTTATAAATTCACCAATTTGTAAATTATGAATAAAATCGCTATGAACTTACACCCGTAGCACTTTCGTTCGATTCGGGGCAAGTCTATAGCTCCATTTCACTATTATAATTTATTCAGAACTTATCAATATCTGCACTATTGAAAATTTCAATCGATACACATATAGATAACTTGATTCATAAATTCAGCAAATGTCAAATTTACTGAATTTTTCGAAACATTCTTGTTTTCACAGATTACTATTTCAATTTACTTTGTTGAAAAAAGAATAAAATTGGATCAATCATTTCTCCAATAATGAAGGATGATTGAATAAAATACTATATATATTCCGGTGAGAATTTCATCTCAGCCAAGAGCTTATTATATGACCGAGAGGCGAAGCCTCGAGGATCAGATTTAGCTCAAGGCTGAGATGAAATACTTCCCACCTCAGATTTGATATATTATATACGAATTTATATAACTTCCTCCAACTCTCATAAGTGGACAGATGAAAAAAATATTTTCAAAGATAAAAGAACCTACATTTTAGTTAAGATTTGATGCTGTTACTCAAAATTTATTATGTTGAGTTAGAATCGATATGAACAAATTGAAACTCATACTTTCCCGACTAAGAGTCTAATGGCCAGTCTAATTACTGTACAATAAATTTGAAGTGTCATCAATAAATTGCATATTTTAAAGTGACAGCCGTCATTGTCAAAGTGATGGATGACGGTTATATGAAATTACTATTTAGTTTTATGTCCAGTTGCTTAAGTTGATTTTATACTCGGCATAATCTGGCTCAATTATAGAAAAAAAAAAATTAACAAGCAGAAAAATTATTCATTTTAGATTTCCAATAAGCTCATATTCCCGAGAGCTTTAAATAGATACCAAACTAGACATTATTTGAATAACTTGCAAAAAAACAGTTGATAATCGTTCATATATCATTTTTGATACTTTTACAAGAATTACCGCAAAAGCTATAATTTGATAGTTCAAGAAACACGATAGAACCAAATTGAGAAAACATTTGACGAACGTTTGCCTGGTTGTCTGTGATATCCGAATATAAGTATAATAATAATTCTAATTTCACGTCATGATTTTCATTTATTATTTCTTCTCTTCCCATGTTTCAGAAAAATATAACCAATTTCATAAGAATTCAAATTCAATTAGTAACAAATGAACCGCTGATAATTTTGAAAAATATCTTAGATGGTAATGTGAAATTCAGTGATTATTTATTTTAGATTTCTACCAAACTTATCTCCCCGAAAGCTTTAAATTGATACTGAAAAAACATAATTCACATAGCAAACAAACAAAACAATTGACAATAATTCAAATATTGTCTTTCAGACTTCTACTAGAATTATTTCCGCAGGATCTTTAATTTGATAGCAAACACGATGGAACCAAATAACCTATTTTGAAGGAACAATCGACGAACGTTTGCACGTGATGTCCAAATATGAGTAATAATAATTCTAATTTCACATTATGACTATCAATATTTCTTTGCTCCAGAAAATATAACAAATTTTATAATGATTCAAATTACTGTGGTAGCCCCAGCAGATCTTATTTGTTTCTCAACCACATGCGGGATAGACAAAACAGGTGGTGGAAGAGAGCCTAACTATGGCAGAAGCAGATCTATATACAGTCCGAACTTAGTTAGGTTTTAGTCCCGAACTGAAGCTTAGTCCGCTCTATGAATAAGTAATTACGTTATAGTACTAGGATCATCTTTCTTCAGTACGACTTAACTTCTCTATGAATAAGACTGATAAAGTCTGGCGATCTTTCCAGTAACAGGACTAGTCCACGAGTACATAACTATTGTTTTGAGAATTGATTATTAAGATAAGTTGTAGCAATGTCTGCGTTATGTGCATATGCACTATCTTGTTGGAATCATACGTCAATTGAGTCACTCAGTGACAATCCCTTAGCTTGATTTTTGGGCATCTATTCTACGAATATCTATCTGCATTAAGAATATCTCCATGGATTATGGGACCAATCATTCTTTTCTCAAAACTCCACATATTGAACCCAAATTCTAGATGGTGATCTGCTTGCAACGTTCCTGATACTTTCCGCAAGCCACGGATGATGACTATTTTGATTGGACAAACCGTTGTTAGTGAATTTACATCCATCAGATCATAATATTTTGAATGGAGGTGCAGATTATTTCTACACTTATTGAATAACCATTCGCAGAATAGTAATATTCTTGAAGTGTCTCCTAATTGAAGGGACTCATATGATCTCTATGGAGATGATACTCATATTAGCTTTTCTGTCAAATTTAACCAACTTCATATTTCTTATTGCTCTCGAGATGCGAACTAGATTGAGAGCTTATTCTACGAAATATTACTTACATGACTTAATTTATTGATTGATATAACACTTTTCTTAATATTTTTTGTGCTATTACGTTTGCAGCAAATTAAAATACTATGAGGAGCACATTCTATAATTTTCAAATGTCAATTTGACATATAATATTGAAATGCAAAGTTCAACTGCATTCTTGGTCCACAGATATCATTTTTTCCCTCCCCGCAGGGAAATGATGATAATTGATTTCCTGTTTGCACAAGAGGATTGATAATTGTTGGTATGGTTTGGAGTTGAGATCTTTCGAAGCAGAATTGAGTTCATTGATAGAGCACTTTGATGCATTTCTGTTACAAAAAATCATAAATTGCAAGAATTCAACTACCTATTTCTTCAAATTTTCTTGAGCTCAGAATAGTTCATAATTTTGTCTCTCAAATTTATGTTCTATCAAATATTTTCACTTAACATCTGGCATGTTGTTTGAGGAGAAGCATTCTACTGTCTTCAAGAATTTCACAATTCATTTTAAACTATTCTATTTCTGATGAAGTTATAAATGTAACAAAATATTGAATTCGAATAGAATTTAACAAATTGATGAACTTCTTTTTCTGAATTGCTCTGCCCTATGATCCAATCGAGGTCTGACAATCAATTTCAGCAGTCAACAAGCTGGTGATATTTCATTTCAGTAACAAGTCTTAGAAAAATATCTCCATACAATTGGATAACATCAAATTGTGAACAGTCATTTTGCTGTTTAATTACACAGAAACGTGATAGAAAATGTTCACGCATCGCAACGCGCATATACAATCACTAGATTGTTACTATATAATCTTAAGATAAGAACATTTGAATATTGTTTTCTAGATGTTAGAAACTCAGTTTTACAATGTTAGATTTTTTGTGTGGACGACGCTATTTGATAATTGTGTTAGAATGTAAGCCGACGAATAAATTATTACTTCTTCTATATTCGTAATGAAAACAGCATTGGTAAGTTAATGTACGACCAGAAATAGACACAGACCTATCAAGCACGAACTGAAGTTAATTCCAATCATTATCGGTATTTATTCTAGAATAGTGATTAGAAACCATTGTGGTTTCAATCTTTTTTATATTTTTTTTATAATGGCATCTGAAATATCTCTCAATACATCTATTCATATATATATATATATATATATATATATATATATATATATATATATATATATATATATATATATATATATATATATATATATATATATATATATATATATAGATATACATAATATAATATAATATAATATGATATTTTCTAGCTCACTATATTAAAAAGAATCCTCATTCTCTATAGTAATTTCAGATTATATACGTTACAAAGTATGTAAATGTTGTCCGAAAAACTTTTTAGGCTTATGATTGATGGTGCTGTAATCGCGAAAAAGTTATAAACATTCATCAGCTGGAAGAAAAGTGAAAACATTCAATGAACAAGTCATTCTTGAGCTTACTGCTTCCAGCTTTTTAAATTTCCAACAGCGTCACTTTGGCATTACCTTTAAGACCCTTGACTTCGTCGGAGATTTCACCTTCCCTGTCATGACGTCATCTCCCCTTGCCTGGTTTTCTCTACATCCCGCAGAACAAACTTCTTCCGGGAGGAAGGAAGGAAGGAAGGATTCGGAGCCAAGCACTTCCTACCTGTCACGTGACATGAACCCGACCAATGAGAACGAAGCACTTTCCACCAGTCGAGAGCTTCATTTGCTATCTCTATTTGATTTACATGAAAGATCCAAGCGTTAAAATGTTATTTATTAAGTGCTTAATTTATACTTTTAATATAGAGTTTCTGTAAAGAATTATCGCTGGTTGCACAGTTAATTGATTCACATGAATTTTGTGGGAAGTGGGACTTTTATTTTTAAACCTATTATGTCAACAAATTCAATGAAGAAATATCAAGAAACAGACAAAATGGCAGAAACGCAATAGAAGTGCTGAACATTTGATAGAATCAAACCGAAAATGGAATTAATAGCCACCAGCCGCAGTTTATAGACTTATTTCATTCGAAAGTTATAAATTTGGAATAATTTTTATAAGAAAAATATATTTTCTTGCACTCAATACTAAAATTCTCTGAACATTAGAGCTGTATGCTCTAAATTTCTGACAAAAAGGTGGAATATTCTAAACAGTGTTCATCTAATGATGGTGATCACTTTTATGTCAATTCTATATAACTTTCGCAATCGGATTGACGTTTTACGTTCTATACTCTATTTTAGTGAATAATGGTCCAAGCTTAGACGAAACAACATAGACAAAGCAAAGTGGCATTTGTTGTGAAGCAGAAACTTGAATTGTTGTGTCATCCGCCGCTGTAGTGCGGGCTGCACGTTTTTTCTTACCCCTCGACCATGGCAAAACTTGACTTCAAAACAAATCACTGTATAGCATGAGCAACGCTCGATCTGTGTTATGTTTCATTCAAGGCTCTTATAGATTTACAATCGAAGCTTTTTATTAGTTGAAATAAATGAACGATTTACACATATTGAATGTATGATTGAGAACAAGCTTTCGGTAAATATATTCATTGAATGAGCAACCAATTACAAAAACTCACGTATTAATAAATTGATGAGCCACAGACAGTTGAGAAATTTGATAATTGGGTTGAATAGTGGTTTTTACAGATAAAATAAGTGTTTCTCGCATTTTGTTTACTTCACGCATTCCAAGCCTACTACACACACACGGCTGTCAAAGTTTTATTGCAGTACCTAATTTGATTTTTTCCCATGAGTCGCTTAATAAGTTTAAAAATTTGCCGCTTTTTGTGTACAAAATATATCATAATGTTTGAGTTGATAGTCTTGTTACATAAATAACTATCATACTACAAGTAAGTGTATCTACCCACTTGAGTATTCTGACATGAGGCTAAATATGCCGATATAGGGCTTTTCAAGTCAAAAAAATTATTATTTGAATATAATAATGATGCTTGTTCATATGTGTTGCATACAAGAGCTTTTTCCACGGTTCCTAACTCCTATACTTTGACAATTATTAAGCACGTTGCAAGAAAGCACAAGTCTATTTTCAGACTTTACAAATTAAACGGTGACAGGTGTTATCAACATGAATCTATAGAAGAACTAAATCCAAATTTTATGAAACTTATCTGTCACGTATTCATATGGTGGTAAAGCTGAGGTAAGAAAGACGCTCAGTTTATACATTCATGAAAAAGTGTGAGCTCATGCATACTTATAATAACATAAGGTGAAATTTATCCAAGAAATACCGATCAATTTCTACTATAGGCCGCAATTTCTATATTTGATATAATATATAATATATAAACACATACCATAACGACACAAAAAGTCAAGTTGACGTATAGATTTTGAAAATAACCTGATAAATATAATGCTATTATCATATATTCTCAGGAAAGTGAATTTACGTTACGAAACTTGAATGCTATTCCTGTATATAGTTGAAAATATGGAAATCGTGCAGCCAATCAGGTTGCTTTATGATGGATTAAATTTGTGAATCTACATTTAGAAATACACATTTATAATTTATAATTCTCATTTCAGTTTGAAATAGATTTGAATTTACTTGACGTTACCAAACATATCTCATTCATACGTAAAATATTCAATATTTCAAATTAGGATCGACACTTTGAATTCATGTTATACTATCACAACAGATGATTCAATCAAAATATATCAAGCAGCTGACAGTTTGACATTTTTTTCCTTGGAAAATCAATATTTATTTGTAAGCGCATCGGGGATTGAAATTTGGGTACTATTACCAATATTTCGAATGTAAATTTATAGATCAAGTCCATCATAAACAAGCACATATAGCTTTATATGTATTTCATATTTTTTAATTTCGATCTTTGAATTTGAATACCTAAATTGAATCCATCATAGATCAGTCTTTATTCATCTTACATGAACGACCATGATTTCCCATATTGATTAGTCTATCTTTGCTAACTTTTGTGATAACTTCATTTAAGATATATCCCAAACATTAAATATTGGTAGAATTATACGTTCATGGAATAATTTAGATGCCTCCATCAAATTTATCCAAATATTCAAATACAAATTCAAAATAAAATATCACACATTTAATGTTAGATAGGTGTATCTACAAATTACCACTTAATCTTCTTTGATTTTGAATAACAGGTGATGGAAAGATTATCATTTTGCTCCCTTCTTTCTTCTGTGCAGCACTACTAACTGTAGTGGGGAGTATGGTTAGAGCACCCCGACGCTGCCACTTGTCGGCATCAGTCAGTACATTATACACGATACCGTATGCGTTCTTACATTTCTTGATTGAATCATCCCATAGTACAACTTCCCTGTGTTAATGTTTATGTTAAAATGTAGATAAATAAAAGTGACCAATGATGTAAAGGATTCGTGAGAGTACTAAAATATGTGGCGTCTGCCGGGTTGTTCGGCAGAAGAGTTGCTGTCGGCCCGTCGACATCTCGTCGCCGTGCACCAGCACCACCATAGAAAATTTTCTCATTCGCCCATGATTTATAACGGTACGTCGTATTACCTACACTATGTCCTTGATGAATGATTGTTGTTAATTTTTTATAATAATCCTCAATTGGCTTACTGTACATTAATTCAATTCTAGGCTATTCCAAATAGTTAGAATCGAAGATTTGCCGGATTATTTTTTTTGTAATTCCTAGAAGAGATGTATGTCTTTGTCATTCAATGTAAAATGAATCAAAACCATTGCAAGTCGACTTGAGCCTACATGAATTGAATATATAACTGATTATATCACACACCTTAGCAACAACCAATGGAATCAAGTGATTTTGCATGGTAACGTGGTATATCGCGATAATATTTTCTCCTAACTCGATATACCACAGTAGCTTTTTAAAAAATAATAAAAAATATAACAATCAATAAATTTTATGGTTTGTGAAATAATCCTTCCAAATACACCTCAAGATTCGGTATATTATCGCATATACCTTGAATTTAACTCAAATACTTTTCGTCTTGGATAATTTTTCACTCGGCAAATTTGGAGATTTATAATCAACGATAATATTCCTCGAGCTAAAGCTCTCGGGTATTATCAGATTATGAATCCCCAAATTTGCCTCGTAAAAAATTCCCCAAAAGACAAAAAATATTTTCGTGAAATTCTTCGGTATATCGATAATACACCTCTCTATCGGTATATTACCGTTGAATATTTCTCCACATTTTCCAGTCAGTAAATGAACTTTGGTCTGAAATAGCTACATGTTGTTCTGTGCTCGATACTCGAATATATTTTGGTTGAATAGAAAGGTAAACTGATGTCGCATTCAATTTTTTGCATCCAGCAAAAATAGTTTGAATCAAAAAATATTATTGAATTAATTATGTTTTATAAATGCACAAAACTCGAACATTATCGGTAACGTCGTCTTCTAAAAACACTATTTCTCCCACCTCTTTCGCCAGGATTCAGATATGAAAAAATACCTGTAAATGTATGAAATATGATTCCTTATATCAGAGAAGAACAAAACAGGCCTTATTGGTTCCGGAATTAGATTAAACGATGGTCAGGCAAAATGTGCACACAGAGAAATCTTGGAGAAAAACACAGTTTGTAGACATCAGAAAATAATACTAGATCGAGATCAGAATTCTGGATGAAAACATTGATCTCTTCACTTATACATCTTATTAACTTAACGAATTATTAGCGTTATTTATATCAATATTTTGTGATAAATTTAATAAGAAAATGATTGATCGCTTCATCAAGAATTTATCAATGCAAGTTTCAAATATCCTATAACTGAACAGAACCTATAATATGACTTTAACATATGTAATTCCAGAATTTTCCGTTTTCATATTCATTATTATATTACCGGAAAAAAGGTCCGTAGCGAAAAAGTTGGTATATAAATTAATGGCGTAATATTTTTGCGACAAAACTTAAACTCAGTCTTGATCTCATCTCGTTTTGTAATATTTATTGTCTTGAAATTGGCACATGAGATAAGAATTGATGAGAGAGCCTTGATCTCCTTAATGTGCTCGGAGTGCTCTAAATCATTTGTGCTGTGGATGAAATTCCAGTGTGTCAAGTATGACATTGGACCACAATTGACATAAATTGAATTTTGATTTTTAGAATAGAAGGATTGCTGCATGTAATTTGCCTAGTTTTTACTTGTACCAAGTACAAGAAAGTATTGTGAAACCGACAAAATTCATCTATCGAGATTCTGATGGAAATATCCGTTTTGAGCATCCCTGAATCCATTTTGACTATTTTTGGTTTGATGTCGGTACGTATGTGCGTGCGTTCGTTCGTTCGTTCGTGCGTTCGTTCGTAACTCGTAAATCTCAAAATTGGTTGAACGTATAATGTTGGAATTTTGTATTTAGGACAGGTATAGCTGTGCATCTCGTATTATGATTCCAATCGTCTGTACCGGAAGTGCACTTTACTTGAAACTTTTTCCGAATTTTTCTAATAAATTCAGAATGATCAACCGTAGGATGTTGAAATTCAGTATTCGAGCTTGATGTTGTATTGGAATTGTCATCTGCTATTTTTTTATGAATTGGCCAAGCCAGAAGTGCACTTTACTTGAAACTTTTTTAATTTTTTTTTGCATAAATCTAGAATGATTAGCCATAGCATATTAAAATTTAGTGTTTGAACTTGCTGTAGCATCAAAATAGTTATCTACTATTTTTGTAGAAATCGGATGAGCCGGAAGTGCAGTTTATATGTATAACAGACATTCAGAATTTGCCGTATAAAACAATCAGTTTGATTGAAATGATAAGGTAGGCAATGATAATCTGTTGTCAATTTTTTTATTTTGTTTGTCATTGTATATGTCAAAATACCATTAAAATTATATTAATTATAATCTGAAGTGACAGAAATCTTTATTGAATAGATTCGAGTATATATCAAAAGATGTACAAGTAAGTCACGTGATATTCACGTCAGATTTTTTCGCTTGAAGAACACGTAAATATTCAATTTCTTGATCGTATCGTTTTTGGATAATAATTTTCCTCACTTCTGATGAGAAATAGAAATTTACGTAAGAAGACTGTAATTTTTAGTATTATATCATAAGCCCAAGTGTTCGTTAACGAGGCTTGCCCAATTACTGAAATATTACATACAAAATTTTTCTCACTACTCTGAATAGTAGCTTCTGGAATAAATTCGAATCAAACAACGCAGCATCAATAATGATTAATATTAAGACTTTGGAAAAATTATGTAAACAATGAGTCGATGACAAATGTACACATCGACTTTCATATTTTGACACTTATTGAGTATCAATAACACTGTAAAACGCACACAACATTAATAGATTTCAAGAAATTAGCTGTAGGCTCTTAACAAAACATAATTCAAACATTCGGTATTTGTCTTACAAAATTAGTATTCTACAGACAAACACCGAATGATATATTTTTTGTTTATACGAAACACTATTTAAGAATTTGATACTTCAAGCAGAATACATGCATGATGGTAGCTGTAACAAATAAAACGTGGGTATCACAATTGAGCAACCGCGCTTGTATTGCTGGTGGTAGCGATGGCAGCTCTGAATAAATAGAATAGGTTGTGAAAAGTACTTACATGACACATGGTTGTGAAGAAAAATACATCTAATTCTTGACAATTGAGTGAAATGACACCGCAAATGTGAACATTGTTGAAAAAATTTTGTTTGGGAGAAGTATAGTCTCACGCCAAATTATGCTATCCCAATGTCAGGAAAATTGTAGAATGATTGTTACATTTGACATTTTTACATCGAAATTTGATATGCTGTTTTTAAGTGAATTGTTATACGTACATTTCAGGAACAATAAACTTGATAAGGTGTAGACTGGTTCAACATTTTAAGTTTTGACTGTATTCTGCGTCATGAGTTATCCTTGATTGAAATATTATTCACAATCATTAAACTGCTCCCACCTATTTCAAGCTTCTTCTAGCACATCATATTATTTGGTGAATATTTTTAATTCTTCTGCAACATTTCTTAGAGGAATACTATGTCGTAATTCAGATTATTCATCACAATAACTTTTAAGTATGTTTAATTTGCGTTGAAGATCAAATTGAGAATTTGTCAAAATAACCAAATCGTCTGCATATCCAAGTATCAGTAAATCATTAAATCCATCGATATTTAAACCGTTAACGTTGTTCTCACGGGAATATTTTTATTAGTAGAGAAGCAATCAAAATAGTTATTATAGTCTACACAAGAGACTTGATCAAATTGACTTTCGAAAAAAATTTCTCAGTTTTCTATACTAATATTATTATTATTAGAAGGTTTAGTCGATATTTTCTTACTGTGTGCCAAAAGACTTGACTGTTCTTTATATTCG